>JANBXA010000735.1:8507500-9107500 GCA_030556225.1 Cricetiscus sungorus | reverse complement strand
TACCTCTGCTCCCATGTTCCCACAGGCCCTGAAATCTTAATGTGTTACTTTTAAGTTGTACTTCCTCTTTCCCTCTGAACTTAGACATGCATGCTCTTTCCAAGGAAGGCAGAAGGGGATGGAGAAATGGGAAGGCCATTGTGCATGTCCTACGGGAGCTCCACCTGGGTGCTTGCACACCCTAGGTAGGTTAGGGAATGAGACAGAAAATGGGAATTAGCCCAAATTTTAGCCTCCCCCTGGTTCTATATGTGATCTTGGGCAAGTCACTTCCCCTTCTTCCCAAGGTTTCTGATTTTGGAGGAGGAAGATGGATGCTAGAGCATCCTTTGTACCTTGGAACCTCAAAGTGTGAGCCTAACACTGGACCGTTCCTCAGCCTAGGGTCAGATGCTCCTGTGTAGTGAGTCAGTGCCACAGCTTTCTCCTTTACTCTGGAAGCTCCATGTCAGTCAGGGCCCCACAAGACAGTGTATAGCCCATCAGATCATTTATTGGTTGGTTATTCACAAGGGCAAAACTCAGTGCTAAAGGTTGTTAGAACTGTTAGAAGGCAGAGGGGCTGCAAGACCAAGCTGACTGAGTTCTTAGGAGAGAGTCAGCGTGAGTGTCATGGCAGGGGTAATGGGGAGGATGATGGGAAGATAGCCAGATGATCCTATAGCTTCTGAGAAGAGTCAGTTCTGCTGGAGATACTGTCCCATCCAGAAAGAGAGGTCAAGGTGTGGTGTCTTCTTTCCACTGATTGATCCCCAAGAATCTCAAAAGTATGCAGAACCATTTAGCAGTGGCACTTGAAGAACAAATCTGAGGGCAAGTGGGAAGAGTCCTTTCCATTTTACCTTTTTTTCATCTCTTTCTTTCTTTCTTTCTTTCTTTCTTTCTTTCTTTCTTTCTTTCTTTCTTTCTTTCTTTCTTTCTTTCTTTCTCCTTTTGAGACAGGGTTTCTTTGTGTAGCCCTGCCAGTACTGAAACTAATTCTGTAGAACAGGCTGGCCTCAAACTCACAGAGATCCACCTAGCTCTGCCTCCCAATTGCTGAGATTAAAGGCCTTTCTGGTAGGAAACTAGAAATAATTCTCAAGGCTTAAATAACTTATTTCAGTATGTTGTTATAATTCTATTTTGTTGTTTACTTTCATCCCTGGAAATTAAAATTTAACATAGGTAAGTGTAAGTAGGAAAGCAAAGTATTCAGGAAGTCTCCAAAATCTCAAACTATATCCTTTAGATAGCATCCCCTGTAGATAAGGGGTGGCTCCATGGTAACTGGTGTAAACAAGTGAAGGTCCTGTTTGAGGATCTGTAAAATTCCTTTGTCATTTGCATTTCAGAGTCGGTGGACACTTGAGGATCTTGCTAGCTTCCGTGCTGGAGACACTGTTCTAGGCTATAGCATTTTAACATGTAGCTCTTTTTCTAGCATTCTTGCACTTCTCAGAATAATGCTTGATTCTCCACCTCCTCCCTCACAGTCTGCAACAGTTGCATTTTTCCAGTCATATGCTGTCCTAACATTTCATGCAGATTCTATTTGCATGCCTTTTGATCTTTTGAAGAGTACAGTATCTTGCTTATCTCTTCCAAGGGACCCCTGGAAGCATGGGACCAGAGTACAAATGTGGAGCCAACTGTGTTAGCTGATCAATCACTGTGGTCACAGAGGCTTTCTGTTTACTCTTGCCTGTGATCTTAGCCTAGTGACTTACTGTTGGGTTTTCTCATCTGCAAGATCGTTATGCAAAACACAGCTTTCACAGGTTGTGTTCTAGGTAAATTAGGTTTGCTGTAGAGCAGGCTTTCTTTTGGGCCACCAACCAGCTCCCAAGTCATGATATCAAGACTTATTAGTTATGAATACTCAGCCTTATCTTATGCTTGTTCTGTTAGCTCTTATACTTAGTTTACCCTGTTTCTCTTCATTGGCACTCTTTTACCTATCTTTCCTTCTGTATGTCCCACTTTTCTGCTTCCTCCTTGTCTGTCTGGCGATTGGCAGTTCCCTTCTGGCTGGCCCCTGGCTGGTTGGCCTGGGTGTCTCCCTCTTTCTCTTCTTCATTCTCTTCATGTCTAGATTCCGTCTTCTACTTAATTCCTAGAACCAGCCAGCTCCGCCTATCACTCTGCTGACTAGCTATTGGCTGTTTAGTTTTTTATTAGACCAATCAGGTCCCTTAGGCAGGGAAGGTGAAACAACTGTAAACATCTTCACATAGTTAAACAAATGCAGCATAAACAAATGTAACATCTTTACATAGTTGAAGTAATAGTCTACAGCAGCCTGCAATAGTAATAACCCCAGAATCACAGTGGTTCAAGTCCTCAGAGGTTTACTTTTCACTGTGTGTTTGTTGTGAGCTGCCTCTGGGATGTGCTTCTTCCAAACTTCTAGCTGATCGATTGTCTCTTATTGTTGTTCCTCTTGAGGAGATGGGGAGAACTAAAATGAGGTGGGGGTGGTAATCTAATGTTTCTTGGCTCTCACACATGTACTCATGGACTTACTGGTTGGAGTTAGTGACATGAACTCACCTAATTTCAACCAAAGGAAGAATTTTGAGAGTATATGTGAGTACTGTTTTGGCCATTAGATTGCATCAATACATAGTGAAATGTCTAGTAAAGCACTCATGCTCAATGATAGGAAAGTAATTATAATTAACCACTAGTTTCTATTTTGTCCTTACCATACTGTTCACCATCTACTTGTTTAGCAAATTTCTTCTTATTCCCCTTAAAAGTACAGAAGTAGACTAAGTGGTTCATGAATGGACTTAGCAGAAATTCATATGCTCACACTGATGACTACCTATTTACTTACATGCACACATATGTATGTAACTTGTGTGTGTTGATGGATGTGTGGATGTGCATGTATGTGGGGGGGGGATGTGTGTGTGTGTGTGTGTGTGTGTGTGTGTAGGCCACAACCTCAGGTGTTCTTCAGGTGCCATACACCTTATTTATTATTTATTTGCTTTTGAGTAGGCACTGTTATTAGTCTGGAACTTGCCTAGTAGGCTAGGCTGGATGACTAACACTGGGTTTCCACTTATTTTCACCTCCCTAGCTCTAGGATTTAAACACGTGTTACTGTTCCTAGCTATATATGAGTTCTGGGATTGAACTCCAGCCCACATTGTTGTACAGCAAGCATTTTGCCAACTGAGCCATCTCCTTAACCCAGCACAAATTCTTAAGAAGAGGAGATGACTTAATGAAGTTTAGACCTAGTAAGTGACCCTGCTCTTCCAAAGTTTTGGTTGAGCACAGTCAGCTGACACTTCTGTAAGAGGATTACTACGTGAAGTGATAAGATTGGGAATTAGCACAGGCCTTGCAAGTCTGCTCACTGTCTTGGTTTTCAATTTAGGAGCAAGCAACTTTAAGCTGGCATTCATTTGGGTCAATGTAGAAGCAGTCAATATGTATTATATGTCTTTGATGCTGGTCTCTAGATCAATTGCAATTAGTTTGCAGCAGATTGCATTAACATATCTGAAATTAATACAGCCAGTGTCTAATGAAAAGGAATTGACTGTGACCACACGGGTGGCTGTTTTTAGTTTCTCTCAAATGTGCTTTTCAGACTATACTTTTTTCTTCTTTGGTTAATGGCTTTAAATTTGTATGTCAACATAGGCCTAATCTATTGATTCTTCCTATTTGCCTTTTAAAAGCAGTCCCTGATAATGACATGTGTGTAACATTTAATGTTTTCTTTTCATTAGGTAGCGTTTACTAAATACCTTAAACTCATGTTTTTCTTGGAGTCTTGTGTGAAGTGTAACAGACTATTAAGCCTTTGAGTGTGTTTATTTATCAAATTTGTGTTTTTCAAGTTACTAATGTTTCATTAAGACTTAAAAAATCAGAGGTAAAATTAAGAAGTACCAAAGAATTAGATGGTGTAAGCATTGTTTGTCTTGCTGTTAATTTTTTATCTAGGTGTTATTTATTTTTTAAAGAGGAATTATAATCAACTTCAATATTAACATTGTAAGCTATATATATATATATACATATTATACATTAATATGTATACATTAATACATATGGATAGATAGGAGAACTTATCTTTAGGCTTGATCGTGTCAAAGTTTCAGTACTTTACAAGTATACATGAATTATGTTTATTTCAAGTCCTAAGTGATGACTTTTATTTTTCTAGTTTACAGGTAGCCAGTTTTTGGGATTGGAACATTCTTTATATTGGGGACAAAAGGCAGGGTTTATTCCTTTGGTCATTTCACTGACTTATTTTGGTATTTTCCATTTGCCAATTTAGCTATTTTCCTAACAATGTCACAAAATTTAGAACATATTGCCTTAGAGTAGAAGATCATCTGTCTGTAAGGGCATAGCAGGGTGCCAAACTTTTGACATTGTGGTGCAACTCTGGTCCACAATGTTTGGGCCATATTCTTAGTTGTCCTGTCAACAGGTCTCAGGTTGGACATAACTGTGAACCATGTTGGATTGTCTGTTTGAAAGGGGTCATGAGTACATCCTAGTTTGGAGGTTACAGGAGATGACGTTTTAAGGACACTTCAGAGCTTCTGAAAGTGAATGCAGCTTCTGTGCACAGCCCTTCGTGTTGTGCAAAGAGAAGTCACACCATACAGCAGGACTCACATAGGATGTTTATTGGAAGAGGAGAGAGAAGGGGCAGAGATGGGAGCAGAGACTGGTCCCTGGAGACAAGAGTGATGGAAAAGAAAGAGGGTGAAGGATGGAATCAGAGAAAGAGAGAAAAATAGGAGGTGGGCAGGGCCCTTTTGAAAGGAAAATGTAGTGAATATGCACAGGTGGTACTCTTAGTGGCTGCTGCTGTTAGTGGATGCAGCTGAGGGCATATCCTGTAAGAACCTTTAGGGCAGGCCAGTATGGATTCCTGAGTACTAATACTTAGGCCCCTAGCAGTGTGGTTAGTCTGACATTGCCTTGGACATTCATGGAGACCATGGTAGGAGCTGGGAGGGGTCAGATAGTATGTTATTTTTCACACTTTGCAACTTTGAAATCCAGCTGTGATTAAACTTTTAATTTTCATTAATGGACAGTCATTTCTTATAAGTTCCTTAACATTATGACTCACTGGGTGTAAACATAACTAAATATATATCCCCTTTTCATTACAAATGAAATTTATAGTTTTGGTAGGTGTTACAGATATGGTGTTAATGCTATTGGATAAAATACAAAAGTAATTTACATGAATGTCATCTTGTTCCTTATATTCTGTTGACACAAATTAAAAAGTAATTAATAGTGTACTTTGAAAGAAAAACCCCACTCTTACTGAATCTTAAAGCAAGGTTATATAGTATCCAATTGCAGCTGAGCAGTAGTCTAATAATGAAGACTCTTAGGTAACTATACTCAGTGTTGGTACAGAAGTGAGATCTTACCATTCAAATACTACCATTCTAAAGTCCATTAGAAACTAAAAGAATTGATTTAGAGACCTGGGAAGATTGCTGAGCCATTAAGAGCATACAGTACTCTGAGTTCAGTTCCCAGCATCCACGTCAGGTGACTCACAAAGACCTGTAACTGCAGTGTGTCTGGTACCCTTTGGCTCCCACAAGCACCTGCACCCATGTGGTGCACAGAAACTCACTCATACAGGCACACATTTGTACACATTTAGAAAAATCTCTAAAAAGAAAAACAAAGAAGTGAATCAGTGTGTGGTTCCACGACCTTATAGAGTAAAAACTCTTTCCCCTAAGGTTTTCTTGAGTGTGATTAATGGTGCATATTAGTTATTAAGATAATGCTATGGGCTTTCCCTGTTTGGGCCAGGTGAGTGAGGGGAGGGAGACATAGCAGTATGTGTGAACCTTTAATGTTTTTCCAAAATAACCTATGATCTGAAAATAATTACTAGCTCACAGAATGCCCATTGATAGTCTCATGCATCCTCTGCCTGCCTGTTGACATCGGATATAATTCCAGGCTCTCTTTCTATACCTAACCTATTGAACTTCTTAAAAAAAAAAATACTTTGAGTTTTGTTTTTTTAAATAGCATCTGTTAAGAGTTTCACTTTGACAGTCAAATTTTATTTTTTTGAGATTATAATATAATTATGTCATTTCCCCCTCCCTTTCCTCCCTCTGACTCCCATAAACTCTCCTTGTCTCTTTCTAATTCATGGCTTCCTTTTCCAATTTTTTGCTATTACATACATGGCATGTATATACAGTTCTAAACACAACCTGCTTAGTCTGTATAATGTTACTTTCATATATGTCTTTGGGGCTGACCATTTGGGAAGACTATTTCTCCCCTGTTCAACTTTCCTTAATTACCAGAAGTTCTTTGGGAAGGGAAACCTCTTGAGCTTTCTCCTGTCCATATTGGCATGCCTGTTGTTGTTACCCTTGTTCAGTTATCATCTAGGCAATCTTGTCATGTTAGTGAGGCTTTATGGGTTCAGGGTCTGATATTGCCAGGAGACACTGTGCTAGGAGACACCGTGCTAGGAGACACTGTGCTAGGAGACACTGTGCCAGGAGACACCGTGCTAGGAGACACCATGCACACGGTGCTAGGAGACACTGTGCTAGGAGACACTGTGCTAGGAGACACCGTGCTAGGAGACACAATGCCAGGAGACACTGTGCCTGGAGACACTGTGCTAGGAGACACTGTGCTAGGAGACACCGTGCTAGGAGACACAATGCCAGGAGACACTGTGCTAGGAGACACTGTGCTAGGAGACACCGTGCTAGGAGACACAATGCCAGGAGACACCGTGCTAGGAGATACAATGCCAGGAGACACCGTGCTAGGAGACACTGTGCCAGGAGACACCGTGCTAGGAGATACAATGCCAGGAGACACCGTGCTAGGAGACACTGTGCCAGGAGACACCGTGCTAGGAGATACAATGCCAGGAGACACTGTGCTAGGAGACACTGTGCTAGGAGACACCGTGCTAGGAGACACAATGCCAGGAGACACCGTGCTAGGAGATACAATGCCAGGAGACACCGTGCTAGGAGACACCGTGCTAGGAGACACTGTGCTAGGAGACACTGTGCCAGGAGACACCGTGCTAGGAGACACCATGCACACGGTGCTAGGAGACACTGTGCTAGGAGACACCGTGCTAGGAGACACAATGCCAGGAGACACTGTGCCTGGAGACACTGTGCTAGGAGACACTGTGCTAGGAGACACCGTGCTAGGAGACACAATGCCAGGAGACACTGTGCTAGGAGACACTGTGCTAGGAGACACCGTGCTAGGAGACACAATGCCAGGAGACACCGTGCTAGGAGATACAATGCCAGGAGACACCGTGCTAGGAGACACTGTGCCAGGAGACACCGTGCTAGGAGATACAATGCCAGGAGACACCGTGCTAGGAGACACTGTGCCAGGAGACACCATGCTAGGAGACACCGTGCTAGGAGATACAACGCCAGGAGACACATATCATAGGAAACTCCTTGATCTTCTGGTTCTTACTGTCTTCTGTACTGATTCCTGCTCGTTAGGTGAGGGAGTTGTTCTGTAAATGTGCACATTGGGATGGAATCTACTACTCATTTTGGTTGTTTGTGGTTGTCTAAAGAGGTCCCTTGCAAAAAGAAGTTTCCTTGACAAGGGATGAGGATTATAGTTCTCTGGGTATAAAGATAAATATTTAGGATGTAGTGAGGGATTATCCTGGTTTAGTAAATTGATGGCTGTAGATTCTTCTCTGAGATCCATAGTTTCACCAGCCCTGGATAGTTAGCAGTTTCCCTGTTATTGAGTGAGTCATAACTCTAATCAGTCATCAAAGTATGCATGTCACTACTGCACCCTTAGAGTTATCCTGTCCTGTTGGTGGTTGTGGTTTTAGGCACAGATGGCATCATATTCAGGGAGGACTGTTGGTTGCTTCCTTCTTTTGGAACCTTGCATTGTACCTAGTGCTTCCACGAAAGCTAGTTCTCAGGGAGGAGGCATTCAGATCAGTTCCAGCTCAGATGCCTCAGTTCCCTGGATCTGAAATGCATGGTGTCTTTAGCAGTGCAGACTTATCTTCCACCTTTGGGGCAACCAAGGTAGTAGCAATAGCCTGTAATATCTCTTGGTCAACCCTGACTAACAACTCAAGAAACCTTTTTATGCCTGGTGTAGGGCTTCTGTTAGATGGCCTTTGGCTTTTAGAGGGAGCATTATTAGCTCAAATAGAAAGCACACACTCTCTCTCTCTCTCTCTCTCTCTCTCTCTCTCTCTCTCTCTCTCTCTCTCTCATATGTATTACAGTGTTTTGTTTTGTTTTTTTTTTTTAGGTTGATGGTTAATAGTATGAAAGTTTCCTAAGGGATTACATTATAACTTTTAAAATTAATGTGTATAATGTATTTTGATATTTTAACTTTTATCACTCTCCCTTGCCCACTCCTCCTCCCTGTGCCCCCCCCTTCATCATCCCAGGCAGTTTTTCTACTTCCATGCATCTATCTGTGCCCCCCCCTCCCACATACACATGAGGGGGTTGGTGAGACTGTGACCCAATGAGTTTAACAAGGGTTATTTAAAGGTATGGCCAACTTACCCAGTGACTATCACCTACACAAATGTCTCTCTGTCCCCAAACAACTATTAAATAGCCCCCAGGGCTGGTGAGGCCTGATGAGCCCCTTCCTCATTGACAGGAAGGAGATTCGCCTATTCTTGTGCATGTAATCATAGCTGTACTTTTACCACCTTTTAAAAACATCTCCATTTGTTTTTGTGTGTACAGCTGTTTCTTGACATTTTTGGTTTAGAAAGCCTTGTGGAGGATTTACGTAGATTTGTGTCTTTAAGTTGAGTATTGCTCATTGCTCATTAGTAGGCGCCTAGACCAAGTGTTGTTTTTCCTCTTATTAAGTGTCCTTTCCTCTCTCCACAGGCAGGTCACATAACCTCCAGAAGATGGCTGAACCTGCAGGAATACCAGAGCAAGAAGCTCATGTCAGAGCATGGAGTGAGAGTTCAGAGGTTCTTTGTTGCCAGCACTGCTACGGAGGCTCTGGAGGCAGCAAAGAGACTGAGTAAGTTGGTCTAGCAGATGAGCGCTGGCCATCAGTGAAAGCACAGGACAGGGCTTCCCACTTCCCTGCCTTTCTCCAGGTCGCTCTGCCTGGATAGAAAATTTGAATCACAAAGGCAAAAGAGCACCTGAATCAGGAAATCATGATTCTTTCTCTTGAGATAGCAGGACATGGGGGGGGGGGTCACATTATGGGGCTTTCTCTTTTAAGTTTTCCTTGCACCCTCTTCTATCAACTGTGGCTTAGTGGTGGGAAGAAATAGGTCTCTAGATGAGACATGAGAGTGACTTCCTTCTAGAAGCGTCTTAAAAGCTGGGATGAGTAATTGGGGGAGAACAAGGGGAGGGCAGGCAACAATTTCAGTTTTGTCATGTCATTCACATTGGCCTTGAACTTGTGATCCTTTTCCTGAGAGCCAAGTGCTGACATCACAGATGTGTATACTGGCAGAGCCTGGTCAAGGGCATAGTTAAAGTCCCAACTGTTTTCTCTCCCATTACCAGTCTGACTGCGTGTGAGGTCCTTCTCCTTTCTGTGCCTCTGGTTTTCCTTGGTGACAATCCTCTTCAAAGGAAATAATTAAATGAAGGGAAATCAGCTTTTTAAAATATGGGATTTTTATTTTTGAGGGTTTTCAAGAAATTCTCACTAGAGGAGGAAACTGAGAACAGAAAAGGTATTAAGGAAAGCAGATAGGATGAAGGAAGTGAGCTCAATACTGCCTTGAGAGTGTGCATTACACCCTGTGAGCACCTGTGATGTTCTTCAGCACTCAGGCCAGTGCAGGTTCTCCTTGTGGACGCGCTTACAGCTAAATGAGAATTCAGAGAACTAAGCAAGAAGCTCATTTGGGGCTGGGAAGACAGCTCAATCAGTAAAATGTTTACCTTGAATGCATGAGGACCCGAGGTGGAGTCCCTAGAACTCACATACAAGAGAGGGGGAAAGGTGGCAGCAGCAACTCATCCCTTGAGTGAGTGAACAGATTTGCACCCAGTGAGTAGTTGTCTGAGAAGCAAGGTCTTGTCTAGTTTCTGATGTTGAAATTTGTTGATCTGAGAGGAAATTGATGGCTTTGCAAAAGGAGATGTTACCAAGTCTAGAAGGTTTAAAGTAAATAGTGAAAAAGAAAGAAGGTGTGCGTCACTATTACTGTGACTGCCTGTGGAGAGCAAAGCAAAAGAGTCTGGTGGACTCCATAGTGTTCAGGGTTTTGAAACTATAAGATTTGACAAGGAACCACAGGCACACTTTTGCCAAATATATTTGAGGTTAAGATTAAAGCTGGATTACATATATGCCTTTCTGACTGTGCTGGGATATATGTATGTATATATATGTACTTTCTTACTTTCTTACTGCCTGTGTCTTCTGTCATGCCTCTGTCTTTTGTATTTAGTCAGTTACCAAAGTTGGTCAGCATTTAGTGTAGCATTTTTATTTTATTGACAAGGAAACAGACAAGATAGGTTAAAAAAGTAGCCAACATTGTGGAGCTTATAATCAGCAGAGATGTGATTTGCACTCAGCTCTAATAGACTTAATAGTGCCTTCATGGAGTTCTCTCTCTGCTGGCTTGATGACAAGGCTAGGGAGATGGTTTGTATAGGTCAGCGCATTTAAAATAGAAAGTGAATATTAATAAAATTAGAAGGTTGTATTTAACTTGATACAGCAGGTTCTTCGGTGAATGCAGTTTATAAAACCTGTAATTTGCAGATACTTTCTTAATGATTCATTTTGTTGTGTCTCTGGGCAACAGAACATTTTGCTGTCTAGTTGTGGAAAGCTTGTTAACTTGAACATTTGTTAAAATGGGCAATGCAAAGCTGTTGTTTCTGAAATACAATTTATAACGATAAGATATTGATTGAATGAAAGCCTCATTTTTTTGTACTGAAAACAGGTTTATATCTGATTGAGGGAATAAAGTTGTTTTGGTAAATGAAGATTTTAATATGTGGATGCTTCTCAATAATGCAGCAGTGTATAGGAGTGTCTAAGCATGCTTTAAAGAAGAAAAATTGGGCTGAGAGATGGCTCAGTGGCTTCAGGTACACCCAAGGCTGATGAGCAGGTACACCCTAGGACCCGCATATACCGTGCGCACACACACACACACACACACACACACACACACACAATTAAGATCCTTAGGTGCCTTAATAAGGCATGTTGCCGTATGCTTCCTTTTCATATGAACTGAACTTCATGAATGCAGTCCACAGATTGAGAGAACACCTACTGTGTACAGGACTGATCTACACATTGCCTTTCAGTTCTCTTTAAGGTACACCTAGGACTGCCAGTGTAACTCAGAAGTACTTGAATATGAATGCAGGTGAAACATCTTGGACTACTATCTTTCAATTTTGGGATTCTCTACTATTTGTTAATTACTCCCATCACATGGGCAGAAACTCTCAACATTTCATTAAGCAAGAAAATGTATATTTAAAAAACTACAGTTTATTTTTTTCAAATCAGTAAAGAGAAATATAAATGGAGAGATTGATCTTCTGTGAGGTAATGGCATCCATCCTAAGATTCAGATGGAGCGCTCACTGGAATTGGCTAGCTTTGGTTGCTTTCAGCTATCGCATGTTTCCATTCATCAATATAAGGACTTAACTCTTTGTTTTATATAATTACATCCTGAAGCCTGGCAAATTACTTACACCATTAAGGAATTCTACTTTTTGTCCTAAGGGAGCTGCGATCCATTGACACTGATTGACAGCTACTGTTAATCCTGTAGACAGTTAAATACAGCAGCCTCCTGGACTTTTGAGGCTTTGCTGTATGACGGTATGTGGTTAAGGTCTTCCTTTATATTGGGGCAACCTTTTTTTTCTTACGCTGGCAGTCAAGGATAATGTTGATTTCTGTGAAGTAAATATTCATTTTAGCAGCCTATCACTCTGGAGTCAGCAGTGCGAAGATGCTTGTTCAGTTCTGGGTCCAGTATGATACACAGGCTCAAGGAGGTCTGCTTTCTAGAAGTATGAGTGCAGGTAACAGAGTGAGGGTTTCTGTACTACAGTTCAATCTCCTTTCTGGCTGCTAGTGGCCCCTTTGATGTATTCATAGTTTCTCATCTGGCCTTGGTGATTATGTGAGCTTCCTAATACCATTTTTTCCCCCTTTGTGATTATTTATTTCATATGGAACACCTCTCCTTTTGTCCCTCTTCCTTCTACTTCTTTCTTCTCTCTGCCCTTCTTTGTGTAGTCCTTAGGCTTGAACTTAGGGTCTTATGAATGCTAGTCCAGCATTGTTATTATTGACCCGTACCCTTAGCCCATAGAGTCAACTTTGCTTGCTTGCTGCTAGTAAGCCCAACTCATCCAGACGTAAGTGAAAATCATAGGTCCTAAACATGGAAATGCACCACTGACATTGTTGGGGTGCAGGAAATTTTCACTTGCTAAAGCTTAATTGTTAATGTACCCTATAAAAACATTGAGATTAGGTTGACCTTAATGGTATCTGTGAAAATCATTTTATTCATCACACCTTTAATAACATTTTTTATTATATATATATATATATATATATATATATATATATATGTAAAAGAAATCTCTTTTCTAAAATGTTCTTTTTTTTCCTCAACTATAAATGGGATTTTCCTTGGAATACCTCAGGGCAGGAATATCTTTTCAGTAACTGTCTTGTGTCCCTGAACAGAAGCAGCAGGAGAACTGTAGAGTCGGTGCCAGATCTGGGAAACTCTGGGGAGGCATGCCTAGGGAAGTGGACATGGAGTTTCCTTTCAGGCTTCTTAGAAACCAGAGGGAACATTGCTTTGAAAGCGAGAGCTTCGGCTTCATTTTGGCAGTGAAGGAAAGCAACACATTTGAAACAACAAAGATATGAGCTGGGCATTCAACTTCCCGGCCTTTACCATGTGCCTGTCATCCTGTCAAATATTTGAATCCATTGTTTCTTGTAATCCTCATTTAAACCCAAGGAAATGTATCAGATTTCTGTTTACCCTTCAATATGACTACCACTAGTGTGCCTTTAATTGAGCTAGATATTAACTTCCTTTTAAAACTTCCTCATTGACAATTTAACAGGAAAGCAGCGTTCCACACGGCTTCATCTTCCAGAACCTCTGTATGCATTATTTCCTCAGGTCTAATTTATTTCATTTGTGAACTATAGTTTTTAGTGTTCATAGAATGTCTTATACAGTTGGAAATGCAGAAAAGTTTTGCTTGGAGTAAATGACACAGGGGCTAGTGCTGTAGGAGTCCTCTGAATGTTCTGAATTTTTAAAAGATATTTTAAATAAAGAAATGTCTAATAATTTCCAAAGGGCTATGCTCATGGTTTTAACATTGGAAAATACAGAAAAGTTAAAATTAAAAATCCTTTTTATTTCCATTATCCAAAGGGAGTTTGTATTAATATTAACATTTTCTTTTACTTTTTTCTATTCATTTAGTCCTTCATTCTGTAGTTTGTTCTATCTATATAGTTAAATAGTATAATTGCAATATGAGTTTGCTTATAAGGTTAGACAATAGTTTAAAAATCTGTATTATAATATGATTGGCATCCAGCTAGTATTTTTCTTAAAAAAATAAATATTATTTCCATCGTTACATAATAATCTCTAGATTGATCATGCTATTTCTCATTGTGATCCCCCCCCCAACGTTGGCATATCAAGGAAAGCTTGTTTTTTTTTAGTGCATATGCTGCCGTTTCAGTAGCTCAGGATAGTAGCATGATTCCTTGTAGATTCCACGTAGAGCTACCCTAGCAATGTATACTCGCTTTATCTTTTCACTCTGCCATCTACAACAAGTGGCTTCTGAAGATGACCTGGGAAACTTGCCTTGGCAGCCACTCAAAGGGAAGAAAACATGTAGGACTGCAAGTAGAGATTTGCTTGAACTGTGTACCTCACTTCCCCCTAATTCCATTGTGTGAGATTAGTCATATGGCCCTAACAGTGAAATAGTATTTCACTGTTTAGGCCTTGCTGGCTTGGGGCTCCATGAAGACTAGGCTGGCCTTGAACACAAAAATATCTTCCTTCTTCTGCGTCCCAAGTACTGGGATTAAAGGTATGCTCCACCAAAGCTGGCCTAGACTTAAACTCTCTTTTCCTCCTCCCCCTCCTTCTTCTTTCTGCATGTTTTAAAATTTATTTTTGTTTGTGTATGCCTTGGTGGGTTGTGGACAACTTGCAGGAATGGACTCTCCTTTCACCAGTGGGCTGAGGGGATTAAACTTAGATCATTAAGCTTAACCTTCACCCCACTGTCCCAGTTATTGGACTTGTGAGAGAATATTTGGCTCTTTGAGTTGAGGCTGAATGTGATAATGGGTTACATAGTTAGGGCGTTCATCTCCCTCTACTTTGCTGGTTATTTCAACAAACAGTGTACTTGACTATAAAGTTGCCAATGATGATATGCGCTTAAAGGATGATTCAGATTAAGGAATAAGGAAAGCAGAGTGCATGCCTCATATCGATAACATAGGGACTCACCAAGTTCCTTTTTTTCCTTTCTTTCTCTTCCTTCTTCCTTCCTTCCTTTTTTTTTTTTTTTGAGACAGGGTTTCTCTGTGTAACAGCTCTAGCTGTTCTGGAACTCACTTAGTAGACCAGGCTGGCCTTGAACTCACAGAGATCTGCCTAGATCTGCTTCCTGAGTGCTGGGATTAAAGGTGTGTGCCACTAACCATCCAGCCTTTTTCTTTCTTTTTAGACTGAATAAAACCAATGTTTTAAGCTTTCATCAGAAGAATATAATAGCTATCAACAATAACCAATACAGCATAAGAAATCAAATTTCTCAGTGCTTTTGTGATAACAGCTAAGTGTTAAACTGTTTATTTACATTCTCAGATGACTTGATATTGACTTTATTATTACTCATCTGTATTACGGGTTGGTATTTTCTAGGAGGATGGTGGTATATGAAGTCCAAAGCTGCATAATTTTGAAAGTAAATGAGAATCATCCTTGCCTTTTCATTGCAACAGAATAAACATTACCTGAAGAATTATGCTTTTAAGATACTCTGCTATTCTCCAAGGTGGTTATTATAGACACTGACAGTGTTTAACATTCTTATAAATAGCACTAAGTCTCCACCTGAGTTTTCTAGGTTATCTGCAAAAAATAAAAACTCAGAAAATAAATTAGAGGCTATAAAGGAATGATACCACTTTATCTACCTTAGAATGAAAATTGATGTGTAAACAACCTGCCTCAATTATCTGTTTTTTTTTTCCCCTTCAGTATGGAACAAACTAAGACGTTTGGGAGTCTGTTATTTCTCTCAAATTAAATGTGAAGCCGGTATTGGAACTTTTCTTTTGTCTTTAGCCTTTTATTTGAGTGAATGTAATAGTCACATCTGTACGAGGAAAAGGAAACAGATGGGGCATAGCTAACAGGGGAAAATAATACTGGAAGTATTTGGTATGCAGAGTGGAACTTCTCCATGTCTTCAGTTGCTATGTGCAGCAAGAAAAGAAGCAGCTGTAAATAAATGCATCTTTTCTGTATAAGTGACTTGTCCATTAGCACCATAAACAGCTAAAAGAATCTAGGTCCCGTTAGGACTCTGTTGCTCAGTCTTCCTTTTGCTGTCTTCTGTGTACCCCATTTACATCCACTGTGGTATACTGGACATGTGTATAGCATGGCAGGGGTTGCCTTTCCCAACCCGTCCACCCTTTGTACTTCTTATGATGTTCACTGTGTGTCCACAGTGTTAATGTTTTCTCCTCTACAGTGTGACTTCTCCTGCCCCCCTTCATTGAAATCAGATTTTTTTTCTCACATAATATATTCTGATTATAGTTCCTGCCCTGGTTTACTCCTGTCCACCTCCCCTCCTTTCCCTTCCCCTCCCCTCTCATCCAGATCCTTTCTGTCTCTCACTAGAAAAGAAACAGACTTCTAAGAATAATAATACAATAAAAAATATAATAAGATAAAAGAAACACAAACACATCAGAATAGAACAAAACAGAAGGGAAAGAGCCCAAGAAAAGGCCCAAAACAGAGACACTCATTTGCACACTCAACAATCTCATAGAACAAACAAAAAACAAAAACCAGGAAGTTATACTATATATACAAAGGACCTCTGTGATAAAAAGAACAAAAATCCCAATATACTAATAAAATTAATTAAAATTGAAGTTAAGATAGAATTAAAAAGGGGAAACCCTGACACAACTTCCAAAGATGCCATTGAGTTTGTTTTTCTGTTGACATTCTACTGCTGGTTACATGGCCCACCTTCAAGAGTAGTTTGTTTTCCTAGTGTAGTGGTTTGAATAATAATGGCCCCCACAGATTCATAGATTTGAATGCTTGGTTACCAGGGAGGGGCACTATTAGAAGGTGGTACCTTTTTGGAGTAATTTTGTTCTTGTTGGAGTACCTATGTCACTGGGGTAGAATTTAAAGTTTTAGAAGCTCAAGTCAGGTCCAGTGTCTGTCTGTCTCTTCCAGATGTAAACGCTAAGCTATCTCTCCAACATCATGTCTGCATGCATTCCACCATAGTGGACTAACTTCCAAATGTTAGCCAGCCCTAACTAAATGTTTTCCTTTGTAAGAGTCGCTCTGGTTGTGGTGTCTCTTTACAGCAATAGAACATTGACTAATACACCTAGTGAAACTACCTTGGAGAAAACTAAAACTTTCATTTGCAAGTAATTATGAGCTGGAGCTAGATTCTGGGTTATGGATGAGGACATGTGTTCACTTCTGCTTTCAGCTCCAGGACTCCACCCAGTAGACCCGTATAGGCCCTGTGCATGCTGCCTCAGACTCTGGGAGCTTGTATATGCATTGGTCCTCAGACTCAGGGAACTTGTATGTTTATTGGTCCTCAGACTCTGGGAGCTTGTATGTGTATTGGTCCTCAGACTCTGGGAGCTTGTATGTCCTGTCGATTTAGAGAGCCTTGTTTTTTTTTGATGTCTTCCATACCCTTGGGCCCTTACAATCTTTCTGCCTACTCCTCTTCAGGGTTCCCTGAGCCCCATGGGGAGGGTTTTGATGAGGACATCCTGTTTAGGGCTTTCATTATGCATATTGTCTGGTTCTGATTCTCTGTATTTTCCCATCTGTTTCAGAAGCTTCTCAGATGATGACTGAGTAAGACACTGGTCTATAACAGAATGCCATTAGGAGTCAGTTTATTTTTTATGTTTGTTTATTTTTTTCAATAATAGTATTTGTTTACCAGTAGGTCCCAGTAGGGTTATTTAGTCTCATATTTTTGATCACTCACAGAGACATTTGCTCAACCATGTTCTTTGTTGTTATATTCATAATAGCCAGAAATTGCAAAAAACCTAGATATCCTTCAGCAGATGAGTGGATAAAGAAAATATAGCACATTCCACAATGATCTATTATTCGGCCATTAAAAAAATGAAAGCATGAAATTAACAGGTAAATAGACGGAACTAAGACTAAAAAACAGTCACCCTGAGTAAGATAACCCAGACCCAGAAAGACAAAATCTGTGTATATTTGCTTACATGTGGCTATTAGCTGTTAAACCAGTGATAACTAAGATATAATCAATCAATAATGGACTTTGGTTAGTGTGTGTAACACACAGATAGATCTCCCTGTAAAGCAAACAGAATAAACAATTATGGATGGACGAGGAGGGACTGGATAGGGAGAATCAAGTGGGGAGGGTGGGAGGCGGAGAGAGAGTGAGGGTAGGAGATACTTGGAGAAACAGCAAAAAATTAAGGGCCATTAAGGGGTAGTATGGAAACCTAATACTATAGAAACTCCCTAAAATTTATATAAATATGTAGGTTATCTAAAGGAAATCACCCAATAATGGGGAAGATGGAGCCCCTACTGGACATCTCTCATTACCAAATGAAGCTTCCAGTACCAGAATTGGGTTACATCTAATTGAATTGTTGAAAGGGGTCCCAGGGGATTCCCCAAATAACCTAGGCTATTGCCTAGGCTATAAGTTGCTTTCCTCAAACTGAGAGAGAGAGGGGGAGAAGTCCACATTGTTGAAGTCAACACCTACCACAACTCATTGAACATAGAGAAGTTGAGCCGGTAACTACATAGAGCCATCAGCCCTATATTTTAGTGTCTTTGGTAGAGGAAGTACTCTGCATGTTACCAAAAGAGAATCAAAAACATTAACCTAGGCACAAATTCTTTGACCTGCAGTGGTGTCCTGCCTGCAAGATGTTGGTGCTATGGTGACACAAAGTTTGTGGGAGTACCCTACTGATAATCTTACTGGACTTAAGGCCCCATAACTGACACTACTTGTGTGACTAGTGTGACTTCTCATGCATTGAGGATGACCCTGGCATTGGTCCTGATTTTTTGAGACAGTTTCTCCACCCTTCTTAAGATGGCCTGTAATATTCTTCTGCCTCTACCTCCTGATTATAGACTACAGGTGATACTTGCACACTCAGCTAAGGAGTCTGAGTTAGTCCTCAGGAAGGACCATGATAGGTTTAAGTACTAACCCATTGGTTGGCAAAGAATTTAAATGAAAAATGAAGAAGAGAAAAGCAGAAGGGACAAGTGCTGGGCCTGGGGTATGTAAGCAGATGCATAGCTCAAGGTTTGCTTTGTACCAGGGCTTTCTTCTTTGAGACAGGATCTTACCATGTAGTCTTGGCTAACTTAGAACTTAAAGTGATCCTCTTGCCTCTGCCTCCTGAGTGCTGGGATGGCTCACTTTGCATTTCAAGTACCTTGACTGTCAATGTAAGGTTCAAAAGTGATTGCTGAATGGAAACTAATAAAAGCAAACCACCGGGCCCTCTATCTGCAGTGAAACTTGTGTATGACTGCTCTGATGTATACAAAGTGGTTTTTCTTTTTATGCACTTGGATATGTCCTTAAACTTTTGTTTAATGAGTAGGCAACTCAGGCAATAGCATCCTTAGAGCAATTGTGGGAGGAGAGATGCCATGTTAGTGCTGTGGCTTGCAGCTAGCCTTGATGGGCTGTGCTCCAGAGGGTCTCTTCAGCCTGGACCTCACATCACATGGCACTAAACAGCCTTTGTCAAAATGGAGCGGTTGTTAGATCAATTGAATCTGCTTAGACAAAACCAGCTCATTAGGTGAAAATAGCTCATCTCCCATCAGAGTCTGTCTGTGCTCCATCAGATCACATTAACACAAGTCCTGGGCTACAGTGGCTGCTTGCATTTACAAGCTGTACTTTGAACTAGGGAACCTTTGGGTGTGTGCATGTATCAGTTGAAATGTTCGCCACATATAGTCATTTAAAAAAAATACTGATTTTCCTACTCTTGGGGGGGGGAGGGTATTCTGATACTAGCTATTAGCTCTCTACCCCTTCCAGATTTTTGTTTGTTATAAGATGGGGTAATAGGGAAAACATGGAGACTCCCACTTTCATGGCTCTTAATTCATTTAACTGTAACTGTGGTCCTGCAGTGAGTCAGATGCTGAGGTTGCAAGGATGACTATGCTTCTGAGATAGCATAGCCATTGTTGCATAGCCCATAGGAATATTGGGAGAATAAAGGCATGCCAGGAAAGGGTTCACAGTGGCTGTGGTGGTCAGGGAAGCCTCCTGGAAGATGAGAATGGTATCTCCTTTCCAACTTGTCATTGAATTAAATTTGTCTAATGAGAAGACTTTGTTCTGACCCTAAGAGAGAGACACCAGTATTTCTCTCCTTCCTTTTGAGTCACAGGAAAATGAAATCTCAAAATAATTGACACAAAATTAATACTTGCTGTAAGCAGAGATGTTATAATTGTTGGGCTTGCTTTTGTGTGCAAAACTTGTTTCTTGGTAAAGAATAACTGCAGAATGACAGCATGAAATCCCTTTCTCAAGACTGGGATGCCTGTATCTATATTCCCGACGTCTTAGACAGCATGCCTTGTTTTACTCTCATGTTGTTTTCAGCATATGGTGGGAATATAATGGTGCCATGGTTAGATGACTCTCAAGGGCTTTGCTCACCTTATCTCATTGAGGACTGAATTTTCTTTTTTGATATTGGGGCTTGAACCTAGGGCCTAATACATGTTAAACAAGTGTTGTTCTACTAGTGTATGTCCTTAGTCTTCTTATAAAAAAAAAAACCAAAAAAAAAAAAAAAAAAAAAACCCAGTTATAACAAGTTCTCAAGTTTAGCTTGTGATCTTCCTGCCTCAACCTTCTCCTGAGTAACTGGGATTTTGGGGGTACCCCCAGGCTGGCCTTATTGAATCTTCAGGAAACCTCTCTGTTGTATCATTATAATTCATAAAAGATTCCAGTAAGAAGGAAAGGCGGGGCATCTTTGCCTCAGAGATCCAGTCATAGTGGAGCTACTCAGTGACAGGAAGTAAGTGAAAACATCATGGCCTTTAGGAGACAGAGATGCACCTCTTAGGTTGCTCATTTTCACTCATGCTTTCTTCTTCCACCAACAACAGCACAGGCTTGACTGACGGTTAGCACCAAGGTCCTTCCTTTTAGAGGGCCAGCTGATGCCCATGCCTCCCTTTCTCGGTTGATTTTCAGTCAGCAACTGCATGAGTTCTAGTTCCTTTCCACCTGCTGCCATGGGCATTGCATGTGGCACCCATCAGCTGAAGAAAGAACTGAATTTTGTGTATCACATTACAGAGGTAGTCTCAGTGTAGACACACATCTTTATAGGCCAGGGCTTTTTCACTTCATGGTGGTTGCGATTTAAGGGGTTCTGTTTTAAACATTGAAGTACCTCCAAAAGGTGGAGAGCTAAAATCTTCCACTTAGCCAGTACCTAGATGCAGAGAGCAGGACTTTCGTTACTTTTGTTTGGACCTCTGTAGCTAAAGTCCTGCACCACGACAAACAATTTCCCTGGTTTCACTTCTCTGACTTTAGCAAAGTAGTTTTTCCTGGTTTGGGATTGGTGGTGGAGCAGACTGATACAGAGGTATTCAACTGCAAATGTGTTCTACTTGCTTGTGGTTCTTATAACATTATATCCAGCTAACATTTTCTGATCAAACTCACATAGAACTTTTTAAAAGCAATGATTAATAAAAGTTATCCCTTTACTGTCTTTTTGACTTTCACTTCTATTTTTCGTGATGAAAATGTTTAGAATTCAGATTAGAAGGATACCAGGTTAAGGGATATTCTACCCATTATGTTTGAAATCCATAACTTACGTCAGAAGGGTTGTTATTGTTTTACGACAGAATCTTCTCGAATAGCCTCATTTGTGATCACTCTGCTTTAGCCTCCTGACCACTGGGAATGCAGATCTGGGCCACCACAACTTGCTTGGAAAGCATATTTTAATGTATGAATTTAGTATACAGAATATAATCAAATCAGCAAATGCTTGTGGCTTTTAGGAAGAGCTGAGATAGTAATAAATTTCAGGGAAAATCAGTGGGGTGGGAGGGGAGTTGAAGGTGGTTTCCCTGGGGAGGTGATTTTTAAGCTGAAGTTGAAGATAGCATGAATGAAAGAAGTTGGTGAAATTTGACTCAAGAAGTGGTGGCAGAAGTGTGTGTGTGTGTGTGTGTGTGTGTGTGTGTGTGTGTGTGTGTGTGGTACCATCCTGAATCAGGAAAAGCAACATTTCTAGTTTGAGAAAGAGCAGTGAGACAAAAGATTTGAGAAGAACACTGTGGGAAGGTCTGAGACTGGGGGAGCATAGAGTCTGTAAGCATTTGTAAAAGTATTTAAATTCTTTGGGCTTTATTGTAAAAGAGATGGAGAGCTGCCCGAAATGTTTTGATTTCTCTGTTAGGTTTCATGTCAGCAGTGCTAGATAACAGACCATTCCAAAGTTCAGGGAGTCCATTTGTTCTTGCATAACTGCCCACTCATTGGCAGAGCTAGGCAGCTTCTGTTGACCTTACAGGCTACAGACTATGACCAAGACTGCTTTGCGTGTCATTCATTCTTGGTGCTGCAGGTGTGTTGGGGAGTGCCCTTTGCAGAGACATGGCCACAATGTGAGAGAGTGAGCACATTTGGAAACATGTCCCAAGCATCTTCCTGTGTTTCTTTGGTGAAACTCAGAGTTGAAGGACCAGACATCCCAGTAAGAGAAACTATAGGCTCACAAGGACAGAGTATGGATCTAGGAAGGGCAAATGACTTGGGATGGAGGTTCATGCAACCCCAAGCACTAGCACGTGAAAAATTCTACCACAGACCATGGTGAATTAGATTCCTCAGCAATAAGAATTTCCTGGGATGTGGAATTTGGAGTGACTAAACTTGGAAATTTCCAGGTAACCAGAGTGAATTGATCACCCTGCTGTGTACTATTCACTGGTTAACAAGGTGTAGACCACTGGCCTAGACTGTTGTGTCATTCAAGTGCAAGCAGCTGCCTTGCAGAAGAGGAGTGCTTGGAGATGTGTTTGGGAAGTAGAGCTCATGGGACTTGATGGTGTCTGAGATGTGGGTACATCAGGAATTAAGGATGTGCTCAGCCATTAGAATGTGCTCTGGACTTCAGCAACATGATAAGAAGAAGCTGCAAAATAGAATTGCAAGTGTGAACTGATAGTATGAAAATGTGATAGTAAAACCATGCTGGTGAGATCATTCTACCTTATGGTTTCATTGGTGTAGTATTGAAAGTATTCCAGAGAAATTGGTGGGGTAAATGGAGTTGTTGTGTAGAGACTCAAACCAAAAGACATGCAAACAAATTGTTTCACAAAAGTGATGGTCACAAATGGAATAGATTTTCCCAATAACCTAGATTGATTTTTATATATCCCCCACCCTGCTCAGTATAGTAGTTTTCCTAGTTTACTTTATGATTCCCACCCCCCCCCAAGAAATTCTTCTATAGCCCTGGGTAGCCTTGAAGTCACCATCTAAACCAGATTGGCCTTGAACTCATAGAGCTGTTTGCACTAGAGACTTTTGTGCTAGTGGTCTTTATATTAATCTTACATCTCATTCTGTTAGCACAGTGAGACCAGTGTGTGAGGATCAGAGAATTCATTTGTGTTAAAGGCTCACAGGGTGTCAGATGCTCCATCTTTATTTTTGTTGTTATTCAGATGTAGATTTCCAGTTGTACTTCCTTGATTTGTATGCTTGGGTATTTTAGTATTTAGTTATGTGAAAAACCACATAATCACTGTCTGGTGAACTAACACTAAAGGTGATCTGCAATTCAGTTCCATTACTTAGCTTTTGATGGTTTGAAAATTTTCTACATGGATGAGTACCCGCTGCTTGATAATTACATGAAAAGGGCTTTTGATAATCTGAAATGCAGTTGCCTTTCAAGTCCAAGTCTGTTAAAATATGACTTAGTTTCCGCCTGGTCTACATGGCCAGAGTCTGTTTTCTCTGTGATGGCTTTCCGTCTGTCACCCAGTACACATTCTTAAAGCCTTGGCTTTCTTTTGTTTGCCTTAGCTTCCTGTATACTCTTCCTGTGCTTTTGATTTATTCAAACTCTGAGATCATCCTTTCTCTGGGATGGGAAGAAAGTCTGTGGACAGGCAGACTGGGAGATCTATGCAGCCCCTTGGGTGTGCTTACTGTTCTCTTCCCTACTGCACCCGATTAAGTATCAGTGGACTTGCAACACTGAATATGTTCTGCATGTCTCCTGAAATACAGGTTTATATTCAGTGGCTGAAGAGCAGAGACGGCTCTTTTCAGTAGGTGGGTCGATAGCTGCAAATGCTTTCTGGAAGTTCTTTCCTCATTATTATTATTATTATTATTATTATTATTATTATTATTATTATTATTATTATTCTTTTTAAGGTATATTTATGGCTGGATATATCACTCATGTAGTAGGCCCTGGATTCAATCTATGCACTGTAGACAACAAAATAGACAAACCCTACAATAAAAAACAAAACCCAGAACATTATTTTTTTCTTTTAGTATCTGAAGTCATGGGCAATGGAGTAATTTTTTTTTTATGTAAAACTTTGAACGTGGAGAAACAGTTTTGAAAGTATTTGAGCACTGTGAAGACAGTGCAATGAAAACCTTTACCGTGTGGCTCAGAACCCTTGAGATGGCATGGGTGCTGCTCCGGCCTCATTTAATGGGAGCGTTTGGGAGGTATACAAGAAAGAATGCAATAGACATCTTTTCAAATAAGCTTATTGCTGATTTATGTATAGTCTCATTTATTCTTCACATAACTGCTGTTGATAGGAAAGGAATTATTTTTGTTTTTCCAATGAGGAAATAGATACAATGAGCTTAAAGTAATTGGTTAAAGTATTGCAGTAGCAGACTGGGCTTGTCTCTAGCACTGTAGGACCTGAGGCAGAAGACTTTATTGAGAGAAGTTAGAAGGAGGATTTGCTCATAGTTTTAGAACTGAGCCCACGGCTAGCTGGCTCTGTCATTTCTGGGTCATGGGGTTGCAGAGTATAATGGCAAAAGGTTGTAAGAACAGTTACTTATTTCATGGTGGCCAGGAAGTAGACAGAAAGGCAGGAAGGGGGCCAGGGGCCAGAGTATCACTTTGAAAGACACATGTTTAGTTGCCTACTTTTCTCCAAGTTACTGTACTTCTGAAAGTTCCCACCGTCTACTAATAACACCATTAAATGATATTGTTGCATAATTCAATTGATTAGGCCAGACCTGTTATGACCCAATTATATCTCCCAGTGGCTGAATTCATTAACTGGGGACCAAATCTTCAGAACATGGGTCTTTTGGGAGGAAACTTTATATGCCTAAATATTTCCAGCCAAATTAATGTTTGTGGTAGGGCATATGTAAACTTCTCAGTCTTTAGGCTTCCTCACTCCATCATGCAGTTGTGTCTGATTGTGAGGCTAGTAGTGAGGTGCTGAAGATACAAGTTGAAAACTGTCAACTTGGCATAGGCTAGAATCTTCTGAGAAGGGATTCTATTTTATATTTATTTATGTTCTTATGTGTGTATGTATGTATGTATGTATTTATGTCTATGCGTGTTTTGTCTGCATGTATATGGGTGCACCACTTGAGAGCTTGGTACCCAATGATGACAGAAGAAGGTACAGGATCCCTTGGAACTGGAGTTAAAGATAATTATGGGCTGCCATCTATATATCTATAGAACAGTTAGTGCTCTTAATTACTGAGTGATCTCTCGAGTCCCAATCCTGAGCTTTATACTAAAGTAGCATGGATATGCAAGTGAGCCAGCAAGCAGCATCCCCCCTTGCTTCTGCTTCAGGGGCCTGCTTAAGTTCCTGCTTGAATTTCTTACCTGACTTCCCTCAGGGAGGGGTTGTAAAGCTTAGCCAGATAAAGCTGCTTCTTCCGCAGTTTGCTGTTGGTCGTGGTATTTGTCAGAGCAACAGAATGAAACTAGAATAAATATAAATAGATTTTTTTTTGTCTGCTGTAATTACAGTATTCAAGTTAATGTAAACATTTATTACTTCAGTAACTGTGTACTTATTGTGTGTAGGCATTTGGTGGATAATGTAACTGTAGTTTGTCTTGGGAGAGGCTATGAACACATGAGCAGTTATAAAATATCAAAGTTATGAAGAAACGAAAAGGGTGGTGAGTTAGGGAGTGGAAGGAGAGTTGGGACTAATGCTGAGGGATGCTGTGGTGTGACATGTGACTCTGGGGCACTTGCAGGAAGATGGAATGCTTGGGTAATGCTTGGTGGCTTCAGGGGACAGGATGGTGGTTATCAAAGCTAGGCTTGTGGTTGGTCAGGTTGTAGAGACAGATGAAGTCTAATTCACTAGGCCCTGTAAAGGGTGTAGGTTTTGTTCTGTGGGACTTACCATTTTTAACGGAAGATTACATTCCTGTGAGAATCACGTCTTAACAGTAGCCTATTTGAGCCTTGATCATTTCACCAATATTAAATCAATCCTCCTGAACTGTACATCCACCTACTCTTACAGTCCTTTTGTGGTCATTTTAAAGGTTTCTACACATAGGTGCTCCTCAGAAGTACTGTGAAAAACTTGGCTATATATTTAACTATCAGGCATCATGTCTTCAGCTGAAAATATAGGACCAAAGAGCTCTGAGCATATAAACACAGGCCTGCTCTTGCTGTTGGTTATTTCAGAACTGTTCTTAGGTGCCAAACGTCTTCATCTTCACACGATTTATAGTAATGTAAGTAATGTGTTGGAGACTAACAAATCAAAATCTCATTTCAGATGTGTGACACTAATGTTGTGTTGACTTATTGTTTCATGTGTTAGATTTCTGATAAAATTACGGGAACACTTTCTTGAGGGGAGTAACAGGAAGGAACAATGAGGCACCAGGAAGTTGTTAATTGTGTTAGCATAGCCGACTGCCTCAGTACAGAATGCTCAGTAGTTTACATTTTCTGGGCAGTAGAGAACTTAAGTGCTGTGATGCTTAAAAGAAAACACACAGGCCAATTTTAGTTTATATTTATTGTTACAATTTTTTTCTTTTTGCTATTAAAGACATTTACTCAATAATAACCAGATGTTTAACAGAAGTGGTTGCATGAAATTTTCATTTTTATGTACCATATTGTAAGTCTTAGACAAAGCTTATTGCATGTTATGGAAAGTGAAATGGCCTTTTCCTGGTCTAAACAGCTGTGTGGAACAGAATGATAACATCATTTCCTGTCTCCCAGTAACCATCTGTTTTTAAGGGATTTGACAGGTAACTTATTAAGAGGCTTGTTTTAGTGAAATCTTGGTAACTGTGCAAGAAGCATCCATTTTTGGAAAATGCTGCAAAGCTCTTGCAAAACTCTTGCATTTTCCTGTCCATCTAAGGGTAGATAGCATCTCTGAATTTCATGTTTCAGTTTCAAGCTGGGAGTAGTGGTGCTTTGCTGTGATCCCTGTCTTTTTAGGTGGAGGCAATGGGATTCAAGGTCGTGGTTTTTTTTTTTTTTTTTTTTTTTTTCCACATAATAGCTTTGAGGCTAGCCTTGATGCCTGTAGACCTTGTGTCAAAATGTAGCAGTGTTGGCAGAGTGTTTGCCTAGTCTGCACAGGCCTGAATTTGATTCCTAGCATCGCCTACAATCCCTGTACTTGGGAGGTGGAGGTAGGAAGAACAGGGGTTTATGGTCAGCACTGGCTACATGTCAAGTGAGTTGAGGCATCCTTGTGTATATGAGAAAATGTCTTTTTCTTTTCTTTTCACCTTTTTGTTTTGTTTTGTTTTTTTAAGATAGGGTGTCTCTATGTAATTTGGAGCCTGTTCTGGACCTCACTGTGTATCCCAGGCTGTCCTTGTACTCATAGAGATCTGCCTGCCTCTGCCTCCTGAGTACTGAGGTTAAAGGGGAGTATAACTACCTCCTGGCTGAGAGAATGTCTTAAACAAAATAAACAAGCAAACATAGACTTTTCGCATCCATTTTTCTTTCATATTTTCAAATGGATAAAGATGCTCCCAATGCAGGATACTGAAGCATGGGAATTAGTGACACTTTTGAAAGCCATTTCTTTTGTTTTAGGCCAGATTTTAGTAATATTAATTATATAAATAAGAAATAACTTACTTAATTTTTTCTTTTGATTTTTTTAAATCATCTCAAGTTGTTTCTTTTGTCTTTCTCACCTTGGTTCTTGGATCTGTCTGTCTGTCTATCTATCTATCTATCTATCTATCTATCTATCTATCTATCTATCATCTATCTACATAGAAACTCACTAAGTTGTCTAGGCTACTCTCAGAATGACTATGGAAACCATACAAGTCTTGAACTTGTGATGTTCCTACTATAACTTCCCTAGTAGCTGGGACTGCAGGCTATACCACCATGCTAGTTTTTGGTTGCCTTTTTAATATAAAAGTTAAGCATACCAAATAAGCGTGGAACTCTTTTCAAACTCTCTCCTCCTCCAGTCCAGCTGTCACTGCACTTTCCAAGGGTCCTCCTGGCATCTTCTCACACTTGGAAGAGATGTCAGTTCTTTTTCATATTCATTTGTCACTTTTAAGGCTCCACTGAATTACACAGACAGAATGCAGAATGGAAAGAAATGCCATGTTATTATGCTGACTACAGACTCAGTGTGGGAATTCTTTATGATGGGTTCTTACTCATGTCTTAAGACTTTATTTCAGTGTGCTTAGCAAGGCAGCTTGGCCTTGTTTCTCTCCAGGTAGATCAGATGGCTGCAAATAGTACTACCTGTTTTCATTTGGGAAGCTTAAATGTTTTTAAGATGAGTGATCATGCTGAGTGAGTAGAGTGGAGCCTCATCACTTCTTACTCTCCTCTCAGTCACCAGGTGGTACTAGGAGACTTCATCATTTTTAGCTGAGTTCCCCAATCTGTAAAATAAGGTTTAAAACATTTTCTTCTCTTGTTCACTGGAGTAGCAGTAGAATGAATGAATGCTGTGTGGTTTATTGGATGTCATTTGCTGAGTGTGGCTTTTCAGAGGTCAAGACTTAATAAATTACAGACATGTTTAATTATTATCTCTGGCGTGCTGAGAGTACTTGTGTTGGGAGAGTGCCAGTGATGGGGAGGTTAAAATCAGTGGCACAGGATGTGGGAAGCCCCTCCCACAGCGAATGCCAGCTACTGGATCTGGGAGTCAGGCTGCCTTAGATCAAATGCTGTTCCCACCACCTTGTCAAGTTACTTATGTCTCTGAAACTAGTTAATGTCAGATTTTGCATTTGAACCTAAGCCTGTCTGAGCTTCTGTCCTCATCCTAGATGAGGTGACACCTTCAAAATTAAAATAGCTAGACTATGTTCTAGAATGTTGACCGTTTGAGAAGCTCAGTTAATGGAGCATATAAAAGCAGGAGGAGCCATAGACAGATACCCTTACCGTCTTAACGTACTCCTCAAGGAAAGGGGCTCCCATAGGGCCACATACTTTGGGAACGAGAATTAATGGGCTGCCTGAGGACTGAATTGGTATATTGACTTTTACTGCAAAATTTGCTTATTTCTGATTGCTCAAAATCAATAAATCTCATTAATTTCCCTCCCCTTCCTGTTCTTTCCTCTCTCTCCACCTTCTCTTTTCCTTCTTCCTTCCCTCCCTTCTCTTCCCTTTTTTTCTTCTTTACTTTTTGTTTTCTCTTGTGTTGTGTTCATGCATATGAGCATAAGCACAAGCACACATATGTGTCTGAGGTCAGAGGACAATCTTGACTGTCAGTCTTTGCCTTTCACCTTGTTAGAGACAGGGGCTCTGGTTTGCAGGTGCCTGAACCCGGCTAGCCCCTTTTCATCCCCCCTCTTCCCTATAGGCATTTCTTGTGCAGAAAGAGAATTTTGTTGCATGCAGTCTAGGTCATTCTAGGGCTTATTGATTATTCAGTGCCATTCTTTGGTTTCCAGGTGTTGGTCAGTGGTGTTCCAGCTTCTGCCCTGTGGATGTGGGCTGGGTGGTTTGGCTTAGTAGCTTAAGCCTCTGAGGAAGTCATTGAGAGTTCAACCCAAGTAAAATATTTTATTCTCTTTATAGAAAACACAAGCAAACAACAACAAACTGGCCTAAAAAATAGAAACCCTAACTTTCTTTTGGTAACCCATTGTAATTTATTTAGCTGATTGTGTCATTATGAAAATATAGGGTACTTTTGTTGTTGTTGTTAATTTAGGTAGGGATTGGTTGAAGTTGGCATTGAGGGAAATCTATCATGGAAATAATAGGATAGGGCAGTGCTCTTAGTGGTGGGAGTGACCCCAGGGAGAAGTCATTTCATCGTGGCGGTTATCTGTGTCCTTAGCTCATAGATTTCCGTAGCTTACTGTCACCTGCTAGCAAATGGAGACAGATGATGGAGTGGAATATTCTTGTTCTAGAAAATGCTCCTTGCCTGATCTCTAAGTATTATGGTGTTCAGCTTGTATCATTTTGCCATGTGGTCCTTTTTTTTTTTTTTTTCCTATTAATCATTCTTTTTCTCCATAGCAGAGAAAAAGGAATTGAGAGGAGTGTTGGCTTCCTGATCACACTCTTCTGTGGGCAGGGCCAGGTTAGATCAGAGCTAGATCAGGTTAGATAAGAGAGAGCCAGCCCTAAAGTACTGCTGACCAAAGGGATCTTTGGAAGGCTCCAGGCAGGCATGTGCCTTGAGTAGTCAGGTAACAATTAGGTAAAAGAGCAGGAACAAGCCTCAGGGCAAGATAGTGGAATGAGGTCAAGTTGGGGCCTGGGGAATAGATATTGGGTAGGGCTTTGTGTGCAATAAATGCAAATATATGGGCCACATGTTACCATGAAAGGGAAAAACATTTTGCAGACATGATATTGGTTTCTTTAATTTTAAGAACCTAAGTTATATTGTTATGTCAGAAACTTACCTACATCAGATGTACATTTCTGTGACCTGTAAAATATGTCAAGTTATGCTATTCGCTCCAACATCCAGTTTTAGAACTACGTCATCCCCAGGGAAATTCCTCAGGCCACTTACTGCTACTCTTGCTATAGCCCCATGCCAGATTACTATGATGCATGTTTTGTCCTCATTAATTTGTCTTTTTTCTTTTCCTGTCCCCCATTCTTCATTTTCTCCCCTCTTCTTCCTGGCCTTTTGAGACCGGGTCAGGAAGCTGACCTCAAATCTGTCTTCATGCTTCTACCCTCCAAATGGGGCAATGTAGTTCTGTGCTGTTTATTACTTATGTCAGGCTGGTGAAAAGTATCATATAACCTGTGGCCCTGTGGCTAGTTCTTCTTTCTAATATAATGTTGCTGAGATTCATGTTGTTGAATGTATGGATCTGTTGTTTTTTTGTGTTATTGAATGGCTTATGATTGTATGGCTATAGCACATTATATCCATCTTCCACTTGGTAGATATTTATAGTTTTTCTGAATTTCCAGTGCTTATTGTTAATGCTGCTGTGAAGACTTACGTTTGAGATTTGTTAAAAAAATATTACTTAAATATTTTTTAAAGTGTGTGTTTCAGTTTGTGTGTGTGTGTGTATGTGTGTGTGTGTGTGTGTGTGTGTGTGTGTGTGTGTGTGTGTGTTAGTTGCCCATATAGGCCAGAAGAGGGAGTCAGAGTCCCTTGTGCTGGAGTTACAGACAGCTACCCTATGTGGGTACTGGGAATTGAACTCCTGTCTGAAAGAACAGTTTGTGCTCTAAACTGCTGAACTAGCTTTGTAGTCCTGAGTAGTTAGGCAAGATATACCTTTATTTCTATTGGTTATTGTGGTAGGCAAAATTCTGCTCTTGCGACTGTTGTTGCTGGTGTGACACCTTTGACCATGTGACAATGTGTATTGAAAAGGACTTTGCAGATGTAATTTTTGAAAAGCAGTATCTTTGCAAAGGTTCCTAACATGTTGACCCTGAGATTAGGAGATTATTCCAGACTAACTCAGGGGAGCCAATGGAATTATAGGAGCAGATGAGGGATTCAGAGCAGTGTAGACATTTGAAACAAGAAGAAGAAGAGAAGAATTCAGTGTACTGTACTGACTTGAGGGGGTGTAGACCTCAGTCCCACATCTGTGAGGAACATAACACTTCCAGTAACTAGTGAATTAAAGTCCTTGCCAGTAGTTTGATTTAGCCTGTGTAGACGATCAAGTGAATGCCCCATCACATAGTGCCAAACTTTTGACTTACAGACATGGTCACTTAATAAGTGAGTTTGAGTGCAGTGTTAAGACATCAAGCTTCAGGTAACTTGTTATAACAGCAAACGTAAAAAATGCAGACAGACCCCTAGGAGTGTCATGATAAATCTCCACTTTAAGAAGCTTTGCACTAATTTGAGAAGAAAACTAACATTTTCAAAGGACCCACCTGGTTGTGTTGAAACTAGCCTGTGAGGAGCCAGAGCAGAACAGTGAGAGCAGTGGTTAAGACATGCCAGTTAACGATGCTCTGACCAGGGTGTAGTCAGAACAGGGCGTGGATAGGACAGTAGAGAGGTGGCATGGTGGGCAGTGGCTTGGCAGGAGGTAGTCTGGTGGGAGGTGATGGTCATGCATAAGAGCTCTGGTTTCAGGTGGAAGCTGAGGAAGAGGTTTATAATTGACATCAGGGATAGAAGGCAGCTACTATATGGTATTTTCTGTTTTATCAGTGCATATAATTAACCTGCAGAGACACTCTAACTACTAATGGGAGTTCATGGAAATTTGACAGAAGGAACCAACCATAAATGAATAAACTCAGAGTGGCTTTGTGGGGAAATAGTTGTGTAATATAATAGATGGTGGTGTTTATGGGCAGGGAATGCCACTGTACATAAATGTGTTAAAATTGAAGTGCATATATATGTTTTCTGCAAACTTCCTCTAGTACTTTCTAAACATAAAGCATCCAGGTTACCCAAGGACGGATTTGGTTGATTATGTGAGAAGTAGCAGTGCCCCTTGATTTCCATCTTCTTTTGGTCCAGGTCTTATGTAGTAGCATAGGCTAGTATTGAAATCAGTATGTAGCAAAGACTTGTCCTGAACTTTTGATCCTTCTGCCTCCTCTTCCTTAGTGCTGGGACCACAGAGAGCACCACCATATTTGTTGTTTATTTGACTTTTCTGGTTTGAGTATTACAAGTTAAAATGCCACCCTTTAAGGGCTGGGGAGATGGTTCTGCAGTTAAGGCATTTGCTACTCTTTGAGGACCAAAGTTCAGATTCCCGCACACACATCAGGTGGCTCATAACGGCCTGCAACTCCCACTCAAGCTGCTTTCTTCTGGAATATATACACATGAACACATAATAATAAATATTTAAAAAGTGAGTTCACAGTTTTTTAAAATGAATAACAATTGTTTTTGATTATTCTTTCTCTCTGTTCATATGTACACACACACACACACACACACACACACACACACACACACACAGAGTTAGTCTGATTATGTAGCTCTGGCTGACTTAGAGCTCCCTTTGTATATCAGTCTGGCCTCGAACTCACAGGCATCTTGTCCCTGCCTCCCTAATGCTGGTATTAAAGGCATGAACTACCAAACCCATCCGTTTCTACATCTAAAAGCCCATCTAACTCTTCTGTATTGGTTGCCTTTATTCTTGCCATATTGAAGCCTACCAGCAACTTTCTAGTACCTCTGGATCTTTACAATCATTGTTCTGTCCTTTGGTTCTTAAGTGCTTATATTCCTCTCATTGGATGGTGCTCTGTGATGCCTCTCTGTCCTGTGTTTGAGTTGGGCATCTCTTTGGGATGCTGCTGTGTGGTCCATTCACATTCATGGTTTTTCTCTTTTGTGTATCTTTCTTCTGCTTTCCTAACTGCTGTTGGAACTGCAGTAGTTTGGGGCTCACCATTACTTCTCTGGTATAAAGAGCCTGGCATGGAGAAATGCCTAGTAAATGCGGATTGGATTAAATCAAAGTGACAGGGGGCACTCCTGTCACTTGAGTGTATGCCCTCCTCTGTTAGAAAATGGTGAAGTCTTACTCTCTAGAGAAAGAATAATGTGTCCAAAGAAAATCACTTGTTGTCAGGTCTTCTCCCCCTTCTCACACAGATGTGTGGTCACTTCTAGTCACCACTGTTTGGGGGTAAAGGATGCAGCTCTGTATAAAGCATGTTTGGTCTTGTGCCTTATTAATTTGGCCACATTCCTGAAATTTGCTCTTGAGAAATGACTACCATGGGAACATCTGAAGAAAGTGTTACCCAGCATCTTTATATGCCTTAGTAACAGCACCATTCCCACCGAAACCTGCCAACAGCTCTTGCTGCACTTATACACAGGAATGCATGCTGAGATGAGTGTTTGCTGCATATCCAAGGATGCAGAGGGTAAAATTCTCCGAAGTTGCCAGGCTTTACTGTGCAAGGAACCATGAAGGGGAGGAGAACCTTGGTTTCAGTTCCTCAAACTCAACCAGATATACAGGTCATAGTTGCAGTGGGTCTTGCTTAGGTTTCCCATAAGTTCTTGCAAACAGTTCAATTTTATTTGACATTTATTGGGTCATACTTGACATTTCCGAGTACAATAGGCATTTTTTCTTCCTGACAACTCAGTTGCGAAGCTATGATTGACACCGTAATGTTAAGCTCAGCTTGCTTCAAAATCAGGCAGTGGTTGGTGTTGGAGGAAGAGCTCACTCCTAATTCTGTGATCCATAGATACATTTCTTACCCAAGGAGGAGAGAGGTTAAACAAAAGGTGGTCTCTTTGACCTTCCTGTACCCTTAGGCAGTCCTCAGCATGGGAAATCAAATGCAGCCACTTTAAACTTGTGCGTACTTTGTCTTGTTAGCGCCCATTTCTCATTTAAAACACATGTTGGAGATTTTACTCTCTATATAGAAAAGATCAGCTGGAGTTCAGACCACAGTCAACTGTCTCAGTGTCCTTTGTAGCCTTCAGATTTGCCTTTGAATTTATAAGTACTTACAGAGAGCTTCATAATGTAACCATAATGTACCCGTAATATAGCTGTTGTGGATCTCTGGAAGTCTTTAACTCAGTACTGAGACTCACTTCCAAGTGGAGCCACAGTGCACAGGCACTGAGAAGACATGTTCTGGAGAGCCACTGTTCAACCCAGTGCAGAGAGAGACTACAAGTAAATAGCCTGATAATATACAGACTTGGTAGGTGAGCCTCTTTTGGATTATAAAACACAGCTATGTATTCCTTGTCCTACTTAGCTTGTAGTTAACTTTACATTAGCCTGATCATCTGAGAGGAAACCTGGATTGAGAAATTAACCTAGCTCCGATTGGCCTGTGGACATGTCTGTGGAGAATTATCTTGATTGTCTTCGTTGATGTAGAAGGCCCAGTCCAATGTGGGCAGGCCCATTTCCTGGGCAGCTGGTTCTGGGATGTATGAGAAAACTAGGCACGCATGATCCAGTGAACCAGTCAGCCACCAAGCAGCAGCCTTTCATAGTTCTGCTTCAGGTTCCTGCCTTGAGCTCCTGCCCTGACCTCCCCCAGCGATGGATTTTTACTTCGAAGTATAAGCCAAGTAAATCCTTCCTGCCCCAATTTGCTTTTCATCATGGCATTTGTTACAGCAACAGAGTGGTAACTAGAAATTCCTAAAAGGAGATCATACTTCTCATTTGCAGGCATAGTGCTGTTTTCTGTTGGTTGTTTTAGGTTTTTTTTTTTGTTTGTTTGTTTGTTTTAAGGCAGAGTTGCAGGTGTGATCCAGGCTGGCCTGGAACTTACCTTGTAGTTCAGAGTGGTGACTTATCAAACTGTTCATTATCCCTAACTTCCCAAGTGCTAGGATTACATGTGGGCATCACCATGCATGGTTAGTGGGATTTATATATAGAATTCTCAGCATCTGTGTTACAAATGGGCAAACAGAGAGATTATCTTAGACTACACATCTGGTGATTGGACTAGAATACAGCGCTGTTCTGCTTGATGGCAAAGCCCTTGAACTGAAGTAGTTCACTTGGCAGAGTAAGACCGTACTCCTCTGGGAAAGGCTTGGCATACACAGGCTTAGCTTTCCTTCCTCTATCTACTAACACATATCAAGGCAAATTGTGGTGGTGTCTGCTTTTATGTGCTGTTCATTTTAAATGTTGAAAAAGGGGAAAAAAGTGGAATTTTAACTATGTTCTTCATCAAATATGTCTTAAATATTAGGATGCATTCATAAAATTAAAATATAAAGATGGGAGACTGGAGAGGTGGTTTAACAGCTAAGAGCTTTTGCTGCTCTTTCAGGGGACCAGAGTTTGGTTTAGCATCCATTTGACAGATGGCATCTGGTGCCCTTCTCAAGCCTTCACAGGCTCTACACAGGCATACATTCAGACAAAACATCAACATGCATAAAAGTACATGTAAAATGTGTAAATGTGGAAATGGTTAGTATAGTATATACTATACTATGGTTAGTATAGTATATCCTAAGTGGGTGTTTCCTTACCTCCCCCAACCCGTTCCCTTTGTGCTGTCTCCCTGGTTTTTAAATCTGGTGTTGTGCTGGCTGACACCTGTGTCCTAAATCTTCCATGATGTGTCTATATCTGTCCCAGAATCATAAGTGCTATTTTACTTTGAAACTTAACACGTTCTTGTGTAGTAACTTATTAGTATTTACGTGATTAATTTACTTACACATTTGCAGCGGTGAAGATCAAATCCAGGACCTTTTGCATGCTGGGCAAGTGCTGTCTTGTTCACTGAACTCGTGTCCTCTAGAAAAGCAGCTAGTGCTCTTAAACTACTGCTAGAGAGGTAGCACAGAGGTATCAAGTGCTAGTGTATAATATGAAGATCAAAGTTAGGGTCCCCAGCCCAGGCTTTAACTCTCATTCCTACTTTCTTTGAGACAAGCTCTTGATACATAGGCCAGGCTGGCCTCAAACTTGTGCTTTTCTTCCCACTGTCTTTCAAAAGCTGGGCTTATAGGCATGTGCCACTATACCTGCCTTGGGTTTTGGGGGGTTATTTTTGTACTTATTTATTCACTTATATCGTGAGTATGTATATATGCATCTGTGTGAGTGTATGTTCAGAAGTGTTTTCTGGTGCATGTGCCTGAGTGTACATGTATAAAGGCACATCACATACTTTCCTTTATTACTCTTCCTCTATTTCTTTGAGGATACATCCTTTATTGAATCAGGGGATCCTGTGTTCTTGACTAGGTGGAAGCCAGTGAACTCTGTCTGTCTTCCCATCTCCATATCCTGCAGACTTGGGGTTACAGGCATGTATAAGATGCATGGTTTTTTAGTAGTGGATGAGCTCCTAACTTGGCTTGTCATGATTGTACACCAGTGATTATATAAACCTCTGATCTACTCTTCCGGCCTCAGTGTGATAGTACTGGCTGCTCTCCCAGAGGATCCAGATTTAGTGCCCAGCACCCACATGGCACCTAAAACCATCTGCAGCTCTAGTTCCAGGTGATCCTACACCCTCTTCTGGCTTTTACAGGCACTAGTTACACATCTGGTGCACAGACATACATTCAGGCAAAATATCCATATGTATAAATTAAAAACAAATAAAAATATAGACACATCATCAAGGTGATATTGCCTGTCTGTGCATTTATGTTTGTGTGTAAGAACATAAATGCGTGTATGTATGAATATATATTTGTGTGTGTGTGTATGTATGTGTGTGTATACATACATACATACACACACACATACATACACACACACACACACACACACACACACACACACACACACACACACACACATACATTTTGCTAACACCACCTTGAGTGGTTGGAAATCCTTGAGATGTCATACTGAAAGTAGTTGGGGTTCAGCTTGGATTATTGCTCAGCAACTAGAACAGACTCTCCTGCCAGGTAGAAAGTGAAGCCAGGTTAGAGAGAGCCCCCTTTGAGAATCTTTTGGTTTGTAATTTAATGGCAGTGAGCTCAGTAAATATGTTCCCATTTTTCTCCCAATTTTATAATGTGTAACATGTAAGTGATACATTTTCAGAATGGTGAGAGACAGTTTGTTGTTCTGAAGGGCAGCACACCACACTGATTATTGTTAGTCACATCCAATTTCAAGTTTTGTCTTCAAAGCAAAGTTCCACCCACTCTTGGTATTAATTAAATTATATGTAGAAAAGTTATTTCTCACTTAAATTAATGCAAATTGACATTATAAATTCTTCTGCCCTTCAACTCATAATTGCCTCATTTTGCCATGATTTGTTCATTGTGAACTTAGACCCTGTAACCTTCTGAAAACACGACAGTAAATGGATCTATTAATGAGGAAGGAAAGCATGTTCATTTAAGGATGAAACAGTTTTTTTCCCATCTGTATTTTAATGATAAATTTGGCTATGCCCCATCTCCCCTATACCATACTAGAACTTCCAATTCTTCATTTTTGAGCAAATTTTAGGATTTACCGATATAAACGTTGCCCTTCAGAAATATGATATCTTAGAAACTCATCATGTGAAACTCATTTGTGCCTTGCTAGCTGCCCCTGGATGCTGTTACAGAATTCTAGCATGCTGTGCCAAGTCTGCTTTAGCCTTCTTGGACTTATTCTGCTTTGGTGGCTTGGATGGGCTAAGCCAAGCCGTACAGACTGAATTTCAGGGCATTCCCACTCATTTTTGGCAGACATAGACCAGAGACAGGAAGAAGGAACAGGCTGTAGGTAAGTTCCTGTGTTGCCTGGCCACTTTGTCCTTCCTGCATTTCCTCCTGTATGGCCTGCCCCAGAGTTTATAACTGAAAAGCTCCAGCTTTCATAACCAAGCAACCACTTCTGCTGGCTGGTACTTCCTGGTCACCATGGTAACTAACAGGTTGCATCTTTTTTTCTTCCTCTGAGCCTCATGCCCTGACTCTTCTCTTGGCTTCCTTGTAGTTCCCTGTTGCCATGCACATTTGTTGTATGCTTTTGGTTTTCAGGTGAGACAAATTCCCATCATTATTTTGTTTAAATTCTTCTTGTGGATAACTAGATTTTTTTTTTTTTTCTGTATTAACTTATTCTTGATTAGATACCTACATCTCTTCCCAATGTACACAAATATCCTTTTTATGTTACATATGATACACAGATTATTGTGTAGTATGTAATGAATTTATCTTCTTTATCCATTACATGGCTTATAATCAATCGCATTGGCCAAACAAAGAAACAAAACACAAAAACAGACCTGTGAATTAGAAATGGCAAGAATTTAAAATGTTAGTTGACCAACACAGAGCTATAAGCTAAAGAGAGAAAGAAAGGTTGAAAGGTCTGGCTTTCTTTCCTGGAAACTCCAGCTCATCTCACCAGCTCCCATTAGTTGCTGCAAGGTAGTTTTTGAATTGCAGATTTGACAGTTTTCTTTCTTCTGTTCTCAAGAAAAAGCCATGAGGAGGATATCTTTCATGGCCTTGGCCCTTAGTTCTTTGGGTGAACAGAGACCTGACTTCACTGTTAAAACAGAATTAGTTGACAGAGTGTTTTAAACATCTAGCCCCAGCACATGGAGTGCTACACTGTAGTGTGCGTGCCCTTTGTACTTGTGCACGAGTGAAGTCTTAATATTGCCACCTTAATAGTATTTCATCTGCAATCCATGAACATGAAATATCTTTCTACTGGTTTTCTTCTTTAATCTTGTTCTGCTGTATTTTTCAGTTTTAAGGCATTTAGGTTTTATTTCTGTGGTTAAATTTATTTCTAATTTACTAATTTTATTTCTAATTTACAAATGGAATTACATTCATAATTATTTTCTAGCAATTTGTTACTAAAAAAAAACAATCGATTTGTTTTGCATTCTTGATTTTAATCTGTGACATTGCTGTATTTGTTTGTTCTAGTAATTTTAAGCATTGAGGTCCCTCCCCTCTCAATATGGAGATCAGAGTCTTTGAATAGATCATATTACTTGTCAGCATCCCATTCCAATTTGCAAGGCTCCTAAAGTCTCCTCTTTGTTTGCTTTCCCCTGGGTGGGTTTGGAGTTCTCTGTTGAGGGGAAGTTAGGAACATATTTCTTTGCTTTGTCTTTGTATGGGAAGTGTGTTAATTCCTTCCCCATTCAGTATCATGTGCACTATCTTCCTGGCTGTTTATTCACAACTTTTCAGAGGAGGGTCTCTGGGAATCTGACCTGTTCTTGCTTCTCTAAGGAGCAGGAGTCATTAAGATTGGGAAAGTATTGTATCTTGTTTACCGTGTATGACTTACTTGCTTTCTTCTGCTGAGCAGTTATGCCTTCATGTATTATTGTGGGAATACCAATTTTTATTTTTATTTAGTTGCAAACAAAACTTGGGAGCAATCCTGCCTAGAACCAGAGAAAGAATGGATTTCACAATACTTTCTTTAGTAGCAAGGATCTAGCCAGGGCCTTGCACACACACAGGAAATTATTTGTTCTTTTTTGTGTCTTCACTCTTAAGTTTTATGTTCATTTAGCCATCTGTTCATCTGTTCTCCCTTCCATCCAGAAAGTTGAATTAACATATATTTTACTAGGTGTTATAATAAGCTTTGGGCCTGAAAGTGAAAAGTCATTCCATTACTTAATTAATGGAAAACAGATGCAGAGATACAAAGCAAGCCTTGCTAGTTCCCTTGATCCTGATGATCTCTGATGTGGGGTAGTTTTCCAGAAGAAGTTCTGTGGGAGGGCATTGCTTATACTTACCAGGCGGTTATCTTTTACCTTGTACTGATTTGTGGCAATGTCTCTTGAGTGTTCTAGACCAGGGAAGGCTTGTCCAAGTCCTAGTGTTCATTGTTTTTTTGGAGTTCTACTGAGTGCGCTTGCTGGGTGTTTGAATGCCTACACAGCTAATTTCAGCCTCTGTGTTCCCTGAAACTCCTACCCCAAATTTTGGTCTTGGATATGACTGTCCACATTATAACAGTTTTAGCCTTAACTAGGATATTCCTATCATGTCTGACATAGTCATATTCCAGAAGATGAGGACTAGCGAAGGCTGAACTAGTTTTTGCTTCACAATCCCCAAGAAAAGGAGTAGAAGTACATTTGTGGTGGAAGGGGTTGCAGCATGTTGCAGTTCAGGTGCAGTCACTTGTAGTTATTACTTAGGACTGCCATAACGACTTGCTATAGCCTGTGTCGAAATAATAGAAACTTATTTCTTAGTGTTGTGAGCCTGGAAGTTTCTCTTTGAGTTGTCTAGGTCTGCCCTCCTGATGTGGCCTCATGTGGTCTTTCTTTTGCATACAACAATAACTGTCTTCCTACAAGGATATCGTTTGTGTTGGCTTATGTTCCTACTCTACTGATCTCATTTTAGCATACTTACCTTGCTTGCTTTCTCCCTCTCTCCCTCCCTCCCTCCCTCCCTCCCTCCCTCCCTCCCTCCCTCCCTCCCTCCCTCCCTCCCTCCCTCCCTCCCTCCCTCCCTCCTTTCATCCTTTCTTTCTTTCTTTCTTTCTTTCTTTCTTTCTTTCTTTCTTTCTTTCTTTCTTTCTTTCTTTCTTTCTTTCTTTCTTTCTCTAAAGGTAATTGTTATGTTTCCCAGGCTGGCATTGAAATGTTGGTCTTAAGCAATCTTCCTGTGTCAGCCTCCCCAGTAGGTGGGGCTGCAGCCTCATGCCACCAGGCCCAGTATATAGACCTTAGCTCTAAATACAGATTTATTCTGGGTTGTTTGGCATTGCTAATGTAATATATTACTCAATATTTATATGTTTAATATATGAATATATGAGTATAGAGATAGATATACAATTTAGTTCATAACATTCTTTCCTATGTGCTACCCCACATTTTTTATTCTTCTAGCACATAAAATAGAAATGTATTTAACCCCCATCCTAACTGCTCTTAAAACCCAGCTCCCAAATTTCATCTTGGCTAGTCATGAGTAGATTTAATATGATTTAGTCCTCCACTACTCCAAACCTATGAAGCTAGAGAAGGCATAGAGTAGCATTATCATTCCTAAAGGGAGAAGCCAGGAGGATAAAGGAGTGTGTGGGTGTGAGGGAGTTGTAAACCTAGCAGAGGGCACATTCCAAGATTTTTCAGTTTAGGAAGAATCCTGTGTATTTCCTTGATGTTGTCTAGGCCCATGGAACCCTAAGTCCAGGCTAAAGGGGCATTGGAAAAGCACATGTGTCCTTGAGGACCTGGGTAGCAGTCTGCCCCAGGAAAGCTTAGTAAATTGGTTTATGTCTGTTTATGAAAACAAGAAATAAGAGTCATGCTTGACGAATTCTTGTGTTTAGACTTGGGGTGTACATATGGAGAATCACCTACAAAAATTGTAACAAGTTAATAGTTTTGTGACTATTATTAGAAGGATTGTGTTGTGAGAGTTTAGCAATCTTAATTTGGAATATCCTCAGGGATATTTTGACATTTTTGTTAGTTTCATATCTTATAAGAAATGATTAGATTAATGAATCACGAAATGAGAGTGATAATGTACTTGCTTGTGGTTCAGGAATCCAAAGGAGAAGGCTTTGGAGGGGGCATAATTGCACAGCTCAACAGTCTAATGCCTTTCTTAAATAGGTTCCTAATATAGTTTAATTGTGGTACACTTAGGTCTCATTTACGAATTATTTCCCATATAGTGCTAAATTTGTTCCTAATGCTTTCAGTATTCCCCTTTTAAAAGCTCGATATTTGAGGAAGAATGAGGAAAGGTAAATTTAATGACTCAGCATTTATGTTCAAAAAACTAGTTGTAACTTTTCTTTAAAAACTAAGCTGAGGACAGAACCAAGCCTTTTGAATGTGGGTGTCTGTTAGGCGACCTGGGCAGCCCATGGGGCCTCTGGCAGTGGGACCAGTATTTACCCCTAGTGCACAAATTAACTTGGGAGCTCATGCTCCATGGAGGGTCTAGGTCTCCCCCCAAATGATGATCACCCATGGAAGGCCTCACCCTTCCTGGGGAGTGGATGTGGGCTGGGGCTGGGACAGGTGTAGGGTTCAGTGGGGGGGGTGTGGGAGGATGGGAGGGAGAGGGAAATGGGCTTGATATATAGAATTTAATAATAATTAATAAAATAATTTAAAAATCTAAGCTGAAGTTTTAAGACTGAGATGGCAAACATTCTTGTACTCATGTTTTTCTTTCCTTGATCTACATAGAACCACAGCTTTGTGTGAGATTAGGGACTCTACCACTTCTTAGCATCTTATGCTTCACCTTTTTCTTAGGTTGCCACTGGAAGTTTCTAGATCTTTCTCTTTTCACTGGTTAGTAGATCTCACTATGGAGTCCTAATCCTGACTTCTTAGCGCTTCCTTTGGAACTCATTGTGGATCTCCTGGTTCTTTGACTTTTTGTGTCTTATGAATACTCTTGTCTTCAGTTTATCTAAGCTCATCAGTGATATTTTTTTTTTTTTTTAAACAGTATCTTTGACTTGATGCTACAGGCCTTTGGTTGCTTTAGTCCCTTTCTGGTACACAGGAGAAGTCAGAAAAGATGGGTCTGCAGTGTGCCTTTGTTTTATATTTTAGTGCAGTTTCATCTGAGTAACTATTCCCGAGAGAGTTGAACATGAGAATTAACACAAGTCTTTATCCTTTGCCTAGTTTCCTAATAATGTTGTCACTAGCTTCTTTATTTTACTTTTTTAATTTTTGTAGTTACAAGTTAAGTACTATTGAATTAGCTTTCCAGAATGCAGAATGACAGTTTTGAAAACATTTTCACAGGAACAAAAAGACAGATTTTCTTTGTATATAAATAAAGAAGACAGTTTATGCTGGAGATGGAAGGCTCTTTAAATAAAACATTGTCTCTCTTCTCTTTGGACTCAATTGGGAAAAATCAATATTAGGTTCTTCAAATGCAAAAAAGATCAAAGGGAAAAGCTTGTGTCTTCACAGGGCAAGGTGTGTCCTTTGACTGGGCCTGTGTTTCTCCTGTGGGTTTTAAGTAGTCTCTTTCCAAACTGAGTGAAATAGAAGGTCATAGAAGTTTACTTCTCTGCAGTCGAAAACAGAGTGACTCACATATATAGGTCGTCAAGTGTTTTTCTATGTTTTTTAAACTCCTGAAAGAGTTCTTCCTTATTTATTTATTTTGCATTTGCTTATTTTGATATATTTAAATTAAAATGTAATTATACTCCTTTCTCTCTCCTTCCTCTATCCCTGCCCATGTTCCCTGACTCTCAGATTGATAGCCTGTTTTTCTTTAACTGTCATTGTTACACATACACAAACTTGTAAGAGCAAATATAGAAATATACCATTTGGAGTCCCCTTTGTCTGCATGTACTGTATGTATATGGTTTCCGGAATGACGTTGTGGGCTCCTTCCTGGGAGAGGCTTATTCTCCCTTTCGCAGCTGTCATTAGTTGTATATAGTTCATTTTCTAGTGGTAGGGTCCCATGGGGGCTTCCCCTTCTTTGTGAGCATGTCATTGATACTATCATCATTCAGGTTTTGTTTATGCAGCCATTTCTCAGAGAGACAATCTTATAGCAGACTTCCTGGTGTTCTGGCTCTATGATCTTTAACTTCTGTGTTCTGTAACGTTCCCTGAGCTGTAGATGCAGGACCTGTGCTGCGTATGTATTAGTTGGGGCTGGGCTTCCACACAAATCACTGATCTCTGCATTGTATCCAGTTGCAGCTTTCTGTAATGGTCTCTATTTGCTGTAAAAAGAAATTTCTTTCATGGGGGACAAGAGCTACACTTTTCTGTGGTTGTTAGGGTAAGATTTAGAATGTGTTTAGAAATTATACTGGTCTAGAATAGCGCTGTTAATAGAATCTAAGATCCATGACCTCACTAGCCTCTGGTTTCTAATACTAGGCATGGTTGCCCTCCTGTTGAGTGTGGGCCGAAGTCCAATTAGCTGTTGGTTATCACCAACATGTGAGCACATCTTGCCAAAGTGGCTGTTGCTGTTGTTCAAAGGTGTAACAGCTGGGTATGAGTACCTCCCTTGGCAGTTTAAAGAGTTTTGAAATATAAATGCAGTATTTACTTTGTATTGAAAAGTATTTTGTTAATTTTCTTTGATACATTCCTTCTTTTCCAAAGGTTAATTAAACACATTGCACACAGGACTCATAAAAACCCACAATAGAAAAAGAAAATTCTTAATTACAACAGTAATTTAAATTTGTTAAAAGTTCATTTTATTTACTGTAGAAAGAGTCACAATGGCTCATTTTAATTTTTGGTAAATGCACTATTAATAAATAAGATGTAATTTAAAAATAAGAAAGGCCTATAGTGGCCAAAACTATAGGAACTGGAAGAAATATTTATTTTCTGAATCTACCATGGAATCTGTTGGTAAAATGTTTTTTTCTTACAAAAGCAAACACTTGGGGGGGCAGGATTTCTACACATAGTCACAATAGAAAATATTAAATCAGAGGAATTTGTAAAGGTAAATGAAATTTAGTTACATTGTCTATGTATAAATATGTATATACTATTTCCATATAATTCTTACCCCAAATTAAGATTTTTGTATGAAGTTGTGGTCTCAGTTTTTATACAGACAGGCTGTATTAACTGTTTTCCATGGAGTTGGATATTTTGACAAATATTGTCTTGAGGATTATACTGTATTCTGTCATTTGATGAATTCACACTTATTTACTCTTTTTCTTATGTAAGAGTTTTGGTTGATTTCCCTGTGCACGAAGTAAAGAGTTAACTTCATAAGGTGAGAAACACTGTGGGGTATTCACTGTGTTTAGAGAACCGAGAGTTTGTGGTAAGGGCTTATCGTCTGCCTTATGCTTGAGCATCTTTCAGCAAACACTTCTATTTGAATATAAAATTCTATCGTGTGTGGACAGGAATGTGATTCACTACACTGCTCTCTCTTGTCTCTGGATGACCTCAAGCCTGAATACATAGTAGTAAATCAAAGTGGGAAACAGAAGGAATGATTTGCATGTGTGGTAGACAATGGACGTGACCTAGGATTGTAGGACATTTCTAGTTAGGTGGAGAGTGTGTCACATGGAACCTGGGGTGCCTGGGATGACACTGTGTTTGCAGTAGTTAGTGTCAAGTGGTTGCATTGTGTCAGGCAATGGATCACACTGTGGCTATGACATGTTCATGTGTACAACGACTCACAGGTTACCAAGGGGGGCTATTCAGTGTTATGGTGGAATATACTAGACATCTTGATGAATTGTTTAGCAGTGAGGGACCACAGACTTGAGCTAGACAGTCAGGAAAGTTTCTTGGGCAGTGGCATTTCTCATGCTATGGAATTTATTTTATGATCAGAGAGAGATATTCTTTCTTTTTAAGCATGGCATATTTGTATTTTAGCAGCTAATACTAGGTTGATGTCAGACTAAAATGATAGGAAAGCTTGTTTTTCTGGGACGTCAAAGACATCCTGAGCATCTACTAAGAAAACTACTGTGTTTCATAGAGTTCTCACTACAGCTACCTTTTGTAATTCAGGAGCTAAAAAGTGTAGATCATTGAAGCTAGCAGGCTATGGAATTATCTATGGGTGACATTTCCTTTTTACACATGAGCCCAGTGAGAACACAGATTGGCTTATTGTATTTGCTTCTGTATCCACAGCACCTGACGTGTGAGTGGCATATGGCGTTGTGTTTGATAAGTGTAACCACACAGCATTCTGTCCAGGCTTTGACTTGATTTCTTTAGGCCCAAGGACTTACTCATTACTTCCCTTCTCAAATGCCACAGTTTGACAGCCTGATATATATTGTTAACAACAATAAAGCATCAAGAAGAGCAGAAGCATGAGATTACCAGTTAGGTTTTGTCTTTTTATGAAGTGGAAACATGTTCTAAAATACAGGTAGCAGGGTGTGCTTTATGTTGATTATTAATAATATCTGTGTTTGTCTGTCTGTTTGTCTGTCTGTCTGCCTACCTTACCATATCATCCCTACGTTTCTGTTGAAATATTTGGATTCCTAGATTCAGCTTGTAAGACACAGATGCCACATTGCCTCAGGGAAGGATTTCATTTAGCAAGTTTGTCATATGGTAGATGAAGAGTTTATGGTTATGCCATTTATGGCCATGTATTTCCTTACTTCCATGGATTATAGGTTGCCAAAGATAGAAATTAAGATCAAATGTGAACCAGTCTATAATGGGCCCCAGAAAGAGAAGAAATCATGAACCATTTCAACAATGTGAATCCAGCACATGGAGGAGGGTGCTACAAAGGGAACACTGTACAAATACGGAGAACAGCCAGCTTTGTATAAAAACAAGAGTGTATTTGATTGGGTCAGATTGTAATTTCTACTTTAGATACATTTGATTTTTGTTGAATGAAAGAGTATAATTCTCTTGAGGGTTTCCTTCTTTTATTCATCTGCTCTGTTGCTTTATGGATATTAAGTTGGTAAGGGGGAACTTAGGAGAGCCAGAGAGTTTCTTGGTTCATTCTGCTGAGAGTTCAGATGCTTCAGGGAGGCCTGCTTGGCTTGGCTATACCTTCTGCCTGTACTGTGCCTTTCACATGGACCGTATCCTAGAGATCAGAACACAGGGCACATCTTCTTTCTTTTCACGCAGCTTACTGTATTCTGATTCTTCTGTGTATCTTATCTTATTATGTCAACACCCTGGCAGGCCACGTACACCTCAATTCTTGTTAAAAGCCCAATGATTTATCCTCTTGAGCCCGACGATCAGAAACTCATTGGAAAGGAGCTATGCAGCTTTTCACAGGTCAGGGGCCAGCTCAACTGGGACAGATGGCCTGGTTCTGAGCACACCACAGCTATTGGCTCCTTCCCAGTTGCAGGTCCAAACACTTCTCTAAAGCAGTGACGGCTCACCCTGGACAGGATGAGTAATTTTTTTTTTTTTTAATAACAGTATGGAAGTTTTAGAAAACAAATGTAATAAAATTCATGGTATAAAACAAACTACTTATAAATATTAGAACATAATAAACCAATTGAAGGCAGTATTAATTATGTGCATTATCACATAAGTTAAAATAAACAGCCTTTTTATTAACTTAATAATTCAAGTTTTTTATATAATCATGTTTTAGGAATTATAATATTAGGATAAACATATTTTCATAAGTGCTTATCCACATATAACAAACCCACTCACCTTGTGTGACTCTTTAGCCTTCATACTAAGAACCACCTCGATTGATAGCCAGGCATTATATAAAAATCAAGTCATTATAATTCTTCTGCAGCCTTATGAGGTGACAGATGTTGTCCCCTCCTTCCAGATGGGGAGGTTGTTATTGAGAGATGTATAAAGCCTGACATGCTCTTGACCATTTTCTATGATGCTGGCTTCTTTATTACAGAAAATTGGGGCAGTGTTTTGCCAAATAGTATCTAAATTGAGCAAGCTGTGCTCTGTGGGTGCACTTACACAATGAGCTTGGAGCAGCCTTGCAGTGACTGAAGACGGTGCTCATGTAGAGGGTTTACTGAGAAATTCACCAGGGTCCCGGTCTCAATGAGTGACTTAACACACCTGCTGTGGTCTCCTAGCTCTCACTGACCTGTGCACATCCCCCCATACAGATGCTATGGAGGGCCCGTGAGATGGCTCCGCGGGTGAAGCAGCTTGCCACCAAACATGGTGGAAGAGCGGAACTGATCGCCACAAATTATTTTCTGACCACCTCACACACACTCTTGCATGTATATGAACACAACAAATGCATAAATAAGTAAATGTAATTAGTATTGTTGTTATTGTTATTATCATTTGAGTAATAGGGTAAGGAGGTAGATGTGTAAGAGGAGGGCTTTCCTGGATGGAGTCCAAGTGTTGATGGGGCTAAGCCTTAAACAGTAACAGCCTGTTGAGGTGGCAGGGGAAACTGGGGAAGTGCCCAACACAGTAGTGTCTAAATTCAAGATCTTGGACTCTTTAAGATGCGTTTAAAAACTAAGCATGAAGGAATAGTCCAACAAGTGAAGATATTGAAGCAGTAACCACACACTGCATGCGTTCCTGTCCTTCCTATGAATGTGCATTAAACAAACGATTTTTTTTTTCCTCTCTGCCGTATGCGCCCCTCCCCTCCGCTCCCCCATCTGTGTAGATGCCTGAGAAGGTCAGGCAAGTTGTGAGCTACCCAGCATGGGTCCGGAGAACTGAGCTCAGGTCCTCAGGAAAAGCCACTTTACTCTCTTAACTGCAGAGCCATCTCTCTAGCCCACATTTTATGCTCTTAAAAACTAGAAATGCAGAAATCTAGGATAAATGTAATAATTAGATCTGTTTAATTTTAATGTAATTATTTAATTTTTAAATTTCTATTTTAATTTTCTGTTTAATTTTCTCTGAATTTTAAGTATGACCCTCTGGAAAGTGAAACCTTCAGAAACTGTCTTAATGGTTTTCATTGAAGATGAACATAGAGAGATGGGAGAAGGAGGAATTGGGAGAATTATTAATGGAACAAAATGGCCTCATGTTGAGCAGGGGTTGTTGAAGCAAGTGGTTGGCTTTGCCAGAGGATGAAAATACACTTCATTCCCCCAGCCCATTATCCTTTACATGGTTGTTTTGCAAAATAGGCAGGATGCTCTAGCTGCTAAGATTTGTGTTCTTTACCAGACAAAAGTATGTTTTCTTTAATATTTGTTGAAGACTTGAATATTTGCGTTCTGTAGAATGGCACGTAGAGTGTTTTCTGAATGCTGGCAACATTTAATTGAAAACTCAATGCAAAAAACTAAAACAACGAAGAAATTCTTTTTTTTTTTTCCTTTCTGATTTTTTTGTTCAGAGAGTTCACCTTCGTGGAAGTAATTGTGGTGTTTAGGGTTCAGTTGGTAAAGTGCTTGTGTTATACGTATAAGAACCGGGGTTTGATCTCTAGTACCTAGTATCTGTGGTGATCATGCAATTGTAATCCTTGCGGTGGGGTGGGGTGGGGGCGAGGCAGAGCCTTGGGACTCCTTGATGAGTTCGAGGTTAGTGAGGGACCTGGTCTGCATAAACAAGGTACATTGCATCTGAGGAGGTTGTCATCTGGCCTTTATATGCACTACACATACAGGAATGTTCACACATTCGTGTACAAGGAAAAGGAAGTTGTGTTTAGGATACTGGGAGGGCTCAGTGGGGAAGCCATTTGCTGTGCAAGCTGGAAACCTCCGTTCTGGCCTCAGAACCCACACAAAAGTGGAAGGAAAGAGTCACCTTCAGAGAGTTGTTCACAGTTACACTGGCATGGAGCCCCCACCACTGCAAACACGTCATGCATGAACACATCCAAGAATAATAAATTGAAAAAAAAAATGGCACTTAGCATTTATTAGGTCTTCTTTGTTGTGACAATTCCCGAGGAGGTAACTCAAGGGTGAAGGATTATTTTGGCTTGTGTTTTGGCTGTTCTGTTAATGGCCACACGACTACTTTGTTTTTGTGTGTGTGTGCGTGCGTGCGTGCGTGCGTGCGTGCGTGCGTGCGTGCGTGTGTGTGTGTGTGTGTGTGTGTGTGTGTGTGAGGGCAGAAGATGACACAGGGAGAGACAGAGGAGGGGAACAGAGGCAGGTTATCTCCTACAGGGCACCCCGACCCCCACCCTGTGACCTCCTTACTGTAAGTGGCCCCATTCAACTATGACTTCATCAGTGACTTATTTTGTTGATGAGGTTTGTGCCTTCATGTCCATTCACCTCTCAGTAGCATTATCAGCTGAGGACCAGCCTTGTAACACATGAGCCTTGGAGGATATTTCTTATTCAAGCCATGAAATCTTACATTACTATATAGATACAGAGCTCAGTACAGTTGTGCTTAATGAAGTCTGTAAGGCTCACTAAAATCAGGGGAACATTGCTGTACATAGTGACAAACACTTTTAATCCCAGTATGTGAGAGGCAGAGGCAGTTGGATCTCTGCATTCCAGGTCGGCCTGGTCTACAGCGTAAGTTCCAGGACAGCCAGGGATATGTAGAGAAACTCTGTCTCATAAAAACCAAACCAAACAAACAGATAACAATAAAACCAGAGAAAAGCGCTCTGGGCTGAAGAAAACAACTGTTGAAGGGATTCCCTTTATGATCTCAGCATCCAGCAGGGTCATAGGTCTCACCTTTCAGAGAAGCAAAGTGCTCCCCTGTGTTAACACCGACTTCTGGAATTGTGTTTACTGTGCTGTTTTTATATTCACTTTGTGAGCCTGGGTGAGGGAGGAAAGGAGAATCAGTGCTGAGGGGCCGTGTCTGTCATTTAGATACTGGCTGCCCAGTACCATTCTAGGTAGGCAGAAGCTGCCATGTGTTGTAACTTGGGGGAGAGGAGCTCACCATTCTTGAGATGTGCTGAGGCGCCCTGTGTGAGGTCAGTGATAGTGACACTTCCTCTAAAGAGGTAGTGGGAACCATATGATATGGCTATACACCTCTAGAATGGTGGTTCTCAACCTGTGGGTCACAGATCAGATATTTATATTACTATTCATAACAGTAGCAAAATTACAGTTAAATAGCAATGAAATAATGGGGTTGCCACAACATGAGGGACTGTATTAAAGGGTCCTGGAATTAGGAACGTTGAGAACCACTGCTCTCAAGGCCAGGTTAACTCAGGACTCAAGTTGTGGTGAGGAGTCCTTCAGGCATCACAGGCCTCCCTGTAGGCTGCACATGTGGAGGATGCAGTTATCATTGGCGTGCTTGTTTGGGAATAACTCGGTATATATAGAGAGAGCTGTCTGTGAGGATCTCTTAGCTGATAGCTGATGGACTCAGGCCTTCTGCTCAGATCCCACCTTATCTGCTTCATTGAGGAACTGCATTTCTTCCTAGGTGTCTCAGAACAGAGCACTCTCATCTAGGTGAAAGGATTTTGTGGCAAAGAGAGTATCTAGGTAGTGTGGGTCCAAGAACCCCACAAAATCCACTCAACAGAAAACAGATTTTTCTTGCAAAATGGCTGCCTCTGAGTGGAAATGGAGACAGCAGGCATGATGGTGGGTTTTATTGAGGGGAGGGGGAAATGGAGACAGCAGGCATGATGGTGGGTTTTATTGAGGGGAGGGGGTTGTGGAGTATGTGTATGGGATAAATACAGCCAATGTGGAAGCATATTAATTGGCCATTAGTGATGACAAGGCTGCTGGCACTGAGTCAGTGATGACTTGGTTGGGAATGGGGGACAACTGATTCTGGAATGTGGTTGATTTTTAGTTGACTAATACTAGGTGCTTCAACAATACAGATATTGACTATTTCATGGTTCTGGATGTCTAGGATCAAAGTATCAAGAGGGCTGGTCTGTGTGGTCTGCGAGATCCAAATCAGTTTGGCATCTCCAACTGATCTTCACCTTCCTTGCAGACATCTCACCTTGATTCCTGCCTTTGCGTTGCCCGGGTTCTCTCTGAGTGTGTGTCTTCCCCCCATTCTCCCTTGAAAAACCCCATCATGTTGGGTTAGGCCTACATTAATGATCTCATTTTAACTAATTGTCTTTCAGTGACCCAGTCTAAAAATAAGATCACATTCTGAGTTATGGGGATTTAGGCTTTTAATTTAGGAATTTGAAGGTGGGGATACAATCAATAAACCACAGTGACTCAGCATTTTCTTTTGTTTTCTAACAAAATGGTACAATATAGTATAGTGACTCAGCTTTTGTTTCGTTGTGTTTTAGCTCTGGCTGGCCTGGGACATTGTATGGCCCAGGCTGGCCTCAAATTTGTAATCTTCCTGTTTTTGCCACTTCAGTACTGGGATTAGAAATGTGAACTGTAATCAGACATTTCTCTCTCTCCCACCTGTTCCCAAATACCTGGAAGCCACTCCAAAACGATTGACTCAGAGGTTTAGTAGCTCAGACTTATTATTAGCTATCTCTTACACTTAAATTAACCCATCTTCCGTATTTACACTCTGCCATATTGTGATACCTTTATTAGCATGACATGTTCATCCCCTGCTACTTCTGAGTTTGGCTGGGGACCCCTCTGACTCCAGTGTTCTTCCTTTCCTCTCTGTCAGGCTGTCAGACGAAACATTTCCCTGGCCAGCTATCGCCAATCAGGTTCTTATCAACAATGTGAGCAATGCACATTTAGTGTACAAATGTTGTTCCGCAGCAGTGAACCTACAATTCTGGCCAATATTCTGCTTTCTTGAGGCTGTCTCTCTCTCTCTCTCTCTCTCTCTCTGTGTGTGTGTGTGTGTGTGTGTGTGTGTGTGTGTGTGTGTGTGTGACTTAAATTTTAAAGTGAAGGGAAAGTACAGAGAGTTATTATATACACTTACTGTGACAAGACAACCTTCCTGATTGCCAGTGTTACCACAAAAATGTGTGAAAGCTGATGTACCTACACTGGCACAGAAGTATCACCTATGTCTGTAGTTTGCATTAATGCTAATCTTGCTACTGTATACTCTCAGGGTTTAGACAAAGGCACACTGTTATTTATCCAAAATGGTAATGTTTATAATAGTTTCACCATGATTTAAAAAATCAAACTGTCTGCAGGCCTATAGGATGCCTCAGTAAATGTGGTTTTCTCAAAGTTTAATAGCACAACTTTGATTCCGGAGACCCACATGGTAGAAGGAAAGAACTAGTTCTCAGACTTCAACACAAATACCATGGAATCATCACTCTCCCCCAATTTAAAAAAAAATAGTAAGAAAAAAAAATCCAATCTACTATCATTCCAATATTTATTTACCTTTGTTTGTGTGCTTTTTTAAAATTTTTATTTCATCATTATTATTATTTTCCCCTTCTGACTTGTGAGGCTGAGTTTGCTCTTTGGTCCAGACTGGCTTAAGCTCAGGGTCCATCATCTAGACTCCAGCTCACTCTGATTGTCTGCATGAAGTCACTGATGCTACTTTGCTTGTCAGGGCTTTTATTCTGGTGACTCTTCTCTTATTGTTCTTTGTGGGGAGATGTGGAGATGGTTTCTCTTTCATTCACGCCGGAATCTAGAGGGACCTCTGTCCTCTTGTTCTGCCTTCTTAGTTTCTTTTACAACTGAAGTCCACATATGTTCCCCAGGGAGGATGATTCTCATTAGTCACGTCTCAGTTAGGATGCTCCTTAGAACAAATCCATCATGTGATGTAATTTGCTCCCACTTAAAAACAAGCTTAGCATTAGTAACTGTGAGACACTACTACAACCAAAACTTTTTGTTACTGTTGCTGTGGTTGTTGTTACAATGCTCATCTTGGATGTCATCTTAAGTGGTTTTGCTTTCATCTTGTTGATAGATTTGCCAGACTTGGACCTTTGAGGACTGACAGAACAATGCCCTCTATTCTGTATGGCTGTTTCCAGAGGAATTAGCTCTTCCTCAACCCTGAGCAATTAAAGCTATTGCTGGAGCATCACCTGTTCTGGGCAAGCTCCTGTTCCTGATCCTGCCACAGAAGTGGGCCACAGCAACCTACCTGTTTTCCAAGGAAACGAAACTCTACTTTTCAGCTCAAATCACTGATACAAGGTGCAAGACTCAGCACGTTCTCAAAACTGCTCGTAAGACACTCCCAGGGTGAGAGCAGTGGAGAAACAATGTGGGAAAAGATTGCTGGGACAGTAGACATTTCCCAGCCAAGCCAGGAGCCCCAGTACCCATGCTACATAAGTGGAAATTGGGACATCCTCTTTCTAGATAGCTGCAGATGCTGTTGAAGTTTCAATTTTCTCCCTGGCATTTAAACCGAATGAATGTGTATGTGTTTGTGTGTGTGTGTGAAAGAATAGAAAATTAGTTTTAATTGTTACTTATGAGGCACCATATGGCTACACTATAATTTTGGCTTCCCATGGAGCTGCATGTGCATATGGAAAATGAAATTAATTGGAAATCACACCCTCAAATCTATTATTAAGTTAATATAGCTAACAGCTTGTGGGGTGTCCTCGCACTCAGCATGATGTAATTGCACATAATAACAAGTAGTTATAAGCTTGCATAGGAGATAGGGCTGGATAAACAGAGGTCAAAGGGACATGCTTAGAACAGAAGAATGTCAATAATGGATGCCACAGCAAACATTGCAATTCCTCACTGTCCACAGACCCAGTGAACAGGGAGCAGTTTACTCGTACTCCAGTGGATTGATCGGCATTCTTTTGAATTGCTTAACAAAGGGATTGACTTTATTTTTCCATCTGGTGTGGTCAGCTAAGGTCACTAACAGTTATTAAAGTGAGAGACACTGAAACTTAGGTGTGCATTGAAACCCATGATGTGACTCTTAAAGGCAGGGAACTCCCATTCTTAATTCTTGGGATTTTGATTATTCCTTTTGCAGTATTAAACAATTACAACTGCAGAAACATTGGGATTATGGTATTGTTCAAGCATGAGCCATGGAAACTACTGTCTTAAGTTCTGTCTTTCAGCCAGCTCTGTTGTTCATGAAACCTACAGCTTCTCTAACTTGGTTTTGAGATTTAAAATAGAGTAAGTTAAGTTACATGTGTAAGTCTAGAGATTCATTTGGTAAAATGATGAACATTTTGTATATTGTATTCATTGTAGGAAGTGTGTCACTTTTTAGTTCTGTCTCCCACTTGTGAGGCACCAATTCTTCTTAGTGGCCAGCATGTGGCAGGAACTATAAAACATTTGTGGAATATGAATTTGAATGTGAAAGGGGCAAAAGGTATTAATGCCTAGATATAGTCTTCATTTTCATTAGAAATATCACACACAGTCTCTATCCATCACAGATGGCTGTCCAGTTTATCATATTGATAGTTGTTTTAAAAATATTAAATTTTGGTGTGTGTGTATGTGTGTGTGTGTGTGTGTATCTGTGTATGTATGTGTAAGTGTGTATGTATATGTGTACATGCCACTCAATGCAACTTTTGGGAGTTTTTTCCCTTCCTTTCACTATATGGGTTTTGGGATTGAACTCAGGTCATCAGACTAGGCAGCAAACACTTTACCCACTGAACCATTTATCTGGCCCTAATCACATTAATAATTCTTAAAGTGTCAATATTAGTTACTTTTCTTGCTTTGGTTAAATACCTGGCAAGAAACAACTTGATGGAGGAAGGGTTTGTTTTGGATTGCAATTAAAGGATACAGTTTGTATGGTGGGGGATTCATGGTGGCATGAGCATAAAGCAGGAAGTTCAGGCAAGCTATGTTAAGCCCCTTCACCAAGCTCCTCCAGTGAGGCTCAGCCTCTTCAGGGTTTCACAGCTTTCCACACTAGTGCCACTTAGTGGGAGCTAAGTGTTCAAACAGAAGCTCCTGTGGGAACACTTCACTTTGGAGTCACAGCAGCCTACTAGATTGTGTGGGACTAAATTGCGTAGATGGGACCCAATGAAGGAAATTCTTCCCCAGCTTTTTATTCTTCCTGTGAAAGAGTCGCTAGCAGTTGAGACTTTGCCTGAGATGGATCTAGAATTATAGACTCATTGGTCAAACTTCTAGAGTAAATCCAGTCCAGTTATGTCAAAGCAATTCTTCCATGGCAAGACACCTGCTTCACATCCTGTGTTCATGCATTCTTTGACACTGTTGTAACCATGTAGTGTGGTCAATCTCCCAGGTATCCTATCTCATTTGGCTCCAACCTCCACAGTCTCCATCTTCTACAGTTTTGGGGTGCTGTCAGATAGATAACTGACTAGGTCCCTTCCCTAAGGGGATTGTGTGATGGCACCCCAGTAGGCCTGTTTCTATTGTCTCTTTGTTCCTTGGCACTGCAGTCCTCCATTGCCTCTCAGTTCTTTGATGACAGTCTTCCAACCGCCACCTTCTATGGAGCTGATTGTAGACTTGTGACATATTCATGGCCAGTATCATCAGGTTTCATTGTGAATCAGGAACCACATCTTGAAGGGCTATGATGGCTATGGGATTATGATCCCTACCTAGGACTCTGTTCAAAAATCCTTCTCTTATTTAAGAACTTCAAATTATCAAATAAAATTTTGATCTTATATTTGCTAAATTTAATTTAACCAATATTACTATACTTTGGGGACAATAAGAGACTAGCACCAGATTTTTTAAGGTCCCTAAAGGGTGTTGAATTTTATTTCCTTAAATCACATGGCAAAACTATACAAGTAACAAACATAGTTTTCTAATATAAAGGAGACTATACACACAAGTGTAAGGACCTGAGCTCAATTCTTAGAAGTCAGCACTAAATGCTGGCTGTGGACAGCCATGCACTTGTAATCCCAGTGTTTAGGAGTTGGATCCTTGGGCTCAATGTCCAGCCATCCTAATAGAATCTGCTCATTCCAGTACAGAGAGAGACATTGTTTCAAAAGATGGGGTGATGAACACCAAGATATGTTCTCTGTCTCTGTCTCTGTCTCTGTCTCTGTCTCTCTCTCTCTCTCTCTCTCCCCCCTTCCCTCTTCCCCTCCCTCTCCCCCTCCCCCTCCCTCTCCCCCTCCCCCTCCCTCTCCCTCTCTCCCTCTCTTTCTTTCCTCCCCCCCATCTCCCTCTCTCTCCCTTTTATCAGGATTCTGAAAAAACTCAAAATTCTTCCCTTGGATGAGAGGAAGATGTCTGGGCTTGTGACCTTGGCTGTAACATAGGATTTGAAAATGTTCACTTACAGACTTCAGCCACACGAAAATTTAGAATTTGGTAAATAGTGGATCAATACTTATAAGTGATTAGTTATATGCCACATTGGTTTCCTTATGTGAGTGCACTAAGAGAATCTGGCACTTAAGGTAGTAATTAGGTAGGCATCAGCTCTGCTTTATGTGTTTTGTTGAGCAATTGACATTACTTTGTAATTTTTATGTGGAAGGATAAAGTTTTTGACAATGATTGTAAATAATGTTACAGTGTTTTAAAAGTTCACAGAACCCTTTCAGTTTACTAGGGAATTGCCTGTGCTTGAGAAGGTTTTCCCTCTGGAGTCAGACATTTGAATCACTGAAAAGAAAATGGACACACTAGATTTATAAATACCATTTCAGATGTTTAAGGGAAATTAAATCCATAAGTGGGACTGATCACTAAAGGGAGTTTAGTGTCCAATGTAGGTTGATTGAACCTTAATCAAAGGCCCCTTGAAAGTGAATTAAAAGCTTAAACTCTAAGGCCAAAGATGATAGTGAAATCCTGATCTTCTTGCCTCCAGTTCCCAAGTGCTTGCATTACATGAACTACCGTGCAAGACTGCCACTGTTCTTCCTTTTATATATTTAAAATTTTAATTTAAGTCTATTATTACTGTGTTAGAGAGCACATGCGAATGCCACAGGTCATCATTGTGGAGTTCTTTCTTTCCATCTTATCATGGATTCCAGGACCAAATTCAAGTCTGCAGGCTTTTGTGGCAAGCAAGCACCTTTATACATTGAGCTATCTCAATGCCCCCTTTTAAATATTTTATCCCAAGGCTACCTTGCTGATGAGTTCGCAGGAATAGTAATACCCTTCTTGGTAAGGGCAGCTCACAGCATGCCATTGAGTGGTAACACTTCAGGACTGGGCATTGCACTGCATTTACATGTCTCCTCTCTTCAAGAAGAAATGACACAGATACTGAACTTTGATAACTGAAGTCTGACTGAAGAGTTTAAGGGCAGCTGTCCTAAGTTTTCAGTTTATTTAAAAATGTGTAAGGAAAAAATATGCTGCGATAGATGGAGATGTGTCATAAAACAAATACAGCAGAAGTAGACCACTGTGGACTCTCGGTGATGTAGGTGATTCTTGCAGTAGCAGTTCAGCTTTCTGTGTGATTAGGAATTTGAAATGAAATGTTGGTGGAGTCATCATGAGATTCCTTGTGGGTAGGTTCAGGCACAGTCTCTGAGTGGTCTTTTGTTATGTAGAGATTATCTACTGCTGGTCAGCTGCTTGACTCTGGGAAAGTCATCTCCAGTTGGGCTGTTTTGGAGTTAAATGGAGACTGAATGTATTCAATGCAAATCTTATTCCTAGGGTCCCCCTAATAATGCTGTTGGTGTTAGGTTGAGAAGGGATAGAGTGTGATGTTTAATACTGTCAACTTGACAGCTTCTAGAGAGTCCCCTACAAGATAAACTTTGAGGGGTGTTTAGATTGGGTTAATTAAGCTGGTAAAACAAAACAAAACTTAAATATAAGTGGTACAGTTACATGAACTAAGTGAAAAAGAGGAAGCTTGTTGAGTACCAGCAACCATTTCTGATTATTGACTGTGGATGCAATGTAAACATCTGTGTCACACTTCTGCCACTGTCACTGTGCCTCTCTTACTGTGATGGACTGTACCCTCAGATTGTGAGCTGAAATAAACTTTTTTGTTAACTTTTTTGTTAACTGGTTTTGTTGTTGTTGTTGTTTGTTTGTTTGTTTTTGGGGATTTTTTTTTCCAGCAACCAGAAAGTGATTGTAATATCAGTGCGTAGCACATGGTGATCATGAATGAGTGGCCTTGGATAGAGGGCCCATTCCAGGCCAGACACTTTCCTTTGGTCATTTTTGGGGGCTAGTAAGGCAATCTTGATGCTGTGTGGACCCTCAAGTTAGAGACTCCACACTGAGTGTGAGGCAAGAACCATGCAGAGCTGGTTCTTCATTAGGCAAGAATTAGGCCTCTCCTCCCCAACCCCCACCTTTAGACCCTGTTCCTGTGGCATCACTGAAGGGCTTTCACTGGGGAGGTGGCATCTGTTTCATGAGACTTGGCTGTGTCCTGGAGTCAGTGCTAATTTTTTAACATGGTTTATAAAGGTTGATTCCTTTGTGGAAGGTCAGGACATCTCCTTTTGGAGGGTTTTCTGTAGCTTTTGGACAGGTATCCTGGGAAATGCTTTTAAAGCATGCGTCAGTCAAATAGACTGTCCCAAATCATGCAGGCTGAGAGAAGCTGCAGGTGGGCTTAAAGACATCAGCACTGGGACAAGTTGTCAGTTGTTCTTGTGGGAGGGCAGCTTGGGGTAGGGGCTGTTTTTAGTTTTACTTTGCTTCTTTTAAATGTACCATAAAATATTGTGAAGTTCTTTGGGTATTAATGCTTTTTATCTTCCATGAATGTTTCTGGTCCCTCCCAAGGTGTTGGTCATATATTCTGCTAATATATGTCATGAGACACTTGATTTGTTCTTTTAATTTGCATAAGATTCAGTAGAGGTCTTCTCTGAAGAGCTAATGCTCTCTCTTCAAGCACTTTCATGGTTTGTGTGTGGAAGTTTGGTGACCAGGTCTGTAGTCCGGCAGTGTTACGTAATCTTAGGGGGCCTTAGGAGGCCTTAGGGGATCTGCAGCCTCAGTGTTAGGAGGGTATATCCTTCAACTTTCCTCTTGAAATAATGTTGTTTGATTTATTTTTAATAAACCTGAGATTACAAGTAATAATCTATATAAAGGAGCAAGATTTTTATATATTTCTAGGCTTATAAAATACTACACTGAGCTTGGTGGTGGTGACACATGCCTTTAATCCCAGCACTTGGGAGGTAGAGGCATGTGGATCTTTGTGAGTTCAAGGCCAATCTGGTCTATACAGTGAGTTTCAGGATGACCAGGACTGTTACACACAGAGACCCTGCCTCGAAAAACAAAACAAAACAACAACAAAAATACTACACTGAATGGAGTATTTCTATAGGTGATTTTATTTAGTATTATTTTTATAATCCACTGAGTATTAATGGTTATGCAAGCAATAAACAATGTCAGAGCCAAGTACTGGAGAATAGATGAGCTTAACCATGATAATTTGGGTGGGGCCTATATCATAGTAATAAATAAATAAATGTATATATATTAAACTATATCAGCATGAGAAAACAGTGATTTAAGAAACCAATCCCTAGAGTTTTATAGGGGCCTAAATGAAAAGTAGTCTCTTGGAAATGAGCATATTTTGTTTTAGCATATTATGACCTTCTTTATGATTAATAAACTGCTCAAACTAGTTTTATTATGCCCCCATAGCATCCAAATGAAGGGATTGTTTTTTATAATGTCTAAAAAATTGTTTATCACATGCAGTATAAAACTTTAGATTTGAAAGGAACATAAAAGTCTTATTATTAATAAAAATATTTCTAAAAGTTCACCCTGGAGAGCTTACTATTTGAATCTCACAGTCCCTAGAGATGAAGTCAGTGAGCCATAGAGAGATAACTGCATGCCCATATTTGTCCTGGCACTAATATAGCAACCAAGCTGTAGGGCAGGCTAGGTGCGATCTGTTGAATTGATAAAGAAAATATACTGCACACGTGGAATATTATTTAGCCATAAAGAAAAGCAAAATCATTTAATTTCTGGCAAGATGGCTGAAGATGGGGTGATTGTGTTAGGCCAAATGAGGCAGGCTTAGCATAACAGGTGCTGTATGTTTTCTCTCCTAAGTGGAGTCTGGGAAGAAGATACTGTGGAAGTAGACGGGGAAGTAGAAGGGAAGAGGAAGGGCATGGGGGAATAGGAATCAAAGAGGGGAACAGAGGAAGTGAATGTAATTAAAATGCTTTACACATCTGCATGAACTATCACAGTGAAACCCATTACTTTGTATCAGTACCCACTAATAACAGTGTACAATTAGAGCTGTAACAAAACCCATGTTACAATCCATCTTATTTCTATCTTTTACTTATATTTAAACTCGCTATTTCAGGAATGTGTGGTTTAAGTCTGATGAGTAGCAGTTTGGTGGGAGGCCAAGAATCCAGTCTCATTCAGTCAAGTGCTGTGGACAGTATTGAGGTCGTTGATTCTAGAATCTATTGGCTCACTGTTGATGGCCTGTGTCGGGCATGATTAAAGTTAGAATAAGGATGCCACTGGGCATACAGAGTCATCACAGTGTCTTGTTCTTTACATGACCTACTTACAACCTGTAGAAGTTTATATCCAAGTATAGAAACATTACAGTAATGATTGCAGATTGATGCCTCTCAGTTTTAAAATTTGGAACCCTAGACCTAATAAAGGCAGCTCAACTCTTTTGGCACTTGATACTTTGCCAACTTGCTACAACTCAAACTTAACTCCCTCTCATTTTAGGTTCTTAATTAAAAAATTAATCTTCCCATAATACCTTTCCACTCTTCTTGCCTTCTGCTGTCCCCTCTCCTTGCCTTCTGGTAGTAGGAAGATCTGTAGTGCTGGGATAGATCTTAAGGGCACCAGTTAGGTTTTGTCAAGCCTGCTGACAAAACCTAAATCAGTCCAGTGCTAGGGACTGATTTAGAGGGTTACTGGAGTCGCTTTGTGTGTTCTGCATTTGAGACAGTGTTGTTTTTGAAAAGAAGGCATTCTGGAGTAAAACCTAGCTTGGTAGTACAAATTCTCAATGGTGGAAAACTGTATCTAAAGATGGATGAAAGTAATATTTACAGACATTCTTTTTTGTTTGTGTTCTGTTTTTTTCTAGACGCAGTCTTACTATATAGCTCTCGCTATGCTGGAACTCACTATGTAGACCAGGCTGGCCTCGAACTCACAGAGCTCTGCCTTCTTCTGCCTCCCAAGTACTGGGATTAAAGGTATGTGTCAGTATGTCCAGCCTTCAGACATTCTTGACATTTTTTATTGTACTTGTGTGAGCTATGTTTCATGAACATTATTTTCTATAATTTTAACTCTTTTTGTTTATACTTAACAGTGCTTCAAAGAGCATTCATTGTTCAGAATGAAACTTTGGGAACCATTAACTTGGTATATAATTGTATTATAATCAGAATGACACTTGCAGTCAGAAGGCGATAGCATTTGCAGTCAGCAGAGTAAAATACAACTGTAAGATGGGGCTTCCTAAGCAATTCTGCATAATGATTCCTAAGGTTATAGGGTATTTGAGAATTTTATATTTATCTCCAGGTTTAGCAACTATGTCTGATATGGCTTTGTTCCATCTAAATATAAAAATTACACTAAAGTGACTAGTATTAAACTACATTTTTTACGATCAGAAACTCACCAGTAAAGGAATAAAATACAGGGAACACAATGCTTGTTAAGGTCACTACACATAAAATTAAGGAGCAAGAAATAGCATACCTAGGCCAACTGCAGTCTAATAATATTCATGTATGTATGCCACCTGTTTCTGTAGACAATCCACATACTTTTCCACTTCTAGCTTGGTATACTATGGTTAAATAAACGTATTTAGATAACTTGAGCTGTATATGTATGGGCTATTCTCCAATTTCTGGTTGATACAGGACAGGAGGTAGTATTCAGAAATCCAGATATGTTTAAGTTTTTACTTTTGGGAAATCTTTAAATGAAATGAAAACAGTGACATTAAGTGGAATGAACTTGGTAATACAGAAGGAAGAAACCAGTAATCTTTGAGTAGCCCCCCCCCCCATTTCATACATTTAAGTAAGTACTAATTGAGTGAAATCACTTCTTGAGTTTCCAACAAGAAGGGAAACTTCTGTACTGGAGGCTGCTCACTTATACTTAGCGCTAGGTTATTTTAGTGAGCCCCCCCCCTCTTTTTTTGGACTGGATTACAATTTGTGGGACATAACAGCTTGAATAGCACCCCCTCCCCCTATTTCTGTTTGCAGTGTCATGGGAACTATATGACTCAGTGGTAGAACTCATCCTAGGCATGGGCAAAGTTAAATCCCTGGACTCAGTCCCCATGACTACAAAGAAAACAAACATGGCTTCAGCCACCAAAATGGTTGCTCAGCTTACCACCCCGGTGGCACAGAATCCTTTGACATAAGGACACATAGTGACAGGCTAATTGAAAAATTTCATCAAGCCTACAGCCTTTTTTTGGATCTTGGCGACTGGTGACTAGAGTTGGTCTAATGAGCCTATAGGGGGTCACTTCCCAGTGGCCTGCTAGGAGTGCTGCCTGGACTTGCAGGTGTGCTGCTGGAAAACCAGCAGGGGGAGCATTTCTCTTGGGCACCAAGGGCATGGGACAAGATGATGACAGTGGAATGCCCCAGTCTCTTAAAGAATTTGAAGTGACTATAATTAAACCTGAGTGCCACAAAAAGTACTTCTCCCACTTGATGTCGTCAGAAGACAAGTAGGAAATGTCTTTCTTTATACCATTTTTGGGCAGTCACTGAGAATAGTCGTGATGTTGATAGCCATCACACTTTGTTTTATGAACGCAGCCATTCAGATCAACATTTTAGCTACCGTATTGTGTTTCTTCTTCTTGCTGTTGTAGCACTGTGTTCCCCTTTAAAATGACCCCTTTTCAGACAAGCATCTCCTTTCACCCTGTTGTGCCTCTTCTACAAGAGTTTTGCTTGCCTGTTGTCTTATAGCACTGAGGGAGGAACCCAGGCTTGGGCATTTTAGTTGAGATTCCTTATCCCAGTATCATTGCACAGGCACAATGTTGCTCCATGCAGTAAGTAGCCTGAATGGGCTGTGAGTCCATTTGTTTTGGGTACTTTTCTGATGAGTTCTGATATTGAACAGTGGCCATAGCTTGTTTTCTCCCAGCTTATTGGGTGGCAGCTTGCTCTAAGTCAGGCTTGCCTGATGATGTGATGGTTCATGTCAAGGGCAGAAGCAAGAGTCAAAGGTGGGGAAGGGCTGTATTCTAAGAAGGAGCTGTGCTTGCTTCTGAAAGGTGCTGAGCCTTAGCCATGGAAGGACAAGCTCATTTGAGAGATGCAAGGCCAGCAGTGGAAGCAACAGATGTTCTTCCAGCTGCAGCCTCAGCATGGGCTGACTGACTGGTCCCTAGCTGACCCTGAACCTTCAGAGCATGCAGGCTTTCTACGGTTCCCCATGTGGATCTTCTGCCTTTAACCTTTGCCCTTTGCCCGATTGACTGAAGAACAGTGGCAAGGACAATGACTCCTCTAGCTGAAGCAGCCAACGACTTAAAGATAGAACTCAACATGAATCATGGCAGTTATTTTTAAAATTATATCCATTTAGGTTTTGAGTATCTAGAGTGCAGGTGCATGTGAGTGTATTCCTCAGTCACTCTCCATCTTATTTTTCAAGAACTGTCTTTCAGTGCCCCTGGAGCTGACTGATGCAGCAAGGCTGCCCAGTGTCTGTACCCCAGGAACTTTTCCTGTCTTTTCCTCTTCAGCACTAGGGTTACAGGCTTGTGCTGTTGTACCTGGCTTATAGGGGTGCTGAGGATCAGAACAATGGTCCTCCTGCTTACAGAGTAAAGGCTTTACCTACTGAGCCACTTCTCAGCTCTGTCTCTGCTAATCCTGGAAACAGTCCTCATTGTTGTCCCTCATAGTAAGCCCAGTCTCAGAGGCCTGTGGTTAACACTGTCTAGCTGAGTGAAGAAAGTGGCAGGCCTAAAATCAAGGTACAGAACCTCAGGTGCTCAACCAGAAAGCCATGACAGCCTAATGGAAATGGTTTTAGTTCTCCAACTTAACTAAAGACATGACACAGACACAATGCAGCTATGCCCTGAGATGTGTGCTGGTTGGTTTATAAACTCATTTGATTTGGAGTGCCCCCTTCCCTCCTAGGGGAAGGGAACTCTTTTGCTTGCTAAAGGCCCCATTTACCTCTTCGGACCTCTCACCCCACTTCCCTGCCAGGCCTACAGACATGTTTGAGTTTATAACTCTGGTCTAAAAGGTCAGAAACAGGGAGTTTATTCTTTCTTTGCGTGAGCTGAGAAACAAATATTCCCAACTCCCTTTCCCCCCAGGAGATTTTTTTCATTTTGCCAATATTTTTTTTTCACACACACAAAAAAATATTGCTTGCTTTTAGTTTTAATTCATTTCCTGCTTTCTTGGCTATCCCTGTCAATATATAGAACAACTGCTCAGAGAACTATTGGTTTCCAAGAATGCAGTTATTAAAGGCAGCTTTGTGTCTTGTCTGTTAGCCCTTTCTGTACCCAGTCCAGTCTTCCTCTGACAGCTCAGAGGCTGACAGGCAGTCAGATACTTTGCCACATGGGAGTATCATTACACAGTAAAATTCAACTGCCTTGCTGGCTTTATTTAGTGTCTTATAGCACACTCAGAAGAGCAAGGGAACATGAGCCTGGCTTTCTCTGCATGTGTGCATATCTGGTGCTCATACTACTAATGTTTTTTCACTGTCCTCAATAAATAAGCTGCAGCTTCTTTCTTTTTTAATTTGTAATTTTTGAAGTTCCTTATTACCTTTATTTCCCAAATTGATTTCCCAAATTGTTTTTACTAGGTCCACGTGGAAGTCTTTTTTCATTATTGTTTTGTTTTTCTCTTTGTTTTTTGTTTTTGTTTTTGTTTTTTCTTGCCCCTTTAAAGATGCGATGAAGAAAGAAAAAAATTTAAAACAGCTACTATTTGGATTTTTCTTTTTCAGATGCAAAAGAAATTGTTTTAAAAGCCCAGATCTTGGCTGGAGGAAGAGGAAAAGGTGTCTTCAATAGTGGCTTGAAAGGAGGTGTTCATTTAACAAAAGAGTAAGTCTGGAGGGATTAGGTCCCCATCCTAACTGAAAGGGGTCTTGAGCAGGAGGGCTGGGGCTGGGGTAGGTACAGTTCAGGGAGAGACAAGGGAAGACATAGGCAGGGATTTGGCAGTCGCCCAAGGCTTCCTTGTTCCATTAGAGGGTTTGTATCACTCACTGAGGAAGACTATTCTTGCTCTCTCCCAGGCAATCTGAGATACAGCCTAAGAGTTTGAAATAAAATCACTTGCAACTGGAATAATATTTCCATCATGTCACTCCCTATGAAAATATTCAGTCGTTCCCTGCCACCAGTGGTGTCTTTGTGGCCTCTGGTAGTCCATGCCTGCCTTTATCTCAGCATCTTTGTAGCATCCTGTCCTAGCACCAAGCTGTGACTCTTCCCATCACAGTCTTTTCCTTGACTGTGGTCCTTGTTTTCCCTTTCATTGTTTACTGTTTCCAGGATCATCCACTGTCAGTCTTCCATTCACCTTCTATCTAAATCTGCTACACATTTAGTTTTGTTTCTTTACTAATTTGTTTAGGGGGAAGGTAGCAGAGTTGAACATCCCTTCACTCATTCACTCATTCCTTCATTTGTATTGGCTGTCATGCTCCCTGTGACAGTACTAGACACAGGAATGTAAATGGAAAGACATGTATTCTGTAGGTAATATGAATGTGAAGATGATGGCTAGAGGTAGACCCTGAGCAGTATGGCTATGATGAGAATGGGTGATAGAGGTAGTCCTGGGTAGTGTGGCTGTGAGGAGGTTGGGTGGTGGAGGTAGTCCTGGGCAATATGGATGTATGTGGAGATAGATTGGTAGGAGTAGCCCTGGGTTGTGTAGCTGTGGGGAGGTGGAGTGGTGGCGGTAACCCTGGATACCATGAACCCTGCTGTATAGTTATTTGCAATATACTCTCATTGTCTTTTCTTTATCATTCCTTTTTGTTTGTTTTTGTTTTTCTTAGCCCTAAAGTGGTGGGACAGCTGGCTCAGCAGATGATTGGCTATAATCTAGCAACAAAGCAAACTCCAAAAGAAGGTGTGAAAGTTAACAAGGTAATAAGAATTCTCTTGGTTTTGTATGTAATTAAAACAGAGAGCTAGACCTAGCTCTGACAGATCTAATGAAGCACTGTGCTTTGGCAGTGGTCTCTTTTTGTTTAGGGAGTGCTGTGTCTTTGAAGAAAGTCCTGAAGAGCTGTGGACATTGGCATTCACCAAATGTGAGTGAGGTGAATGGCCAAAGCAGCGGTTTTCCATTCAAAGCACAGATACATTCTGCTTGAAGCTGACAAATCTTGGCAGGCAGCCTTATACTCAGTGATCCCTTCCTGTTCCCATGCAGCCCCACCCTTAGTCTTTTCTGTTAGAATTGCCTGTTGTGGCGGTTATTCTTCAAAATATCTTATGCTATACTTTGATGTTACTACCATTTTAAGCCACTTGCTACTAAGAGTATATTATTAGTGAAGACTGCTAGCAGTAAATACATATAGCATACATACACATGACACATAGATATACACACAGAGAAAGTAAAGCTCAGAGAAAAATGGCCTGCCTTTGCTGTGCAATTATGAATGTAAGAGCCAAGTCTAGAACTTGCCTCTCCCTGCTGCTCTGTTTTCAGACTTTTTCCCTCTCTTCATACGTAAAGCAGCAGGAGCTGTCTGCTGTGCTTACCCCAATGCAAAATAAACGCCATGCAGAGACCCGTGTTCACGATGCAAGACCCGTGTTGCAGAATGTGAATTCATGAGCAGAGCCCCTTGGGTGTCACATGTGACCACCCTGAAGACAGCTATGATTGGCAAGACCCATCCATCCTTACAGTAAATTGGTCCCTACTTTTTGAACCTGCTCTGTTGCCGTGGCTTTAGGGATCTGTAGCCTGTATCATTGTGTTGTACTTGTTGGGGAGGGGCACTAAGTGGAAAATGAAAGGCATGGTGTGGCAGTGGAGAAGCAAGGGAAGTCTGTGCGCTTCACAACTGACTGTGCCTTTCATTTTCCAGACAGGTGTCTGGAGAGAATCCATAGATGGCCCCAGATAAAATAACAGCAGGGTCCCAGGTCCCCTCTTTCCAGGATATTTGGTGCTCGCTGTCTCTCCCTTGAGCAAGCAGAGTTGAGTTCAGGGATTAAAGTCATCATGCAGTATCTGTCGGGCCTTGGGAAGAGCCTGGATAAACCTGAGTTCTGCTCATCCTAAGTTTGAGATTTGATTGTGGTACCGAGACACCCAGGCATTTTTCTTGGTGCTGAGTTCTAGCCATGAAGTTTCCTCACATTTTCTCTGTTATGTGCAGCATCTCCTAGCCCCCAACTCACTTTTTTTATTTTCCTTTTTCTTTTTTGTTTTTTCAAGACAGGGTTTCTCCGTGTAGCTTTGACTGTCCTGGAACTTGCTCTGTAGACCAGGCTGGCCTTGAACTCAGAGACCCACCTGCCTCTGCCCCCCCCCCAAGTGCTGTGATTAAAGGCATGTATCACCACTGCCTAACTGTCTCATGCTGTTAATAGCATGCTGTGTGGGATTGCTGTGATTTAAATAAGTTAGTACACACCTAAAGTCTTAGCTAACAGGAAACAGTGCATTCTTGAGTCTCTGTCCACACAGGCTGATGTGAAAGCCTCCTACACCCTTGGTGGGCTGTAAAATTCATTACTCCCCATCTGGAGAAGTCTACATAGTCTCATTAGCTTTTGTGCCTGGAGAGAAGAGGGTCACATTTCTGTTGTGTTCCAACAACATTGGGAAGGTGAGGGGGCTGAGTTTAAAAGGGCACAAACCCCATCCCTGAGGGCTTCTATCTCATGATCTGTTCACCTCTCAAAGACCTGTCTCTAAATAGCCTCTCAGTGGAAATGAGGTTGTAGCAGGAATGTGGAGGGGACACAAACTTTTCTAGAATGTTATAGAAATGAAAACTTTGAAATGAGCTTTTATCCCCCATTTGTCATGGTTTTCTGGAGATTCATGGAGACTGTTTTTGCTGTATAGTATTGTGTAATATGCACATTCCACAATTTCTTAAGTCATCATCTGTTGATAGGTACCTTGATGGTTTCAGGTTGGGCTGTTACAGATAAAGGTGTTCTGTACATCTGTGCACAGATTTGGTGTGGAAAGAATCTTTATTTGGGAGATAGATTTTGAATTATGTGGTAGTTGTGTGGTCAGTGGATTTTGTCTTGTTTTATTTTAGAAACTGCCAACTATTTGGCATCTGCACATTGCCATCTGCAGCAGACAGATGACTAGGGCTGTCCACTTTCTGGCCAGCACTTGGTGGTGTCACTGCTTTAGCCATTTTTGTAAATGTGTAGTGCTGTTCCATCCTGATTTAAAATTGCATTTGCCTTATTCCTGCAGATGTTAGATGTTAGACAACTTCTTGTTTGCTCGTTTGTCCTTTGTAGGCTGTGCTCACTGTCATAGTCTTCTGAGGAACAGTGAGCCAGGGCAGGCTCCAGCAGATGCCTTAGTGCCTTCCATGGCAAGGCTGGAAGAATGTTTTGTATGTACTGTGCCAACAGGTTCAGCTACTGTGTGTCACACACTCATCTTAGCAGAGCCTTTTGTAGAACAAGAATATATAGTTTTGATGAAGTCCAAACTATCACTGCTCTTTTGTGGACTGGGCTCTTGGTATAAAATCTAAGAAGGTTCTTTAGTAACTTCATAATAGCTTTTATTTTTATGTTTTGTGTGTTAATTTTATGGTCAGTTTCTTTTGATTAAGTGATGAGTGATAGACTTAGGCCGGTGGGTTTTGTCTTGCTTTTGTTTTGCCTGTGAATGTTCACTTGTACCTGTACCCCTTTACTGTATTGCTTTTGTGCCTTCACCAAAAATTAACTTCCTGTGTTCCTATAGGTTTCCTGCCTCCCTACTGAGCTACTGAGTACTGAATACTGGATCTTCTCACTTTATTCTTATTTTTCAGTATAGTTTATCCTATTCTTGTTCCTTTGCATATACTCTCTAGAATAATTTTATCTTAGATGATAGGAAATCTCCTGCTGAACTTTCAATAGAAATTGTGTTAAACCACTCTATTAGTTTGGGGAGAATGGGTGTTTGCTTTGTTAAATCTCAATGTCCATAAGACAACTCTCTCTTCCGTGCTCTGCCTTGATTCTGTTCTCGTAGTTATATGGAGATTAGAATATAGGCTCAATATGTGGTGGTTTTTCTTTCCTTTCTTTTTTATTTTCTTTCTTTCTTTGTTCCTTCCTTCCCTCTCTCCCTCCTTTCCTTCCTTCCTTCCTCCCTCCCTCCCTTCCTTCCGTTCTCCCTCCCTCCCTTCCTCCCTCCCTTCCTTTCTTCCTTTGTTCCTCCCTCCCTCCCTCCCTCCCTCCCTCCCTCCCTCCCTCCTTCCCTCCCTCCCTCCCTCCCTTAGATTTGTACCTAATGTTTCCACTATTTTTCAGTAGCAATTATTACTGGGATTGAACTTTTAATTTCACATGTTCATTTACGTTGACATGTCCAACTGCTGATGCTATACTTCCTGCTGATGTTTGGTAGGTGTCTGCAGAGGAACCCTATGACTCAGGCCTCCATTGCCTGTGCTTGTGGTGGGCCTTCATGGATTACCAGTCCTCCAGTATGTGACTTACCAGGTGGAACTCAGCCCCTTGTGCTTTCTTAGACCTCAGGCTTCCTAATTGGGCTGCTTTCTTCTTCCTGGTTTCTCATTTGTAAAGCTTTATCTGAATGCACTGGAGGAGTAAGCAACTCCACATCCTCAAGCTGAAGCTAGAGACTTATAGATATTTTGAGTTTAAGTTTATTCGAGGTGCTGTTTAATGCATTCACACATATGTATCTGTTGGTGTATACCACACATTTTTGTTGGACTCTGAGCCATTGTGTTACATGTTGCTTGGGACAGGAAAGGGTGTGAGGCAGTGCTTCTCATGGGGTCTGTGATCACTATCATCAATAATAACAATTACTGTAGGAAAGAGAGGATTAGATCATTTCCTAGTAATCTTAACTCTTGCAGTTATGCTATGAAACTTTATCCATTGGTTGAGAATTAAAGGAATTAAAGGTTGAGTAGCAGCATGCGAGGGTGGGAAGGAGGAGAGGTACTGTGGTCAAGTAGGATAAAGGCATTTTGAAATCCGGGGAATCCCACAAGATAATCTCATAGAACTCAAATGAAGCTCTTGAAATTTATCTTCCTGAGCTTCCCGATTCCATCATATTTCTCTAACAATCCCTAAATACTTCAGCATCCAGGGTCATATGTGGTTTCAAAACACAAGAAAACACTGGGTCTTTGTGTGAACTTTCTTGAATTATCTATTATTAAGCATCATTTTCCAGGTTTTTGTTTTTTCCCCTTAAGAAGTGAGACAGTATTTCTCCCAAGCAGGAACTGTTAGAGAAAGCAGCTGGTCTTCACAAACTGAAGTGTGATGGATTGAAGAGCCCATCAACTAGTGTTTGAAAAGATGAAGAATAAGACTCTTGAATGACATTCATCCTGAGGATTAGAATGTTGCTTCTAAGAATACTGATAATCATTGACTATCTCACTAGACTAACTGTGCATTAGACTGTGTATCAGTTGTGAGGGATGGAGAGATCACTTGTTCTACAAACATGAGAACCTAAGTTTAAATCTCTATACCCATGTAAAGAAAGCCATGCTTACTTGTAATCTCTATATTATAGGAGTTGAGGGCAGAGGATTGCTAGAGCTTACTGGCTCTAAACCTAGCTCCATGCTCAGCTAGACACCTTGTCATCAGGAAGTAAGTCCCAGAGTGGTAGAACAGAGCACATGGTGTCCTCTTTGGCTTCTATAAGCACACACTCACGCACACACGCACACACACATACACACAGTTATATTATTGTGCCTAAAATTTCAAAAATACTCCCTTTATCTGTATATTTCTTAAAATATCTCTCTGTCCTCCTAGAACAAACTTTAGAAGACATTGCTTTAATTTCTGAAAGCTGCACATTGCCTTCATTTTGAGGAGGAGACTAGAGTTAAGTGCTTCTTTTTGCAATGGTCAGCCATTTCTCACCAAGTGACTTGGGGGAGTTGATGGTTTTTGCCTTCCTGATGGCCAGGAGGAGAGCTGTTGACAAGTGGTTGGACTTTTTGTCATTTAAAGAAATTAGCCTGGATCTGTGAGAGTCCTGACACTAGCAGCATCCAGGAGATGGTTCTTTGGTGGGAATTAGAGACAGCTGCTGGGTCTCAGGAGCTGTGTGAAAAGCCTCATATGTTAAGCATGTGCTATATCACTAAGCCACATTTCTTGTCCTAATATTTTATTTTTAATTGGTGGTAAATTCAATAAAGCTTGAAAAGGAGTTTCATATCTTTCCATTAGAGATTTAAAAAAAAAATTTTTATTATATTAATAGAACTGTTTTAGGGGCTTCTGGGTAGCTAAAATAAAATGCCTTTTAGTATATAACTATTAAAATGAAACTTAATACTAAACTATTTTTAGGGAAGGTAGTGCTATTTTGTTTTTTCAATTACTTTCAAGTCTATTATTGGTTATTTATGTGGATGTTTGTTTTCTTGAAAACTTCAGCCAAGACATTTCCACCATTACTGTTGTATTTCTGTAAGTTGAGGTAACTTTTCTCAAGTGCAATTTGACATTACTAATCAAAATCTTAAATATTCCATGCAAGACTTTTACAGAGAATAAAACAGATGATCAGAGATACATATACAAAAGTAAGGACTAGGACAGCAGTTCAGCTATGAAAACTGGTATCCATATCAATAGCCATGTGCATATTGTTAAGTAAATATTAACATATTAAGTGTTGTATAGTTAAGGTTAGAAAGAGAAGACTCTTAGGAAGGCATCCAAGTTGTAGGGTTAACAGTTTTAAAACAGGGCAGGATCTGCAGCTTAGTGGGTAGAGTGCTTGCCTCATGCATGAATCCTCGGGTCTGGTCCCCAGCACTGATGAAGCTAGGCATGGTGTCACATGACCATAGTTCAGTACTTGGGACAGAGAGGCAGAAGGATCATAAATTCTAGGTTATCCTTGCTTATGTAGTGAGTTCTAGGTCAGGTCTCAAAATTAAAAATAATTTCAAAAACCAAAGCAAGGCATGCTAATGTGTGTGACGTGATTCCACAGGAGAAGTGATTCCTAAGCACCTGTAGATAACAGGGAAAGGGGCTAAGCTCATAAGAGGGTTTCTCACATTTGTTGAAACTGTTTAGAACAAAAAGATGCCCAGTGACAAAGTGACCAGGGGATAACTGCTCTTCACCCCACTTGCCCCTGATTGGTCCTGGCAAGTGATTCCGTATCCTCCCCAGGAGAAGGGGCATCTTGTCCTAAATACTACAGAGGTTCAAGGGGCTGGCCACGGTACCATTATGACTGTTGGAGTCAAGACATCTGGATATGAGGAGGCGGTGCTGCAAGAGGATGCATTCAGTTTCTCATTGATATGCTGTGTGTGTGTGTGTGTGTGTGCGTGTTTATCATTATTATTATTGCTGAAGTTTGAGCCCAGGGCCTTATACCTGCTAAGCATGTAGCAGGTCCTGTATAATTGCCTGGTACCTCAGGTCCTGCTTTTTCTTTTTCTTTTTTGGCACCAAGGATTGACTTCTTCATGCTAGGCAAGTACTTTACCATTGAACACCAATGCACAGTTTCTACCCCTCCCACATACTATTTTTTTTTTAAGCCATGGTCGCAGATAGCTGCCTAGACTACCCTCAAAGTCAATAGTAGTCTAACCAGACCATATCTTTGTATCTTCCTGCTTTAGTCTCCTCAGAGTTCAGATTACAGGCCTGTGCCATCAGTCCCATCTAAGACAGGACTTTATAACTATATATGCTATCTGTATACTGTAAACATTCTCTTCTTTAGTTAATCCTGGCTTTGTACCATTGGCATCAGAGAGGAGCCAATGTAATTATACACACACACACACACACACACACACACTGTTTGTGTGTCAGATTGGAACAGCCGTGTCCCAGGTATTTTCCTCAAATGACAAAGATTCACCAGAAAGAAAAGCGAGATGAGAGTGGGAAGGCTTCCTGGGGCAAACCAGATCCCGTCACTTGAACATTTTGACAAGATCAATTAAGGAGGTGGCAGGAGGCTTGTGCACCCACATACAAGCTTCAGACCTCTGGATACTGACTCTAAATGTCAAGAGCCTGGAAATGGCACTGTGTGCTTTTTGTGGCTAGAGGCATGGATTTCTAAGCTCAAGACTGTCTGAATCAATCCACTTTAACTGGACTTTTCATTCATGTGTCAGGTCATGGTTGCTGAAGCCCTGAACATTGCTAGAGAAACCTACTTGGCAATTCTGATGGACCGGTCCCACAATGGTCCAGTGATAGTGGGCAGCCCACAAGGGGGTGTTGATATTGAAGAAGTGGCAGCTTCCAATCCAGAACTCATCTTTAAGGTATGTCTTATTAGCAGGCCGTGCTAACTAATTGTTAGTGTAGCTGCTTGGCTTCTAATGTGGAGTCTGCGGTAGGGAGCAATGGGTCTGTGTCTGAGATATGAAGATGATAAATCTAACCAGTCACTGGTTGCAAGTCCAGTATTGAAAGGCATTTTCTTCTTCCCTTTCCCCTCTCTTCCTTCTCCTCCCTCCCTGCTTTTTCTTTCCATATCATTTCTTTCTGTCTAGCCTGGCCCAAGAATTACCAAGAGGAGAGCACTGCTGTGTCCCCATTTCTCCTAGGTTGGCTTCCTGCTTTTAACCATGGGTGTGGTCTAGACACCGCTGCTTATGTAACGGAATGTGGGTGAGGCTCTCTATTAGTTGCTTTTCTTGCTGTGACAAAATCTTGACAAAGTAACCTAAGGGATGCTTCATTGTGGCCCATAGTTGGGGGACATAGTCCTATCACCATGGTGGGGGGAAGTCATGGCAGTAGGAGGGTGGGACATTGGTCACAGGACATCCACAGGCAGGAAGCAGAGGGCAGTGAACACTGGTGTGCAGTTCCCTGTCTCCTTTCCTTCACCGCTTTAAGACCCTGGCCCATGACATGATACCTCCCACATTCAGGGGGAGTCTTTGCTCCCCAACTTCTTCAGGCTAGGCATGGCCTCACAAGCTAGACCACATCAAGTAGACAGTAGATATTAAACTTTACAGGCTGTCCAGGGAAAATCAAGCAGTCAGAGGTCCATATCCTGCCCCATTATCCCAGTCCTGGAAATCTTCACACTGTGATGGGTTTCAGAGAGATCTCTTGTCAGATCGGAGTATGTAGTAAGTCAGTTTCGTTTTTGGTTGTGAGCCTAGCCTTTGTCAGTTGAGCAATCTCTCCAGCCCAGTAAGTCCATTTTTAATAGAATGTAATGGTTCCTACTACAGCATAGTGGGGATTAATAGATTAATATGTAGAAATGCTTAAGTGCCATTCTCATCTACTGAGATTTTGGAACTTTGGACCCAGTTTTTAATTTTGTTTCTTAATGTCTAATTCCATTAATTTTTCTACAAGAATATTATTTCCTTTAGAAATTATTTTGTTTCCCCCTAAGTAGAGGAAGAGTCCCATTTTCTGAACCTGCTTGTGTATCTACTGTACCCACACTTAAGTGATTGTTTTAAAAATATTCTCATCAATATTACATAGAGAGATTAACTGCTTTGGAAGTTTAATTGATGCTTTATAAACAGGCTTACTCACAATGTCTATCCATTTTCAGAATTAACATTATCTAAAACAATCCCATTTGCTAACATAATGCGTGAACTAATGCACATGGGAGGCATTTATTGTTTTTGACAGAACAGCTCTTTTAGAGTCAAGGTATTATTAATAATTTTCATATGAATAAAGTGCTCAAGTCATAAAATAATATTTAACCTGTGTATGACAATTCCAAACTTAACAGCATTATTAGGTAGCAAAGCCTTTCTTTGGATGCCTTCCAAAAGATGTCACAAAAATTAACTGACTAAATATTCATCAATGCCATCTGTGTAGTAATTAAAAGTGAAAACTGGCATCAGATCATCTTGTCAGCATGCCACCTTGAAGAATTATATAGTTTTTTGGAAGGGCTGTTTCATAGATGGCCTGCTAATTAAAACATAGCCTATAGGCAGCCGCAGTAGCCCCGCTCAGAGCTCTATGGAAGGGTGCCACACTTTAATTACTCATTTGCCAGTAAATACTAAACGTTTGCTTTAAGGTTTAAATTTTCATACTTGACTTCTGAATTTTGTTCATTTGATACATTTTTACTAGGAGGAGATTGACATTTTTGAAGGGATAAAGGATAGCCAGGCCCAGCGCATGGCAGAAAATCTGGGCTTCCTCGGGCCTTTGAAAAACCAGGTACATAGCCATTGAATGCCGGCATGTTTGCCTTGTTTTAGAAAATATTGCAGGAACTTGCTTAATTTCTGCTGATGTTTGTGACTGACAGCAAACAAGATGATTGAGTCTAAACCTTTCCCCAAATTGTGTATGATCAAGAAGATATTTCCTGCTGTTCTAAGGGGTGATGTTTATGGTGTATGTATCTGAAAGAGATGGCTGTTTATGCATATGTATGTGTGAATGTGGTAGAGGTTTATATGTGTGCATATAGATATGATAAAGGTGTGTGTATGTATATTTATGTGATAGAGTTGTATATCCGTGTGTGTGAATGCTAGTCTATGCCTGTAATTTTATGATGTGTGTATGTATGCATGCATATGTGTATGAGTAATGTATATAATGTGTATGTGCATGCATACATATATATGTTAGAGATATGTGTGAATACATATGTATGAGGCACTGTATTTCAGGTTTATAAATGTGAGTATATATACATATATATTATTGTGTTCATATACAAATTTATTGTACAGATTTATGATAATTTACATAAACATATATATGTATGTGAGAGAGGTTTGTATGTTTGCTTCAAGTATATACATAAACTTCATGCTGTTTAGTGATATCTTGTTACTAGGATTTTGAGACAGAGTCTCATGTATCTCAGGTTGAACTTATGAGCCTTTTGGTCCCACCTCCTGAGCCCTGGGATTACAGGCATGCATCACCACACCTGGTAGACATGATGCTTGGAATCTAACTAGGGGCTTTGTGCATGCCAGGCAACCATTCTACTCACTATGGCTTCAGACCTTTAACTTTTAAATTTTAAAATATTTTAAATTTTTCTTAAGCATTGCTTGTACTGCTTGGCATATACATGTTTTTCTGTTAGGAATTTATATCCAGCATCTGTATAATGGGAATAATGACTACTAGCTGAGAAGTATATAACAGAGATTAAGTTTAGTCCTGTGTGAAAGTGGTTGTTGATAATACTCCATTAAAGATGGGCTTGTAGCTCAGTGGTAGAATTCTTGCCTTGCACTTGTGAGACCCTGGATTTACTCCTAAGCCCCACTCCAAGCAAGATTATCATTGTATATATTAACAATGCACATTATTTGACTAATTACTATTCTTTTATAGCCAGTGGCATTTGAAATGAATATTGATGGCATGCATGAAGGTGATATTTTACGCAGAACAATTAAAAATATAACCAAGTTAGTAGTTCTGTGTCTTTTGACGTTGAAGACAAAAAGTGGTACTCCAAGCTTTTGGTGGACAGAATGTGTCATGAACATCCAGTTCTGCCTTTGGTCTGACCAATAGCACAGGCAAGCTTCATCCCACATCCCAACGCAGGCAGAAAGTTCAGAGGAACTTCTGCCTGCTTTCTTGTCCTTTCTCTCTTTAACCTTAAGAGGCTTCCTTAGTAATTCTGTGTTACCTCACTGGCCTTGGTCCAGCCAATTGTTATACAGTAAGTTCTTTTACAGTACGCATGGAGGATTACCTTCAGTATCCCTGAGAGTACAGAAATCTAATTCTTCTCGAAGTTCCTGTTAGAAAATGGCAGTGTTTGCTTTTAAGTGACACACATTTTCTCCCAAGTATCATACACCCCCCTACAAATACCAGTGCTCTGTAAATAGTTGTTATATTTTATTGCCTGAGGGATAATAATAAGCAGAAAGACCTAGATGTTCAGGGAAGATTCAATATTCATTTAGAATATTTTCTTTTGTATTTTTTCTGTTTGTTTGTATAATATGTGTGTATGTGTGTGGAAATGCATGTTCATGGTGTGCATGATCAGAGGACAACTTGCTGGAATCATCTCTCTCTTTCCACCATGTAGGTTCTGGGATTGATCTTAAGTCATCAGGTTTGACAGGAAGAGTCTTTGCTACTATGTCATCTTACCAGCCTTATAATATTAGTTCTATCTGTGGTTAGTTAAATCTTTGGGCATGAGACCTACAGCTCCTATTTCCTGAAGTGTGATAGTGATAGTAGGCAAATCAACGAAGGATAGAATGGAACAAGACTTCAGAAGTGTTTAAGAGAGGGCAGACATCACTCATTTGAAAATGGAAGTATATACTATTGAAAAGTGGAGGATTAATGATGGTAGAAGACAGGTTCCCCTGAACTAAGCTGCAGGAAGAGACAAAATGGCCAGCCTTCAACAGACAACTAGAGAAAAGAATTGTCCTTTCTGAGACTGGCAAAGAGCTGTTAAGAAATCATTTTGTTCAATGGAAGATGCTGGACAAATTTTGGGCTCTGTGCTGTAGTGATTAATTTCATTTTCTTAGAATGAGTCTGCTAACTACATTTGCCATTTTAAAAGATATATTTCAAAGCTACTCATGTAGAGATGTTGGTCCCTGAATGTCAGTCTGTTGTGAAGTCATGATGTTGCAGCTATTTGGTCTCACATTTGATTCTAAGCATATTCAGTTACCTGTGCACATTCTCTGTGTCTACACATGTGTGTTTCTTCCATATTTCTATAGTCTCATTTGCTAGTTCCTAATCCCCATCACAGCAGGTATTCACTGCTGTGCTGTCACAGTTCATGGAATGCATATATATCATACATGTACTTCTGAAGCATTTGGCATGTGCAAGATTAGTGAAATCAGATGTCTAAGCTGTCTACATTGAATGCTTCTAGGGTATCAACAATAGGTGTCAGAATGTGGGTGCAGAATAAGCCTTGAGTAGATAAAAGCTACCCACCCATTTGTTTGAATGCTCAGCTTATGAACACAGTAGAGAGCTCTACAGATGATAATAATATTAAATATAGCATAAGACACCTTGCTATCCCCACATGTAAAGAGAAAATTATGGGTTATTTGTAATTCTTAAATAGCATAATTATATTTCTCCGGTGCCCCAAACACCGTTTCTGAATGTGCTGTATAGAGAAGCAAAGATGAATATGCAACTTCTTGGGGTCACCAAGGAGCCAAGTTGCCAAGTATTTTTTAAGTTAATTTGTCAAGGAAAGGAAAGAAAGAATAAAATCTTTAAAACAGGGTCTTACGTGTCACTGGCTGGCTGACATCTTCATAGGTTTGACTCTTTATTTGCTTGCTGAGCGAGCCCTGATTGCATGTTTCTTACTTTTTTAGGCTGTGTCCAAAGTACTGAAAGGTAGTCATTGTTTTCCAGGGACTCATGGACTAATGGAGGTCATTCTGTAGGCCTAGAATACATGAAGTAGGGATGGAGGGAGAGGGAAAGAGAAAATGAGTGAGGCGTGGATGGCTTAGAATTTACTGAGGGGTACGCAGTTTGTTTACACAGTAGAAAAGTTCAGCAAAGCTGTTTGTAACATATATAAAAACAGGAGTCTCTGATTGAGGATGCTGCTTGCCTTAAGGCTTGAAGGTTGCTGCAAAATTGCCATGAGCGGAGAAAGTATGTGAGAAAAGCGAACATTTAAACAGTCTTAGGTCCCCGGTCCTGTCATGAAGAGATGATCCAAAACCAGGGACTGTGTGTTCATCTGCCAATGGCTGCCTTGGTAAAATCTGTATTCTGTATATTTTACCACAGTTTTTTGAAATGGTTGCAATAGATCTTATTTATGTATGTAAAGTTATTCCTATTATACTTTATTACTCATTAAATCATTTATTAGGTGTTAACTAGGCAGTGGCTACAGAAGTGGATAGCACAGAGACTGGGTAAATAGTGCCCTGTTACATGCACACATGCAGGTGTACTACAACTGTGTAAGTGACAGATCAAAAAATCAGACATATATATCAGATATATATATGTGTATATACACACATATATATGTATATATGTATATACATATATGTATGTATGTATGTATGTATGTCTACCTGAGAGGCTGAGTCATAATCCCCTGAGATTATGAATATGAGACCCACTCCAGCAACATAACAAGATCCAACATCAAAAACAAAGGCCAACCCCCAAAATAGTCAGTTACCATGTCTTGCACAGCTTGGTCCTAGATACTCAGATACACATGGAAAAATAGAATTGGGTGGGCTGCTCTGATAGTGACACCAACTAAGCAAGAAAACTCAGCGACAAGCCAGAAACTCACCAGTTGATTTTAGATCTAGCCCCTGTTTTAAGAGGTCACTATAGGAGACACTCTCTGGCTGTAAGCATCCCTGAGGACTTTGTTAGGCTGCAGGATGTGATGATGCTCTGTGTGTACTCTGGCAACATTAGCACATGAACCAAAGGAAGGCTTTGACAACTCCCTTGGGTCTGAGGCACTGCAGTCCTTGAGGTGGCTCTACCATGTACTTGGGGCTCCCTCAGATCCCCACATTCCATAATTTGTTGTTGACTGGCATTATAATGCAATATAGTTTAGTGGGTTTTAAGAAGTGTCAGCATTGAAACTAGGAAACAATAAAGCAAACTAGAAAAAAAAATTGTGAGAATTTTTTTTTAAACTACTTAAAAATTGAGATTGGCCTTTTGAAAGTCTGGCAAAAAGCCAGAAGCCATGAGACATGAGTGATGTGATTGTCTTTAGATTCCCATGTGGTGGGAGTAACACAAACCTGGATGAAAGATGAATGTTAAAGGAGAAACATGTTTGCAATTTACATGAGCACATTTTAATCACACAAAAGCACTTCCTTTAAGTTAATGATTTACAAAAGCTAAATCTCAACAAGAAAATATACAAAATCCATAGAAAAGGAAATGCAGATGTATTTTAGGAGCTAGAATGATGCTCAGACTCATTCACAACATGAGGCTTTATCAGAACTACATACACGATACCTGCTCTCCTGTGCCATGCCTAGCCCAATGCAGATGCTGTGTGCAACTGAGTGCAAAGTCTTTCTAGACTGCCTTGTTAGTTCAAGGTCATTTCCTGAGCACTTCCAAATGCTTTCAGAGTTGTGGGGGAGGCTTTAGTATTTGAGCATGCACAAGGTACAGAGTGCAATCCTGAGAAACCATGATGGGGAAACAGCTGGGCCTGTTTCATACCCTTGTAATATCAATGCTGGAAGTAGAGACACATGGATATGTGAGTCTTGCCAGCCTAGGCAACCTTGGTGAGTCTCCAGGCTAGTGAGAGATCCTGTCTCAAAATGCCCAAAATGGGTACTTTAGAAGAACAATACCCAAGTCTCCACATGCCATTCATATACGATATATTGTTCATTATACACACATTTGCATACAGCCACAAACAAATAAGCACCTGACCATATACATATAGAATAAATAATAAATAAAATGTTCCCTTTTACTGTGCTCCTCTGTGGGAATTTATCCTATAAATACCTAGTCACATGTATTACAGACACAGGAAAGGTGACATTTCAACTAAATGAAGCTATTAGAAAGAAGCCATATGGTCATTTTTAAAGTAATGAATGGTAGTATAGCTACACAATAAAATATGATCTGACAATGAAAAGGATGTCCTATTTATCCTGGCAGTGAAGGTTTCTATTAATAAGGATAGTGGCATTTGTTGTTTGGAAAGCTGGGAAGTATGCATCTTAGCATGTGCATAGAATGTATCTCAGACAAAGCAGAAGCTGTTGGTGTCTGCCTCAGAGGATCTGGAAAGCTATCATGGGGAAGTAGAATCATGAGAAACTCTGATATACCTACTCATAGAATATTTGATAGTAAGCAGATTTTGTCTTGGTCTGGTACAGTAACAAATGCTGGCAACTCTACTTCCTAGGGCAGGTGAAGCAGAAAGGCCATGAGTTTGAGTTTGCACAATAAGGTGGGCGTCAGTCTGGGAAACATCTTAAATTCCTGCCTTGAAAAAAAAAATTCTTTTTAGCCTTATATATTGGATCCACTCATTTATTTGTGTACATCAGATTTCAATCAGGATTTAGAAAAATTTCACACAGACCTGAAATAGTTAAGATCTTGATATCTGTAGAAATGCTTTAGCCAAACCTGGGCCAGTTTTCAGTATTGAATCTATCTAGCATGGATTTATATATAGGGATTTTATTCATAGGTGTTGTAAGAACTGGTAGAGTTAAGACTGAAGGAATAGAAAGGCCCGCTTACCACCCCCCCCCACATAAACCCCGTGACAGGATAGAGCTGTAAGCTAGCTGGCCCAGCAACGTGGAAGCTAGCCCTATGGGTATCAGATGCTCTGTTATACAAAGAAGGGGCAGGGCCACGTGGCTCTTAAGGTACACAAGGACTGTCATGGTGAACATATAGTGGCAATGGGAAGTAAAACAGAGCCAAGAATGAGTGTCACCCTGTATGTAACCACAGTTGCACAGGCTTCCTCTATTTGCCCAAAGTGTGGAGTCTCCTAGAGGAATGTAGAGGAATGATGACCCCACGTGTGCTGCCCAAAGCATCACCACATGGTTCAAACCAGCCCGCCCTGATGTGAGCAGTGAGCACGTTAGCTGAGAAGAACAAATGGGTAAAGTGCAGCCATGGTAACATCACAGGGCCTATGTACACATGTTCTCTATGGTCTTTGCCTCTTGAACCCTCTGTGTCCAGTGGGAGCTGCACGGTTCCATGACTGGCCTGTTTAAGACTTGCATCTTTCTGTCTCACAGTTTCCATCAGACACTCAGGAATTGCTTTGCAGATTATGGGCTTTGCAGATTATGTTGAATATTATAACTATTTTATTCCAGCCTAATAAGGAAAACCTTGTCATTAGAAAAATCTCAAAAGCCTGTTTACCTTTTTACTTAAATGGAGCCTGTTTGTGTTAGTGATTGTAGCTTATACTGCAGTCTAACATGACTAACAGGGACATGATAATTCACAAAAGGATTAATGGTGCTTTTAGCCTGTGCAGAAAATATTTTGTTTTCTTAATAATGGTCTCTCTTAGCGTCTGGAGGAAAGTTGAGCAATCTCTTCTAATGAATAGCAGTGGAAATTAAAATCATCATGGTTTTCAATTTTTCCCTTCAGAAAACCTAACTGAAAATAAAGACATAATTTGCTAATTTTAAGATTCTGTTAATGGAGCAAAATAAACTTTCTTGTATTGCTTGGGTGTAATTCCTTCTCACTTGATCACTTAGGCAGCCGACCAGATTAAAAAGCTGTATAATCTCTTCCTGAAGATTGACGCGACTCAGGTGGAAGTGAACCCCTTTGGTGAAACTTCAGAAGGACAAGGTAACAAACATCAGAAAAGAAGATAAATGGACTTTTATAATTATGCATGTAAACTGTAAATTAACTTGCAAAAAAAAAAAATCTGCAATAGCAGCAGCAGCAGTGTTGGGTTCATTTCTTTCAGTAATTTAATTTGAGCTCATTTCAAATGCTCCCATGATGGTGCTCAGCCTTGTAGCATGTGGGTTTGCTGTAGGCAGATGCCAAGCCTTCCTGGGAGCTACTTCCTACCTGACTTTAACCCCCTTTAGTGCTTTCATGCAGACAAGCACAGAGCCCTCGTTTTTCAACAGTTGCTGCTAATAGAAGGATTTGGGTGTGTGTTTCACTATACTTGGGTTTAGTAACTGCACCTGATTCTTTCTGAACTATTCGATGTTCTTGAATTTGCAAACTCCCTGCACAGTTTTACCTCCTGTCCTGAATGGGGCTTCCACTATCTTGGAGAAGCTTCTATTCTGCACACACTTGCCTTATTTACTTTAGGTAAAGGCGGTATTGGGGGGATGGTTTCTCTTCTAGAAACAGCTTGTACCACTGTTTGCTGTTTTATGCCTCAGCAAATACCAGCACTGTAGGGTGTCTTGACTAGAGATGTATTCATAGCAAAAGTTTTGAATTTCATGAAGGAGTTCTGAGGAGAGGGGTGTCACATAGAATAGCTCAAGCCAAAATACAAGCCCACAAACACTGGCTAAACAGGACTTTGTCATTGAATAGGAGGAAGGAGCTGAATATGTATATGCAGACACTACCGTGGGGACAAAGGTATTTTTCCTAAGTAGAGGTTTTGTAGTCAGATTCAGAAAACTTAAAAGAGTGTCTTTGGAATCCAGCGAGACCTCAGGACAAATTCAGATTCTACATCCATCATAGTCTGGCTACAGGTCTGCACACTTTGCTGGCTAAGCTTCAGATTTATAAAAGAAAAACTTTTATTAATCAAAGTGGTACAAATGATAACTATATTATAGACTGGTGAGCTGGTTATGCATCTAGAGTGAAATACAGAATGGGCCCATATCCACATTCATGAAAGATCTTTCCTCTGCTTAGCAGTACAAGAATTTTTCAGTAAAACCACTGTCTAACTACTGGGCAAGTTCTTGATAACCACAAAATTATGATTATTTAAATTTGTTCTATAAGATTTATTTTACATATATGTGTGCCTGAGTAAATTATGTACACCATTTGCCTACAAGTGCCTGTAGAGGCTAGAAGTACGTGTCCAAGGCTGCTCTGGAATTGTAGTACAGGCATTTGTGGTCCTTCTCATGTGTGTGCTATGTCCTGGGTTCCTAGCTACAAGTTCAGCAAGTGTTCTTAACCACTAAGCCATCTCTCCAGCTCCTCAAAATTAGTTTTTAATCGCTGTGGCTATAAAGCCATCAGTATTGTGCATAAAGAAGAGGAGAAAGAATTGCAACTGTTTTGAACCTATGTTCAAAAGTGAGATTCATAATTGTCATCTTTAAGAGGATCAGACATTTAGTATGACTCTTCATGGACAGCTAGGTCTGCAAAATGGGATGGGAACCCTTGGCTCTCAGTTCAGTGTGCATGGTTGTCCTGCCATGCCAGATTAGCTAGAGCAAACTACCTGTGTTTGTTTGTTTGTTTGTTTGTTTGTTTGTTTTTCTGGTTGTTCTATTTTAAGCAAGCATTTTGCTCTTATTAGAATGACCCAGAAATAGTCCCACATTTTGAGAATCAAGTAACATGCATGATGCATTCTCAGAACTCAAGAAATGCTGATACTCAAGAAATGAAGGTATTTACTACAAAGGCTCTTCAGTATAATATATGGAGCCAAGCCTGGCTGTGCAGGTCAGTAATCCCAGCTGCAGGAGAGTCTTGAGCTCTGGAGCATCATGGGCTACAAAGCAAAACCTTGTCTTAAGAAAAGCCTGAAGGAAGGGGCTGGTGACATGGATCCATCAGGAATCTTTCTTTGCAAGCAGGAAGATCTATTTTTTTTTTCCCCTGGAACTCAGTAAAGAAAAGGTTGGTTGTGGTGGTATTTGTGTGATTCACCAGTTGGGAGGCAGGGACTGGGCATCCCTGAGGCTCACTGACCTACTTGGTAAGTTCCAGGATAGTGAGAGGCTGTGGCTCAAACAGAAATGGACAGCACCTCAGTAATGAAGCTTGAGGCTGTCTCTGACCCCTACAAGCATGTGTGATCCTGTGTATACAGAGAAACAACCTTAAAAAAGAATGAAGAGCCGGAGGAAGGGAAATGTCCTGTGGGGTAGGGTGACAATTTTGCTGTAATATTTTATTCACCCTTGTGAGGGGGACTACATGAGGAACTTTCCTTGGAAGGTGTTCACAAATTTTATGAAGGCCAGTGTGTGCTTTTTAATTAATAAGAACAGGAGAAATTCATGAGTATTTTTGGGGAATCATCACAAAACACATTCTATATGTACAGTTCATTAAAGCAGAAGCCTTACATGATATTTTTAAGACCAAAATTATCTGTAGCTATTAATTTGTTCATTGTACCATAAAAATTTGGCTATTGAATTATAATCACAATTAAATGAGAGTGTTGGTTTATAAATCTAATGAGCGGTAGTCAAATTAAACCCAATTAGGAAATGGTGATTAATGACCGAATGTACAAGTTGGGTCTTTCTTCATCTTTGTCACACTCCCTCACAGTAGTCCTTTATGCAGGAGCAATAAATGCAGTCATTTAGATCTTAGCAATGCTGATAATATTTATAATCTAACTGCCTTACCTTGTTTCTATTTAGGTCACTAACAGCCCATTTCACACAAAAACTTAATTATTGTTCTTATAATTTAGAGACGTAAGAGCTGTACATCACAAAAACATTTTGGCTTAAGTTAACCATTGTGCCGTTTGTTCATAGGAGTCTTTCTTCCTTGTTCTATTTCTTACTTGTTTTTAAAAATTTACTGTATTGTTCATGTTCTTCCACAACATCCTGTTAAGTGAAAAGTGGTCATATCATTAACATCAAAGCTGCTGAGTCGCCCTTGGGAAACATTTGACATGGAAGAATTACAGTTAAGAACAATTCCTTCCAATATGCTTAGCAATCTCCTTCAGAAGGTAATTTGACACTGGATTTTTTATGCTTTGATAACTCTTTGCTAGGATTATAATGGTTGCTAGTGACCTATAAAAACCTATTAACCTTGTATAGTTCTTGTTTACCAGTTCCTAAGTGAGTTACTGTTACTCACTTAACAGGGGAGTCAAGCTTGTGTATGGCTTGTGCTCTGTAAAGAATGAGGTTTCTCTCTTATTTTCTGTGGAGCCCAAATCTGTTCATTCAGCTGAAGGAATCAAATGGCCCTGCTTTCTATGAATTGTTTTAACTCAGCCAGTCTCTTTGTGCTGCCAGCAAAGATGGTGTCCAGAGTTTACTATTCCAGCAGCCGCAGAAAGCCCTTAACCTGATTCTCATTAGCCTTGTTAGGCGCATGTCCAGCCTAGGACAGACATTCATTGGTCAGTGTTGACATGGTTTAGGAGAAAGACCATTCATTTCTCATTGAAAACAGAACAATAAAGTGAAAACACCTCTACAGCAATGAGTCAGCCTTTATTGAAACAAAAGTAAATTGTTACTTGAGTAGTTAAAGAGAAATTAACTACTCTCTTCCCTGATTTAATTGTAGTACCAAATCATTACAGTAAATCTGTAGCCACATGGGAACATTTTTTTTCCCATTACAGATTTATGTAACTGTCTGTTGTTCATTATTCTTTCATTTTTTAAAGCCACTCTGGGATTCTGCATCACCTTTTATTTCCCTCTCCACCATCTAGGATCAGAAAAAGATTACTTTTTGCAGGTATTTAAACAAGTGATGAGTACTTTATCTATGCCCCAGGAGATATTTGTCAGAAAGTTGTCACTACTTGGCAGTGGTGCTTTGGACACCTGCTTGGTAAATGTAGGGAAGTTGCTAGCCATCCTGCAGTGCTGAGAGTAGTCTCTTTCAGTATGGCCACAGATTGAGTCTACAAGTTAGCTCCATGTGCAGATGCCTCCATTCACTGAGCTAAAGAACCACTTAGAACAGTGACTGTGTGGCCCAGATTCCTTGAGAATTAAAGCTGGATAATCCAAAGTTAACTGGCACATTAAATTCCTTTCTTCAGATTTCCCTAAATAACCACCCTGTTGCTTCATGCTAACAAGTGCCCATGCTGTTAGTGGGTGTCCTCTGTTTTTCTCATTATATACAAGGCTCTATTTTCACAGTCCTTTCTGGTTCTATACTCCCCCCCCCACCTCCTATCTATTTTCTCTTCATAGCAACTGGAGAAAAGTTTCTAAAAACTATACAACTCTTAAAACATCAATATTTAATGGAAAGTGGGACTCCTTTTAAAGATCAGCATTTTGAAGCCGGCTTGGCAAGGCACATTTGAATAGCACATTATGGTTATTTATCACAAATCAAGCACAGCACATTGCTTCAAGACAGATTATTTTCCAAACTAATTATGACAGTCGTACTTCCTGCTGTTTTTCTGTTCCTTTTGTGTGTATGTCTCCTTGTGAAATGCATTTTTTCTTTTGTTTAATTCAGTGGCACATTCTTCTGTTGAAACTCAGGGGTCAGAGACCTCTCACTGCCGGGCATGTTCTCCATCAAGGTGGATGAATTAGCAGCTTGCAAAATCTCACACCACTAAACAAAACAGCACAAACACCCTATGAATATAAGTACCTTGGCTTTCTTTGATATTTGTTCAGAAGGAAAATTCATTTGTATAATCTATCAACCATGTAACATTATGTTTTTGATGGTAGAAATTGTTTTATAAATATTAATAGGTATGTTTTTTTCTTTTACTTTGTACACAGATTGGTTTTTGTTCAAGATGAATTTTCTGTAGAATTGAGGTTTCAGTTATGTGACACTGAGATTCTTAATGAGTGAGCTAACTAAGCTCCCCATTTCTGAAAATACATTTTATCATGGTTATCTATTGTCAAATTAAGGGGGAAAGCTAAGGTTTAAGCAAGATGGCACATTGATTTTATTGGCCCGTTGTTGACACAGACATGAGTCTAGCTGTAGCAGGACAGCTCTGCAAGTTGGAAGAGTGTCAACAGAGAATGAGCATCTAAGAGTCCATCAGTATGCAGGGGTTAATTTCTCCTTTATGCAGGGTTTCTCTCTTTTTTGTGTAGCTTTTGTTTGTTCTCTTTTTCATTCTTCCTGGATAGTTGGACATGCTTAAGCCAAGTACCCTTTTGACTATGTAAGGATATTATGGATGTGGGTGGTTACTGGTCTATTGAAGCAAGATGCAGATGTGCTGGGAGGTATTTCTGAGTAGGGATTGATAGAAAGTGTCAGTAAACATATGGGGGTTTGTGAACCTTGTGGTCTGTATTGCAGTTACCACAAATGCTGTTGTCCTGTCAAGAAGCCCTGGACAGTATGTAAATGTACACATAAGTGTACATACAAATGTACCTACAAAACAAACAGGTGGTGAGCTGGCTTGAGAGACATAATTTGCCACCTCTGATTCATATCCCCATGTGAAACTTTTCATATCTTTAGCCATCATTTAACCAAATGTATGCATGTATGTATGTATGTACGTATGTATATATGTATGTATGTATGTATGTATGTATGTATGTATGTATGTTTCATTTGAGGATCATCAAAAGTCTCACACTCTTTGGTTAAAACTTTCCTGCCATGACAGTTATGTTGTTAAAAATGCTTGTTATTAAAATTCTTGCTCTGAGACAGTTCTGTATTCAGATGATTGCTGATCAAATACAGCAGGGAGCCTGTACACATGTAAACCCCAGGAGACATTCTTTTATGTCTACTCTAAATAGAAAGCTAGGGTTGGTAAAGGAATTATAAGGACTATAGTAATTTCTTGAGATGAGAAGAGTTCTGTAAACAGAGCTACAATAATGGGAAGCTGTAAGCATGCAGAATGTCATGCTGATAGTCGTATTCCTCTGTGAGGCTGGGTATCATGCATAGCTTTTCCTGCCAACACCACACAGTACCGACAACTCTGATCCTGTGTACAGACAAGGGCTTTGGGCTTAAGAGAAGTCATGTGACCAGAACTAGCTGCTTGGGCAATGCATCTTTATATCTATGACCTTGAAATATATGTGACAGTCTTCCTACTACTAGGCTGTTAGCATAGACCACTTCTCGGACACCAGCTAGGTGTCCCGCTACTTAGTTCAGTTCTGACAGTGTATGGTGATTATGAGGGTCAGAGTCATAGTAAGGGTTCTGTCTCAGAAGACTGATTCTTTGATGTTACTCATAAGCCTATTTTGGGCACTTTTGACCAGCCAGCTTACTTCCGTGTTCTTACAACCTGCTCTTCAGTTCTGGTCATCTGTCATGGTGTATCATTGCATTCTGGGAAATACTTTCTATCCATATCCGATACAAAGGAAATTTAAAATTATTTTCAGGAAATTCCTAGGGGTCCTGAGCTCTGTATCAGAAAACAGAGTCAAAGGCCAACTATTAGAATAAAATATCTATGCAGTAACTCCATTGCTTAGAAAGTTATGAGGGTTTTAGGATCTCTATGCCCAGAATTAGATTTGGAAACTGCTACCTTTTCAATTTGAATCTTGTCCCCCCACATTCATTTTTTTTTTTTTAACACTGGGTCACCCCCTACATTATAAAGCTGTTTTAAAGGCTCTGACTCGGGGAACTCTGGGGACATTGGACGTAGCTGACAGAATAGTTCACTAGGACTTTTAAAAGTTATATATCCACATCCGTTTTCTTACCTACTTTCTCTGCTTCCTGGTCTGTTCTGATATAAACAGGCACTGCCCATTCACTCCCACAGCACAGCCAACTGGTCAGCTACACCTTACCACTAGGATGCATTGAGATCACCAGGCAGAGTACACCCTTCTTTTCTCAAGTGACTTGTGTCAGATATGTTGTCATAGTCATGTAGAAATAACTGAACAGATCAAAGGATATCAGACAGACAGACAGACAGACAGACAACAGATAGACAAGTCACTGAGACTATTATACTGTACATGGGTAGGCCATGCTGGCCTTTACTTGAAATCCCCCTAACTCAGCCTCCTAAGTGCTGAGTTTGATATGCCTTCTTAACTAACTATTCTTACCTAACTTCACAGTTGTGCAGTATTTTTAGTTTCTCAGAACTCTTGGATCTGCACACATTGATCTTTTGCCAGACAGGGAGCATCTGACCAAGGGCCACTGTAGTTGCTCCCCTGTGGTTTCCACAGCTCTCTTTTTCAAGCACTCAGTTACCTGTCCAGTTCTCAGGCTAGTCATCAAACAGCAAGTTCCTTTCTGCACTTGGTATGCACATCATAACACAAAATCTTTGGAAAATCTCACTTTGTAGGCATTTGGTTGGGACTGCCTTCAGAACTTGCATACATCTCCATTAATTATCCTTCCTTTCTCTGGAGCAGCTTGCAACTGTATTTTTGTATTAAGGGGCAAAGTTTAGCTTGGAACTATTTTGATTTACTGGTTTATTGATCTTGACCAAGAATTCTTTTATTTGCAAGTCTTCACTTAGAAAGTCAATTTGATAGCCTTTGCCCATTCATTTTGAAGGTGTCACTTACAACTAATCTTGCCAGTGAGTAATGGAGGAGCTAAAATTACTAATAAATTAATTAGAATGTATTTATAAACCCAGTGGAAAGCCAAGAATGAAGTTGCTTTTCTATTGATTACTATACTGGTCATTAACTGCTGAGAAAGTGCCTTTGCAGGGAGCACAGAGCACTGGCCAGTTCCTTTGGTAATTGCAGGATTCCTTCATCACAACTACACCATTGTGGAAAGCAATTGCTCATTCACTCTGTGTATTCGTAGTGTGGGCAGTTGTTGTAGGTTTGTGGCAAAACCTGGGACCTAAACAGGTGTCATCTTCCATGTAAGAATTTCTTTTGTCAGTCAGTACTCGCTTACGTAATTTTTTACCTGTTTCGTTTTCTATCAAGTCTCCTTGAACATAAATCTACCATTTCTGCACAGACATGCTCCATACACTTGAGTTATGTGCAAAAGAACCTAGAGGAAATCTCCCCGGTGCCTGTGAGTTCAGGGTACCATAAAGCAGCAGTTTTCTTTTTCTAGGAAGCAAGTTGAGTTAGCTGACCATGGCCATTGCTTTTCTGTGAAGTCCTGGGGAATGATGGATTGCATTTCAAAGATGAAGTGCTTCTCAGCAAAGTTCAAAGAAACAGCACAGCATCTGTAAATGTTTGACCAAAGATACCTACTTATTAATATCTCAGATATAATCAGAGACTGTTGCGATGGCACAGTGGAATGGGAAACAATTTTCTGCTGTAAGGGATATAAGCATGCTGGAGTCCAGAAACTGTAGATGTTGTCCATTTCCCAAAGACGACACCTAAATGTCCTGTTTGCAGTCCTTGTAACGAAAGATGCTCATAGAGTGAGTTCTGCTGTGCAGAAGCTATTAGTGTGTGTATGGATATCCACCTCTAGCAGAGGATGTAGACTGTAGTGACAGAGATGCCTGGCCTCTTGGCATTGGCAGACCTGACAAGTAATAAGATAGTTCTCCCGAAACCAAAGACATACTCACAGGTTAAGAAAGTGTGTAGACTTGGGATTGCTTTTCCTTCTTCTTTACAAGTGAGGAAACCAAGGCACACTATGAATTGAGGCCATCTTACCAAGGTTATGGAGTTAGTAATGTATACTACAAATGGTTTAAAGAACAGATTTCAAGATTTCTCACTCCAAAAAGTTAGAAGGAAAAGAAAACAAAAGATCTGTGCTGGACAGATATGTAAGTTTGTTTCTTGCAGTTATCATTTCAAAATAAATGTGTATACCAAATATCATGCTGTATACCTTAAATATATTTCATTTAATTAATATTGAGAGGTTGAAGAAAATTTGGATTAAATTATAGAGTATGTATTCTGACTCAGCATTCTCTTTCATTAAGTCCAGGAATGTTAGAGGAGTAGTAAGAAGGCACTGATAGAATATATTTTACATGGGATGTCAGGGGTTGGAGGAGAAAAAAATTGGCATAATTACTGTGGTTTGTTTGGTTGGTTTTGCTGCACAAAAGGGAAAGGCGATGCTCACCTGCCCCACATTATCTATAAGTGATACAGTTAAAACCATGATTCCAGGGTGCAATGTGCCAGCCTGTAGCTTTAAGTAGATGCTAGTGAGCATTGTTGTTGTAGTATTATTGAGCAGAAACTGACAGGTATGAATTATTTTCCTCATTGCTAAAATGCAAATTCCCTCAGAACAGGGGGTCCTGTCCTATTTGTCACTGTAGCCTAAAAGTTTAAACATCAAGAAAGCAGAGGTGGCTTCCCTGCCTTTAATTGAGTAAACTAGAGTGCCTGCTTTCTTTTCTTCTGTGCCTGCTGGCCTGAAGAACTCAGGGCATGGACTCCCAAGATTCTCAGGTGTGGCCTCCTTTTTGTCTTTATTTAGTTGTCTGTTTTGATGCCAAGATAAACTTTGATGACAATGCTGAATTCCGACAAAAGGACATATTTGCTATGGATGACAAATCAGAGAATGAGCCCATTGAAAATGAGGCTGCCAGATATGATCTCAAGTACATCGGTCTCGATGGGAACATTGCCTGCTTCGGTAAGTACCAGCCCCAAGTCTGAAATTTTATAGGATTTCTGAAATACCATTTTCTAATAGCTGTTAAAATAAGTGTCTCTTATAGTGTCACCTGGAAGCAGCATTTCCTCTCATTTGATTGATAGTCACTCATTTAAAGCAGTTTCTCAGCTTTGACACTGCTTTTGGATTGGATAACCTTTTGTTCTTTGATGGCTGTCCAGGCTGGAAGGTTCGGTAGTGTTCCCTTCCTCTAGAGACAGCTAACTTTGTGGAAATGAAAAAATGGAAAGAAAGTTTCCAGGCATCTATGGTGTGCAGTAGCATTCCAAAAAAGAGTGCCGAGAGGCTGGAGAGATGGCCACTGGTACCTGAATACTGGGCAAACGTGAAGATCTGTGTTTGGCTCCATGGCACACCCACAAAAGCTGGGCATGACAGTATATGGTGATATAGACAATTCTTCAGAGGCAGGAGACAGTTGGATTGAGGGAGCTGACTGTCCTGCCAGTCTAACCAATTGGTAACCTCTAGATTTAGTGTGAGGCCTGACTTTAAAAATGAAGTGCAGAAGCTGTAGAGAAACACACCCAGCACCAACCTCAGGCCTGCACATACATCTGCACATGTGCACACACACACACACACACACACACTTACACAGATGCCCATGTGCATGTACATATTTAAGAAACCATGTACTTAAAGCATCTCAACTTCATTTAATACAACTTACAACTCCTTTGTATGCAGCATCATATGTGGAGAAGCTGGACTCTGACACAAATGTTTTTTTTCATTGTATTCTCATTTTTTTTCTATGTCTGATAAAATATCCGACTAAAAGAAACTTAGGGGAAGTCAGAGTTTATTTAGCATACAGGTCACAGACCATCACTGAGGGAAAATAGGGCATGAGCTCAAGCAGGAAGCAGAAACCAGGCTTGCAGTCTCAGCTGCTAGTTCATTGCTTCTTATACAGCCTAGGTCCATCTGCTCAGGGAATGGTGCCACCCATAGTGCACCTTTGTAACTCATCAGTCAAGGTAACCCCATACACACTTGCCCAGTAGCCAGTCTGATCTGGACACTGTGTTTGGGCTCCCTTCTCAGGTGACTGTAGGCTGTGTCAAGTTGACAGTTAAAGTTAACTAGGGTATAGAGGAAGGGGTGGAGAGCATGTACTCTAACCATTTCACTAACATTTCAGATTGAATGGTAACCAGTTGCCAAAATACTTAATTAATTATGCCAGTTTATTAATCAAACAACAGGCTCCATCATAGTCATCTAATTTAGTGAAAATGGCTTATGCAGCTGAGATAAGAATGGATCTGTAGAGGCAATACAATTTCGGGTATTGTCCATGGCTTCTAGTGCTGTGATTTATTTGCTACCAGCTTAATTGCTCACAACTGTGTTTCTTTTAGAAACAATTCATTGCACTGGAAACTGAGGTCTTCATCTTAATAGAATTAAAATAAAAAAGATTTGTTGCTCATTAAAACAACAGCATCTTTATATTAAGAAGTGAAGAGACTTCAGCAGCTCACTGTTCAATACAATGCAAAATGGCATCCAATTACAATTGATACCTAAGGCTTCTGCTTTGGCTGGGAGTGTTGTCTGAATGGTCCTGATCAGTCACAGGACCTCCTGGCCGCAATAACCAAACGTGCTTGCAACATCTGTAGACATTTGGAAAGGGGGGGGGCAGTCTGGGGTCGTTTAGAACTATTAAGTACAGATATTTCTGTGTGACTGCATCTCACAAACTCTGATTTCACTTCACACTTCCTGAGGATCTTTTATTACACACACACACTTTTTATGATAGATAAGACATACTTTATTTGCTGAGTTTCTTGGTACATATTAACCCACCCCAGGATACAGGTCCCCATTCCCTATTTTTATTTTAGTGTCTCCTGCCTTGATTAAGGTAAGCATAGTTCACAAGCTTTTCTAGGACCATTCAATGGCCAGAAAATGAAAGGGTGTTTTACCTTGAATGTTTGCTGAGTTGCAACACCCCTAGTCCTTGTTACTTGAGGACAGTAATTCTCTAATTAAACATAAGAAGCAATTGAAGTGTGATTGATCAATTCCTGCAAAGCAGGAATTCAGTGCTAAAGTGCTACTTTGGTTCTTAAGAAAGGCCCATGAATTGTCTAACTTTAATTGTAGTTTTAATACTGGGTTAGTAATTAACATCATGATCTTGTGTTGTTTTGATTTTGATTTTCAAAATGATTTTGTGCCTGCAGGTGCGGGTGCGTGTGCGTGTACGTGTGCATGTGCGTGTGTGCGTGTGCGTGTGTGTGTGTGTTGCTAATGCTCCCTGGAGTTCAGAAGAGGGTATTAAATCCCTTGGAGCTTCAGTTACAGATAGGTGGTCGTGAGCCCAGTTGCTGGGAACCAAATTCAGGTCTTAATTAATCACTGAACCATCTCTCCATCCCCTTGCTTTTGCTTCTTGAGACTGGGTTGTACCTGTGCCCAGGCTGTCCTGGTACTTATTTACTGTGTAGCTTGGGCTGGCTTGAGTTCAGGTTCACCCTGCTTTATCTCTGAGAGCCAGGATTGTAAGGGTTGTGCTACCATGTCCCTGCTTCTTAACTGGTTTACAGAAGGAGCATTAAAGGGATGCTGGTTTGGGCTCAGTTATTTCTCCTTTGAGTTACTGTCAGTGAGATCATATAAAGATGATGCCTGCAGTAGGTGAAGAAAGAGCAGAACCCTGAGAAGTTGGGTTAGTCACAAAAGGGTACACATTCAGAGTAGGGACGAGTTAAGTGTCCCTCTTGGCTCAATCCATTCTTTCTCCTACACGAAGCCTTTCCAGAACCAATTGGTTCATCCCCTCAATTGTTTCTTTTGATTTGAATTACTGGTGAATCCTCATCATTCCTATTTTCTTGCTTATTCTTTGGATACACTAATTCTGATTGTTCACTATAAATGGGTATGAGTTTACGAACTGAATGGAATTCCAACCAGGGCACAGATTGGCCTGGAAATAATAGGGCTCTCATTTAGTTCTGGATGTTCACATACCTTTTTCCATGCTGATCGGCTGTCCTATGTCATATGCTATTTGTGTTTCAGTGAATGGTGCTGGATTAGCCATGGCAACTTGTGACATTATTTTCCTGAATGGAGGAAAGCCAGCTAATTTCTTGGACCTTGGAGGTGGTGTAAAGGAATCCCAAGTCTATCAAGCATTCAAACTGCTCACATCTGATCCCAAGGTAATGCTTCTTTAGTAGAAAAATGTCATAGTGTTTGGTTTCTTGCCTCCAGATGATGCAGCTTGTACTTGATGCTAAGAATGAAGAAGACAACATTTGTTTTGCAGCCTCAGGTACAAATTGTGGTATTTACTCATTGCAGTATATGATAATTTGACTTTTGTTTGCTTAAAGGCTTGTAAGCAGCTCCAGTGTCTCATTTCAGAAACTACCTACAGAGGCATGGGACCTGGAACAGAACATAAAAGACAGTGTGTCAAGCAGTGCTGTGACGATGATTGGCATATATTGGGGTAATGGATAACAAACCATTAGTCCTTTGTTTACATGACTTAGGACTCATCCTTACATTCCTTTTGTAAGAAATATTCAGAATTTATAGAATTATAGCATCACACATCACAGTGTATAATATATGGAAGAAATAATAGCATTGCTTTTTCTACATGTGATTTAATCTCCATCCTTTATTATGACAGTTGGTAACATACAGATTAAGTAATACATTATTGAATGTAGTTTTCTAAATCCTATTGTTGATTTGTGTAAATCTTTTCTTTTTAACTTGAGTTTAGTGGACTAGGATACAGTCACTGTGCCCAGCTAGGGGTATTGCAGGCGTTTAATGAGTTCTTGGTCAGTTCCTCACTTTGCTGTAATTGTACTTCCCTTGTTGTCAAGGGATAATAGGCTTAGGCTCACTTACATAGAATGTTTCTGTTTTATTTAAATGTGTATTTTTAATGGTTTTCACTTAATTCTCTGAACTAGACTTGGGGATAACTGTATACCATAGTCATTTGCATTAAACTTCATTCAAGTATTATTTTTGTGATATTATTAGAGTATTTAATAAATTTTGTTAGTTATTAAATTATTTGAAAACATAAGAAGTTTTGACCATCACCCAGAATAATCATGAATGTTGCCCAAACCAGGGTTGACACCCTGTCCTAAGATCCACATCACAGCTTGCTTTGTGCAGATGCTTCTCATTAAGAAGTGTACTGGCAGAAGCCTGTTTGCATTCACATGCAGTTTAGTTCCGTGTGTCCAATATGCTTGTCAGTATTTCTTGTACCTTACTGTTTGCTAAGTATGATTTACCTTACAGTTTGCTAACTCTTGATTATAAAACAGATGTTAAGATATCAGTAGCTGTAAGATATATTCAGCTCTCTGGTGTTGTCCAGGAATAGCAACACATTGAGATCTAAGCCATTCATCCATCAAAGGTATTTGGGACAAGATCTTTTTGTACAGCCTGTGTTGTTTAGGTCCTGTTGGTCACCAGTGGCTTTTGCATCCTGTGTTTTGCACATGCCTTTACACTTCTTTCTACGGGAAGAATCTTTTTCCTCCTAGAGATCGCCATATAGAGTGCATTCTGTAGGTGCCACTAACATGTGACACACAGTACCTGGCTGTCTGAACCACAAGGTACCAGAGTGCAGTGGTTATAATAAGACACCGATTATCAGCATATGTGAAATTTACTTATGTTAATGATAGAGAGCCATTTGAGGGGTAAATTTACCTAGACATTTCTTTGAAACTGTTTTTTTTTTTTCTTTTTCCTGAGACAAGGTTTCTCTGTGTAACAGTCCTAGCTGTCCTGGAACTCACTCTGTAAACCAAGCTGGCCTCTAACTCACAGAGCTCCTGGGATTAAAGGCATGTGCCACCACTGCCTGGTTGAAACATCTTTTCTTAGTAGCTGCTCTTGAATTTTAACTTCATGAAAGTACGGGGTATAAGGGATTTAAAAAGTGACTTGCAGAGCCATTTTTGTTGTTTTTGTTTGCATAGTCTCTTCAAAAATTTGACTCCACCTTATGGAATATTTTTAAGTGCTTGGAGTGTTTCAACTTTTTTGAGATTGGCTGTCATCCTGGGATGGATAAAGGGATGTGGGAGTTATTTTATTTTTCTCACACTATATCAGGAAAATGAATGCATAGCTCATCTCCCAGAACATTTTCCAAACCCTGAAATGTCTAAGCGGGTTAAAAATCATGGAAATGTAATCTGTGATTTCAGTCCTGGCTTTGGTTCATGCAAGTCAGAGAACAGTGAAACAAACAAAACATAGCACAGCAAAAAAAAAGTACAGAAGAGTTGATTTGTTTTTTGCAAAAAATAACAGCCTGTAGTTCTGGCAATAATTATGTCTAATAGAGCCCTGTCCACCCGCCTACAAGTAGTACTTCCAAGAGCTCAAAGCTAATTATTTCTAGGTATTGTCCTGTTAGATATAAGAATTAATCAGTTACATTCACAGAAACTCAGAACTACAAATGGCTTATTAGCACTAAACCAAACCCACAGTCTTAACACTTATGTGTTTGTTGTAATGACATAATTTTATTGGTAAAGTAATAAATACAGCATCATTCAAAAAAAGTATGCCAAATTCTCATATTTCAATCCACAGTGCTATCTATAGCTCTGAACTTCACATTTCTTTTGCTTGTCAAGGAAGCCCAAATACTTGTTTTCATGTTTCAACATAAACATCTGCATGACAAATTTAAATATTTGTTTATAACTTATGACACAGAATTCTTCTACTAAACTGTCTAAACTAGGAGACCTCAAGGTGACTCACTTTTTCAACTGACTGCCCATGAAATTTATCATTCAACATTTTATTATTCTTGTGTTTTCCATCAGGGCCCAAGTGGAGAGAAAGGCTGGGAGCACAGGCATCATCTGATCTTTATTTTTGTCTTGCAGAACTCTGAGCAGAATTCTTAAACCCAGGAGTAGAAGTGAAAGAAAGTGGAGTTCTGTTGCACTCTGTTAAGAATATGGACACATTTCAAAGAAAAGTGCTATATAGAATGTTGTCCTTGGGTTTTTGTTTTTGTAAATTTCTGTAAATACAAGCTCTAGCTTGTATTTCTAATTCTTGAGTTTAGAAGTCCAGATGCAACATTTGGCCTGTGTGAAGTGTTTTATGAAAATGAATAAAGCAAAGCCTAGTTAGCACAGTTTCATCAATACCCCTCTGCTGGCCTGCACTAGCCGAGTCTGTTAGCCTCTTCTGCAAAGCCAGAGGAGCAGAGTGGCCTTGGTGAAGCCTGGCTTGCCTGGACTGTGCTTCCTGGTTTGTGGCCAGCTTGAGAATGCATCTTCCAAGCCCTTCAGCTGCCAGAAGGAAATGTGCTGCAGGAAGGCAAAGCCTCCTGTGAGGAGAGAACATTCCCTATGGGTCTCAGCAGCCAGGCTGCCTGTGGATAACCCTGTCTTTACTACTTATTGCTGTGGACACTTGGACATTTTATTGAACTTTGATGTGCCTTAGTTTCCTCTTTTATAAAGTGCTTACTAAATAAGATTGCATATCTCTTTTGAAGAGAATTTTATTGGATGGTATCATGTAACATATTTAAGGAATGATAAAGATGACCTGCCCACTAGTAAAAGGGTAATTACACCACACATGCATCTGTTGGGGGAGGGGCGCTTTCTGTAGAGCCTTCTTGTTTATCTTCACCATGTTTCTCAATTCACCATTTTAACCTCAACATTTGTTTTTACTGTAACAACGCAAATTTTAAATATATAGTTGGAAGAGTTATCACTAGCTGAGCATACCTATGAAACTGCCAACCAGGTCAAGAAATAGGCCTGAGCCCATGTGTGCACTACCCCCAAATCCTTCTCCTAGCCTTGTCTTTTCCTAAAAAGGCAACTGCTGCCTTCCTGTGTGCTAGTACAGGTTTGTTTTACCTGGTTTTGAACTCAGTGTGTCAATTGCTGTGTGCTCTTTTTATCTTGTCATCTTCCATGGGGGCACTGGCCAGTCTTTTCAGTTTCAAACATCCTAGTAGGTCCTGACAACACCCTGGATGGTTAATAAGGCCTTGCTCTGTGACCTATGAATTGGAACACATTTCATGTATTTGTTGGTCATTGGGGCATCTTCTAAATGTTTAAACCACCATGTCTATAAAGACAACGTGAAAACATAATTTCAGGATCATCTCTAAAGCACAGCGGAAACTCGTGTCCTCATTTTAAAGGGTCAGTCGTTTGTCATTTTTTAACCTTTGATTTAGGTTGAATGTATCTGTGTAGAGATGAGAGCCATCTGAACAGGTTCATTTGTGCCCAGGCTTGCTGTGTGTGCTCTTTTGAAACCTATTGAGTGTTTACCACTCTACCTGGCAGCAGAGTGGGGACTAAAAATGAAGCAGACTAAAGTCTCATGCAATTTATACTCTGAAGGTTAAGAAGAGTCACCCAAGTAAAGTATGCCGTCAAAAGGACATGGCAAAAACATGCTTTTCCATAGAGGTATATAATGAATCCTTTAAACATTTATACCATTAGCAAGCAATAACAAGTAATCTGAAGTAGACTCACCCCTATCTACCATACACAAAAGGAACATGGAAATACATTTGAAAAACAATTCTGTGGTTTGAAGAAACTGAGGTCACAAGACTTTTTCTGTTTCTTAGCATTTTCTCGTAAGGACTCAGAATTCTCACATGACTCCATCTGTGACCGTGTTCAGACATTGGAGGGTTGAAATGATTCACTCCCTTGCAATGATTTTGTAATTGGATAACCAAGGAAGCAGTTAAATGAAAGGAAGATTAAATTCATGTTTGAAAGAATGGTTTGATATGAAATTGAGGAGGGTTTATCTCTGAGTCCTGTAGTATGTGCTTCAATTTCTCTATAATTGGAGGCAAGAGAAATAAAAGCACATGCCCTTTTTATGATTAGGTATACCCAAATGTCTTTTAGTCTAGTGTTTTGGATTTCTATCTGTTAAATAAGACAGTTTTAAAGTGCTTACTTTTAGGGTATATTTAAAGACACAGCAATACTATATTTTTCATAATTTGTGTTTATATTAGATGCAGAAAGTTTATTAAAAGGTAAACTGAGGCAGATAAAATTTTAAAGGTTTTCCTAGGACAAATATCAACCCCAAATCTGGCAGCTCAAAGCTAGCTTGGTCCTGGGATTCTCTGAGTCTGCTGAGGAGAAGCTTTCTGAGGGCAAAGAGATGTGGCTGCCTGTCTACAAGTACACATTTCCTAGGTCTCTGTAGACCTAATACCTGTCTACAAGTGAACAATTACTTTCTAGGTCACTGAAACTCTTGCAGGCATTTGTTTTCTTAGGTAGTACTCAGAGAAAGTTCCCCATATGCTTTTCCTTTCAAGTTATTTGAAAATAGATTGTTTTTTTCTCATGGATTGAGCAGATTAGAGTCTAGATAGTTACTCTTTTCTGGTTGTTTTTGTTTTCTTTGTTTGGATTATTTACTTTCATACAAACTTTTATTTCTGTGTATTCCGTATATAAATGATGGTTTTGTGGATGACATTCTCATGCCTGCGTACACTGCACTTTGATCCTATGCACTCCTGTTTACCAGCTGTCACCCTTCCTCCTGATTCTCTCCCCATCTTCCCATATAGCTTTCTGTTTGCAAATCTTTTTTTTTTTTTTTTTTTTTTTAAATTAGGTCTGGATTTCATATAAGAGGGGAAAAATATTTTTCTTTCAGGGTGAGGTTTACTATGCATGATATGGTAATCTCTATCCACTTCCTTTTTTACTACAAATTACCTAAAATCTTGGTCTTTTAGGTGGCAGAATAAAGTTCTGTTGTTTGCACCATATCTTCATACAGTCACCTTTCAGTGAACAGCTCTCCTGGTTTCATGCCTTGGCCATTTTGAATAACACTTTAGGAAGACTGGGTGTGCAAACATCTCCGTGGTATTCTAAATTAAAGTCCTTCTAGTATATAGCTAAGAGTGTTCCTGGAAGCGTCTTAAGTGGCTTTGTTTATGGTTCTCTGAGTAACCTGCTTACAGATTCCTAGGCAGACATTCTGTATATCATAGTCTGCCTGAGCATTTAGGTTAGGGAAGACGGTCTTGTGTTTTTCAATCTGAAGCCCATTATCTAGTCTCTCCCCCCACCCCCACACCACCTCCCTTGTACTTAGATGATCCATTTATTAAGGTATATTTTAGGGACTGGAAAGATGGCTCAGTGGTTCAGAGTACTAGCTGCTCTCCAATCCTAGGTTGGATTCCAAGTATCAACATAGTGCTGCACAATCCTCTATAAATCCTATTCCAGGGCATCTGATGCCCTTTTCTGTTCTCTGTAGGCACCACCAGTTTAGCTCACGGTGCATAGACATACATAGAGACAAAATATCCATACACATATTAAAAAAAAAAAGAAATTTAAAAAATAAGTGCAAGCCAATTTTCATTTTTAATTGAAGCATAGAAATCACATCTATTTATAGATATGCGACTGTTAGTGTGAAATGATTAGGCCAGCACAGAAAAGCTTGAATCATTCTGCATATACTGAAAATGGAAAACTCTCTACCCTGGATTCCTCTCCTCTGCCCCTTGCTGACACTGTTTTTTCTGAGGTCTTGAATGCTTTTATGTTTATTTTATATTTCTTTTCCTGACTGAATCAAGTTTTTGAGCAGGCTCCCTCTCCACGGCACCTCACACTCATTCTAGATTACCTTCAGGTAAGTCTGACAGCACCACCATTTTAGACCTTGCTGACATATTTGGCAACTAGAGAGAAGGCTGTGCTGTCATCTTTACTTCTCACAATTCACTTTCTAATGTACCTTATTTTGCTTCATGTTAAGTACTTGGAGAACCTCACTGACTTAGGTATACCTTCTGAAATCTTGTCATTAGCCCCAGCATGCTCAGTAATTATTCATCTTGTATGTAGAAGCCTTTAGGCTATTACAGAGAAAATAGGCCTCTGATCAAATCATGATGTCAAATAGGTTGGAAATGTATAATTATTAGAAGAGAATTGTTGAGTGCAACAGCAATCAAATAATGGTCAGAAGAAGTGTCAAGACTGCCCAACTCTTCAGAATAATAACAATCATAATCTCTGGAAATGTCACTATTGTCTTGAGGTCTTAGTCTAGAGTCCAAAGAAGCTTGAGAGATGAATCACCAAGTGTGGAAAGCAGATTTAGAAACTTAATTTCAGAAAACAGCGCTAAGCACCTTAAGACTGAGGTCTCTAGTTTCTCAGCTGCAGTGGATAGAAGTTGCAGTCTGATGAGATGAGTCCCGGTAATGGTGGGAGGCTGAGAATACACCACAGATCCTTCCTTGCTTCCTCAAAACTTCCCCTGCCAAGGAGTTTAAAATTCAGGAAGATCATCATGTGAATGAACACCGTATCTGTGTGGTCCTTCCTAAGACATATCCCAGCTCATCCATGTGCTGAGTAGTTATGTCTCTGTTTTAGGATATCTTACACATAGCATCCCATCTTCCATACTTAGTAAGCTGGATGAACATAGAAAAGTATAAAAATGATATCTGGGCATGGTGGTATCCACCTCTAATCCAGGCACTTCCGAGGGAGAGACAAGAGTATCAGAAGTTCAAGGCCAGCCTCAGACAGCAAGTTCGAGGCCAAATAATAGTACAGGAGTCACTGCCTGTCTCAAACACATTCATATATACATATGTACGTACATACAGTGCCATGTTTCCCATAAGAGAAGAGGCACAATGGTGCAGTAGACTGAATTATGGGAGCTCTTATACAGTGTTTGGATAATTATGGGGAGCTCTTCAGAAAAGTAACATCAGTTACCCACATCATCTCTAAATGAAGAAGTCAGGCAGAAGTTTTAGGTTTTTTTTTGTTTTTTTTTTTTTTAACTTAATAAAAAAGTTTTAGTTTTCCTCTTTTAACTTGAAATTATCTTATGAATTCTGGTCTCTTCACTTAAATTTTTTAAAGTTTTGTATACATGTGTAAGCATCCATAATTTTTAATGAATTTACATTTCCTATTAAATATGTAAGATTTAAAGAATGCCCCTGACTTTATTTACATAGCATAGTCAGTAAACCGTTGGTTGCATTTTCTCCCAGCTTGTTTGTTACATAGTGAGCCCCCCACCTCAAGTTCTTTGTTGGTCTTCTTGATGGTCAGGTTTTATTCACATTAATTCACCCTGGTCAGTATTGAAGGACCATTGATATTTAGAAGCTATTTAAAGAGGCTTGATACCTGAAAGTTTCTCAAAGCAGAGGGCAGTATAGTTAGTCAAATGCAGGGCTGTACGTAGAGCTGTTAATATCTCTGTTAATATCTAAGTAACAGTGGAAGTAAACCTAGTTAGGGCCACTCCCATGGTTTATGTATTTATTACCCAAATGGACTCCTGGTTTCATTTTCGTAGGGAGCTTGGGGTTAGTGGTGGCTTATTTGTGACTGTAATAAGTCACACTGAATTGCCTGGATGCTGAATGATCTAAGAATTCCTAAGCCTGCTGCAGCCTCTGCCTGCCTGTCTAGCTTGCCTTGATCCTTGTATCTCCTTAAAAATCTTCCTTTCAGTCAGTGCAAAGAGGGGGATGGGCAAACAAAGCCCCCTCCACTCTTCCTCCTTTGCTGCTAGGTTTTGAAATGAGGCTGTTACTGAAGGGCCTCGAAGAGTCAGGTGGTTTCTTTATGCCTTGTCACCACTCATTCTAGGTGACCTTCTGAAGTAGGTGTCTTTAGTAGGTGTAGCCCTCAGCAGATGTCACTTTGGTGTTAATTTGTGCCTTTCTTTCCTTTTCCATTGATGCTGATGACTCAGTCCTCTGCACTCAGCTGTCCCTGTGTCCTCACATCCCTTTTCAGATGCTCTCATCGTGTGTGTGGGAATGCTCTCACCCTTCTCCCACCTTGCCCTCCAGCTGCTTTCTGAGTGAGTTTTCCTTGGCTCTGTGTGCTCCAAAGTCTTTCCTCGGTTTCCCTCACTTCTCTTTTCTTTTGTTCAATCATTTTTATGTTTCTTAGAATCTCTTGTTCCTGTACTCATACATGGAGCATGGCCAGTTCCCCAGAAGGTCTTTCCAGAACAATTTGTATTGTCAGATTGCATTTCCTTATTGCCAAATTAGTCATCTAGCTAACTATTGCAGCAGGAAGAAAAGCTTCAGAAGTTACTAAGCTGTCCCCTTCTGAAGTACTTCCATTCCCCAAGACAGGGCCATGTGTCTGTGAAGATTGCAGCACAATGGGACAGGCTGATGGAGACAACAGGTCTAGTACTAGACTCATCCTGGTGGGGTTAAGGATAGGAAGATGTCCTTATAGAGAATGGGATGACCCCTGTCTAGTAGCCATGTATGGCAAGTGTTCAGGAGTGACTGTGAATCTTCAGGGTCCTTCCTGGAAGAAAAATGGGGGAAGATGGAAGGGGAAAAAAAAAAATCCAGCATCAGGAGGATTTCCAGACATGATTTGGGGAATGATCTGAACAGTCAGAAAGTGTCACCACCTTCAGGCTATACTGTAGTCACCAAACTTGAAGCAGATAGAAAAGTTGGCTCTAGGGAAACTGGCTCTAGGCTCTAAAAAGGCACCAAGTATCAAAGAAGGACCTCAGCCATGGGTACAAGTTGGATACCTATGAAGTCAAGGGTCATTCTGTACTCTGAACGAATTAATTAGGTGGGGAGGGTATTTCAAGCATATTGGAGGACAGGTCCTCATGTTATCAGAGTTGTTAGAGCCAGAGCTTCGGCCATGGCAGACATAATGACCTAGGTTCTACCACCTCCCCTCAGTAGACAGTTACAGAGACAATGATAAAACACAGAAAAGTGAGATTTATGCTGTGACTCCACACTGGGGAAAGAACGAAGAGATCCAATGCTCCCAGCTCCCAAAGGCTCTTAAGGGAAGTGACAAGAGGCTTGGGTTTAAATAGGGAGCCAGTGGTATGCATAACTCAGCAAGCAGTCCTGGTCAAGATGTAGTTCTTCCCATCATTGAGTCATCAGAGTCTCTACCCCAGTCTCTAGTGCAAAGTCATCTCTCAGGCTTCAAGAGGGTGAAATCTCTTCCTAGGTGAGAAACTGACCTCCTACTGATATCAGGCTTCCAGCCTTTCCCTTCACTGAAAATGAGACTCCTGAGGAACTCCAGTTCCTTGGGATCCATTGTCTCAATAGTCTGATAGCCAAATGGAGGGGGCAAATTTCTCTTTTAACTATCTTCATTCCTGTCAGGACAGTTACACTCAAGGGCCCCTTTATCAATCAGAAATAGTCCTTCATACCACAGAATGACCAAAGGGACAAGACGCCACTCCAAGCTGTAAACACACAGGATCTAAAACTATATAGGTATGTCAATCTCTCTGCTGGGCATTGAGGGTGAAACCATGAATGAATAGAAACCAGTTCCCTGGAGCTGGAAGAAAGACAAGAAAGTTAATGAGCAAACAAATACCTAATGGGAAACAGCTACCAGATAGAGTGGCCAAAATGATCAACTGTAAAAATAATGATAGGGGCCTATTATCTCCATAGGTTTCCACAGAAAGCTCTCTCTGATAGATGCCCTAGTAGAGTTGGAGTTTGGGGTTTGTAGTCCTCAGTATGAATGCTACTAGTAAGTCTTCCCACCATGTCCTTCTACTGGGAGCTATCCCTCCTTTCCTGCTTGTCCTGAACAACAAGGCTTGCTGTATTGCAGACCTTTGGAAATAACAAAACAGGGATGGGTGAATAGTTGATGCTGCAGTTTTCACCCTAATTTGGGTGTTTCCTGTCTTGCAATTAGAGAACTTTTTTCAGTATGCCTGGTTGTTTTATCTGCTTTTGGGGGACCCTCTCCTAAGGATGCTTTTTACTATCTTTCAGGTCTTATGAGTTGAAGCACATCGAACACACATATTAGCATTCCCAAGGGCCAGTTGGCATAAATCCTAGTTAATTATTTTTCTTCCTGCTTATCTGTGGGTTCTTTCACTAATCATTATTTGCAAGCATTCTCAACACATCCTCTTTAGCAATTAGAACTCAGTAGAATCTTCCTGAGCAAACACTTAGGTAGCTATTGAAATACTCAGAGGCCTTAGAAGTAGAGACAGTGAACCCATAGCTGTGGAGTTAAAACCCTTGACCCTCTGGAGTTGACTTGCCTGAGACCAAACCAAAGGGACCTAGGAACTTCAGTGCACCCTTGTGACCCAGGGCTGTTGGATTTAGGTAGCAGGTAAGAGAAGAAAAGCCATTCCATCTTGTATTTAGAGCAGTATCTAATGTTTTTCCACATGGGGTGACCTATCTTCAGTGGTTGAATTTTAGGAATGGAGCTAATTCTCTATTAAAAACCAAGCAATTAGCCCAAATGCTGATGATGCCAACCAGATTCTGACAAAAGAGTTATTTTATATTCACCTGAGAAAGGTAAAAGAAGGAAATGAAGTAACTGAAGCAAAGAGATGTGCAAAGAACTTAGACCTTAGGATCAGAATCTGATTCTGATTTTTCTGTTAAGCACTGTGTATGCGGAACTGCAGGGCCTGAGAGGATGGTGCTGATGTCAGGCAATGGCTGAGCAAACATGAGGGCCTGCATTGGAGTTCCAGTACCCATGTGAATAATAGACAAGCAAGCCAGATGCAGCAGCATTTACCTGGCCTTCCAGCTCTGGGGAGGACAGAGGAGGATCCCCTCTGCTTGTAGGCCAGCCAGCTAGGTGAACCATGAGCTGTGGATATTGGCAAACCCAGTCTGCAAAAATAAAACCTAGAGCAATTGAGGAAGACACCTGTCATAAAACTCTGATCTCCGCCTACATGCATATATACACATGCACCCCTCCACACACATATATGAGCATGTATATACACAGGAAATTTTGACAGTTTACCAAACAATGCCAAATGTCTTAGTTTGGCAAGGTGCCAGGAAAGAAAGTAATGGCCACCACCTTCCTAGGATGTTCATGTGCACTTCCCAACACTGCTTGAAACTCCTCTGACCAACTGACAATCAAAAAAAAAAAAAAAAGTTATGAATCACCTGTGATATGCTGGGCTCTAGGCTCACTGAGAGGACTACCCATGATCTGATGTTCTAGTTCCCTTGGAGCCTTGTTCATTGGAGCCTTCTTCTACTGCTGTCATCCCTTTAAAGCAGTGGGAGGAGTAGCAGCAGATTTTCCTGCATTCTTTCGAAGGCTCACAAAAGTCCCAGTCTATAGCATAGATTACTCCTGATGTCACATCTGATATCTAGGTTCAGGAGTAGCAAGGAAGTGTCTGCAGCCTTATAAACCAGTGTGGGCTAAGTACTACCAGAGAGGACCCCTTACTTGAAAGCTGTTGAAATGCAGGGTATTTTCTCAGGGCCCTCAGTGTACTTCTGCACACATCCGCTTGCAAAGCGCTGTCCAGAGCTCCAGTCCATCCCCAGTTTGTGCAGTTCCTTGATTATGAAATAGCATTTTGTTGGGGTACAGCTTTGTTCATTATTTTCTTCCTGATTGAAGAAACATTGATTGATTGATGTTAGTGACCTCCCAGCCCAAGATCTAACACAGACACTCCACATGTGGTGGGGATTGGCATCAACTTGTTTCAGGTGTGTGATAAGCACAGAAACTGACCATAAGCAGTTAGAGACTTTTACTATAGGGTACCATTGTCATGACATTCAAATGAAAGATGAATTTCCTTGTAATTTATATGTTGTCTCTTATAAGAATATTAGCCTGTCATTGTTAGTGAATTTGTTAAAAATTGATCTTTCATCACAGATGATATGCGTGACATTGCACTATGAGTATATATGAATGATGGATGTACAAGAGGTAGCCTAACAAGCACATTTAATGGATGATCTTGTACCACAGTGATTTGATTAAAGACTGTGATAATCGTATTTCGAACTTGCTCTTTGCCCCTTGTTCTTTCTCCTGACTCTTTTGTTTCTTTGGGATTACTCCTCATTCCCTATCATTTTCATGGTATATTCTTCTCATTTGGACGTTCTCCCACTTTGCAAATAAATGTACAGCTCACAAAACTGCTCAAGACAGACAGATTGATGTAATGTTTCCCTTGCGTAGTTGGTTGTTTTTAAGGTATCAGCTACAAGTCCTTCAGACTAAATACAGAGGTCCCTTTAAGAATTTCCTCTTGATGCAGGGCCTTGATTGCACATGACTTTAGTCCCAGCACTTAGGAGGCAGAGGCAGGTGGATCTCTGTGAGTTCAAGGACGCCTAGTCTATATAGAGTGAGTTCCAGGACAGACTCCAAATCAATACAGAGAAAGTTCTTCTCCAGAAAACCAAAGGTGGCGGGGTGGGGTGGGGTGGTGGTGGACGGAATTTGCTCTTGAAGTTTAGGAATAAGGCCTCCTGCCTCTGGGATCATGAGCTTGAAGAATGGGGTGCACAGACTGCACATCTAGACACCTGGCAAAAACTATAAGATCCAGCACTAAAGTTTTCTGATGGAGCCACTCATCATGTGGCTACATGTTATTAGGTGTGTGGCTGTCCAAGCAATGTCTGCATTTATTGGAATCCCCTTACATCTTGTGGCCTAACTCAGACCCACTGATTCCCTGACCCTGAATCAGGGCCCAGTAGTTCTACCAACCCCTTCAGAGGGGATTGGCTTCAATTTGAATGGCAGCCTGAGCTCTGGCACTGATGTCACTGACATAAGTTTCAGGGAAAGCCCCTTTCTATCACTGATGTCGCAGCAAGTCGTACCCAAGGTAGATAGCTGTGAGTACCAGCTTCAACAAGCATAATTCATCCCAGCATCCTCTTCCACACAGCTCCAGGCCCAACTCCATTAACATGTAGTTGTTCTCTTCCCAATGTGCTGAGACACCCTCTTCTGTTTTACTCTTTCTATTTCTGTGTGATATCTATCTTTGAAATTCAAAGGAAATTACCATTACCTTTTCTATCCAAATGAGAACTGAGGGTAACCTTCCAGTTAGTACAGTTCATCAGGGGTTTGAGCTGCACTTCTCCCATCAGTTTCCTCATAGAGAAGTTGTATTTTTCTTGTCTGCAAAGGTAGGCCACAATAACGGGTTGTGTCATTATCAAGTGACTTCCTATAAACTTTATGAAATTACCAGGTCTTGAGTACAGTCACTGAAGTGGATCTTATTCACTTTTGTCTCTGTTAAGTCACCATCAGCTGCTGCTTTTCTCCCGAGAGCTCTTTGCTATTATGTTCCCCATGCATTTAATCTCTTAGCACTCTTCTTCTTCTTCCCTCTTGATTTGTAAGTGTTTTGCCATGATTCTGTCTATCACCTCTTCTTCTTACAGAGTAAAGACTTCATTTACAATCTGGTCCCTTTTGCTCTTTGGGGAAAGGGATGTGGTCAGACGTTTCTGTATTTGACAAATGTCATGATAATAGGCAGTTTTAAGATTAGATATTGAATCCTCTATGTGTGTTCAAGAACTATGATTTCTAATACAATGTGGCAGAGGTCTTTGTTGAGTTTTCCTTATGTGTATGAAGAATCAAAACAAGAAAAATTTTTTTAAAAATCCAAGTTAATGTTTACCTCAATGGACATGCATCTTTTATAGATTATAATTATCAAATCGGGATGGGACTTTGTGTAGCTTTGACAGTTCCTTCATGTATACTTTAGTGTGTCAGGTCCTGACCCTGTGAGTGATGGACCTTCGCCTCTCCTTCATGAAGTATTATCCTTGGAGGGAACAGCAGTAGAGTCACTACTCAGTTTTTCTCATTCACTTAGGCTCTTGGTCTCTTACTTGTTCACTTGCTATGTCCATGTCCTGGGCTTCGTACATGTATGAGTCAAGCATATGGTGCACATTCCACTGTGGAACACACACAAGCCCTTGGACTCGGCTGCTGTGGCCTGTCATTACCAGGCATGATGAGTGGCCTGGCTAGAGTGTAGCACGATGACTGGAATGCTTTGAGGCACAATGGTCCCTAGTTTGTCTTACTGTTGGCTTTACAGATCAATGAATAAACTCATTGAAACTGAATACCTGTGAATCAGATTGAATGTTTCTGAAGTTTCATTAATTAGATTCAGAATTTTAGGAGAGACAAAAGAAAAAGGCAGGGATCTTCAAGGGCCTAGGTTTATAGGGACCCTTCTGCATCACACACTGATGATGTCCTTCCAGGGTGTGTTCCACTTTTATGACCACATAGGTTTTCAAAGTGGAGACTAAGAAAAGAACGCTCTCTAGACCGTAGGAAGAGACAACAAACATGTAGAAAGTCAGTAAGTACCTTGTGGTGGGTAATGAACTGGATTTTTTCCTGCTTAGCGGATCACATGAATTCAAAGCTCTGAACTGAAGCCTCTCTTTTCATTGTACACATAGAATAGGATAGCTTCAGGCAGGCAAGCCGCAGGACCTTTGAGACCTCTGGCTCCCACCTGTCCCTGAAGGCCACCCGTAGAGACTGCTTTAAGGGTTCCCTGAGTTGAAGTAGATTAATCTTTAATCTGACGAAGAGGAAGCTACAGGACATTTTTCTATCATTGTTGCTACCAAAGCGGAGATATAATTCCATTTCTTGCAAATTTTAAGAATGAAATTTTTGTTGGTGATCCCTTGATACCTGTTCCTGTTAGAGTTTATTTAATTTTTGTTTCTGTTTTGCTAAAGCATGGCAGAATTAGTTGTTCTCTGTATGCGCCTGCCCTCGCCAGCAAGGAAGACGCGACTCAGAGTAGATCTTCTTCATGCAGTTTTAATCAGGATCTTTGAAACATGTTGTTTCTGGCCCTCGAGAGACAGAGAGACAGACAGAGAGGGAGAGAGAGAGCCAGGGGACCCCTGCACAGGCTTAAATACCCTTGAGCTAACCAACCCCAGTGAGCCACGTGGACCCTGCAGATAGGCTACTCTAATGCGGAAGCAGACAGGCTGAACAGACTTAACCAATTAAGGGCTTGTTTACCCAGAGAGTCTTCACTAGCGGGAAGGTGTAAGGCAGAAGCCAGCTCCACTTTAAGGTGTGGCATTACATGGCTCTCTACAGTTCTCCTTTTGCACATCAGGAGTATTAGATGACTTGGACCCTAGGTGACATTTTGTGACAGTTGTTGATCATTTCTGGCATTACTTTATGAGACACCAATGGATATTTGAGGCTCTGGTGCTAATGGGTAGTGTAACTTTAAGTTCTATTTTCATCTTTTCAGACTAGGACAGGACAAAGGGCCTGGATAGCAGAGATGGCAAAGATGGATGCTGGTTCTATCTGGTTTTTGTGGACCATTCTGTCCACAAAAGGGATGGAGATGCCATAGTTGGTGTCCTTCCCCCATTAAAGCAAGAAGGAAGCTTTATGGAGTGAGAAATCTTGGGAACTCAAACCCTGCAGGTTATAAGTGGCCTGAATCCATCTACAGACCTTGCAAACCAAACAAAGCCCAAATATCACACACTTCAGAAAAAACTCTAAAGACAAGCTATGTTCAGCCATCAAGTGTGTGTTTAAATCTAATTTTAACTGAAGCTCCTTTAAAAAGTGTCTTAAACTTTTCTGTGCTATAGAATTTTGGAGTTGAGCAAAACCTTCAAAATCAGAAAGAAAGAAGCATCATAAGGCAAGTTAAATTCGAGCAAATACAGGAAGACTTGGCATATTCTTCTGAAATGGGGCCAAGTCTGTTATAGCCTCAGTTAAACCAAGCTCATCCCTGCAGACGGGAACTCAGCATGATAGCATCACTGGCGACTTTAGCAGAAATTAGTTACTCTTCAGCAAATAGATACATAAAGTCTGGAAGACTTTACTCTGTTGCAGTGTACCTATTCCCCCATGTCTAAGGACTCCAGCCTCCAGGGACAAGCAGTCACTTGAGGGGGTGACTATCTTTTAAAGTGATTGGTTTCTTTACATGTAGTGCTCATCTCGATCTTTGCATTTGGCAAGTCTTTAGGAATTCATGACTGAGGCTGCTGATACTCAGACACTATCTGCAGAGAACAGCGCATGTCTTTCCCACACATAACTTAACGTTAAAGTGCAGCTGGGTCAACACTGACAGAGAGCTCACACTGAAGTAGAGTGTGGTGTCTAGGCAGTGTCTGCTCCTAAAGACTTTGCACTCTGCTTGCAGGAGCTTCTGCACGACCTCAGGAGCATTGTGAAGAAGCAGAGCATGGGTTTGGTTCGTTTTTCTTTTTAATCATTCTCTTAAAAAAATTCTTTTAATATTCTCACATATATTCTTCACTCATATATATTCTTCATTAGTTTAAAAAGAAATTTCCATTTATTTACTCCTTTTAGTGTTGGGCATGCGGTAAGTGGGTGTAGGGTTCACAGTGTACAAGGAAAAGTCAGAGTCCAGCTTGTAGAGGTCAGTTTACTCCTTTCCCTGTGTGGTCTCAGAGATCAAACTCAGATCACTAGGTGTGATAGTGAGCACCTTTGCCTATTCAGCCATCTCACCCAGCTGTCACTAGTTATTTTGAAAGGTGATAAATTTCCATGACATTTGTTTTATCTCCTAAATAATTCAGCTCTGTTACTTGGTAACTGTCATTATAGAGGTTGGGGTATACAAAAGGACACAGGACACCATAACGTCACTAATTGTTCCTTTGTCCCTTTATAACAGTTATTAAAATTGGCTATCTCTTCCACCAGTGTTTTTTTGTTTTGTCTTGGGTCTTGATTTTGTTTCTGTATATAGGTGTTTCTAATTGAAATTTGGTTCACTTGATGTTTTCCCACTGAACAGTGATCTGAATTTTTATATTACTTCATTGGGTATTTTTCTATACCAAGATTCTTATTACCTGTTTCAAATTCCATTATGTGGTTCTTTGTATTTTTAGCCATTTCTCCATGGTTAAGATATGTAGTCAGTTTCCTGTCACTGTAATGTGATCGCCTATGATTCTTTTTATGGTGTAAGTTTGGGAGTGTGCACTTATTTTCATCCTCTTACAGAAACCTCCCTATGGGAAGAATTTTGTTTTTCTCCCTAAATGTCCTCTGGAGACCACTTACCTGATTGAGTTGATTGGCTTGTTACTGTTATTGATGTGACAAAGTCACTGGCAAAGCATTTATGGAACTAAGGATGTGCTTTGCAGGTTGAGGGTACAGTCTATCATGACAGGAGAAATGAGGCAGCTGGCCATGTTGTAGTCACAATAAATAAGCAGAGACACAGATGCTGTGCTCAGGTAGATCTCCTATTCAGGAAGTCTGAGACCCACACCCCTAATAGACTTGCTCTACCCACATTAGTGTGGCTCTTCCCACATCTGTTAAACTGTTAGACAGGCCTTCACTGACATGCCCAGCAACCTGTTTCCCTGATGATTTAAAACCCCATCAAGTTAACTATGGATTTCACTATCACAGTTGGCTTCAGTCATCCCTGAAGAATTTAGTATATAGTCCTGAGAGCTAAGTAGGAACCTATTTAAGATGTGGATATTTGCACATTAATGGATATCTTCAGGGGGTCTATGAACAACTAAATCTAAGTATCATCCTAACAGGTGAGAACAAATTGGGATCATCAAGGATGCATATCTATTTGTAGCATTTTATTTAGTGAGTCAAAAAAAAAAAAATTGAGGTTGTTCATCCTGTCCAGAAAGTTCATTTCTTTAACTTTCAGAAATGGACAAAGTTGGGGATAGTGATAAAACTAGATTTATTTTTTTAAAAATCTATTTATAGTATAACATGTTCTGTTATAACATGTTGTTCACTCTATGTATGAAACATGGACTGCCCAACACTGTGAACATATACCTGAAAAGATGTTGTCTGTTTGCTATTTTTGGCTGGGAAAATAGCTCATCCCTTAGAGTGCTTGCTACACAAGCAAGGGCACCCAAGCTTGGATGTCCAGAACTCACATAAATACTAGGCAGGTAAGATGGCTTTCCTCTAATTCTAGCTTCAGAAGGTAAAGACAGGACTAGGGAACCTCTAGGGCAAGCTGGCTACCTAGACTAGCCATATTGGCAACGTATGGTTTTGATTGAGAGACTCTGAATGTGTAGAAGAGCTTTGGAGGAGATCACGGAGGTCAGCCTCCAGCCTCTACATGCTCACCACATACTCATGGAAAGAAGAAGATGATTTTTTTCATCTGTATGTATATATTTGTATGTATTTCTTTTTCCGTATCATGACCTCTGCAGAAACAAGTTCTTTGTATTTTATATTTTCCTTATCTTCAGTAACTCCAAGGTAGGTGCACATCATGGATGTGTTTGGTTCATGAAAGCATTTAGTTGGCATTGATAAATAGAGTAAAAACTGTAGCGTTTCTCCATGGAGATGAGAGTGCATCTTCTAAAAGGAAAAGAAAGAGTTTACCAGGGCCCAGGTTTTGCCTTATTGAAATCGATAGTGACAAGATGAGTGTCACTTCATTCTGTCAGATGCCATCTTGATAGTGTGGCTGTTTTCTGAGTTAGTAATGGCAGAACATCAGTTTTTGCCTCCCTCACAAGAAAGAGCTATAAATTGAGAAGTTTACTTTTCCTTCCTTAAAAGCTGCAAAGCCGTCCACCACGATCAACCCAACTCTCCAGAAAGCCTTTCTGTTTACCAGGTGTGCTAATGCCCATTTTATGGAATCTGTTTGTTTGTTTGTGCATGTAAAAAACTAACAGGAATAAGTTTGGGCTTTGGAGTACAGTGTTTCAACAAAGATGCAACCTAAAGACAGGGCATGAGATTCAGTGTGCAAAAGGCTCAGCCTCCATTCTTCCTCTGATTGCAGTTAGAAACATAACATTAGACCTTGTTTCTCCAAGCCCTGCCTGTCAGAGAACCACCCAAAGAGCGGGGCATAGCACATGTTTCTGAGTGCCACTCTGGGTACTACTTCCTGTGACTTTCTTCTACACTACTTCCTGATGACTTCCTTCTTTCTTCTCTGTTTCTCTCTTGGAGCTTAGGTACCTCAGCAGAATCTTTCAAGCAATATAAACATTACAGTGTGGTTACATTCTATTTTTTAAGTGAATGATTACAGCGAATACAAGTAAGAACAACGTGTTTTCCACATTACTTACATGATTAAGCATTTTACCTATTACAGGTAAAAAACAAATTATCCCCAAGATAACATACAATTAAACATCTTTCTGACTTCTCATAGATCAGGAGCCTTTCAGCCATAACCATTTACATGGGCAATAGTTTTTATAACTGCCAGAAAAACAGGTTACTTGTTTTTCTTATCATATTTTAGAATCCTGTCCATTTATCTTAACTAACCATCCAATTCTTTACTTTTAGTTACATGAACTCAATTGTTTCAAGCTTTGTTTTAGCTATGATGCAGATCAAAACCTGTGAATATTTCTCAATATTAAGAGAAATTTAAGCTAATTCCTGGGACTCAATTGTTTTCCTTAATCATTAACCTATACCACAGCCTATACGACTGTTTTCATGTGAAACTCGTAAGTTCTAGCTGTGGGACACTTCCTTTGTTCTATTTTCTGTCCTCTGCAGCCCCTGCTTTATCAGGGACAGGAGGGCAACACTTTAAATAGTACAGCTTATGAGGAAATCATCTTCAAAATAATCCACAGGTAAAATATCCATAGTTCCATGAGATAATACCCACTCATACCCTGCCAGATTCTAGAGAAAAAATGGTAGCAGTAAACATGTAATGACACAACAGGAGCAAGAGACACTCTGCAGCTGAAACCCTGGGGGCCTTGCCTGTCCAGAGTCACCATCAGTGCCTTGAATTTCTGGTGGGTCTAGCTCCTGAAGTCAATTGAACCTTGCTGCTCCTTTGACAAGGCCACTGACAGTGTCATTGGTAAATCTTGAGTTACTGCAGATGGTGTAACCAGGGAAGGCTTCTCTGAGGTAATGACACATACTGAAAACTGGGGGGGGGGGGGGGCTAGACAGAGAGAGAGAGAGAGAGAGACAGAGACAGAGAGAGACAGAGACAGAGAGACAGAGAGAAATCTCATAAATACTTTCTACATTATAATAATATCTTAGGTGAGTGTAGGAATCTGCATTGTGGGAAGGGAGCAGATATCAGAGCTAAGTGAAGAAACTAGTTGTCACTAGTCTGGGTATCTCTGGTCACAGGTTTCTGAGAAGCCTGTTTCCTCCAAGCCCCTGAACTCTTGAGAGCCTTCTGTTTCTCAGCACCACGCTGTATGTAGCCACATAGCTGTGATAGCTTTGTAGAGCTGCACCCGTTAAAAGACTGGCCCATCAGTCATGTCTCTTCTCCTATATATTATCACATTAACTGTATGCAACCTGAGTTCTAAAAGAGAGTACTATTAACATACACAGGCAGGCAACAAAGGCAAATACATAAGTGGGACATTCCTAAACCTAGTTACCAATAACTTCTTCCCCACCAATCCCTGCTTTCCTCTAGCTCTTGCCGTTTTGTTTCTTAGAAACCCAGTATCTGGGGTAACGACTCAGCTGGTAAAGTGCTGGCCATGTCTGCATGAGGACCTGAGTGCAGATCCCCTACATCCATGCAGAAAGCCAGTTACAGCACTGCAAGTCTTTAACCCCAGCTCTGATGGGCAGGAGTTAGAAAGACCTTAGGGGTCACCAGCCAACCAGCTAAGCCAGTTAGTGAACTCCAGGTTCAGTGAGGGTCACTGTCCCAAAAAACAAGGTGGAGAGTAACTGAGGAAGACACCTCGTGTCAAACTTTGGTATCTGGACATGAACACAAGTGCACAGGTACCAGCACACACATACACACACCCTCAATAAACATACACATGCACGTGTAACCTGGCATTAAAGAACATGAGAACACAAGTTTCAGCTTAGATATTGGGATGGGTATCCAGACTTCTGTTTCACTTCCCACCATTCTTACTTTTAGATGGTCCTTGTGCTGTGCTGTTTGGATGAGGTTTTAGTAGCACAGTGAATAAATTTCTAGATACAGGGTTAAAATTTAGATGTGTGCCCCTTGGCACTGAGGGTGTTGTGCTATTTCAAAGGGCTGCTGGGTGCAAAAGTGCTTGTTCTAGAAGAGAGTGTGTATAACCACTTTGCGCACACACACACATCCCCTGCACCCAAGGAAGGACTTCTGTCCTTTCAGCCCTGCATTTCCTGTCCTTGGGAAGAAGCGAGCCCTTGCTGTCTAGGCGGGGCCCGTGGGCCTGCTGTAAGTAACACACTGATTGCCTGTCACTCAGAGCATGCAGAAATCAGGAACTTCAGCGATTGATGCTTGACAGAATAATTAGAAAAGTGTCACTTTGCAGTAACCATTCAAGCACTCCTAAAGCGATAGGCCAGGGCAAGGTCTCTACTGTCTAAGTCCCGAGGTTAAATGTTCAAGAACAAAACATAGTGTGTCATGGGAGAAAATTGCCTTGGACATGTGGGAAAGGCTGGCCCTCCAGTTCTTAATCAATGACCTGGGTGTCTGGGGCTCCAAGGTATTTTTCTGGCTCTCATGATGTGTTAATTCCTCTCTGAGACTAGTTTGCCATCTATCACTGGGGTAGAAGCATCAGTGTTTGCCGGCATCTGGGCAGGTAGTTTTGTCCTTGACCTTTTTAGGGTGACTCTTGTTCTTTCCATCATGGTCCTGGGCTTGGCATCACTGATATTGGCCCAAGTAAGTATGACTGGGAGCTAGCCTGACATCAAGAGGCAAGGCAGGGAGAACTAACAGATCTTAAACAATTGGATTGCTATGAGGGAAGACTAATTTATGCCTGTTCCTCCTCGTTTTATAGGAAAATAAATTAGGGAATGTGCACATATGTTTGGGAGGAAGATCTGCCCCATCTTTTGTCATCACTGTTTCCATTTTTCACATGTACACGGGGCTGGATGTGTGGCAATCAGAGAACAACTTGTTAATTCTTCTTCCACAGTGTAGGTCCCCAGGATTGAACTCAGGCTTGATAGCACCTTTACTAGCCTCACTTTTTGTTTTCCTTTGTTTTTTTTGTTTTTTTTTTTTTTTTTGAGACTGGGTTTCTCTGTGTAGCCCTGGCTGTTCTGAAACTCACTCTGTAGGCAAGGCTGGCCTCAAACTCACAGAGATCCGCCTGCTCTGCCTTCCGAGTGCTGGGACTAAATGTGTGCACGAACACCGCCTGGCTCACTGCTTCCTTTTTAAAAGGTAAATTTCAAGGGCCAGTAATGTGGCCCCAGTTAAAGGCACCTGCTAACAAGCCTGATGTCCTAAGTTTTATTCTAAGAACTCACGTGGTGGAAGGAGAAAACCAACCCCCAAAAGTTGTCCTCTGATTGTCACGCATGTTCTGTGACTGGTATACCAATGCATACATAGAAAATACATAAATAGTGAAAACATTCTTTTCTGTGCATGTGTCCTAGATATTAATAATTCTTTGACATCAGGCTTTCTTTGAGGAGGATCTGAGTAATGTGGTTCTGGTTAGCAGTACTCTTTTCTCTTTGGATGTGCCTTCAGGAATAGTGATGGCAGGGCAGAATTAGCACTCACCAGCCTGCTCTAGCATTAACTAGTGGTTAGACTAGCTCCTGAAACCTAAGACTAAGACATTTGTCTTCTAAAACTCAGTAAATGTTCAGTGCTGTTTACCTGGTTTGCTAAGTAGCTGTGTTCAGAGAAATGTTAAAATGCCTTCACCCTGTTTGCCTTAATTAAAGCAATCAGAATCTTGGCACCCCCAACTGTTGCCCACAAGCTTTTCTCTTAGATTTGCCTCTATGAATTTAGTTTGTTTTTACTTACATGCTAGATGAGCCTCCGGTTTTTACAGATTTCATTCTTATTTTACCCCCTTTGGGGTTGGTTATTTATTGTTATGTAGTAGAGGCTGGCTTCAAATTCTCCATCACCCTTCCTCGGTCTCCTGAATGCTTAGAATTTAGGTGTGCAACACTATGTGAGGCTTCTGTTGAGTCTAGAACTCTCACATTTCAAAATTGAGATGAATGGATATCTGGCATACACCACCTTACTTTCCATTTAGGCATCTACTCCACTGTTTGGCTCAGACCCCTTTTCCCCCACACTTAGCCTACCTTCATCCTTACTGTTTACCTGGAAGTCTCCCTGGGTTCTCTGCACTGGAGAGGCTATGTCAGATCTCTCCTTCTCAAACGGGATCCCTGTGCCCTCACAGAGGATACTTAATGATGTCTAAAAATCTAGTTGGCTGTCAGTTGGAAGTGAGTTGCTGATACCTAGTGACAAGAGGCTAGGGAGGCACCTGAACATCCCACAGAACATAGCTCTGTGTACAGAGGATTCTTAGCCCAGAGTGACAGAGCTGCTGAGTGCTTTGAGCCCTCGGCCAGAAGGACCTTCTGCTGATGGATCTCTGTGTTCCAGTGATGCGTACTGTCTGTTTTTCAAAAATACATGGAGGAGAGTATGCCCGCCCCTTCTTCCTCATAATGGCATCTTTCTTTGTGCTGCTTCTGTTATAGCTGTATGGAGCCTAATTATATTTTATGTTTTATCCTTGCCAGAATTCCAGAGTTACTTATATATATAATCTCCACTTAAGATTCAAACAGATTTATAGAGTTGGCAGAAGAAAATGAACTGAGATTGCTTCCATGATCAAAGTCTTACATCTTGTTTGGGGTGTTAAACTTATGTGCCATGTTGGTAATTTGTTAATGGTCATATTTTCCTTCCCTTCATAAATCTTAGTGCTTTGGAGACAAACGTAAAAAGACATTCTGTTAAAAAGCCCACTGAAACAAAGGGCAGTGGTTTTGTTTTTTGGCTTGTTTTGGTTTGTTTTGTTTTGGTTTGGTTTTCAGTTGTGTGGTGTCTATGGGACATCTTTTGGCAGGAAATAACCCAAATCAGAGGGTAGCTGGGGACTTCAGTACATCAAGCCAGACCCTGATATCAAGGTCAGAGGCATCAAAGAAATTGCTAAGCTCCTCTATTGATTCTTCTCCCTACCAAGACATAAATCTTCTGGCGTGGAGTGGGGTGGGGTGGCTTTGGGTATATATGTAGGTCAATATGCACATGTATGCACATACATGTAAAGGCCAGAAGACAACCTCAGCTTTCGTTCCTTAGGAGAGACCCAATCGTTGCATCTGCCTTATTTTGGGAGAGAGGGTCTCTCACTGCCATTTGCTGACTTGGCAGGGCTGGTTGACCAGTTAGCCCAGGGATTTACCCATCTCCACCTCTTTAGCACTCAGTTTCTAAACTCATGCCCTCTTGCCCAGATTTGGTTTTGTTTTGGTTGTTGTTGTTTGTTGTTATTGTTGTTTGTTTGTTTGGCTTTTGAGTTTTGCTATGTGGTTGTTTTTGCCTTTGTTAGTTCTAGAGCTCTGAGTCTGGTCCCCATGCATGTGCAGCAAGCACTTTACCACTGAGCGTCTCCCCCATGCCCAGCCATTAATGTTGAATGAAAACCCACAGACAGTATACTCATTGCTACATTCCTGGTCACAATTCATCTCCAGTTGGGGCTGCTTGAACTGTTTCTGCACTTCGTCCTGTCTTGTTTGACAGTTTCTTCCCAAGTGGCTGTGGGTTGTGTTTACAGTCAAGTAAATTAGCATCACTGAGGTACCAGGCCAGGGTGAGATACCAGCTGTCCTAACAGCTTCTCTGGCCCTCTTAATGTCCAGTTGTTAAAATAGCATTTTTGTAAACAACCCAACCGTTGGTTCAGAGTTATAGTCTATATAGCTAGTTGATATAAATTAAAGCATGCTATCTCTTTGAACTTGAGTTTTCTTTACTGTGAAATGACAAAACCCGTGATCTCATTGTGGAGATGATGGAAGATGTCCTTCTGTATGCTGTGAATATATATTTCTCTAACTGGTTGATAATAAAGCTGTTTTGGCTAATGGACAGGCAGCATTTAGCTAGGTGGGAAATCCAAACAGGGCTAGAGAAAAGTAGTCAGCAGAATCAGGGAGGCTCCATGTAGCTGCCAAGGAAGAAGAGGCTCGGCATCACCGGCAAGCCAAAACCAAATGGAAATACACAGGTTAATAGAAATGGGTTAATAATTAATAGAGAACTAGTCAATAAGAACTAGTTCCACCAAACAGCTTATAATTAATATAAGCCTCTGTGAGTTTATTTGGGACTGAACAGCTGCAGAACCAGGCAGGTCAGAAACTTCTGTCAACAGGGAGATGACCCCCCAGGGTGACATGGTCACAGGGGCTTTGCCAGGATTACAGTAAGCAGCCTTAGGAAATTCCTCCCATCTCTAAAGCTTATACCATCTTCATGGCCTGGACTGAAAAGCCCAGCAAAATTGATCTGTGGATTGCTTATCTATGATACTAAAGTATATAGTCTCATATTCAGTAAACAATAGGTAGCCTTACCAACTTCTGCTGTCAAATTCATTATCACCACTATTCTGTGACTGTGTTAAACCAAATTGTAATTTGTACTTCAAATTCCTTCAAGGTTAACAAGTTGTCACCACTGTTACTTGTAATTATTCTGCCAGTGGATGTGAATGCCTTGAATTGGGTGGTTTACTATTGGAGGCATTAATTTGGGATTAAGATGAACAAAAGCCTAATGTGGCAAGGCTGTTTTTAAGAAGTGGCCTGGAATGCTTTTGTTAAGCAAGAGCTCCAGCAGACTTTGTAACCTAGAGCCTACATTGCAATGCTATGCTTTCATCGTAGAAGAGATTGTTCTGAGATCTTGAATGACTTCAGAACATCATTCCAACCCTGGGAGGCCCCACCAGTCTTGATTTACTTCTCTGTGGCTAATATCTAGGTGCAGGCCTTCACTGATACCCTTATTACTTAGATATCCAAGCTTTCTTTCATTTATAAAGGAGTTCTTGATGTGGTTTTGTTTCCTTATAGTCATATTCTTTTCCATTGTGGCATAGATATAGACAGACTGAAGTTTAACCTTGACTTGAACAACAAGCAGAAGCTTTCCTAATGAGGACTGGTGTAAGTTGTTCTTATGTGAGGTGAGTTTTAGAGAGGAATTGTTCTGAGAAAGGGCAGCTGGCCTTTGTAGTGGCTTTCCTGCCTGCACCAGCCTGAGGGCCCAGTCCTGTTGCTCTGCCCATAGCTGGTGCTATTGTAGTGACACTGCACAGGCTGTAAATTTACTATTCAGTGTGGGGGGTTTTCCTGAAGGTGGTACCAATATTTCCTTAGAGCTTTTGTCCCGTTTTCCTTCAAACAGATTGTGGTAGCTTAGATCAGGTGGGTTTTTCATACCCATTGACTACAGAAAGGCTGCAAAGCATATGTCTCCATCCCAGAACGCACAGAGAATGCTGAATGGTTTCCTTTCTGTGCACATGTCCTTTCTTCAAACAGTCCACAATGGCTTCACCAACCGAAAAAGCAGAAACTCTAAAAGAGTGACAGCTAATTCATGCTAAAACATGCATACTCCTAACAGCCGCCCTCTGAATGGTTCACTGGCCACCAAGATCGTGTGGAGGCTGAATTAAGAGTATTTGAATAATTGAGCTTCTATGTGAATAAATTAGAATAGATTAGATTTGATTGACCATATAACAATTTAAATCATAAAAACAAAAAGCACATACTTTTCTCTTTTTAGGCTACTTTGTGCTATTGAGTCTCTAAGGTGATTAATCATGTGATTTTCTTGTTGGAGGAGTTTCCTAAACACAAACCATCTGATGACTAAAAGAACAGAAACAGTTGCATGTGCTGTTGCTTTTTTAATTAAAGGTCTCAGAGGATGGTGAGACATACCATGTTGTTGGAAGCCATTCCAGAAGAGCAGTGGCCCAGAGCACCGTGTACTCTGATCTGTAGAGTGGTTCTGGGTAGGAATAATTTGGGCTGTTGAAACAGAAGGCTCCCCAGCTACCCTTTGACTTTCTGATCTCAGATATAAGCATGTGGGAAATTCTTCTGTCCCGAAGACTATTCTCTAGTGCTATGGAAAGAGGAGACACCTGTGAGTCAGACACAATGGTAAGGAGATTGTGGTATGTTAGATCCTGGTGAGTTAGACACAGTGAGTAAGATACAGTGTGAGGAGACACAGCAGTGAGTGACACACAATAGTGAATTAGACAACGTAGTGAGTTAGACACAGTGGTGAAGAGACACAAGTTCAGTAGTACGAAATGCCCTGCCCTCATCTTAAACCTGATCAGAAATGTGTTGACTTGTGTACAAAGCTGTGGCCACTGTACATGTGACCTGTGGCTGCATGAATGTTCCAGGACCCCAAGTAGAAAGAGGAGGCTAATGGTATCTATTCTTTCTGTCTTGCAAACCACCCAAAACTTAGTGGCATTAAAACAGTACCTGCTGTTTTCTTACAGTCCAGCACTCTGTGCTGTTTTCCTGTGTTGTTCTGCTGTCTCTGTCCCAGATCACTTATGCTGGTCAGTGTATCAGCTGGCAGTCTGGCTAGAGGCTCCATTCCTTCCTCTCCCTCTGCTCTCTCAACAAGGTCCCCATCCATAGCCTTTTTAATAGAGTAAGACTTCTCACCCAATACCTAAAACTTTCAAGAGGATAAAAGCTGACAGCCAGGCTTTCTTGAAACATTGGCATGGAGCAGGTACAACATATCTTCTAGGGAGTGAAGCAGTTGAAGTAGAAAGGGCTGAAGGACATATACAAGGTGGGTAGGGCTCAAATGTTGACATCAGCATAACAGCTTACTTCAGGGAAGTACCACCATGTCTGATGCCCACTGCAGGCCCAGTGAATGCCAGCTGCTCTTTTTTGACAATAGGATTGGATTCATACTGATCACTGATTTTGTTGCCTTCTATGGCAAAGAAGACATGGATAGAAAACATTTGACAGAAACTTTGAAAACTTAAATAATTTTATTTTGCTGTATCTTACTTTAAATCACACTACTATCCACATTCATAGGACATTTGCTATAAATAGAGTGTTAAATAGAATCTCTAATTTAGCAATTCCCCAATTATACAATCCAAGCAATTTTGTGTCTCAAAAAAAGTATAAAATTGAGAATCTTGTAATGAGAATTGTTCAAGTTGGACTGGATTCCAGCATCTCTTTCCCCACTGAAAAGTGCTCACACTTCCAGTGCCTGTCCCTGTAGAACAGGCTATTTCTGGGAGAAGGAACTTTACAGATCTCTTGCCCTCCAGTCTGCGTTCTGATTTGCACCAGGTGAATTAGTGCTGTTTCTGTGGAGAGCAATACTTAGGTGAGGTTCTAGCCTGTACTTGAAAGTCCACAATCATGGATGGGTCTTAGTAGCATTCCCAGGACGGCTCTTGAGGCTGCCAGCCCCATTGCTGGTTGATGAACCTTCCATGTCTGGTTTTCATATGGGATGTTGTATGGGGATGCTGTGTGGCTGCTTGAACATTTTTCATCCTGTATAAGCTGGTTTTCTTTGCCATGTAAATCATTTATACAATATTTACAGTTTTCCGCTCTCTACTGCAAGAAAGCATTAAAAAAAAAAAAAAAATGGGAAATGGCCCAGGTCGTTCTTAAGCCCATCGTCCAGGGCAGTTCATTGGACTGTTTTTCCCCAGAAGTTTTTTCCTCCCAATCAAATACACACTTTTGCTTTTGAATATTCAGAACTGGCTGTCTTCTCGAATCTTTCGCGTTTAGCTGTTTTGCTTGAGAGAGACACCATGATGTATTCTTGCTAATGTTTTCTACTTAGCATTATTTTTAGTTTCTCTAAAGAAACCTGAAATTTAAAAATTATTTCTTTACTCACTCTGAGTCTTTCCTGTCTCGCTTACAGTTGAATTCACCTCTTTGTGTTTCTAGTGAAGCCTGAAACTGCCGTGCCCCCATGTGAGGTGAGTTTGTTTCTGTGTCCCTGAAGACCACGAACAGTGCAGTAACTCTACGCCCCTTGTCTGCTACATCATGAGCACTTTATCTCACTCAGGGTTCCAATAAGCCGCTGGGTGAGGCATGATGCTGGATGTGGTAGACAGACCTCCTGCTCTGTCACATGTAAGGAACATTAATGTCCTCTGTGGAGGAACCTGTTTTCCCTCTGGCTTGTCTAAACTCCTGAAGGCCTGCCTGTGTTACAGCCTTTGCATGTAATAGTCTATAATGCCTTCACTCCAGTCAGTTGCTGATCTGGTTGGTAATAAAGAAAAGGCCCTGTGGAACCCAATTAACAATATTTCATCTCACTAGCCAGACAACAATTACATCATTCCTGGGTGAAAAGGTGCTAAAATATCTCAGAGGAGATGTGCTGCTGAGATGCTGTCTCTGAGGGAATGAGGTCTTCTGAGTACTGGCTATCTCAGTTGCTTTGGCATAGATACCAAGTATTGTCCTTTGAAGACTTCACTTTAGATCACAGTTGTATTTGCCTCAATAGGAGAGAAGTGGGGTCTTTGAAGGACACAGACAATAGGACCCACTCATGGGAAACACCTAGACATGGGTAGCAGCAAAAATGGAAGGAAGGCCCACCCTTCGGGAACTTACCATTGACATTTTCTTTCTTTTCCTATTTTCTCAAATATGATCTTTGCTTCATGGTTTGTGCCACCTAGTACCTAGAGCACAGTGGAATATATTCTAACCATCCTACTTATCCTAACACTAACTTATAACCCTGAAATTGTTCAAGTCAGAAAGTTGATCTCTTCCTTCCCATCAGAAGCCTCTTCCAGTCAATGTGCATCACGTTCAAGACCCATATTTTTAGGAGCAAGAAGAAATTCACTCCCTACTCAGTTTTGGAAATCACTTCTCTTTTTTTGTGTGGTTTAAACTCAATTGGTTAGATAAACATGAAGTTATAGTTATTTGTGTGCCTGGACCCAAGTGCTTCCAGGAGTGAGTGTCTGACCTGCAGGGGCATAAGCCAGATGCACTCTGCTTAGGCAGAGGGTGCGGAAGGCAAGCTAAGTCTGCTGCCTTCAGAGTCCTGAATCCACAAGCTTCAGTTTCAAGTTTAACAATACCTTTCACAGTTTACATGCAAGTTATGAAGTGCAGAAAGGGAAATTGTGAAGTAAAAAATTCTAAAGATTAAACTTGACAAAGTAAACCTGACAAATCATGGGCAGCATGTAGTCTTTCAGTGGGGCTGGTGGGTATGTTTATTTGGACAGCATTCTTGAATAGTGAGGAAATTGTCACTGCAGACAACATATTAGATGGTACTAGGGACGTGTGTATGTCTTTATTTTTTAGAAATGTATGGCCAAGAATGATATAAGCAACTTACTTGAAGTGACTCAACAGTAAATGAGTATGTGTGTGTATAGACAGAATTCCACGAATATGGGGAAAGATTAAATAGTTAAAGATACATGAAGGTTATTTGGGCCATCTATATAAGTTTCTGTTCATTTTTCTATATAGTTGATTTTTTCTATAGTACAAATGTGATAAATACTGCTTTGCAACTACTAGCTTGCCCACAAGCCTCTCACTCAACATTCGTCAGTAATCTCCAGCTGATAATTTACTGAAATATCCTGAGTGACACCTACATATGGGTTTGCAGATACTAACGTATATAGATGAGTAAGATAAATGTACCTACATTTGAAGAGTTCATAATTTATTACGTTTCTTTTGCATTGTTTGTAATTCATGTAAAATTTCAAATAAATATAAAAATGTCCGTTTGCTTATACCTAGGAATACCATAAGCAGTATGCGCTGATCTAAGGCTGTTGTTGGTCAGCTCTTTGACACCTCATTCTCTTCATTGTGTAAGGACCTGTGCACTAGTAGATACTGTGTAAAGCATTTGTACAACAAAAATGCCTGATGGTGACAACTTTGGACTTTGTTCATCGTGTACCTCTGGATATATCTAGACAGGTTTCTCACAAATACAGCTAGCATTATCTTTACAGTGAGTAGTCACAATATGCTGGTGGCCCTGAGATACAGTTCTCCAGAAGCAGGGCTTTCTCTGGAACTATGGCATTTCAGTGACTCCTTGATTATGGCTATTAGTTTCCCTTTACCTGGAACAGCGCTGTTGAAAGATTGTTTTCCTGCTTTCTAATTAGTATCCAGGGAACAAAGGAAGTGATGGAGTGGGGAGGGATAGAGGGAAGGAGAATTATGTACTTACCAAGTTAATCATTTTAGGAAAAGTTCCTCCTGTTTCTTGAGCTAAACATTTTAAGAACACCAAATAGGAGCTGTCTGTAAGGAAAACATGATACAGAACTGCCAATACTAAGCCCAAAGACCTGAAGATGTTCCCTGTACTTAAAGAAGTTCCCTGAGGGTTAGTTAGCACTGGTAGAATTTCATTCTGTCATCTGATCTAATAACTGTGGCAAGAGAACCGTTTACATCTCACTTGTCTTAAGAGGTGCTTACAACAGTTAAGGTTTTATATTTCACTCTTGCAAGTGCATCTTAACTTACCGTAGGGGCTATGTCCTAAAACAATAGGTTAAATACTGTATGTGACAAGAGTGTTTTCAGCATTTTTCACCAACCAAGCATACTAACTCAGCAACAAAGCCCACCACAGAGCAGCAAGTGTTTTCCTTCCTGATTGTGTGACTGGTGGAACTGTGGCTCCCACTTGTCCACTATCTCATGCTAACCCAGAAGACTAGAATTCATAATTGAAAGTACAGTTTCCATTCAATGCATATACTCTGCATCATGTAACACCAAGAAAACTGTAAGTCAAATAATCCTAAGGATTTATTAAATTTAATTCTCATTTAGTGGAATATTTGAGCACATGTTGGAAGACACAGTATTTGAATTAAATTTAAATAAGTATAGTTTGGATAAAGGAAATATTAAAAATGTATTTAAGCAGGCAAGATAGTAAGTTGAAATATTTTAGACTAAAAAAAGGAATAGATGAACTATGTAAACAGCCCAGAAAGAAATGAGAACATGTATTATGGTGAAGGTCAGTTAAAAGCTCTTACACCAGATAGCTAAAAACCAGTATAGAACCTTTTCTGCCTTCATTGTTTTCATTTGTAAATTGGAACCAATAGGAAGCCAGTCCTTATACAGCTGTTTGGAGAGTTAAGATAAGCAGACAAAATTCTAAACATGGGACTTAAGAGTGCCTCTTGCTCTCAAAGCTAGCTCAGAAAGAGGATAGAGGGTTAAATAACAGGATGTCTGATGAAGTCACAAAGAATCATAGTATTAATTATTTGCCTTTCAAAGCAAACAAAAAAATAACCCTATAAGTAAATATACATAATGGACTTTTCTCATTTGGGTTGACAATGTTCTTTCCAAGAGCCAAAGAACATTTAACAAAACCCATGCATGGGAAGCCCTCTTTTGAGTTGTTGGTCAGGGTTGTCCAAGGGACTCCCAAAACATACAGGCTATTGCTATTGCTCTTGGTCTGCCCCCCCCCCCAAGGGGTAGAAGGTAATTTACTATTGCTGAAAACGTTATTGAGCTTTAAACACAGATCCTAGCAGCTCCTGAACTAGAACTGACCAAATGCCTCCTTTATGAGGACTAGCTTTCATGGTACCTGAAATTGTTATGCAGTTCCAAAAGAGGGAAGCAACCAGCAGGCAAAAAGAACCAACACGGCAAGATAGCCTTATGGATGCAGTAGTGGCACACATACCTTGAACTTCATCAACAGCTTTCTAATTGGACTTAAGACCAGTTCAACAAGTGGGAATCCATGCCTGGTGTTGGAACCTTAGGCAGAACTCTTCAGCTCCAGTGACGTCATGAGTTTTAGAGGAGAACCCACAGCCACTGCTTTCCTAAACCAGCATTATTCCTAGTCATACTCTTAAGTATTTCTCCTTAAACCTGTAGATAAGTGTAGTCTTCACCCTTCATCAAGAGAACTTCTCTTTGAAACAGATGGAGAATATTACAGAAAACCACAAACAATCAAAATACAGAGTTGTGAAGCCCATCCCTAATGTTCCACCAACGTGACTGCCTAACATGAGCTGAACAGGGACAAGAACAATGGACATGCCTAAGTGGATGAGGGAAATCCCCTGAGCCTCAACCCTACACAAAAACTACAAGCAATGAAGGAATGCTGAGTGGGAAAAAACAGTCTTTCTCAGGGAAGAATCCTCGGTTATCCAATACCTGAAAATATGCACACAAGTAATGTTATACAGACTGGGCAGGTTGTATTTAGAGATATATAAACATATACATAACACATGCATATGGCAGTAGTTAATGAAAAGGGAATCATAAATTTGAAAGAGATAAGAAGTTATATAATTATATATAATATATGTATAATGTATACATACATACATACATACATACATACATACATACATACAATAGCCCCTGGAGTAAGGAGAGCCATGAACCTGGGCCAGGCTGAACATATTGAACGTGATGAGCAGAAGATGTGGGACCATGAGCATGAGGTTGTAAGTGCTAGGTTCTAAGGACTTCTTAGACTTCTAAGGACTTCTTAGACTTCTAAGGACTTCTTAGAGACAAGGAGAAAGAACAGTCATGGGCCTTCCTAGGTAGGTCAGGGATTTGGGACATAACCCTGAGTCTTTTCTTTAGAATAGCATTTCCCGAGTGCTAAGGCGGGTGATACAGTGCAACCTTGGTCCCCAGGTACAGGGTGCCTGATGTTCCATAAAACAAGTGTGCAAATTCGATGAGCTGCAATCTCTGTCCTGGCTGGTTGAGTGTCCACTGTCCAGTGTATTCAACTTCCCTTTATGTTTAAGAATAGTTAGGGCATAATGAAATGTTTGTGAAACTTCATTCCTTCTTTAATTTTTTTCAGTTCTTGAAAATCTCAACAAAATTTCCTGTTGCTGATAGGGCTTTTCCAATATTTTTGGCTTACCCCCAGTGACAAAATTTGTCTAGATAGGATTTAATAATACTCCTGTACTTTGTCAAGTCTACTGTTGTCTTCAGTATTAACCAGAATTAATAGAATTTCTTGTGGATAGTGATACTGTCCTCTTTGCAAATAATGTATTTAAGGTTTAAAGAGTGCAGAGAAAAAAAAAACAAAAACAAAAACAAAACAGGAGATGGTAGTGTAGGAGGATTGATTCAGTTGCTATAGGAAATGGTGGTTATTTTGGATCTGCAGAACGAGTTGGGCCTTTGGGTCTCCTCTAGCTGTACTTAAGCTTCACATGTGGCGAGTGTCCTCTCTTTTGCAGATCTTCCTCTATTGCCCAGGAGAGGGAAGGCCCAAGGTGCAGCATGCTAGTTTTTCAGGGTGTGATGTGTAGCCTTGGCTTTGGAGAACATTTTGGAGGAAGTAGATGCACTTTCACAGATGAAATGAATGAAGAAGTGTAATCAGAGTGGGCTGCCCAAACAGGCCTGGATTTGATGTGTCACATTTACTTTTTCTTTGTAGAGTTTTCTTAATAGAATTTAGAGAATACCCCAATCTACCATCACTTCCATCAAACAAATGTACAATGCATTTCTGTAAATACACAAAAAGCAAAAATACCAGTTAGCTTCTCTGTGTGTGACAGGACCACTATATGCCCAATAGAATTTTACATGTTTTTTGCTCAGGCTTTGTTTTCCTTTGTAAATTTTTTTCTTCACTACTAGAGTCGGTAACAAAAACTGGGAATATCTGGAGTATACTGAACTATATTGTATGAGAATGCTGCATTCTCAAACTAGTTTAAACAATTTATGAGTTATCCTTCCCAATCAATCAGCACATGGTAAAAGTTGCTTCTGCACAAAACATGTACAGACTTTCTTGATGTTCCTGTCCCCTGAATAATACAGAGCAAGCATTTGCATAGAATTTGTGTTAGGTGTAAGTAATTTAGAGATGATTGGAAAATGGAGAGGATGTGCTTAGTGGTATTTCTCATCATGGTCTTGATTCCCCCATGGACTCCAGGGTCCTGTGGGGTCTGGAACTGATCTGTATCTGCCTCTGATGCAAAGGGATAGCTGCTTAGTGTTTCTCAGTATCATCCAGGATTGATACTAAACATACACCTTGCCATGTTACTTATTTTTATTTTTTTCTGGCTCTTGCTTATCAGAAGTCCACACTGGGTTGCAATTCTACTATAGCATCCTTGGTGATGGGATATAGAGATGTGCCACAGGCCTGGCATGGTGCCACCTTTTGATGTGTTTGTACACACCCATGTGTGATGCACACATCTCTTCATCTTTGCTCTAAGTCAGTAGTCTCATCCTATCTAGTTGCCTCAGTGACTCCCCTTTTACATAGTTATAGTGATTAAAAATATGTTCATTTAATATATCTGAGACCATGTCATTCTTTTTTATAGCAGACATAAAGGTCCACAAAATGAATACTGCCTTACCAAATCCCATCTAGTTAGGTGTCAGGTTTTTCAATGTTTCGTGGGTTACTTTTCAGTGAACTTCATTAATGGCATGTCTTTCTGATACGCTAATAGAAGAAAACAGTTAAACAAATTATGTCAGGTTTGAGATTTGTTTTCCACTCACAAGTATATTGATTTAGAATATAACTCATTAATGAATTCATATTCATTGATGGGTCATTTCCCCAGACATTACCTTGGTCCATTTGTTCTCTGTATGTTGTTTCCCAGTTTGTTTGTTTGTTTTTTTTTTTTCTATCACACACAGTTCTTCTCACTTTCCCATTTCCAGACTGTAAGCACATAATCAAGTCAGACGTATAAGATTGTTGTAGCAAAGTACATCTCCAGTGATTGCTCAATGAATATTGAAAACATGGTAGAGGAAAGCAAACCTCTATTCCTATGCACTTATAAAATTATATTTTTTATATTCATTCAACCAGTTGCTTTTTTGTAATGACTTGATCACGTTTACTCTCATTGTTGGGATTCACTTTGAAGTGAATTTTGCATTAAATTGTAGTATTTTATGGCACTTGTAGTATTATTACATTTGGGAAATGAGGTAGAAATCTTACAGGCAAGTAAGTAAAATGATTTTTTAAAAAATTAACTCAGTTTTATCGACCCCGCATTTTAGTCCACAGTTGAGAGTACTTCATGTTAGCATCCACATCAGGAGAACCCACATTAAATAAAACTAGCCAACCAGGGAACAATGCATTTTCAGGAGTAATTGCTAGTGATGATTGTTTTTCAACCTGTTTAAAAAAAAATAATATTTTGCCTGTTAATAGAGTTTTGAGCTACTTCCCATAGCTCAGGAGTCTGCATTCAGTTACCCATCCCAGGACATCAATTAAGGCAACTAGTGGGGCAGGGGAGATGGCTCAGTGGGTAAAGTGTTTGCTGTGCAAGGATGAAGACCAGAGGAGTTTGGGTCCGCAGCTGCTTAAAGATCTGGGCTTATAATGTCTGTGCCAGGAGGCAGGCAGGAGGATCTGAGACTCCTTAGTAAGCCAGTCTGCCACAGCATGATCTCTGGGTTCAATGACACTGTCTCAAGAACTAATGTGGAAAGTACTAAAGAAAGATAATCAAAGGCAACCTGTGGCCTCCATACACTTACAGTCAGGCACATACAGCAGTGAGAGAGAGAGAGAGAGAGAGAGAGAGAGAGAGAGAGAGAGAGAGAGAGAGAGAGAGAGAGAGAGAGGAGAGAGAGAGAGAGAGAGAGAGAGAGAGAGAGAGAGAGAGAGAGAGAGAGAGAGAGAGAGAGAGAGAGAGAGAGAGAGAGAGAAAATAATGATGTAAAAAGGGAACAGGAGACTGAGATTTGGAGCAAAGACTGGGCTCTTGACTGGTACTAATATGAGATTTATGTTTGAAAAGAGGGCGAGAGGTGTGATTAAGGAGATTTAGCCCTGCCCCATCGTTGCCTAAGATCATGTTCTGGAAGGTGATCCAGTTGTTACACTGCTAATCCATTGATTCCTAGGGTCAGCTTCACCCATTCCTGTCATTGTCTTAAGAGCTAGGTAGGTAAATGGGTTGCACTCTTTGCTACTCCTGAAGTGACAGTGGCCCAAGAAGAATGGGAAAGGACATGGGCTTGTCTCTGTGTATTTAGCCAAAGTACAGGTGCGGATTGCAGGAGAGATTGCAGACTTTCATCCTGCTGCCAGGGACTTCGTGGACTTAAGTGAATTGAAGCTTTGTAGCCAAAGTAAATTCTAAAACTCTGTGTGAAGCCTTGAGTTTTACATTTAACCAAATATAAATAATTGTATACATTTTCCATCTTTTTTTTTAATCCATCAATGGAAGTATTGATTAATAGTTAATATGGTATTAAATATTTATAATTGAACATATTTCAAATAAATTATGTTAAAATATATTTTCCTTCACTATTTTTAGTGGAACACTGCAATGACAGAACATGCTTTACATATGTAACATTGTGCTGTCTAACAGACTTGCACATACATGTCACCAGGTTATTTATTATTTATATGAGTGGCAATTATAATGAGAAGGAAGGCGACAATCTGGGTTTGTATTTTTATTTTGTCTGGATTAGGACTGAGAAATGATTAATTACAAGGCATTATTTCTTGTCAAGTGGTGAATAACTATGTTTAACTTTGGTATAGATGTTTACAAACAGGAAAACCCATACTGCTTGCCAAGCAGTTGATTAAAAAATGCATTCAATTCATCTCAGAGTCTCTGTGGGAGAGATCTTTACATTTGTATGGGTTGGCATTTAGTAATTAAATCTCTTTAAACATTTTAATTAGGCTTCAGGCCACCCAAAGCCTTCCTCTCATCTGGAAAACACTTTCTGATGTCAATAAGAGCAAAGCTATGGGCAAGCCCTTGTCATTTTCACCTGAGCCTGAAGTTTAGAGCACCAAATTGTCAACATAAAGCACAACTCCCACCTCAAAGACGATAACAGGAAGTTTATTCTCAGCCAAATATGAATGACCATGAATTCATGCTGCCCTGAATGATATGTTCAACCATGGAAGTAATTGCTCAAACTTTTATAATCACAGACTAAAAATCACAAATCCTGACATTTGCCAGGAGATAGACAAATTACAGCAAAGCAGTAAAATCACTCTTTAAGTTTGACATGTTACTTTTTGGCATTCTTAGCTTTGGGACTGGTGGTAAGCATTAGTTTGGTAAGTTAATATATCCTAACTGATTTATTTACCTGATCTTTGAAAGGAAGTTAGGTCAGACACACAGTGAATACCGGTCAAGGTGAAGGAGAAGAGCCCAAGGTGATTTTAGATCTGGAACATAACTCTCCACATTCAGGAGGTTTTAAGTGTCAGTTACTCTACCTTGCAGAATCTTTGGAAAGGTGTTGCTTTTTTTCCTGGAAACTTCCACTTAACAATTCCTATACTTCTGTAACCCAGTATCAGAAGGAATCTTGTATTATTTATGCACATTCTCTTTATTAGAAGTGAGATAAGCCCACTGAGGGAGGGTTCTTGTTTTTGTTTGTTTCTTTGGTTGGCTGGTTGGGGTTTTTTGTTTGTTTGTTTGTTTTTGACATATAGTCTCTTGTAGCCCAGAACAGCCCAGACTACTTAGGTAAGGCTGCTTTTAACTCCTGATCCTCTTGTCTCTGCCTCCTGAGTGCTAGGGTTATAGGTAGGTCAGTGTAGACCACTATGCATGTCCCTATGTCTGCTTTGTAAGATACAGAAAAAGAAGTTGCATATCTTGAACGCAGTGTCAAAGGATCTACTAACAAATCCTCAAGGCCTTCAGTAGATGAACATTAGTTTCTTCTGGGAAATGCTTAATTGAGATTTGAGAGGGCTCAATGATAGTGGCTAGGTTTTGGTGTTTATTATAATCTTTCGTCATGATAGTCACATTCTTCCTAAAGACTCACCCAGATTTCCTGCTATATGACCCTTTTCTCCCCACTTAGTTTGTATTTTATAAAATGTTCACATAATAAGAACATATTTCTTTTTTAGTTGTGAAAACACATTGTGATCATGAGTATTGATTCTGTAGGAGAAAAAAAATTAAATCTGATATTACTGTATGTTCAGTAGTGTTAAGCAATTGTATCACCAAGTACAATTTACTCAAGTATGGCTATTCTGTCGGGTTCTTTTGAAATTACCATTCAGGAGCTGGAGAGATAGGTCAACAGTTAAGAGCACCAACTGCTTTTACAAAGGCCCCGGTTTTTTCCTCAGCAGCCATAGTGTGCTCACAACTATCTTTAACCCATTTCAGGGCATCTCATGCCTTTTTCTGGCTCCTTGTGTATCAGCTACACATCTGTACAATACATGTGTTCAAGCAAAACACACATACACAGAAAATAAAACTAATTTTTAAATTATGTATTTCTTAGCATAAGAAATAATACCAACGTTTCTGAAGCACAAACTACTTGGGATGGGATAGTATTTACAGCCAGCTGTCTCTCAGGTGGCCCTTTATTACTGACCCCATCTGCTGATGCTCACATTGTCGTGAAATCCCTTGCCCTTGCATTTGTGCAGAGAGTATGCATTTTTCTTAAAAAGGCTGAAGCTTCTGTTGTGTGGGCTATCATCTGCTCCTCTGTAACGTATTGCTCTTTGTTGTTGTTATTGTTTGTTTATTTATTTTATGTACTTTTATGTCTCCAGAAGCATACTAGGAGGAACTCCACAAAGTAATGGCAGCCGTGCCTTTGCACATAGGTATTATACTAAATGCAGTGTGCTCTGGTTCTGTCTGTCTCTTCTCAGTTGGGACAGTATCTTACCTTCCAATGGAGAAATGCTTAGCAGGAAACAGAACAAATAAAATATTCATGCTTATGTATTTCCATTTGCAGACCATTGAGAAACAATATTTATTGAGAAGAAGATTGTACATTTATAATTAAGGACAAGAGAAACGCAAGATTTTGATTCTGGCTTTTGTGGTATTTAAAATGTATATCATGGTCGTTTAAAGTTAAGAAAATTGGCATGTTTGATCAGATCCAGCGGTCAGTTCTCATGTAGCTCTTGTAGGTGAAAAGCATCCTCTGAATCTACACTAACATTACTGATGATGATTTAGTGACAGGATCGTGAGTTCTCTGGTAGTGTAAGCAACAGCTTTACTAGCCCTCACAGAGGCTTGTTTCCAAGGCTGCATGCTCTAGCCAGTGACAATTTTTGCATTGTGGGCTTTTCTGGTGATGGGATTTTCATCAATGGCAGCAACTTTTCATATCTTTCCTGCTGGGATCCCTTTGCTCTTCAGCCCATTCAGGTACCTGTGGTCTACATGGCTGCTGACTCATGACCCTGTGAGTGTCCGCTTGGAGCCTGGCCTGGGACACTGTACCCTGGTTGTCTGCTAATATGCTGAAGAGTAAGAGCATCTGCATTGCTTTCAGTTCTGTGGGATCACATGCTTTTTCCCCTGCAGGGACAGAAGTAGAGCAAGCTTTCCTTCTGTGTGCCCATTCCTTTGTCTTAGCAGAAGTGTTGCAATTGGGAAATGGATCAGTCTTTGGAGCCCTTTGTTTATAAAATCACCAAATGCACTTTGCTGAGACTTCAGCCCATTACATGTCTTTTTATAGTGCTGACAACCATGCTTCATTCTTTATGTGTAATTTATTTACTTATTTTTGAATTGATCAAGCCAGGTGATTACAACAGATACATCTTCCTGCTCTCTCTGCATCAAATACAGTTTCAAGGAGCACTTTTGGTAAAAGGCAAAAGATGTATACACCCTGAAAAAAGAGCTCAAGGGACCACATTTACGAAACACTGTTTTTCGTAAATGTGTTACAGAAGCACTGACAGCCCACCCTGATCATCTAACACTCAAGAGAAAGGACAGTGTTATTGTAAATTCCACTTAATGTTGTGTCTGCCTGTCCCTGAATGAGTTTTTTTTTTTTGTTTTGTTTTGTTTTGTTTTTTTAATGAAAAGTTGGGACTGGAGAGACAGCTCAATGGTTAAGAGCCCTTGCTCTTACAGAGCACCCAAGTTCAGTTCCCAGTAGGCATGCAGCGTCTAACTCCATTTCCAGTGACTCACTGCCCTCTTCTGGCCTCTGCAGGCACTGCACACATGTGCTTGACATACCCATAGGCAAAACACTCATACAAACACAGTAGTTGTAATTGAGAAGAGCTTTTAGTATTTTCCTGTCAATACTTCTTATTTCAAAAGTAATATTTTCATAACCATTTTCTCCTTTTTACTAAAAAATCAAGTCACATCATGGAAGAGTGTTTACTAGCTTCCACATCCCTGCAGCCCTAGAGCCATGTATGTGTGGACATGAGATGGGGCTGAAATATCATCTGTTCTTTTAATCTGTAAGATAATGGATGCACATTCTCTACACTAGGTCCTAAGAGCTGCTGCAGCTTAAGCTGTACAATCATTTTGTGCTTTTACTTTCTCTAACTTAACCGATGTATATAAATAAAAGTTATAAGTCGCTTTAAAAAAAAAGAAAGCATTATTGCTGTCTGTGGCCAATAGGATCATTACCCCCATAACCAACTGTTCATGTTACTAATACCTATTTTTCTGCTTCATGCTAAAGCAGCCTGTGTGTGTGAATCAGAAGACTGGGGTTTCTTGACTTGTAAATGTATTCTCTGTTTTGCTCAAATTGATAATCATTTAAAAAATCTTGGGATCACTCAGTGGACATCTCTATGAACATTACAAGACTGGGCACAGTATTCCTAAGTGTATAGAGTTTTCTCCAAGTCAGCACAGCGGGCCTGGACTGTGTGTCCGCTGCGGTTTCTCCATGCAGTGAGAAATGGTGCTGAGTGTTCCACCATGGCAAGCGAGAGGAAAGTGTAGTAGTGTAGAAGGCAAGCCTTTTCTGCCTCGCTGAGAAGCACAGTACATTATTTACAGATTTTTGCTTGTGTTTTCTTTTGAGAGAGTTTCTCTATGTAATCCAGCCTGGCCTTGACCTTGGGATCCTCTTAGCCCAGCCTTTATCTGGATGGTACTTATTATTGAACTCTTGTCCACTGTTTGTGAAGGGCTCACCCAGCAGCTGACAGGAAGAGTGTACATCCACAACTATTGTGTCATGAGCTTGGAATTTGCCCAGCTCCTGGATGCAGATTTTTTTTCTCATCCTGCATTTGGCATGCATACCCATATATATACAAAAATTAATAGATGTAAGAGGAGCCTATTCTGTTAAGCCTTTCCTTTATGTTAAGATTTGATTACCATTTATTCACCTTTCTCGGCCATTGTAAAATGCACTCTCCCTGTCCTATCCCAGGTGTTGAAGGATAATTTTAACTACTCATTTTATTGGGCACCCGTTTGTGTGTGTGTGTGTGTGTGTGTGTGTGTGTGTGTGTGTGTGTGTGTGTGTGTGTGTGTGTGTGTGTGTTGCAGACAGCAGTCTAGCTGTCTTCCCTTCCCTAGCCTGGAACTCTCCATCTGTCGTCCAGCCTCCAGCTCCTGGGAGCTAAAGTTAATTGTACCATCACACTCAGATGCTTCTGTCAGTGGGGCTCTCTTGCTTAGTCTTGTAAGACATTGGTGATCATTCTCTTTTGCAGATTCTTGTGTAGAAGCATGCTCATAGGCTTTTCAAAGAAATTTTTACTGATTATTTCCTTTGCTCAATTTGATTATATAGCAGTTATTCACACTTGAATGGTATGGGCTTGCAGAAGCCTTTCTTTCCAAGGACTTAATCAGCATGTAGTCTTTTATGTGCCTTTTGGGTTATTTCCCACAATGCCCAAAGATACAAGAAGCCTTTACATTTAGGTAAGCCAGTTCCTAGGCCACCATGTAGACGAAGGCAAAGTGATATTTTATAGATATCCTCACAAGGGCTGAACTAACTAGGGATCTACAAGCAAAGCAAGTTCCCTGGGGTTATTGCCACTCCCCCAGGATCTGAAGGCCCACCCCCCTCCAATTTTACTGTAGTTCTGTGTTCTCTTTAGGGAGCAGTAGCCTTCTTTTCTGACACAGAGGCTTTTAGCAAGAGGTTGCTCAGTAACTTGATTCTGAACCTTTCTTCCTTCCACCATGAGCCTCCACCTCACCTTAGGTTTGCTCCTTGCTGTTCCTTCCTCCTGCCTGGATTCTCACCAGAGTACCTTCCTTTGCAGCCAACTGTCAGCAAGGGGTAGTGGGAATGAGAACAGAAACTTTTAAGTAATCGTTAAATATTTCCACTGAGCAGGTTTAGGGGAGCCTAGTGAAGTGGTTTCTCTGGAGGTTAACTTGAGTTTTAATATGGTGAGGAGTGATGTTGAGTGTGTACTTTTATAGCAGAGCTATTTTGGTCTTTTACTAAAGAAATAGCCAGAAGTATACCTGACCTCAAAGTACATTGAGGAAGACATCCGGGTGAACAGACTTAGGGTGGGATGGGTTAGTATAACAAGTTGCTGTCTCTGTTGTATTTCTTGCTTGTTCAGGTAATCTTAAGAATATAAGGAACCTCAGGAGACTTCACTGATCTCTGGATGTCATTCAAGTCAGCAAATGTCTATACAACCCTGTTTTTTGGGGTTTTGTTTGTTTGTTTGTTTGTTTGTTTTAATGTCTTATGTAGATCTTTTGTGCTGGACCGAAACTCCAGCCCCTGAGCATTCTGCTGCCCTGGGCTCTAGAACAGTCTCTACTGTTCCCTTTAAAACTGTAGTTTTGGTGTCTGGTCTCCATGGAAAGCTTCTCTCTCTGCTGTCAGGAATTCAGAAGCTGACAGGTTGGTTATACTCTTCATGTATGTGTTCTTGCCATGGTCAGCATGGTACTAGGGTGACAGTGGAATGAAAAAAATGACAGACAGCCAAAACATGTGGACACACAGAAATGTTGGGATCAGGTGGCTTAGGTTCTCTGGAGAAACCATAGCACCCCGGATGTTCAGAGTGTATGACATAGAATTCAACTGGGTCACACGCAGCCAAACCAGAAGATGGAGTTATTCCACAGAGATAAACAAGGAAATTGGGTTTATACTGTGCAACTGGATCAAGGGAACAGCTTTAGCTTATCTCAACAGGGGAGCCATCTTCATGCCCTGAATGGTGGGGATTTTCTGTACACACTATCAAAACTTGGTCCTCATAAGAAGACTTCACTCTCCCCCTGAGCTTGAGGTTATGGGGGCTTCCTTGATGATTCCCCATATCCTTCTGTAGCCAAGAGTCTATGGATAATAAGACATTTGGGTCTTTTGCTAGTGACCTGGTTTCTTTTGTTAGCCCTCGTGTGAAGGGTCTATCCATTAAGTTATTTTAAAATCTGGTTTGACAATAGACTCAGCAGCACATGAGAGTTGATGGGTCATTTTTCAGGAAAAGTTAGTTTTGCTAAAGTGAAAAGTGTAGTTTTAGCATAGAGCAGGCATCCATGATTGCTATAGTTGACTGGAACCAATGCTAGCTATCAGAACATGATTAGAGAAGAGCTATCCTGTCTAACTGGTAATACATACAACCTTTTGTTCAGTTCTGTAATAAGGCCAGTTAGTGGAACAAGTTGTTCAAAATGTCGTTTTATTATTTTGGGGCATCTGACGTTAGCGGAGGACACATGGTCAAGATGCTTTTGCCACCTAGTCTAATTAACAGAGAGGAATGTCCTGTGGTTAAGGAGTCAGGTTTTCATAATGGAAATGTTTCTTAAGTGTGTTCTTCACAATCCTGGTCTTCTTTTACTCTGCAAATTCGTTTTCTCCTTTGATATAGCAGACATGAATTTCAGATAGTTCCTTCTGCACAATCTGAACAAAAGTTTGTGAAACGAGGAGTGGCAATTCTTTGTGCAGACATAATTAGTGTTTTGAGAACTAAGCAGGGCAGTTTTTCAGCCAGCGTGCCTTTCCTTATAATGTGTATTTGCTGTCCGATTTGCTTTGGAAATCTTGAGGCTGTAGCTCAATGACCCTGGGTGCTGTTGCAGCACAGGTTCATAAGTAGTAATATAATGGGAATTATGGGGCTTTGTGTTGTTTATTGGCTGGCTTTATTTATTACCTCAAGGGGGAAGTATCTTTATTTTAGTTGTTTTATGTGTCTATACATGTGTGGTGTGTGTATATGTGTGTATATGTGTATATGTGTGTACATGTGTTTTGCTAAATACACATGTGTGTGCATATATATGAAGGTTCATTATCCATACTGGGTCTTTTCCTCTACTGTTTTCCACTTTTCTTTTAAAGAGCAAACTTGGGGCCAGCTAGATTGCATGGTAGGTGAACATGCTCTCTGCAGAGTGTAAGGATGTGCATTCAGAAACACAAGAAAGGGTGCAAAGACAGAATTTACTCTCCCAGCCTCTGCATGAATGTATGTGTGCCCCACGACCATAATACATTTCATTTTTCAAATTTAAAAAGGGTAGATCTTGACAATTCTTTATTCTTATGTTCTTGTTGATGTGTCCTGATGCTGGGGTTCAGAGGGCACTGCTGTGAGACTCCAGGTCCTTGTATTTCAGAACAAAGAATTAGAAAGGTAAATAATGGCAAACAAAAGGAAGAAATTTATTAAGAAAGATTAGATTATCAAGGGAGAGAGTGAGCAAGTGAGAAAAAGGCTAGCAGCTCATGGCCCTGCTACACAAAGGATGGGGCTTTGATGCTGTTTTGTTGGGCTTTATGGCTCATTTGCTCAGTGTGGATTTTTCTACACATGATCATCTGTTAAGTGTAGCACTACATACAACTTCATGTACTGTGTTTCTTGGCATCATAAGTATCCAAGTAAGGGTGTGTGTTTCATTATCACAGTGAATTGAAGGTTCCTCTCCAGTGATCTGGAGTATGCTGGTACCAGCTGGTCTTCATTAGCCCAAAGGGGGTTGTTTCTAGCTGAGTCTTTAGAACTCATTCTCTTGGTGTGCTGATGTGTACAGATTTATATAGGCACCGTCCTCAGCCCTGTTCTCCCTCAGTCACTGCCCTGCTGATAGAACTCCAGAAATGGAATCATTCTCAGAAGATGCACCTTGTATATTTTAAGGAAGACAGTTGGTAAGTGTGTTATGTTGTATATTACATCAAGGTGTGTCAGAATTCCTCTCTACTAGACATTAAATCTCCCATGGGCTTATGATGGTTTTGACGGTTAATCTCACTTGTCAATTGATGAGATCTGGAGTCACCTGAGACATGACTCCAGGCATGACTGTGGAGTTTATTTTAGCTGGGTTAACTGGGGTTGCTGGGCTATGTAAAAAAAAGAGAGTAATTGAGAACAAGGGCTCTTTGTCTTCTGCTTCCTGATTGTGTATGTCATGTGACCAGCTCCGTTTAGTTCCTGCTGCCATGACTCTTTGCCATGATGGACTCTATTCTGTGTGGCAAAATAAATCCTTTCTTTCTTAATCTGCGCCCCCACTCTTTCTGGTGTGTGTGTGGCGGGGGGGGGGGGGTGTCAGGGTATTCGAGTAAATTAACTAAGAGTATTAATATTTTGCAGGTCTTAGGTGAAAACTGCTTTTCTTTGAGATTGGCAAAGAGTTACCATGATACCCAGTAAAGATACCCAATACTATTCATATTAATCAGGATTCTATGGAGAAACATATAATCAATGAATGGTCAATAAAAAAGATTATTTGTAAGGTATTGGCTCACATGATTATAAAGGCTGAGAATCCCTACTATCTGCAGGCTGGGGACTTAGAATTCTGTTGGTGCAGTGTGAGGGCCTGCCCTCAGAGCCTTGGCAGAGTTTGCATATGAGGTGTCAGGAACATAAGATGCAGATCCTGGGTGAGACAGAGAATGGTTTTCATACCTCTTCCTTTTTGTCCTTTTCTTGTGGTTTGGGTAATCAGTTTTACATTGGCTAGTGCAGATGCCAAATTCCTGCAAAACAACCCTCACACACACCCTAAAAACATACCAGATAGCTGAGCATCCCTCTGTCAGTCAAGTTAACACATAAAATTAACTATCACATTTAACAAAGGTCATTAATTCTTGGGATAATTAACAAGATTAAATGAGTCCACTGCTATGAACTAGATCTTGTTTTATGTTCTCAAAATGGTGCTAAATGCAAGATGACAGTATCACATAGCAATAGTAAACTCTATAATTAGAAAGATAAAATAAATTCATGAGCTAGTTAGAAAGCCATGCATCATAGTAATCTTATAACATGGAGTTTGAAAGCAGAAGATCCGTTAATGAATTAATGATTCCTTAGCTAAAGTGAAGGAGAAGGATAATTGTGGGTCAAGATCTTGCTTAGGGATACATTGAGCAGAGACCTGAAGGCAAGAGATGTTTGAAGGAGGGAATAAAGCCTTTGGCTAGTAGTCTTGTGAGAAATAACACTGAAGAGAGTATTTAGATTGGAGAAAAATGCCATGAGAACTGAGACATCCCACTGTGTGTGAAGTAGCTAAATCATGGGGCCTTCCATTAGATGCAATAGTAGTGGTGGTGTTGACAGGGACATGTAATGGTCATCAGTTGCTGAGCTTTGATTGTATTACACATCTATGGATGAGTGCACATTATGGTGTTATTATTTATTTCACAGCCAGGAAAAGGGGGCAGGGGAAACACTCAATACTTGCCCACAGCCATATAGTAAGTGTGTGGTAAAGCCAGTATGTCAACCCCAGGGCATTTTAAACCTCATTGTACATTCCAGGACATTTGTATTAGCTTAACACAGGAAGTGGCTGCAGAGAGCAGCAGTTTCAAGCATCATCCTGCATTTAAGGGGGACAGTGATAACTGGAGCCCATCCCCAGGGGTATGATAGGTATAACATGGATCCCTTGAGACTGTGTGAACAGAAATGGAGACATCAAGATGATAACCAGGCTTGCGAGAGAAAGAGAAGTTGGGCTCTTTTTCTCCAGGCTCAGTGGACTAGCTTCTCCTCCTGCTACATAGTATAGAGATGCAGGGTTATGTAGAAATGTGTCCATAAATTAGAAGATTCTTTTTCAAACATGTGGGTCACTTTCTACCAGCGATGGGAGTTCCTGAGAGGGCAGGCCTTCATTGGTTGATTGGTGTTATAAATGAAACATCATTTGCTCTTATTACCGAACCAATTTTTAAAGGTCAGAAACAAACCATGGGATTGTGTCTGTTCCTGCAGTTTTACTGTGTGCTGTGCTTTGGAGCTTTTTCTATTGTTCATTAAATTGAGTTCTTAACAGGGCTATCAGTTTGTAAAGTCATTGACCGTGGTTTTCAGGTCCTTAACTGTCCTGTCCCCACATAGCAGCACAGTGATTGGTACATTTAGCAAAGGTGTGTTGAGCGTTTCTTTCTTTGATACCTCTGGCACATGTAGTTGTCCCCAGAGTTGTTTATGAGATGTAGGATTTTGAAAGCTTGGCCTCTGGGAGCCAGGTAGAAATAACAGCCACTTATTCCTAGTTTGTATTTACTTGATGCACGTGAGGAATCTCCTTCCCGACTCTGTAGTCTAATTTGGAGGGGCAATGTGCAGATCTTTATTGTTTTTGTCCCAAGACTAGGGATTGCATCTTCTTATAGAATTATCAGGCTCCTCAGTATATTCAAAAATTATCTTTTAAATAGATTATTTTAATTATTTCTCTAGTCTAGGTTATATTTTAAAAAAGCAATTCACTTCTTCTGACATCACCCTGACGTTCTAATTAAAGCAATGATTTTCAACCTTCCTAATGCTGCAACCCTTTACTACAGTCCCTCATGTTGTAGTGACCCCAACCCTAAAATAATTTCATTGCTACTTCATACCTGTAATTTTTGCTATAAATCATAATGTAATATGTGTGTTTTCTGATGGTCTGAGGGGACCCCTTTGAAAGGGCTGTTCCACTGAATTGAAAAGGTTGAGAACCACTGAATTAAGCCACACTGAATTGAAAAGGTTGAGAACACTGAATTAAGCCATTCTAACTGATAATTCTTATTCTCTGTCTTCATTTATCCTAAAAGCTAAAGCTGATCTAGATGTGTAGGGATAGATGGCAATACTCACTTTTGAAAAATGCCTGTTTTCCCAGTAAATACTACTTCATCATCTTCCCTTTTCATGATAATAAAAAGTTGCCGGAGCAGAATAAAGACATCAGTCTGTACTGTCTGTTGGTCTTCACCATGCTTGGTGCACATTCTACGATTATGCACTTAGTGTTTTTACAAGACCCATTTTCTGGGGCATCGTGGATGAGGGAATATGTCTAATAGCTGTACCTAATTCAGGACAACTACTGCTCAAAGCTGAGAGAATAGCTCAGTGGTAGAGTACATGTCTGATATATGTGAAACCTCAAGTCCACTATCAGAAGCACAGGATGAAGGATAGGGAGATGAAAACCTAAGTCTCGCACCTGACTACTAGAAAAGCGTTTGATGTATGTGTGTTGAGAAATACAGTGTGGTAAGCATTTGGAATCTGTCCTTGTTGAGCAGTTTATCTGAGGTTCCCTTAATAAACCAAAGTGCAGGTGTAGATGGAGGTTTCTGTCCCACCTGGTCCCACAGCCATTTAGCCCCAATAAACACACAGACTTGCATGGCTTAAAAAGTCTGCCTTGTTTCTTGCAAGACATTGTTGGTGCCAGTACCGTGTTAGTTGCTTGACATAGTTTGTCCTTAGAGCTGGGGGACAGTTATGACTCACATATACTTTTCAGAATGGGACAGTAGCCAGCCAAAAGTTACCCGTAAATGGAATGTGGTAGTGTTCAATATATCCCTGATGTTGGTATAGAGAGCTTTCAATCCATGACTTGTGTGACAGTACACAGCTGCTTCAAATGTTATAGTGGATGCATTTCCCCCTAACAGTCTTCTCAACTCATTTTTTTTTTTTTTTTTGGTTTGGTTGTTGTTTTTTCTTCACTGTCTTTATAGGTATGAATTCTATGGTGAGTTCAGGTTTGTCTCCCTGTCCTGTGAGGAACAATTTGTAAAAGACTATGCTACCTTTCCAGAGACAGCGGTTTATCAAATGTGGCCTCCACGTAACAGAGGCCACTACACCAGTAAGGATGGCTTCTTGGTCAGAGAGATGGGCTTCTAATTCTAGAAGTCTACTCTAACTCCAGGACCCATGTGTTCCCAAGGCTTTAGTTGTTTATTTGGAACAAGGTCTCCAGGCTGTAGACCAGGCTAGCCATCCTCCTAGCCAAGGGTTGCCTTGTACTTCTGAGTCTTCTGCTTCTGCTTAAGAAGAGCTGAATGTGAGAACTACATGCCCAGCCTCTTTCTCACAGCTTTGAAGGAAAGAATCTTGCAGTTAGCTTTGGCATTAACTACATTGGTGTCAGAGAAAGAAAAAGTTAGGGACATACTGTAGCACTCGCTGAATGCCATCACTGTCATGTGGACTAGGATGTCATCCGTCTAGCTGGATGCAGCAATGGATAGCCTGCTCTGCTGTGTGTCCTGTTGACCATTAATTAGCTGTTGGGCCTTGTGGTCTGTTTCACCTCTGTGTCCAGCCTTACCTGTAAAAAGTGATAGTTGTAAGAGTTCAGAGGAGTTTGGCAAGGCAACTATAGCAGTAATAGCTGCTTCAATTCACCGTTCTGAATTCTAGAACCATCCTTGCAGCATGCATGCATGCTGCCCTTCTCCCTATTTCCAGGGTGTGGGAATTGAGGAACAAAGAAATCAATTCACTCACACTTCTAGTGAGTGACACAGTCAGCACTTTCAGTTCAAAGGTCAAAATCATCCTATTGCATGGGTAGAAATTTTCCTGCTCCTCAAAGGCAGGATCCTGAGTTATAGATCTCTGTAGCCTGCCTCTTCTTTCTGACCTGATATTTTGTTGTGTATTACAAGTGAGTTCTTAGTATGAGGATAAAGGGCAAATGTCTGAATGGCCATAGTCTCAATAGTGGAATGTACCTCTTGCAAAGAAGGCAAGTTTCAAACTTCCGATGTTTGACCTCTCAGGTCCTGTTCAGTGCTAAGGTTAACTGGTTTATCGGTCTCCTTGACATTCCCACACAATGTGTGGTGCCTTTCTCTGCAGAGAAGGTAGGAAGCTTACATATCTGTGAGTTTTGTGTTAAATTTTCCCAGTCTTTTGCTCTGAAGGAGTAAAATCTACTACGAATCCTACCAGCAATTACAGAGGGGAAATTAGATTTTCATCTCTTCTCCTATTTTTAGTTTTGAGAGTTGCTCAGTTCCTTGTTCTAAAGAATCGTGAGCACCATGCCTCACCATTATTAGGGATGTGCTTTGCAATGCTTGTGCTGCTGCATGAATTTATAAGCATTATCTTATTTTTGAGAAAAACATTTGGTACTTGTGAGGAATAAATTGTTTAAGGGGAGAAAAATTGCAAATGTACAGTTTTCCTATCCCTTCTCAAAGCCTTTTGTCATTGTTAGACAGGAAGCAGCTGCACCTGCCCTGAAGTGAGTTCATTGTGGTACCTTCCAGCATTTTGCTTCTCTGATGATTTTTAGAGTATTGTCGATCAGAACACTATGGGAAAATTAACAAATGCACTAGGTATCCTGGAAATCTATGTATTCACTGATACAGCATCAAACAGTTAAGGTTAAACTGTTTTGTTTCTTTAAACAAGAAGTTTCTTTACTTCTGTTTTTCATGACTCATCCTTTCTTAGCTCTTCTTTCTTATTCTTTGAAATCTTCTCTTCAAAGCATCATAAAAAGCTTCCCTCATTTTTACCTTCCTATTCTCACCAGCTCTATCTACTTTTAACTGGAAGAAATGATGTTGGTCCTCCCACAGGAACTCACAGTGAATTTCTCTTCTGCACTGAATTACACTGGCCTCTAGTGGATGCTGCCACAATTAGATTCAGCGTTGGTTGGGTTTCACTGTATCATATTTTAATAATTTGGAGGAATTTATATAGAACAATGTAATCAGAATTCCTGGGGGTTTAAATCGGTAACATCATGAGGGTAGTTAAACTTAGTATGAGTAATTCCAGACTTATCAACACACTTAACAAACTTAGATTATCTTTTACAGTCTTTAAAAATGGAGGCAGGGAAGATGGCTCTGCAGTGCAGGCCAACATGGCATGGCATCTGACAGCTGCCTGAAGCTCCAATTTCAGTCAGAGTCCTTCACTCGTACGATGCACATAGACGTAAATAAAAAAATAAGTCTTTTTTCTTTCTTTCTTTCTTTCTTTCTTTCTTTTTTTTTTTTTTTTTTTTTTTTTTTTGAGACAGGGTTTCTCTGTGGCTTTGGAGGCTGTCCTGGGACTAACTCTTGTAGACCAGGCTGGTATTGAACTCACAAAATCCACCTGCCTCCGCCTCCAGAGTTCTGGGATTAAAGGTGTACACCACCACTGCCCAACAATAAGTCTTTTTTTAAAGGAATAAAAATAGGTGGGATTCTGCAGTGTACACTTAATACATGTTATATATGAAAAGACAAGGCATGTGTAACCAATCCTTTCAGAAAGTATTGTAATTACTCTTTTTCAGAGAAATAAGACACTGATACTAAATTCTTCCTTTTCTCAGTCATGATTCTGTTTAAACAGAAAAGCAGATGACATGAAGTGACTAACGTGCACCAAAGCACCATCACAGTGGAGTTTTCCCACAAAAATTTAAGGAAACCATCCTGTTACAAACTGGTGAATCCCCACCAACCCTAGCATGTGCAGATTAGATCATGTCAACACAACACAGGATCAGTTTCAACTCAGACGCATCCATAAGTGGTAACTGGCTTCCATTTGACCATGCTCCATAAACCGAATCCTATGTGTGTTCTGTTGAAAGAACTACTGAAACGCTCACTTAAGAGATGGTTCTGCCCACCCAAGTCAGCAGCATAACCTTGAATTGTTTGCCTTTGCTGCTTCCAGGTCACTTAGGAGGCCATGTAAGAGGTTCGCCAGGTTTCCACTCATTTTAATACTTGTCTGTTTGGAGCTTAAGGGTCTGCATCCAAGATGACTCACTTGGCATTGATGAGGACTCAGGTCTTTGCTAAGTAGGACTCTGTCAAGTACCCTGAAGACATGACAGTTGTTTTCCTTAATGTGAGTGGTTTCAACTCAGGATTTTTAACAACCTGATACTAAAACTGGATGGTGCCATCTCCACCCATCCTGCTCATGACAAACACATCATTTGTATTGACTGTTCCCATTAAAGAAAAACATTTAAATGTCACACCTCTAAGGGAGAACCACTGAGAATTTGTCAGCCTGTTTGAAACTGTAACATTTGGATGGGGTCTTAGCAAATTTTCTATTCCAGTGAAAAGACACCATGACCACAGCATCTTACAAAAGAAATTTATTGAGGCTTACTAGTTTCAGTGGGTGAGTCCATGACCATCACGGTGAGAAGCATGGTGGTGGCAGGCATGACCCTAGAGAAGTATCTGAAAGCTTACATCTGACCCACAAGCAGGAGGCAAAAGATGGGGTTGAGAGGAGATGAGGAGACAGAGACAGAGGGAGATAGTGAAAATACTGTGGGCTTTTGAAACCTCAATGCTCACTCTCATTGACATACCTCAGAAAAGGCTACAGTCCCTAATCCCTCCCACTCGGTTCTACCCATGATTCAGACACATGAATCTATAGGGGTCATTCTCATTCAAATTCTCACAGATGGATTATATAAAAAGCTTTCTTTTAAGAGTACCATGCCTTCTCTGATTTGTCCTCTCCTTTTGTCTTAGTCCATGATTTGGTTAGTTATTTATTCGTTTGCTTGGTCCTGGAACATGCTGTATTTGGAAACCTGTTCTTCAACTGAAGATCAGCAATCTGTGATTTGGTCAGTTCACTGATGCCCTCAGAAGATTTAGCTACAACTTCAGGGCACCCCACACATCTGTAAAGACTGCCTTTCCACAGCGTGAACCAGAATAGAATTCCTAATCTCAGATCAGCCTGGGCAGAAGTCAGTCTTCCAACCAGCTGACAAGAATTTTGTAGTGCATTTAGATGACAGTGTAGAAAAACACTGACATCAGAGAAGCCATGAGCTAGGCAAAATAGTAAGAACTGGGAGATGCCCTCAACTACTTGTATCTGAAGTGAGAACTTAGACATGACTTTCATGGTTATCTTACAAAGAAAAGAGTCACCTCTGGGCCTTGACCACAGTGTCTCAGTCAATACATAAAACAACCATTTAAAATTACCTGTTAGAGACTTTGAAGACTCTTCATGGAAGGCCTCATCCTCCCAGGGGAGCAGAAAGGGGAAGGACTGGGGTTTTGTGGGGGTGATAGGGGAGAATGGGAGAGTGAGGGAAATGTGATTAACATGTAAAACAACCTTATTTCATATTTAAAGGAAAAAACAATTACCTGTTAGAGCCAGGCAATGATGGTGCACACCTTTAATCCTATCACTTGGGAGGTAGAAGCTTGTAGATTTCTGTGAGTTTGGGGGTAGCCTGGTCTACAGAGCTAGTCCTGACAGCCATGGCTACCAAAGAAACTGTGTCCAAAATCAAATAAACAAACAAACAAACCTTCAGTCATAAAAGTTAACCACAACAACTGGTCAAACTGTAATGAACAATTAATGTGTGTGTGTGTGTGTGTGTGTGTGTGTGTGCGTGCGAATAACAAAACAAAGGAGGTCATGATTTCAGGAGGAGGCAAGAAGGCAGGGGTGGAGGCAGTTACATAAGGGTTAGAGAGAGGAACAGGAAGGAAAGAACTGATGTAATTACATTTTAATTTAAAAGGAGAGAAAACAAACCTACCTGTTGGATCTAGCAGATGGGATCATGAAATAAATCCATACTGAGGAGCACATGTGATATGGCTAGGTAACAGTAGGCATCAGCACCATGGGTCATCCAGCATTTCAGAGAATACAGGTGGAAACAGGTAGAAAAGAGAAGAGAGACCTCCATCAGACAGGAAGAGCAAATGCATATTTTCCTAGTGCATTTGTGGTTGCCATAACAGATTGCCTGAGTTGCAGAGAGGAGATATGTGTAAGTCATGTTTCTAAGTCCACAAGTATAGCCTCAGAGTCTGCTCAGCCTCTGGTCTTCTTAATACGCTGTGACAGCAGAGGCTGTCACATTGCAAGCATTGTCATACAGAACTCCCTCCCTCAGGAAATGTTGTAACCTAACCCCTACATAAGAACTATTCCTTCCTCCAGCCCCTCCACAATGGAAGTCAGATTTCCACTTGTGTTTCTACAGGAGCCCGTGTGTGTGTGTGTGTGTGTGTGTGTGTGTGTGTGTGTGTGTGTGTGTGTGTGTGGTGTGTCCTGACTAGTTGCTGCTCTGTTCTCTCAAAAGCCACTTGGAAACTTTAGAAGTTAAGTTTTTGTTTCCTTCTGCATGGTTTGACTTGGTTGTTTTGCCATGCTGTAGTATATAGTAAACAGCTCAGTAGCTGTTTAACAAAGTAGAATAATGTAGTTATTGATAAATGTGAAGTCATGGAAGGTAAGCTCCACCTTCATCAGTGGCTCCAGAGCCCTGGTCTCCATGTTACCATGGTCTTCCTGCAGGCCAACTGGGGATCCACACAGGGTTTGGCTTTACTGTGCCTGTCTTTCACCATGCTCAAATGAGGGCATGAGCCACCTTGTGCGTGGCCTTCTTAAGTGTTGTTTCCCACTAATAAACCAATGAAGCCTTTGATACGGGGAAGCCCGTCTCACATGGCAGTCTGTCATCTGTCATTTACAATGGACGAGACCCAAAATAATAAAGCGTTTGGCTTGATTGCTTTTTTCTGCCTTAAACATGGTTATAGATTAAGACAGTAAATGAGCAGTAATTTGAGATGCTTAGGTGTTACCCTGCTCCCAAAAAGAACAAGAGAAAATAAATGCTGATGACACCAATTTCATAGCCAAATGCTGCTAATTTTAAGGCTTGTTTTGCAGTTTGTCATGAAGCTCATGACCCTGGTTGTATTATAGAAAGAATTAAGCTGAAACAAAGCATTGCTTTAAATCCTCCAGTTCTAAAGGGTTTGGACATAGGGGCTTGTGAAATAATGGTTCACTTAGATCAGGGTATATAGAAGAAACTTTACTTAAGAATGAATTGATAATGGTGGCATGGTTTGGGATTCAGGAGCCTAGGACTAGCACAGGGGAGAGGTCAGCTAGTCTCCTGGGGAGTCTCTATAGGCCAGCATTCCTGGCTGTAAGCATCCAGAAGGAAGCTGTAGTTTGTTATGGGCAGGTTCCTCTTTGTTCCTCCCCGCCAACCTCCCAGTCCTGCCGCCACGGTCCCGCCGCCATGTGAGCCCCAAATAACACTCAGAGACTCAGTATTTGATACAATCCTGTTGGCCAATGACTATCATTGTTAATGGGCTAGCTCTGTCTTAATTATTAACCCATTACTACTTATCTAATTATTTCCACGTGGCTCATCTTATCCGGGAGCCACAGCTGGCATCTTGCTTCCTCCATCCGCTACATCTTGACTCCTCCCTACTATTTCCTCCTTCCTCCTAGTTTCTTAGTCCCTCCTATCTTCCTTTTCTATTGTCCAACAGGGCTTTATTAATTAACCAGTATGAAAAACATATTTACAGAATAACATCTCCCATCATCTCCTCTTTTCTGTCTAAAATAAAAAGAAGGGTTTTAACCTTAAAATAGCAAAATATATCATATGACAGTTATCAAATAAGAATCATAGTAAACAATATTTAGTTCATTAACATTTTGTAAGACTTAAAGAAAATATTATCTATCCTATCTTTGTGAGTCTAAAGTCCTATATGTAATTTATCTTTAATCCTAACTAAGGAAAACTATAACCATAACTATCTGTTTTCAATTCCTTCAAAGACCATAGAAGGATAATATATAAACGCTAGAAATGACAGAGACAATGCACTGCCTGGTCAGTCACCTGAAGTTCTTCTGTAATGTTCTATCTTCAGCCCATAGGCCATAGTGTGTCTCCAGATTCCTCAATAAAGCAGGACACTTTAAACTGTTCCACCTGTATTGGCAGTTTGTCAGTCATTTTTCTCTGTGTCCTGCAGAATGTCTGGCTGCCTTTTCCATGAAGCAGGAATCCTGTAGCAATGTCCATCTTGAACCAGCAGTCATCTTTTTGTGGGCCCTGCATGTCCAGTTTCTACAACAGTAGTTGCTAGTTTTTGTCCACACTGATCAATCATCAGTAAATACATGAGAAAAAGGCTTTGCCAGTTTCTAACCTGACCCATATGGAAAAGGCTTTGCCAATTTCCTGTGGGTGGGTCCAAGGTCTTGGTCCTTACCATGGCTGTGCCCATGTCCACAATACACATCCACTCAGGACTTCACTCATTCAGCACCTCATCTGTTCCCTACACTGTTGTGAAAAGCAGTGTAACGGCTGGAGAGTTTTACCAAAGGCCATGGAAGCAGACCAGAGGTGGAAGATGTGACTGTTTGCATTTGACCCTGAGATGGAAAGAGTGGAGTTGGGTTTGGAGCAGACCGTAGGGAATTAATACTTTGCCAGCATAATTTGCTCCAGACATGCTGTGCTGACATTTTTTGAACAGCTAAGTAAATAGATCAGGCTTCCACACCACAGGTTACAGCAAAGTGTGCAATGATGGCAGTAATTTCAGAGCATTGTCTTCAACAGAAGATGCCTTTTGATGACAATGACATTTGATGCTAAAAGAGTGGAGTTCTATGGTTTCCTTTCCTCCTGTGTGAGCTCTGCCTGAGCATTTCAAGGGACGCCTAATTCAAATGGAATATTGACCTCTGTAGTTACTGTTGTTTGTTTCATTTTCTGTTAATTGATTTAAATTTATGTTCCAAATAATATTAACATCAATGGCAATTTCTCAGTTTAAGACTCTGGTCTTGGGCATGATGTAAGAGTTCATTTCATTTTCATGAAGTGAAGGGATTTTAGGGATTGCACAGGAGACGGGTTGTTACTAAGAGGTTTGTCAGTAAACGAAATTTCACAAAAGTGCCTGTGAAATTTATTATAAATACAATAATATGAGGTAGAGATGGTTCCATGGGTAAAGGCACTTGCTGCCAAATGCCAAACCTAACAACCTGAGTTCAATCCCCAGAGTCCATATGGTGAAAGGAAAGGAAAGAAGTCTTCTGACTTCTCCATGAATGTGTAAACACACACACACACACACACACACACACACACACACACACACACACACACACACACACACACACACACACACACACACACACACACACACGTGCGCGCGCGCACGCGCGTGCTGTTGAGGCTTTGAGTAGATGTTATTTTCACTCTTCCCTGCCAGGTATTCATCTGCTTGGTTTTTTATATGAGTTTCTATTAAGCTATTGTTTTTCCAGAGATTAAGTGATCAAATTAGTTTATCTGAGCAGATGTATGAATAGTCACAGTCATCATATTCCACCTTCATCTTGCATTAGACTTGTTATTTACAGAAACAGTGGGTTTTGCTATTAACTAAATTTATCTTCATTTCTCTGTGGTGTGAAATGTGAATCTGTGCAGGCCTAAGTTTTAGCTCTGTCTGCTTAGCTATTTTTTTTTTTAATTGAAGTCAGTCATGAATAAAGGAGAAGAAATTACCCATAGAAGTAATTGTTTTTCTTTTCTTAGGAACAGTTAGCCTGTGGAGGTCATTATGTTGCAAGGATAGACAGATAGACTGCCTGTTTATAGATTAATAAATGAGTCATTCACCAATTTTCTAGTTCTATGGGTGTTCTTTATATCAATTCCCCAGCTAATGGTGAAGGAGTACACATGCTCACATTCATCAAGATGACATAAGTCGGAGATGATTGGACAATACTGCTCACAAAGAATGAGCCAATAAATATTCTTAATCTATGCTGGTGTAGCTCAGCTCTCATACAAATAAAATATAGTGTTCTAGTTTAATTTCTGTTGCTGTGATAAAATACCCTGACAAAAAGGAACTTAGAGGAAAGATTTTTTTTTTTTTTTTCAGCTTACAATCTTAGGTTATAGCCTATCATTATGGGGAAGTCAAGGCAGGAACTACAAAGAGCTGATCACATCACATCCACAAAGGGAAGTGGATGCTTGTTTAGCTCTATTTTTCCACTCATGAAGATCAGGACCCACTGCCTAGGGAATGCTGCTGTCCACAGTGGTCTGGCTCTTCCCACATCAGTTCAGATAGTCTCTCACAGACGTGCCAGTAGGTTAATCCAATGTAGACAACTCCTCATTGGGGCTTTTCTTCAGAGGGTGTGTCAAATTGACAATGAAAACTGACCTTTATATACAAATGCTACTTTGTGAATAATGAGTGTTCTTCCTGAGTGTTCTTTTGAGTTTTGAAGCCATAATTCTTTTTCTTTTGGTGTCAGAAACATGTATAAGCCACAGTGTACATGTAAAGGTTAAAGGACAATTTCCAGAGATCAGTTCTACCTTGTTATAAGGAAGATTTCTGTCTCTTGTTTTTGTCACTGTGTTGTGATCTCCAGGCAAGCTGACCCACAAAATACCAGTTAATTCTTTTCTCTCCCTCTTATCTTGCCTTAAGAACGTAGGAATTACAGATATGCTATCACATCAGCTTTTTACATGAGTTCTGGGAACTTGAACTCAAGTTCTTGGGTTTTTTAATAGCTACCAAGCCCCCATTTCAAGAAAAAGTCCATTTGTGCTAGTTGGGTTTAGTCAATTTGACAGAAACCTAGACGTATCTGGGAAGCAGGAATGTTAAATTAAGAAATACCTCCAAAAGATTGACCTGTAAACAAGTCTGTGGGGTTGTTTTTGATGTGGAAGCCCCCACCACCACTCTGTGTTGCCATCCCTGGACAGATGGTCCTGGGTTGTATAAGGAAAGCAGGCTATATAGGACATGAGGAACAGACCAGAGAGCAGCTGTCCTACATGCCCTTTGCTTCACCTCCTGCCTCAAGTTCCTGTCCTGATTTCCTTCAGCGATGGACTATGATGTGGAAGTGTAACCTGAAATAAACCCTTTCCTCCCCAACTTGTTTTTAGCCTTTATGTTTTATCCCAGCAATAAAAAGTTAACTAAAATACCACTTTGATATTCATTCTTAAGTGAGGCTTATATGTCTGTCTTAATAAAAAAAAAAAAAAGTGTTTGGCCTATGGGTAAAAGTTATGAACATCTCTTTGTTTTTTTAAGCTTAATGGCTGTGGCCAATTTATACATGGTGGTAGCTCTTCCAGGAGCTATTGCAGACACTCTGAAAAGGAACGCAAGCATGTAAGCATGTGTTAGTCTGGATGTCCAAGTGGTTCTTGTAATCAAGGCACGAGCCCTGATTCTAGTTCCAAAGAATATGGGAAATATCTCTGGAAAAGATACACAACACATCTGGGTTGTTCTTATGAATCTCTGTGTTCCTCAGTCCTTTTCACCCAAGCCCAAACAACGTATCTGTCTTCAGGGAGTTTTCCTGTCCTTGAAAGTCCTGTAAATAGTTGATTCAACCACTGCTTCTGTGTTCACTGGCTCTAGGGAATCAGCTATATTCCTTGCCAGCCTGGTCAGAAATGTGTGACTGCTGAGCCTGGGTGAAGGCTTTCTTCAGATACCATAAATTTAACAAATAGAGAAAGTATGGGCATCTCTGTGGGGGAGGTAAGGTCTTTGTGCCACATCACCACAAATACCCAGGTCTTGAACATTTTTCTTGAGGACTCTCTGGTGATCATATTTCCAACCCATTAACTCTTCAGAAAGTGATTAAATTGGGGTTCACTGAAGCTCTCAGATTGAGTGTCCAAGTTATTTGACCAGAAGCTGTTTTGTTTGGGGAATATAATTTATGCCTAATATATCACAGAATGTACTTTGAAAAATTTAGAATTAGGGAAATGTGTACTTTGGGGGAGGGGAAATGTGTGTTTAGAATTTATATGGTGCAATATTCACATTGTTTTCTACCTGTTAAACTAGCATTCATCCTGGAAGGTTGCCTGGGCCTGTGTAGTGCTGGAAGTCCATATTTATTTTGTTTATATGAACCAAAACATAAATAATTAAATGAGATTGTTGATGTTTATTGGGGGTGTGAATTGGATCTTCTTATTGCTTGATATTTCTTGGTATAGGCCACTGGGGGCTGATACTGACAGACTAAATCTGAGTTTCTAGTTATTCGGATATGTATTATATAACTTCAGAGCTAGGGGAACAACAATATAATACAATTGTTTTAACTCTTGTGCTCCCAAGGCAGCTTTCCAAACAGCCAATTAGAAAGAATGTTATCACCATGGACTCAGTATCCCTTCTATTACCTTGTCCTGAAAATCTGATTTATTTTCTTTCTGAAAATGGATTTTTATCATTACCATTTTCATAATCATAATTACAAACTAAGCAGTCTGAACGGAATAACCCAGTGTCAGAAGGGGGTCACCATTCTGCACAGAAGGCTTGTCAAGGCCCTGCCTTTGCTCAGGCTTTGAAGACCAAGACCTGCTTTTCTACCATGATTACCAACTTTATCTCTTTTTAAACAGGAATTGCACACCAAAAACTCTGGAAAATTCTTTTATAAGTAAACTAAGTATTTTAGGTTGTGGAGAACCAAAGCTCATTTGATCTTTCCCCAGAGAAATTGGTTGTCTAGTGCCAAATGGCCATCCCTGGAAACATATGTTTAGGTAGCATTATATGAACTGGAATATCTTGTATTTAGGAATATACATGTATGTTGCAGCATACAACAATTAGTGATAAAAACAGACCATGGATTTGAAAGAGAGTAAGGGGGGTTTTGTGAGAGGGCTCAGAGAAATGAAGGGAAAGGGACACATTTAATTGTTTTATTTTTTTAAAGTTATTAAAGACATATCACTTCTTAGTTTTAATTGAGCACTGGAATTTAAAAGCAATATTTAGACACCAGGAAATATGATTTGAGAATACAACCTTGAAACTTGGTAGTAGATCAAATTAGAGTAGGGGCTTCTGCCTAATCACAGGAACCACCAATGACAGACAGCCGGAGAGGGTGGGACAAGCCCAGTGGTACAGGAAGACTGACTGGGATCAAAACTGATACATTACCTGCAGCTGTGTGAGCAGAAATATGGTTTTTTTTAAGCTAAGTTCCCACGTGTTTAGCAGGTTTCTCCTGACACCAAAAAGAATTGACACTGGATTACACTGATTCTCCATGGAATGTTACTTGTTCCCATGGGGCAGGAAAAAGAACTCCCCAAGAGAAGACACAGGTGAAGGACTAGTGAGTCCTGCCTGCTAGTTTCCTCCAGCTTTTCGCAGAAGTCAGACTGAATGGGAACTGGCTCCTTATCAAAACACTGTTCCTGGATGGGGTCCCCATCAGATCCCAGCCATGCTCATGTTGACAGAGGTTGGAGGAAATGGTTGTGTTCACTTTGATTGGTGGTGAATTTAAGATGCCGGAATGTTGCCTGCCATTGAGGAGGAGAATTTAGAGGGCATTTTCTTTCAGGCTGAAATGTTTAGGATGTAAATATTTTTCCTTAAAAGTGCAGAGGGAGATGGTGGTGGTGTTTTCCAGAAAAAAACTGGGATTTTTTTTTTTTTTTTTTTTTTTGTAGTAATTTGTGAATGCTTTGAGTGAATTCTTTCACTCAGAAAGTTTGATCAGCCCATGGTGAGATGCACTTCTCAGTGTTAAACCAACCTCAGAATGGAAACCTTTGGGGGAAAGAAACATGTGCAGTAAATATTTACATGCTTTTTCTTGCGGTTACACTTAAGTAGTAAAGTATAATGTGTATTTTCCTGGCATTTGCCTTGGATCGGATATTATAAATGACCTAGGGATGCTTTAAAGAGGACACAGGGAGGTGATATGCAGATATGTGGTCTCTAACAAAGAGCTCCAATATCTGCAGCTTTCCTCCCCCTGCAGAGCTGGGGACGGGCAGTCCTGGAAGCCCTCCCCTGTGGTAGGTAAGAAGAGCAGAGTGCACAGGCCAACTTGGGAAAGGGACCACAAGCTGCAAAGCACACCGGACTTGCCCACCCAAATTTCAGCAAAAGGCAAATCCCATCCTGTCCCAGTTGAACTGATCTGTAGGTTTATCTGTAAGATTACAACAAAGACTGAGATTGGATTCCTCACCTGAATACTTCCTTATTGACTGAATCCATTTAGACTCCCCTCTAATTTAGCGGGGTGTTTTTATTAAAACCAGGCGTACAAACATCAATTATCTAAGCTGCATCTAATTTCCTTCACCATTTATACTCCTTCATTGGTTGCCTGTGGATTAGAAGACATGATTAGAATTCAGCAGGAAAATATCAACAAAAATGAGAAACAAGCTCTAGCAAAAGCAGATGCTTACACAAGAGCAACAGTGTTCAGAATTAAATAAGTGTGTTTAAGAAAAGGGTCCTTATTCTCACCTAATATAAACATGCTTGCTTGAGTTTGGTCAGCCTGATGCCCACTACAGACCACTAAATTAGCATGCCAAATTGGAATGGACAGAAATAAAGCAGATTTACTGTACTTCGTGTATGTTGTATATCATTATGTATGTTGATGTATTCATGTATGTACATGTGCAGGTGTTCTCACAGAACATATATATGTACTTGTGGAAGTATATGTACTTGTGGAAGTTCAAAGTCAACTTTGGTGTCTTCTCTTACCCTCCACCTCATCCATCCATTCATCCATCCATCCATCCATCCATCTATCCATCTGAACTATCTTACTCTTTCAGCTAGGCTGGGTAACATTGAGCCTTAGGATCCTCCTCACTCTGCCCTTCCAGCATCAGATTTACAGGTCTCAGTTCTCCATGCTTGCACAACAAGCACTTTACCCACTGACCCCACCACCAGCCTGCTATAGCATATCTTAAATAAAGTGTAGTAACAGAACCCCCCCATATATTGCATATTTTGGATGCAGCATAGTAACAGAGCCTCCCCCAGCCTGCTATATAGTCTTTTACATACAGCAAAGCACTTAATCATTTGTAACATCCATTGCAAAGTGGCCATGACTCATAGAACCTTCCTTTGTTCACTGCTAGCAGTGGTCAGGATGGAAAGGAAATAAAGAAAGCAATGGTTCTGTTTGTAGATTTGTGAATGGTATAGTTTTTGTTCATGCTTTGTTTTGTTTTGTTGTAAGGAATAGTAGTAGAGTTGGAATGGGCTGACCTATATTGTGGTCATCTCAGATATCCTGGGTACCTGTGGTTGCCAGTGATGGCCAGAAAAAAGTGCAGTGCACACACCTTAAAATCTGAGGAGTGCTGTCAGAAATCATCACAGAGGATTCGAGGAAGAGGGAGTGATGGCCTTTGCAGTGGCTTTGAGGAGAACTAAATGAAGCAACCCTGCTAGTTTTTGTTAAGTTTATTGGAACCCAGTTGCTTTCATTTATGTAGTATCCCTGACTGTTGTTGCAATGACCAAGCTGTGTTATTGTAAAAGAAGCTGACTCCCTGAGCCCAGAAGGTTTACTGACTTATCCTTAATAGAAAGTGACTAACTCCTGCTGCATGCTGCTAGCCGCCCCAAGATTGCCAGCTCTTGCAGACTTCTCAGCATGTGGCATGTGTGTGGAAACAGATACACTGGCATGAGCTGTGACAACTGTGAACAGAACTTTATTCCTCCCTAAGCCTCCATTTCACCATAAATGGAAGTAATACAACTTGTATTGTGAGTTTAATATCTATGTGTTGCAGATACTGGATACATGTGTATTCCCTACCTGACCCCACTGAGGTCTACATAGGTACCTGAAATACACAGGCTTCTCAATGCTCACCTCACCTCACCTCACAGTGAACCCAGGAGAGCCTTCATGGCTTGATGCTGGGGGTGGGAGCAGCCTCTCGTTCTTCACACCCCAATTCCTGGTTCAGGTACTCTTTGCTTCTGCAGAGGCACAGTTCTTCCAATCCCCCAGCCTTGCCCAGATGTGCCCTCTTCTGGCCCTCTTCTCCCATTCTGGATCACCTTCCTCTTCTGTCGGTAGCCCTTGCTTATGTGTCTGAGAGCCCTGTCCACTTGAATGTCTTACACTCCAGTTCTCATGGTGTCTGCGCTTCTTCTCTCCATAACCTAGCAGAGTTTGCAATTTCAGATGCAGATAAAGACCATTTTTGCCTGATTTGAATTTGAATCGAGATGGTTATAGGAGTGTCTAGCTTAGAGCAGACACTCAAAATGTCTGTTTAAATAGATAGCTTGTTTTCTGTTGAGCAGTAGCAACATTGGCATTTAGTAAAAGGGACTCATGGTACTGCTAAGAAAAAGAAATGTGGTTTTTAGTTCAACATACTGTTTATATAATATTTCACCTTGTGTTTACCTCTTTGAGTCTCAGCTTTTTTCATCTGTAAAATGCGGTGAGAGTTATATACCTTCCATATTGATAGTTGAACTGGTGTAACAATAAAAAAGTTATAAAACCTTGCATATCTCAGGACCCCATAGTTTTGCTAGCAATAAAGAATGCTTGCTAGTCATGGTGCTATAGCCCTAATGGTTTTCACTACTCTTGGTTTCCTTATCTATAAATTGAAGATAAATTGAAGATCACAATTATACCTGCTTTGTGTGATACTCATATGTCAGTCATGTAACATAATGAGCCTGCCATCTTGTAGTAAATAGAGGAATTCTGTTTGTCAAAATTAATATATTAATTCTTCATTATGGACTTCCCAGAAATATAAAATGTCATTGGAAGTTAAGATCACAACTCCCTTGTAGCTCTCTACTATCCTATGTCCACTTACATTCTGTTATTACCACTCTGTGCATTCCAGGACATGTTCTATTGGAGCAATAGTGGTAGGACTTCTAGAACATTTCAAAAACACTCATGTAGGAGTTTATCTGGTAAGAAGCCTCAATGTCCATCAACTACAGCAAGTAGACTCATTGTTGTTTTTTTTTTTTTTTAATTTATTTGGTGTTGAAGGGAGCTTAACAAACAGCAGTGGCTGTAGCTTTCCTGCTTTCAAGTTCAGTCTTTTAATTGGGGACTATAATCTGTGGCCAGCCTGTGTTTTTGCAACTCCAAACACAGAGACGTTTGAGAGCTTATGTTTGCATGGCCCAACCACCTGCACAGCTGGCAGCAGTTGTCCCGAACTCTACTGTGGGGGCAGCTGTCTGGGACCTGGGGATCTGGGCTCTGTCTGGCGCCTTCACTGCCTTCTCAGATGATCTTTACTTTGTGTAACAGTAAATAGCAACTCTGAGGATTCTCACCCAAAACTTGGAAATGCTTCTGTGCCTCTAAGCACTTGAGAATCTGCTAAGAGCACTATAATATTTATAGAAATCTACAGAATAGGAGGGAGAGGTTTGTTCTTATTGTTGTCATCATCATCGGCATTGTTGGTGTTGGTTTAATTCTTTGTGCCAAAAAACAGACAGTAAAAAGTTAAAAGCCGCTTTTGCTATTATCGTGGAACAGCAGCTTGTGGTTGTAAAATGAATGAATATGTAAAGCACCATTGAAAATGTGACATGCTTTATAAATGCTAAATAATAATAATGATGTCACAAGGCTTTCATTTTTAAACTGTCTTAATTTCATTCTCAGTTTGAGCTAGCAGATTACAGTAGTTAATTATAGAAATTGGCCCAGAGTGAAACCTTAAATCAGATTTCCATTAAAGTGCATGACTGCAGCAAATTACTCTGTAGTGGGAAAGAAGCTGAGAGTTGCAAAGTCCGCGAGAAGGAGGTCTCTTGACCCAGGAGGCACCCTTTTCTGCCAGGGCTCCATGGGACACTGTGTGCCCTGAACAGACCCACGTCCTAAGTCAAGCAGCCTGTGTATGTTCCTATTGAAAAACTTCCTGTGGAAGCTGTTGTCAAATGTTGCTGACATTCTGCTGTGAAAATGGAAGGAGTGGGCCAGGGAAGCCATGTTCCTGGCCCTGGCCCTGATTCAAGCCGCTTTCTCCGGCCATGCTTCAGGTTACCTCCCAAGTCAAGCTGCTGTTCGATGAGTTGTGTTGGGTGCCATCTCTGCCTCTGTCCTGATTCCATCTTCCTATGTAAGATCCTGGGGCTGAACACTGGTTAAAGTGTTGCTTTCCTTTCGGATAAAGGTTATACTATGAGGAGAACCTATGTTTAATGCTGAACTCCTGCTGAGCACAGTGAGACACTATTACATGAGAGGCTCATGAGACTTGACACCCACTGAGACATTCACAGCTTGTGTTTGACACTCACTCCAGGGCAATCACCCACTAAGGAGAGTTGTCACAGGGTCACAGGCATCATCTCTTTCTCACCCTCTCCACTGCTGCCTGTTCAGATAAATTCACCTAAGTTCATGTGAACTGTATAGAACAATCACATAGTTTCAGATAGATTAAGCACACTGACTCTCCAATACTCAGTAAGATGCTGACAGGTGAACTTGTCCTTACACTGTAGAGGTCACAGGTACCACTCTATGCTTTACTGGAATGCCCAGTTCTACCTCATAAATACTAGTGAGTGCCTCTGCAGTTCTGTCTCAGACCCCATAGAGGCGCTCTTTCTCACAAGTGTTTTTTCTTCTGTTGTTCTGGCAAGTTCCCCTCCATCCCACAGTTATTTGGAAATGACTGCTCTACAAAGCATCAGTGCTAACAGCGTTTAATAGTTGTCATTAGACAGCAGGCTTCTGCTTACCAGTTATCCTGCTGTGAATGGAAATGGGAGGTTTCTTTCTTGGGAGTAGCCCCAGTCCCTAATTGGCTTGAAAATATTGCTTATTTTATTACTAAGCTGCCGCCTTTTTATTAAAGTTTAGTCACTGTACTCCTGTTACATAGTCTGGGTAGTTTTTCCAATAGTATCATTGCCTGCTGTTAAAAAAAAAAAAAATCTTGTATAAATATCCATTAAGCATGTAAACTAAGAACAACTTGCCTAGTAGTGCACAGATATCATCTCATTGACATCCACCCTTCAGCAGTCTTATGGACCAGGGACTATTACTCTCATCCTACAGTTGAGGAAAATATTTTCAAGAGAAGTTATGTAGCTTACTCAAGTTGTAGCCTCAGCAGCCAACATGGATGAGCAAAGAGTAGATTTTGACCTGTAGCACTGCACTGTGTTGGCTTTGTGACCTTCAAGCCCCATAGACCTTTGCACTACAGATGACCAACCTCACTATACTAATGGGCAGGCTTCTGGGATTATCACAATAGAAAAACAAGAAATTCATGTAATGTTGCATTCTAGAGTTAAGTACTATAGGAATGTAATGTGTTCTTTTCTCCTTTGTTGTCTGCTGTAAATTTATCATATGGAACCGATAGGATCTAAAATGGCATGGAGCGTATAGATACATGCTTTGCAATTAGTGTAGCATAGTTTAATTGCCACTGCATTGTTGGAATTTTGATGCCTCACACTTGATGAATAACTATTTGATGTGGGTGTTATCAATTAATCTAAGTAATGAATTATCTTCATTATCTCATTCTTCGTGTTAATTATACAGGATTTTTCTTATACCTATTTATCAAGTTAAGACAAGTACAATATTCTATTTACCCCAAGTGCCTCTGGATGTGGAATCTGTACAAACATGTGAACATGATAGGTTTAAATTTACATTTCTGAGAAATTCCTGGTAGCAACTTGGCTCTTTTCATAATGGTTCACTCTCTGCTTTCTCTCCCTCTCCTCCTTCCGTCCCTTCCTCCCTCCCTCCCCCCCTTCCCCCTCACTCGCTCCCTCACTCCTTCCCTCCCTTCCTCCTCTTCCTCTTCCTCCTCGTCCCCTCCCCCCCCCCCCTCTCTGTTAAGAAAGATTGTTACTTAAGATATTGAAACTCTGTCTGGATTTTGAGACTGTGCCTCCATATTGAAAGGGTACTAAGAAGCATGGCAAGGTTGGAGCCTCTACCTATTAATGCAGATAGCACATACAAAGTTCCAGGTTTTAAAACTGTTAGCAGTATTTAAGAAACCTAGAGGACAGCATGAAATAAACAGAGAAATGAACAGAAATTGGATTCATTTTGGGATCTGTCTCAGTTCATGAGACTGGGTGATAATATGGGTTAATAATGTTACACATCGTTAATTATTCATTACTGAAGCTTAGTTCTTGTGGCATTTTTGCATGTTTTCAGTATTCCTTGCTCTGTGTAAAAAGTAACAAATTAAGAAGCCTTATTTAACTATTTCAACTGTTATTTAACCAGTCGGTTTGAAGTTGTTTGCCCGAATTCTGACAATACCTTCCTGTTTGGGATTTCAGGTGGAAGCCATCCTCGTCAATATCTTTGGTGGGATCGTCAACTGTGCCATCATTGCCAATGGGATCACCAAAGCCTGCCGGGAGCTAGAACTCAAGGTGCCACTGGTAGTCCGGCTTGAAGGTGAGTCACAGGAATTTCTAGCACTAATATCGCCTCCTCAGGCATGTGCCCAGCATGCTCTAGATCCACAAACTTCCTAAGGTGACAGGAAACTGAGTTTAATGGGGGCAGCAGAAACGGTATTTCAGGACCAGCAGGTGAGTGCAGTTACAGCCCCTCAGACACTCACCGTGGGCCAAGGTCAGGCCAGATTTGCTGATTCCACAGCTAAAGCCTTTGGTATTACAAACACCAGCATGTGTGCTCTCTTCTCTTACATACAGTCCTATGGTAGGATCAATTTATAAAAACAGGCACGGTAAGAAATTAACAGTAGCTAGAAGTAAAATAGAAAATGGCAGCATTATAGTGAAATTAAAATTAAGTGAATTTGGCTGAGTGGTGATGCATACCTTAAATCCTAGCACTCAGGAGGCAGAAGTTGAACTTTGTGAGTTCAACCCAGTCTAGTCTACAGAGTGAGTTCCAGGACAGCCAGGAGTACACAGAGAAACCGAATCTCAAAAAGCAAAAAAAAAAAATAAAAAATAAAAGATTAAGTGACTTTGGTTTCTTTTTTTCTCTAAAGAGTCAAGACAAATAATATTTTCATGATTGAATGACTGCAAAAGACTGATACTGTGTGTGGAAATGGAAACCAAAGACCAGACCAGGGTGTGTGTGTGTGTGTGTGTGTGTGTGTGTGTGTGTGTGTGTGTGTGTACAGAATATCTTTAATCATAGCTTTTAAATCTGTAATAAGACCCCTGATGGTGTTTCCCAGCTTTCTTAACTGTCTGTCTTAATGTGTGCTTCTGTATTAATTCCTTTACAACATTGTCTTAAGAAGGTCTAAGCTCAGAGACAAGCATTCGGACATAGGAGGGAATGCCTTGGTTTGGGGGGGGGGTAGTGGTTTTTTTGTTGTTGTTGTTTTTGTTTTGTTTGAAATGGGGTCTCCCTATAAGGTCCAGGCTGCCCTTGAACTTGCTAAGTGACCCAGTCTAATCTAGAATTCAAAATCCCCTAGCCTCAGGATTAGGAACAAGGTGCATAGCACCATGCCCAGCTGAAGTGTTTTAGTCATCTATTAGTGTAGCTGTGAGTTTCTTCCTTGGTATTGCAGTGAAAGTCTAAGGTGCTCTAGTGTGAGACAGGAAGGGTCCCCATGTCCTGTTTGACTGAACAGGACATCAAAAAGCGCTCAAGAGCCAAGCCTTCATAAAGGTAATACTCTCTTTGTCATTCATCACTTGAAACATGGTTTATATGGTCAGTGACCACTAGTTGAATGTGGCCTTTGTCTTCCTTCCATGTTGATGCATCTGCAGCTTCACCCACCATCAGTCACATAACTATCCCAGTATCCTCATCAGTGCCAGTCTACCCAGTCTTACTGCCAATGATTACCAGTCAGTTTATAATAGAGACCCTGCCCATATTTGAAGAGCATTTTAATATGAAAACTCCAGAAAGCCATCCATATTGCATTCTGGATGTAAAATTCAGCAACCCCAATGAGCCAATTTTTTCAATATCGCCTTAGGGAAAGCCCAGATTCCCCAGGCTCTGTGCTGGGATTCTCCTAGAGATGCAGTCTGCAGGTAGTTTGACAGTACTGTGTGTCCCATCCCCTGATGAGAGTCCAGGGAGCTACAGCTTGTTCCTCACCTGAAACTGCCTGCCTTGCAACCCAAGACCAGAACAGCATGGACTTACTAGAAACAGTGGTCTCAGAGAGAAAATAGGGTGGCAGAAACTCCAGGTAGTGAAGTTCAGTGCAGATACTAGAACATTCCGAAGAATTCACTCATTGTAGAAGTACAGAGACAGCATAATTGATCTTTGTAAAACTAATAAAAGCCAATGATTGGTGACACTACAATACAGAAAACTTGCCAAGGAGTTAATGAGGTCATCAGCATTGGTTATATTTCTGATTAAAATGTTGATGTCAAACTCTTCTTAGATTCAAAGTGACCCTTGCCCCTCATGTTGTAAAAGCCAACTTATGAGCTTCTGTTCATGGGGGGATGGAGGCATATAGATCTCTATAAGCAAATTATATTATTATCTGACACTCGGAAATAATTAGAAATATTACTGCCGTGGACTTGCTTTCTCCCAGCTGTCCTTGCTGGGCCAATAAGTATCATTATGTGCATAATTATTATTTGTATGTTTCCAGAAAAGAAATTACTCCCATTTAATTTTTCTTAAAAAATTGAAAATGGTTTGGGGTAATAGCTCAGTCAGTATGCACCCAAATCTGAGTTTGATCCTCTGGACCCATATTTAAAAATAATAATAATAAGCCAGATAATATAGTGTACACTTACAACCCTAGCACTGAGGAGGTGAAGACAGGAGAACCCCTGAGCAGCCGACCCAACTGATTTCGTGAGTTCCAGGCCATTGAGAAACTCTGTCACAAATGATAGAGCCAACAGGACCTGTGGAACAACAGCCAAGGTTTTCTTCTGGCCTCAGCCTGCACACCTGCACACACACACACACACACACACACACACACACACACACACACACCACGTACACATGTACCCACACACCTGCACCTGCACACATGTGAGCATACATGTGTATACACACACAATTGAAAATAACCCTTCTCTTATTTTCTCACTGTGCTTAGTATTCCAGAAGTATTCAGTGTTCCATGGTACCTGGGAGGTACATACATGGAAATATGCACAACAATACACCCCAAGATTATCTCCCTAAACAGTCTCTGATGTTTGTGTTAGAAGTCTGTTTGAGATAAAAGAGAAAAGCTTTGAAATTTCTAAGCTTGTTAGATGATCAGATTTGCATCTTTTAAGTAGGTATTCTTCTAAAGTCTGTGTCTGTGCTTTTTAATTAGTTAATTAGTTACTAAGAAATACCATCACAGGTCGTAGAGCTTTAAGCATCAAGGAGGATACTTAGAAATGTAAAAGATCAGTATGAGAAACAGATTTCATTCTGGTTTTATGAAAAATGTAACTTTATGCAATTAGTACCCAGTGATTAGCCTGTTCCTGTCCCTGTGTTCTCTCCCAGCTACTCTCCCATCATTCTCCTTTACAGTGTATCTTTCATATCTGTCTATCTATCTATTCTATGTATCATCTATACATATATATGTGTGTGTACCTAGCTGTCATCCCATTTACTCATTAATGACTACTATAATTAGAAAGTGTAACTTTTACAAGTAATTTTTACTTTTAATTTAGCTTTTAATCTAATGCAAACAATGCTGTTTGGGGTATTTTTTGTTTGTTTGTTTGTTTTTTTTTTTGAGACTAGCTCTGCAGCCAATGACCTTTAACACCTAATCTTCCTACTTATACCTCTCAAGTGTTGGAATTATAGGCATGCATGTCATGCCAAGCCACAAATAAATATTATAAAATCAATACTACAAATGGGGGATTTCCCAGTTGAATCGAGTTAGATAAGATCTGAATGATTGACAAAGGAGGAAGAGGGAGTTTTTGGATGAAAGTCAGAATCCATACCTGGGAGTTGGAACCCTGCCGCTGACATTGTGAGAGTTGGAGCCTGGGCCCTGGAGAGGTGAGAAGGACATCATGGAGAAGGTGTGGGCTTTGCATCAGTCTCTAAAGGAACAGAGTGAAGGATGAAGCTGTTATGCAGAGTCTGTAGCACTGGCTAGAGTCTTAGGCAGAGTTGCCATGTGCAGAACAAAGTGGAGGGCAGAAGACAGAGAGAAAAACACCCAAGAAAATGGAGGGAACCTGCAAGCTTTAAGTCTAAGAACCAGGGTTCCAGTGTCATGGCTGTAACCTGGAGAGCAGGTAGAGAGCAGGGAGGGATGGTGGGAAGGAATGGTCTTATAGGGACATCGTAGAATGATTGTGGTAACGTGATTTGCCAGAAGTGAACTAAGGGTAACGAGTCCCTGCTGGCACTAGCCCTGACCTAGTGATCTCGAAGCCTCAAACACTCCAGCTCTTTTCCATCTGACCCACACAACTGTGAGAATTCTAATAATCAAGATAGTGTTTCCAAAGCCAGATGGCCTGTTAGGTTAATAGTGTCTATTTCCTGTAAGCAAAGGAACAGCCTGCTTGTTTGTTTTTTGTCTCTGTGGAAGACCCAGCGCCCTTGTCTAAGTTTCACGCATTCACCATCCATATCATGACAAGTCTAGCCCCACACACAATACACTGGAAATGTCCTCAAAAGGGAAGGGTTTGCCCATTGAGACAGGCTTGCTTTGTCCAAATTTTGTGTGCTAAGACCTTGTTCTCTGCTACACCCTGATTGTAAACTGTGATTACCCGTGGATAGGAAGGGTTTTCTCTACTTGGAAAATGATAACATCATAATCCCATGCATTCAGTGGCCTTACTAAGCAAATGAATGTATGCAGTGTCTCCACCAGCCGAGACCAGGATCATTTTATTTAAAAGACCTCTGGGTAACAACCACATACCAGGGAGAGGTTGAGCCTTTGTAAACAGTTGTTTCTAGTTGGATAAAAAGCATGGATTCTGAATGAGCCCTTCCCTTCCTGGAATGTGCAGGGTACCCTGTAAAATTCACCTATTCAGCATGGTCTGTGGTACTTCTGAGAAATGGATAGATAATGATGGACAGTTGTATCTGATACTCCAGGTGTGTTCTACCAAAGTTGTAGATTCTGTGTACATTTTTTATGGTTCCGTAGCATCCAGATTAGCTAACATCTCCAGTGTCTTTTTTTAAATGCATTCTTCCATTTAAATCTGCAGGACACTCCTGCATCTCTTAGGTGTCTGAGCAAAAATTTCTTCTTTTCTCAGGTGCGCATTATGATTCTGGGTTGAGCTCATTAATGGCAACAACTAATAATAATGATTGTAAGACTGGAAATTTTATAAATCAGATCCCATTTCTCTTGGCCAGCTCTTTAAATTCCATTTTTGCACCCAGCAACAAATGCTTTGTCTCAGCACTGCAAACATTTCCTATTTCTTTTAGCAAAGTCCTTCAGAAGCAGAATCCTGCACCCTTTGTCGTTACCCTTACTACCATACCCAATGCATGATCCTAGAACCTGACTGGGGCAGCATGGGAATGAAGAAACAACAGACACACATGCAGAAGAGTGGGGTGGGGTGGGCACTGAGGGAAGGCACCTATTATGCCCATAAACTCAGCATGGTCCTTATGTACAGTAACAGGGAAGAGGAGTTAACAGGTCTCAGTAGGAAATCTGGTGGGGAGCAGTCTTAGGCCATAGACCCAGTAGGAGGAATCTTTGGATGTTAGTGGGCACATACCAGTCAGTCTTTCCAAACACTCGTACTTGGATGAGTGGAAGACCTTGCCATTCCTCTGTGCCTCACCCTGAGAAGGCTTTGCTGTTTTTATGGCTTTGAGGCATCAGGGCCCTTGACATGACAACAGTACACAGTCCCTCCAGACTTCACCCCTCCACACACACAAACACCTTGCTTTCTCAGTAGCATTCCCTAACTCTGCGAAAGGGGCAAGTGTAAGGTATCCTGTGGCTCTTGCTCAGTTGGTAAGGCATCTGCTTTCCCTCATCCACTGCAGTGCTTACACATTAGAGCCACTACTGCAGGAATGTGATCAAGCATGCTTATCATTGTGGGCACAAAGAAAGCTTTCGTCTGCTGACAAGGATAAGAGATTGTGAATTTTAAAGCAGCAGCAAGAAGGTGCCTCCAAGCTTTCCATTGTGCCTGTCTGCTTGACTGTTGCAAGTCTGCTGCCATGCCATAGCATATGCAAACAGGATAAATAAGGGAAGTAAGTTTGCCTTTATCTCCCGCCAAGACAGCTGGACTCAATGGACTGTGGCTAAGTCTGCTTCAGAATGTTGGAGCCTGCGTTTTCTATTCCTGTCTGGGATGAACAGAAGCCCTGGGTGGACTGACACTGACTAAGCAGGGTGAAAGGGATGCATGGCAGAGGCAGGGCCCTCTGCTATGTCTGATCACATTCCTGGCTTGTGCCCTTTACCTTGTTTCAGTGACCTCTTGGGTGCTTGCTCCCACTGTGTGCTTAATACCAAGTTGCATTTTCATTTTCTCTTTTTTCAGCCCTGGCCTCTTGTGCTGTGCCTAGCAAGGGTCATCCCCAGACTGCCTGAGTGTATCTCCCTTGTCTCCTGCTACCTCCTTTTGTTCCTAAAGGAATCCCCTGTTCGCATCGCTGATGCCTCCTCCTCCCATTGTTTGTTTCTCTTTGGTCTCAGGTTCCCATTTTCTGTGTACTACACCCCGAATTCCTCTCCACCTTACTGGAGTCCTGATTCCTCCCTCTGTTGCTGGTTCTTCTTGTCCCGCCACTCTTTATCCCAAAACAAGCAAACAGATGCTATGTTGGTCATAAAACTGTTGGCTGATAACTAGGGCTTCTTATTGGCTAGCTCTGTCTTAATTATTAACCCATTTCTATTAATCTGTGTATTTTCACGTGGTCTTGACTTACCAGAGAATGCCTGGACCTGTTACTCCTTTGTGGTCTACATGACGGCTCTTTTTTGCCAGCTTCCTCTTTCTACCTTTCCCAAAATTCTCATCTCCTAGTCCCGCCTATCTTCCTGCCTCATTGGCCAAACTGTTTTATTCATCAACCAGTAGAAACATATATACGAAAGGACATCCCCCATCATGCTTCAGTTCTTCCCTCCTTCAGCATTCTTTGTGGACATGTCCTGCCTGGGACTGGCTTCATTGCAGTGATATATATCCTTCATCTGCCCTCCCTTTAATCACTAGTTCTCCTCCTTTTCCCCCAGTGACCCTCCTTCTTCTTAGTGTACACTTCATCATCGCCAGCTTAAAGCACACACAGCACTGGAGGGAATCAAGCCTGTAGCTGCTTCACCATGTTGGGTGGATAAGCACATAGTAATGTCTAAACTGTGCTGCTCCTGGTCGTAGGCCAGCTTTGCAGGGGTAGCCTGAAGCCTTCCTCAGAACAGGGAGCGCTTCTCTCATTGGAACTTTTAATCTGCATTAATCTGCCCTATTAGGCAGTTCAAGTTCCATTTGTTTCACCTCTAGACAGATAATGTGCATAGCCAGCATCTCGCCACTTGGACATCCTTGTCGTAACTATAAGCTGTCTGCAGTAAAGAAGATAACCCTGCATTATGCGGTGTCTCCATGCTCTGGCTGGGGTTGATGGATGGAGGTGGGTATGACAGACAGCTAATCTCTCTGACCACCATCATACAAAGGTGGTTTATGGTAAGGTCTAGTGACACTGGGGGCAGAAGCCTTCTGAGCAGGGCATCTGTACTCTATCGTATGTTCTTTCCTGGTATCTCTGCCCCAGTGGCCGCTTGCCAAGGCCAGTCTGGTCTCCCTCTCTGCCTTCCAAAGAAGTTTAGATCCCACAGGTGCCAGTCTAGTCTACTTGGCTTATCAGGAACCACTGCTGTGTTGTTTTGCACCAATCTGACCAGGCCCAGGTGCTGGGCCTTTGAGAGAGCCCATCAGGTTGCTCCCCTTCAGGGGTCTCATCCTAGTGAGAAAGTGAGAACTGAGCACATCCAGATACTACTTTCTTGCTGATCACAAAGGTATTTAAGTATGCACCATGCACCTCATTGCCAATCTTCTTTACTGTGAACTCCAGGTTTAGTCAGGTTTTCAGGCCTAGACTCCGACACTGCTTGTCCTTAAAAGGCCTACCTCTCTAGAGCAGAAGCCTGTGGAGCAGCAGGTGACCTGGGCTGGCCCTGGGGAGAGTCTTGTCTCTCCATGCCATCATTCTCCAGATCTGTGCTCCAGTCGATGCCCTCCACCATCACTTTCTCAAGGCAGAGACACTGATGGGTGAGAAAGAAGCAGAGGCGATATGCTAATCAACCTTGTCCCTCAGTGAACAACGCCTCACATTCTGCCCCTAGGGGTGATAGGCTAATCAGTACTGTCCCTCAGCACACACCTCACATTCTGCCCCTAGAGTGGCTGCCTCTGGTCAGAGCTTGTCAGTTCAGGCAGTGGGCAGTCTTTCCAGAACAAGCACATGACACCATTTGTCTAAGCTGTAACTCCAGATGGAGTGGTTGTAATGAGGAGTGGTTAGAGCATGGTACGTATGCACCCGGACCTGTATCTAACACAGACTCACTGTGCCTCCTGGATGTTATCTCTGTGACTGATTAATTCCTGTCTGTGTGCCTCAGTTTCTTCATGTAACACTGTAAGTTGCACTGATCAGCACCTCACCATTAGGGAGGACACCTGCAGGGAGAGCCTGCCCCTTGTTTTGCAGATGGCAGGTTTACCTGCAATAAGACTGTTGCAGAGAACACCACCTGGAGATCATCCCTTGGCTATCCAGATAGACTCCATGGCAGTGTTTAGAGCAGGGAAGACAGATTCCATCCCATGCCACCTGCTTATTGACCGTGGTTACTGGGAGTGCAGTGCCAATAAAATCCATAGTAGCTCAGAAGAAAAGGTTTCCATGATTGTCAGTTGTATACCACACATATCAAAAGGGATGATGGGGCTCTTGAGCCATACATTTGCCATCAGGGGATTTCCTCCCTAGAAATACAGCATTGTACTCTATCAGGGACAGGAAATAAAGTGGGGCTGCACACTAGGAAAGAACCAAATGAGGCTACTCCTTACCTGACACAGTCCATCAGACATTCTGAGTGTGAATGTCCCTGTGAAGAGCCAGCCCTTGGCCTTTGTGGCCATAGATCCCTTCTGCAGTTACTCAGGGCTCAGTGAGTATTGAGGCAGCTCTGGGCATTGCAGGAGAGATGGCCACACCTCAGTCCTAATAAGGCTTTTGGTGCAAAAACAGACATCAGAACAGGTCTGGCTTGTGAGCTGTACTTTGCAGACCCCTTAAGTGGAAAAGAGCCCAGCAGCAAAGCCTTGAGTTCTGGAAACTCCTAGTAGTATCCATTTCTAGTTCGAACTCTGGGCTCAGCATGTACATTTCTCATGAGAGTTGAGTTAGAATTTGGCAAGCACTCTTCAAATATAGTTTTTTGTTTTGTTTGTTTTTCTTTTTTTCTCAAGGAAAATATTAGCAATAGAGTCCACACTCAGTCATTTCCCTCTTTTGCTTCCAGAGTCACCTGTGTGACTTCTCATGCTGCTGTGGCAAAATACCTATGTCTGGGCAGTTTATCAAGAAAAGAGGTTTATTTAGCTCTACTTCTGAAGAGCTGGCATCTGCTCATCTCTGAGAGCCTGGATGATAACCCTTGGCCAAGTTGAATTTGGAAAAGGTCATCTGCCAAGCCAAGGGACAAGAGAGTAGGCACAGCTATGCATACCTGTGACAACAGCTCTTGGGAGCTGGAGGGAGGATTAGGAATTCAGAGTCAACCTTGGCTACGTAGAATTTGAGGCCAGCCTGGACAACCTGAGAAAAAAAGACAAGAGGCTTTTTGTGCAATACATTATAGGATAAACTAATCCAATCCATTAAGACTTGAATTAGTCTTTTAAGGGTAAGTCCTCATGACATAGTTACTTTCTGTTAGAACCTGCTTCTTAAAGTTTCCACCAACTCAGGGCCACAATGCTGAAAAGCAAACATACAGCACATGAATCTTTGAGGGGGCATGCTTGCTGTAACCAAAGCATAGCAAGGAGCCATGAAGTTTAAGGTCAGGAATTTAGACTGTCACCTGGTACAGTCAAAGTTACCTTACATTATCCGTAAGTTAGAGGACACAAGAATTGAAAACTAGAAGAAGATGTAAAAGGAAAGGCCTTGCAGCTTTTAAGATCTCTTCAAAAGATCTGTCCTGCAGCATTTGTAAGACCTAAGCAAGCTTACAACAGACCAAATCCCAGCGTGGAGAGGACAGAGCAGCACGAAGCGCACCCTGGTTGAGGAGCTATTGGCAACTGATAGCTGTGGGAGGAGAGGTTAGCCCCTGGAAAATCAATGCATTCTAAGGGAAGTTCACACATCCAAATTGTACTTGGGTGAAAAAGATGAATACAGAATTGGGTGGATATGAGAGGAGTTGGGAGGATGGGGTTGAGTATGATCAAAACACACTGGATGAATTCTCAAAGAGCAAATGAATAAAAATAACAAAATGTCTGTCTTATTCCTATAGCTGATAGGAGTAAGTATAGTGCTGCAGCCTGTTTTTGCTTGCCAAAGGGTTCTTTGCATTCTAATTTAATATTGCAGTTGAACATGGCTTGCATTAATATTCATGCTACTTTTTTGAGGGGAAACGTAATTGAAAGCAAAAGCATATGCATCTAGGATTAGCTCTCTGTGAACACATATTACACTTGATCCTGAACCTTGCTTTTGTGATGAGAATACACCTCGGTCAGAGACTTCCTGCTACCAAAGCTGTTTACTCCCATAGCAGTCCTGGAAAGCCAACATCCTGTCCACACGCTGAATATGTTCTTACCATGGCTGTGATACAACTCCATGGGCTATCTTCTATCATCCTTAATTTTCTAAAATGTAGGCTTTGATAAGATCCTCACCAAAGAATGAAAAATCTCAAGCCTCAAATTGACAGTGACTTTATCAAGTCATTCAGCTACTTAGGGATAAAACTAGGTATGAAATCTCAACTTTCTCATCTATAATATGGGTATAAAAATCTCTCAGTGTTGATTGACCTGTGAGATGGTTCAGTAAAGTGTTTGCAACCCAAGCATGAGGATCGAAGTCTGGACTCTGAGCATCCAATCAAAACCCTAGTATGACAGTCTGTGCCTGTCATCTAACACTGGGAGGGAGACAGCATGGTCCCATATCTTGCTGATCAGTCAATCAAAGTAGTTGATGAGCTGCAGGTTCTGTGAAAGAACCTGTCTCAGAAAAGAATATGGAAAGTAATATAACCTCTGCAGGTACACCACAGACACATTCATGGTCAAATACAAATGAATTGACATACATACACCCTTTCCCACACATAAACAGGTAACAACATCATAATGTCATTGTAATGCACAGATGCATTTTCCAATAATCTAAATGGTCCTGAACTTAGTAAATATAATTACACTATTACTATCTGAACTACTAAGACCCTATGTAGGACCTCCATTGGCTGCCAGGCAGAGTGTTCAACCTTAGATGTGGGTCATCTCAAAGAGGTATTCTGGATATTATTCCTCTGTCAGATGGATAGCTGGCAAAGATTCTCTCCCACTCTGAGGGCTTCCTCCTCACTAGGTTAATTGTTTTCTTAGCTGTGCAGCTTTTAGTTTTATGAAATCCCACTTGTCAATTGTTGGCCTTAATTCCTAGTCAAATGGAGTCTCATTCAGAAAGTTCTTTCCTACATCTGTGTCTCATTAGGTACTGCCTATGTTTTCTTCTATGAGTTTCAGTGTTTCCATAACAACACAGGTCTTTGATCCACTTGGAGATAACTTTTGTATATGGTGATGGGTACGGACTTAGTTTCATTCTTTTGCATGTGGACATCTAGTTTTCCCAGTACCATTTGTTGATGATGTTTTCTTTTCTGAAAAGTGTTGGCATCTGTATCAAATATCAGATGGTTTTAGTTGTATGCTCATATTTGGGTTTTCTATTTTGTTTCAGTGGTCTACATGTCTGTTTGTGTGCCAATACCATATGGCTGTTTTTATTACTATAACTTCATAATACACCTTGAAATTTGTAATGGCAACCCCAGCCTTATTCCTTCTTTTAAAGAGCATTGGCTATGTGGGTCCTTTTGTGGTTCCGTGTAAATTTTAAGATTTCTTTTGTTGTTGTTGTTTTTTGTTTGTTTGTTTGTTTGTTGTGGTGATTTGATTGTGAATGGCCCTCATAGGCTCTGTCTTTGAGTGTTTGGGCCCCAGTTGGTGGGACTGTTTGGTAAGGATTAGTAAGTAGGACCTTGGAGGTGTGTCCCTGGGGGTGGGCTTTGAGGCTTCGAGCACCCATGTCATTCCAGTTAGCTCTCTCTCTGCCTTGGATCAGGATGTAAGCTCTCAGCTACTGCCCCAGAGCCATAACTGCCTTCCTGCTGCTGTGCTGCCTGCCATGGTGGTCATGGAATCACCCTCTGAACTGTAAGCAAGTTTTCTTGGTCAGAGTGACTCTTCACAGTGAAAATAAACTAGCTAAGATTGTTTTCCTCTATTTCTGTGAAGAACGTTGTAGGGATTTTGATTAAAATTGCATTGAATCTGTAAATTGCTTTTGGTAGAATGATCATTTTCCAAATATTAATTCTTGTGATCCTAGAGCTTGGGATATCATTCCGTTTTGTAGTCTCTTCCTCAATGTCCTTTGTTAGAGATTTGAAGTTCATTGTAGAACCTTTGCCTCTTTGGTGAGTATTATTCTTAGATGTTTATGTTCTTTGGGGCTGTTATGAATGGGACTGTGTACATGAGCTCTTAGCATGTTTGTTGAATTATTCCATTTCTAAAAGAATGACAGAGAAAAGAGATGTGATACAGTATCTAAAATAACAGCCCTCCAGAAGCAATGGAAGGAGATATCTTGATAGAGGGAGCCATCACCTGGTGCTAGGGAAAATCCACAAGGATGACCGCAGTTAAGGCTCCTAGCAATAGTGGTGAGTGTGCCTGAACTGGCCTGCCGCTATGATCAGATTAGTGACTACCCTAATTCTCATCATAGAACATCCAGTAACTGCTGGAAACAGATGCAGTGATCCACAGCTAAGCACTGGGCTGAGCTCCTGGAGTTCAGTTGAAGAGAGGGAAGAGGGATTATCTAAATAAAGGAGGTCAACATCATGATGGGGAAAACCACAGAGACAGTTGATCCGAGCCTGTGGGAGCTTATGGACTAAGGACTGGCAGCTGGAGAACCTGCATGGGACCAAACTAAGCCCTCTGAATGTGGGTGACTGTTAATGTGGCTTGATCTATTTTGGGGTGGGGGAGGTGAGAGCAGGATTGATCCCAGGCTCATGAATTGGCTTATTGGAGCCCATTCCCTATGGTGGGATACCTTGTTCAGCCTCCACAGGGTGGAGGTCCTTGGTCCTGCCTCAACTTGGTATGCCAGACCCTATTGACTTCCCAAGGGAGGCCTTATCCCCTCTAAGGAATGGATGGGGGATGGGATAGGAAGGAATTGAAGGGGGAAGAACTGGGGTTGGTATAAGTGAACAACAACAAAAAAAAAATTAATAATAATAAAAAAAAAAACCCTCCAGAAAACAGCTTTCCTTTTGAAAGGAGCAGGGCACAGGGGACTCTTGAGAATCTGCTGCTATGGGCACAGGGATGCTGGACTCGCAGGAGTCTGCTGCTGTGTAGAATGTGTCCAGTTTCCAGGCCTCAGTTAAACAGGGCAGACTGCTGAACCATTTCAGACACTGTAAGCCATATATTGTCTCCGTCACCACCCCAGCTCTGCCATTGTTCAGCACAGCAATCAGCAGTCTGCAAGTGCATCAGCTTGGCCGTGCTCCATCAAAATTCTATTTATGGGCATTGAAATTTGAATTTCATGTAATTTTCATGTATCACAAAATATTATTCTGATTTTTCACCCAGCTATTTAAAAATATGAAAACTATTCTTAGCTTACAAGTAGCACACAAAGAGGTTGTGGGCTGCACTGCGCTGTAAAGCCTAGTGTACCAGCCCTGATTTAGAACAGAAGACTGAACGGGGCCTGGGATAGCTCACTGACAGAGTGGCCAAATATATTCCCTAGCCTCAGTTTCCTCTAGTGAGATCAAGTGAAGGTTTAGCCTAAAGAATGCTAGCATTCTATTTCACGTGGTACTCCACATGAAATGGTTAAGATGGCTAATGGCTTAGCATGGCTAAGATATGGTTTTGATACCAGACAAATCTGAACTCTAGTCTCATTTAAATTTGCTGGAGTTACTAAGCACCCTGGTGCCTTGGTTACATCATCTGTAAAATGGGGCTGAGATGCTATCAATTTTAGCCTTGCTTTTCGACTTGCATCTTGTGATACTTAGGAACCCTTAATCACATATAAGCAGCAAGCATGTGCTGTTTTCAATATTATCACCATATTCTTCTCTTTAAAAATCTGGTAACGTGTAGTCAATGTATATGTTTAACAATGTCATCATATTCGTATAAAAGCTGAATTATTATGCTAGGGAGGTGGCTCAGTTAGTAAAGTGTCTGCTGTGCAAACATGAGGGCCTGAGTTCCGCTCCTGGAGCCCATGCTAAAAGGTGGGTGCAGCAGCCCAGGCCTGTAACGCGGTGCCGTGGTGGTGATGGTGAAGGGGAGGTGAGCAGGCACTGGCTTCTGGTGAAGTCTGGGTTCATTGGGAGATCCCATCTGGAAACATAAGGTAGAGAATAATTGGGAGAGACACCCAACATTGACCTCTGGCCTCCACAGGCACACATGTACACACACATATGTATAAACACACACACACACACAAGTTCTTATTAAAGTAGTGATTCAGGTTTCTGTACACTTCGGTACTGGAGTGTGGTTTTCTTCATGCTTCCAGGGTGAAAGGCTGGCCTGAGTTGGGGGGGAGGGGTGCTGTGCCTTTTCATACAAACCCTGTCAACTCTGTCTGGTGTTCTCTTCGCTCCTGTGTGGTGAAACACAAAGCATGTTTTGATAAATTACCCTGCATCTCTGTTTACGGCTCTCTTCCTCCACCCAGTGGCAGGAAGCCTCTATAAACGCGGTGAGGACATTTTTACATGTTTAATGTGATTGTTTTTCTCATGTCCTCTAACAGGATTCTGTTTCGAGCCAGTGCCCCCTTGGTTCCCTCCATGTTGTCATTTTCAAGAGCTGTAAGTGGGTAGATAGCCACATGGCCGAGCGGCTGTCAAAGCAGAATTAAGAAGCACCAGCCGCCTGAACCGATCGGGTTGATCAGCTATGTGTGCGGGTGGTTATTAAGCGTGTTGTCCTGCAGCCCCGTTGAAAAGCACGGCAGCATTTAATAAATATTAGAGCATGTCTGCAGCACCATTTCAGTGTGGGAAAGCGATCAATTTCCATTGCAATTGTGTGCACAGGCATAAAACTCTCTTTGGAACACTTAATTCCATGTCAGAGTTTAAAGTAACTGTGATGGTTTCTATTTAGAAATAAAGTCAGAAAAGGGGCTGGGGGATAGATGTCGGCCATAAAGGTCAGAAAACAGAAGATGCCTCAAGTGTTCCCATAATACCATTCACTAAAGGATCTAGAAGCTCGCGGGCATTTGCCCAGGGCAGCCTCACTTCCCATGACCTGGTTTTTACTGGCTACTTTTTTCTTAGCAACTTCTCTTGTCTTTCCCCTCCAGCTGCTACCTCAACCAGAAGGAGGAAGCAAGTGGTAGTAATTGCTGGCCAGGCCAGGCTGTGGGCAAAGCCCAGCCATCTGGGGGAAAGCCAGGAGAATACTCAAAGAGATGCAGAAAAGAGAGGGCAGGGCAGGGCAGATACAGAGGCCACACGGGAGGCTCCCTGCTTCTTCACAGTCTGGATGCCTTTTCTACCGTGCCTTTCTCTCTTCGTGTGTGGCGTTCTCTGTCCATTCCTCAAGACTCTGTCTTCTCTTGTCTGGTTGGTCTCCCCATAAGCCCTTCCTGATTTCTGTCTGGTCGTGGCACCTCTCCTTTGACCCATTTCTCTTACCACAGTCCGATTTATCTCTGGGCTGTTTGAATGTTAAAATCCCTTCGCACCCTGCTTCTTCCAAACATGCTGGGCATGCTTAATAATTAAGGCTGTAATTAAAGTGTAAGAGCAAGTATAATTAAAATTCACTTTAGTAGATCCTGGAATTAGGAAGCAATTGGGTATTTTGGTGTGGCCCTGAAGGAGCCACCAGGACGACGGAGTGGGGAGCTGCTTCCGTCACCCCTTCCCCTGAGCATGCCTACCAGTATAACCTGGGCACCAGAGCTACATGGTGAGAAAATAGGTAGCAGCTCAGAGCCTGCCCTGGAGAGTAGGCAGGACAGGCAGGGGGCCATAGGACACGAAGTCACAGCTAGGGCCCTAGAGAGCCCTCTTAGTTGCAAGATGATCAGCAAAGTTCTGCCCACACCTCTCTCCTCAGGCATCACCATGTGTGACGGTCTGTTCTTAGTCTGTAACCTCAGATGTAACATGTGGCTGATACTGCAAGGTACCCTGAGAAGCAACCTGGCACTGACGTAGGTGTGTCCTGCACTGGCTGTGGCAAATGTCACTAAGTGTCCCCACAGGGCTTGTCCCTGTTGCCATGTAGAGATCATGGAGGACTCTAGCAGCCCATTTGACAAGCCTGCTATAGTTGGTACGTTGAAGGTGGTGGCAAGGAAGGGGGCCCAGGGACTGAGAGTGAGTGGATAGGTGTCCAGGGCAGAGGACAGTGGGACTCTGGCTGTCTGCCTGGGCACTTGCGAATTTTAACACCAATCCTTTTTATTCCCTCTGTGAATATTGCTGCTAAGCCAGATGCTGCAGATGATATTAATTAAAGACCTGAATTATTTATGTTGTTGGTCACAAGGAAAAGCAGCTTTATATATGAGTTTTTAAGACCTTAGCTCCTATGCCATCCCTCTCATGGTAATAATGAATGGAAAATTCTGAGTGACTAGTTCTCAAAATGGATGTAACCATGAGAAAAGCAAGCTAACCCCCAAAATCACAGGGTGGGTGGGGGTGCAGGAGAGGCCAGGAACAGTATGTTCCACAGCTGTGTGGAGGTCTGGGGAGCTAGGTGCTGAAACTGGAGAATACTAGAAAGGAAAAGCTGCTGTACTTTTTCTTAGGCTTTGTTTTTGGCAGAATGGGGGCAGAGACAGTTGGGGACGTTATCCCAATCCATTTCAGTTTAGAAGGAGACAGAAATTTACGTATCAAGTTTCCTGTCCAGAGATGTAATTTTAGGTCAGGCTAGATTTTTGATTTACTCTGTCCTTGCTCCATGAGGGCCACACCTACAGATGACTGTCTGAATTCCTTAATGCCTTACCTAACACATGTTGTGGTCCATGCCGGGTCTTGCTTCTCAGCCCCTGGAAAGGAACTCAAACCTTACTAATCAGAGTGCACACTGGGGTTGTGTTAATGAAGTAATAAAGTTTTGCGTCTATGTGTAGCAGATGATCCCAAAATTTGAAAATTCACAAAGAGGCTGTGAATGTCCTAAATATCCAAGGGCCAGAATCTTGGTGTGACTCACCTGGGTCCTCACACTCAGTCTTCACCAGATAGAAGTGGTGAACAGAACTTCAGATCCCTCACAGCTTGCTAAGGAGTAGTGCACTCTCAAGCTGGCTTCGATGATTGTACTGTTTCCCGGCTGCTTCCTTCCTCTGTAGCTGTTGTCTAGAGGTAGGCCTTGGGTGCTTGGGAGATGGGCTGTGTCCATAGGGTGGCTTGAAACGTGACAGCTTCCCAGAGTGAAGAGAGTAATGTTACTGCAGGCAAGATAGAAAGCACAGGCTTTCATGTCTCACCTAAGAAGTGACATCCTGTCCCTGTTAGGATCTTAAACAAAGGGGAAAGGTTACACAAGCATTGGTCACCAGGGGGCAGAGTCAATCACTTGATCTTTCTGTGATGTTATAGAAGCTACCTGTCATAACATTAAAAAAAAATAGTGTGTTGGGTATAGAAATAGCTCAGTTAGAAAAGTATCTGTCATTCAAGTCTAAGTACCCAATGTAAAATAGCCAGGCATTACTGGTGTGTCCGTTTGTGATGCCGGCACTGGGGAGTGGAAATAGATGGACCCTGGGGCTTCTGAAGGGCTGGCCTGTTTGGTGACACCAGGCCAATGAGAGACCTTGTCTCAGAAAAACTAGATAAACATAGGTGAACAGCACCTAGCATACACACACACACACACACACACACACACACACACACACACACACACACACATACACACATACAGTGTTTGATTCAGAGTGAAGCCAACCCCTCACACAGCCATTTTGATGTGTCAGGGACTTAGCATTGATGAAATTTCTTCCCCATTAATAAAAGCCTGGGAGGATGGGTGAGTCAGTTGCTAGGCTCCATGTCATAATCAAGTGTCTAGGCTGAAGAAGTCATTGTCATCCTTAAAAAAAAATGCCTCGCTTACTGGTAACTTAGCTGGAAGGAAAACAAAGAAAGCGTGGACGTCATGTGGAGATGGTTACGAGCATGTGTTCTGGACCCACTCACATTCTATTGGTTAGGCCTGTCGTGTGATCGTACATGGGAAACAGCCTCTCTCTGCCCAGGCAGCTCCTTCTTCCCAGCCCTACACTGTAGAAGGTAAGCAGCAATCTGTGGAAAGCGTACCATGTATGCCGCAGAGACACTGTGAGTGACAAAATGCTTCCCTTCATAGTATGTTGCGTGCTTCTCATTGCCATGTATTCTGTAAGCTGTGCCATTTTCATATTAGAAAGAAGTGTGTGGAGCATGGGGAATTATTTATTACATGGGACAGGTAAGTCTGTTCTCTGCACTCATCACCTTCATAAATCCGCTTACTTTATAAAAGCAGGGCAATAGGTAGGACCTACTCGTAGCTCTTTGTTGAAAATCATATGCTGCATCTTAGTATCTTGGTGTTATACCTGGCATGCATAAGTGCGTGGCAGATATTAGCGCCAAAGAAGATAATGATGCGTGGAGATAAAGAAGCTGATGCTGTGCCCCTCCCAGGGGAACTACTGACAGTGGTGACTGTGAGAACAGATGGTACTTTCTTCAGTGCCGGTGCCCCGGTGATGTCGTCTCGCCCACACTCATGCAGGCAGCCTCGTTTCAACTCGATAGGTCACACACAGGCCTGGGAAGTAGGAAGGGAGCTGTTGAGAAGGGTTTCGCTGGGAGAAGGAGGGATGCGAGAGAGGGTAATAGGGCAAAAATAACTAAAGCTCATTATGTAGTATATGAAACTGTCAGTGAAAAAAGATAAAGAAGTTGCAGGGCTAGAGAGATATCTCAGTGGTGAGAGCACTTGCTGCTGTCCCGGAGGATTTGGGTTTGATTCCCAACATTCATAAGGTGCCTCAAAACCATCTGTCATTCCAGTTCCAGGGGATCTGGTCCCTTCTCCTGCCTCTGCAGGCATCAGGCATGCACATGGGAACAGACATACAGGCAGACAAAGCACTCATAGGATAAATTTTTAAAATACTTGAAACTCAAGCAAGTTAAGTGATTAACTGAACGCCGTACTCTAAATGTATGGCAGAGGTGAGGGCTTTGGTGCCTTCTCCTGGTCATTGCATCAAGGGCCCTTGGCAGAAGGTACGGTGCCCAGTGTTCTCTTTCCATCGCTCTAGAGGACCCAGTGCCCCGGAAGAGCCAGTGCTACCATCTCAGCACAGCCCGCTCACCTAGCCATTGCCTCGGTGGGAGACATGCTGACCTGACTGGTATCTGTGCCCACATAGAGAGGTATGTTCTCCATGGCCTGTATGTCAGAGCCTTTGTTATAGAGGAAGTCCACCTAGCATCTGCATAAGAATGCAGAAGCAGTTTCCCAAGATGCTTAAGTCACTTTCAAGTCCATCTCCCGACTCAGTGAAGACACCGATCCAGTGCAGATTTTCTTCCTCACACTTACTGAGCAAGTGGCTGACAAACTTTGGGGGCAGGCATGATCTTAACAGATGTTTCTTTCTCTCTTGGAGCAGCAGAGAAAATACAGACAGTGTCATCTAATGTGAGTTGATTACAGGGGAAAGAAGAGGAGGGAACATGTCATCTGGGCACATCTGAAAAGCCAGAGCCTGACAATAACAAGCCACGAGTGCTGTGATTCAGTTGTTGGCATGAAGGGGACCCAGGAATCCTGGGATTTCAGTTATCCAGCTTGACTAGGTGTGCTGCTTGCAGTTGAATTTAGCAGTTGTTATTGTTTCCCCTTCTAGGAACTAATGTCCAGGAGGCTCAGAAAATCCTCAGAAGCAGTGGCCTCCCCATCACGTCAGCTGTGGACCTGGAGGATGCAGCCAAGAAAGCTGTTGCCAGTGTGGCAAAGAAGTGATGACTTCCCCCTGGCTCCCGTGAGGGAGGGCACGCCCTGCATCACATCCCACATCACTGTGAAAGCGATTGTTATCTCACTGGGGAAGGGGGTCATACACAAGGATCATTATCTGTAAAACCTTAAGTCTGAACTTTCTCAAATGTGCTATCCAGAGAGCCTGGAGCTGATCTTACACTGTAGTCATTGTTTAAAAAAAAAAACATACACATCTTACAGTTTCACACTTTATCTTGTCCAGTCACTAGCAGGGTCTGCCAGCTCTGAGACACAGTCATTGTGGCCAAATAATGTACATAGGTACAGTATTTGAAGCCTAATCTATATCCATCCATAAGATTTATGGACATTTAATCTTCTGTAATAGAAAAATTGCAGGACTCACAAGTTCAGACAGGATTCTGTTTAACAGTGACTTCTAGAAGGATACAACTAAGACATCTGAGCATCTAGGAACAGAAGTTTCCAGAGAGCCCAGGAACATAAAGTACGGTTTACACTGGGAGTCCCACATTAATATGTGTACATTGCACACATTTTACCCTGTGCCTTAATGTTGACTATACTGCCTGCCTCACACCAGACTGCAGCCAGAAGCCTTACATGCAAGTTTAATGGTAGGTTCTGTTTCGTGTTGGAACTGGTGAATGCTGATTTTTATGACACTGTAGTTAAGCCATGTCATTAAGAGACAATACTGAAGATCAAGCTCACATTTACCAGCTTGTCATAGGTGGGAAAATGTCATTGGAGAGAATGTGGCCTTCCTAATAATGCCTTTTTTTTTTGTGCTGAGAATTTTCTTAATTTGATTTTTGTTTAATTTTGATAAATTTGTACTGACAATACATTTTAAATAAAATTGTTTTTCAGGGCTATGTTGGTTGTGCATTTTTTATTTCTGTCCGTTTGTCCTGGCTTCGCCATTCTTTCCCCGATGAAGGCATTGGCCTTTGTTCTGAGTCCCAACTCCAGTTAAGAAACGTGTGGTTGACCTGGGTTGCTCCAGCGCCCAGGTCATGTGGCCATCTCTGTGGTAGATGATTCGGTGAAGGACTGAAATTTACACATTAGACACAAGCCCAGAAGTGTGTCTGTGATGTCAGACAAGGTGATGTCGTCCAGTCAAACACTGGTGGCAGGGGTTGTCCTTAACGTTTTTTCCATTTGTACACCAGTGCACAGCCAGCCACACTACTTTGCTTGTTCACTTGATGTTATTCTTACACATTTCACAAGTAGATCAAGTAAAAAGGCTTTACACATCTGCATGTGCCATGGAGAAATAAATCATCTGCTGGATTTGGTCATCAGTCTTTTCTCGAACACTGCACTGAGTGAAGACTATCAAGACATCTTTCTAAATCTTTTGTCTTCTGATAGCTAAATAACTAGTTTGCACAGTAAAAAGATTCAATTAGCTAACAATCAGCAGTATGAGCTTTGTTCTTTGCAAAAGGCCTGTGACTGTCTTGTATGTTGATATTTCTAATCAAGCAGTTTGAAGGCGGGAAGGAACTTAACCATACATGAGGCTATTTTATAGAACGGCTAATAATAGGCATTTTTCCTTCAAATGAGCAGTTGAGCTCATTGTGTGTATTTGGATTGCTCAGATCCCTGATGCTGCAAAACGCCATGCATCTGTGTTTGATGCTGTACATGCCTGTGTCCTATAAGTGTGTGTGGAACACTCTGTGGCACTCGTGGAGAATCTACTATAATTGTGCTGTTATCTCCTGTGTGCCCCTGTGTGCACTGCCCCAGTGTGTCCTATGTTTGAATCTCTTAGCAGCCTGTAATATACAAAAATACCAGATGGTTACCTTTCAGTCTGGTCAGGTGTGTGTGTGTGTGTGCTCGGTGCTCGTGCACGTGCACTTGCACGTGTGCTCATGTGAGCAATATATGAATGTGTGTGCAGAAGCCAGATGAGAACAGTGTGTGTCCTGCTCTGTCACTCTCTTCCTTAATTCACTTAAGGCACTAAGCCAGAGCTAGATTGCACAAATGATCTCTCTCTCTCTCTCTCTCTCTCTCTCTCTCTCTCTCTCTCTCTCTCTCTCTCTCTCTCTCTCTCTCACACACACACACACACACACACACACACACAGAGGACTGAGGGTACAGGCATATAGCTATGCCCTGCATTTTATGTTGCTACAGTGAATTGTAACTCGCACCCTCATGTTTGTACAAGTACTCTTGCCCATTGAACTCACCATCTTCCCAGCTTCCCTTGTCAGTACTCTTTAAGCTTAGCTCTGCAAAAGCACAAAATGCTCATGAAAGGAAATGACAGTCTAAATATGATTACCTGAACTGCTTTCTGTGCAGGGTTTTAACTTGTGTGTTAGTCTACCATTGACTGCCATAGTCCCAGAACAAGTACTGTATTAGAGATTCTTCTCTGACCCTCCCACTTATGAACATCCATGTCTTTGACTTGGTTAGCCTATTACACTATTAAAAGTTGGAGCTTTTCCATTGAAGTTATGTCTCCATTCATAAATTGGTAATGTATCAGGGAAATTTTTCAAATGACCTAACTAGACCTGTGAATTGCTTTTAATGAGTCCTTGCATGATGTGTATCTGTGTTCCTCGCTGTACTTACTCCCCAAGGAAAAGAAAATCACTGTGAAGAATTGTTTGTTTTTAAATTGGAAACTTTAATAGAAACGAGAATAAAAATTATTTTTGACATTTCTAAGTTAAACATTTAAAAATCTAATGGGATCCTTAGCAGGATCCAATATATATTAAAAAATACAATAGGTGGTAAGATGTATAAGAGGTGTGGGTTATTACATAAAATGTGGGACCTGAAGGTTACAAACTAAGGCCACATGGCTTGTTAGGGTTAACCAAGTTTCTGTGTGTCATGTGGCAATGTTTGTGTTTCAGCAAAGTGAAATAGAAATGAAAAAGTAGGGACTAAGTTTTTTTCTGTTTCCAACCCTTTAAGAACTAACTAGTCTACAAAAGGCCACACTTGCCAATAGAAACCTATCCAGTTGTGTTAATTTGTCTTTCCATCACAATTAAGATCTATCTATGCATTGTTGGTTCTGAGTTTATCCTTTGATGTGTGTTGGAACAGCATCAGATCATAGGTACCTGTGTTAAACTCCCCCAAGAGATGTGTGGTGGTTTCCATAGGTATGCAACACCCCACTCCCACCCCATAGACCCATGTGTTTGAATGCTTGACCTATGGGAAATGGGCCCAACAGGAGGTATGGCTTTGGAGTAGGTGTGACCTTGTTGGAGGAACTGTGTTACTGTGTGGGTGGGCTTTGAGGTTTCTGAACTCAAGCTATGTCCAGTGTCAGTGACAGTTTACTTCCTGTTGCCTGTGGATCAAGATGTGGAGTTCTCCCCTACCTCCCCAGCTCCATGTCTGCCTGCATGCTGCCTTGCTTTCCTCCATTACAACAATAGACTAAACCTCTGAACTGTAAGCCAGCCCCAATTAAATGCTTTTTTTTATAAGAATTGCCCTTGTCATGGTGTATCTTCACAGTAAGAGAAACCCTGACTAAGACAGGTTGCATCCTTGAAGTCATCCTTGAAAACTGTTTGCAGGGCTGAGTCGTGGAGCTCATAGAACAATAAAGCAAGGGGCAAATGACTTAGTGCTTGTACCACCCCCAACATTGCTGCAAAGGTTTTCTTACAAATTGTGACAAAATGCAGTCAGACTGCCCTGTTAATATTTCACTTGCACAGTACTGGGCTGATAGAGTTTGGAGTTATATGTGTCTCAGCTGAGCACTTATGTTGTCAAACAAAATGTTCTGTAATGGTGACAGTGGCAAATCCTGATACTATCCAATATCTAGCCATTAACCATGTGACTAATGATGACCAGGAACTGGATTATTAGGGCTAAAGCACTTGCCACACAAACCTGATGACTGAGTTTGGATCCCGAGGACCCACAAAAGAAGGGTAGCCTATGTATCTGTAATCCCAGTGTGTCTATAGGAAATGTGAGAGACAGGAAGAGCTCCACAGGCTTTCAGGCCACCATGCCTAGCTTACAAACAAGGTAGAGAGAGAGAACTAACACCAGCTTATGTCTTCTGACCTCCATAAGTGTGCCATGGCATGTGTTTCCACACCCTTATGCCAGAACACTCAAGTTTCATTCACATTTCAGAGGGACTAAATCATTAAATACGGTAATTAATCACCACATGTGGCTGATGGCTGTATATTGTAGGTCACAGCTCGTTTAAATTTCATTGTTATTAAGATGCATTGCATTTATTTCAGAGGAGCCACATTGATCAAGTGCTACTTGGTGTCAGGCCTCTTACTGTGTTACCTTAATTAATCCTCTTAAGTACTCTTTGAATACATCATTTTTCCAGGTTAGAAAGTTGCATTTTTTTTCACTTATTTTATTTTATTTGAACTCGTGTTGTGCCTACATGTGTATCTGTGCACACATGCATGTCTGTTACCTGCAAAAACCAGACGAGAGCATCAAATCCCTTGTAGCTGGAGCTGCAGATGGTTGTGAGCCACCATTTGAATGTTGGAAATCAAATCTAGGCCCTCTGAAAGAACAGACAGCACTCTTAATCACTGAACCATCTCTCCAGTCCCAAGACAGGTGTATTTTAGGGATGTTCAGTATCATGGGCCAGAACATGTAAGAGCATGAGTGCTCAAGACTGGAACTTCTGCAGAGTATAAAGTCTACTCTGTTTCCTACATATAAGGACCCTATGCCTATGACATTTGTGGTTATGAAGATTCAAAAGGAATGTGTCATCTGTCTTGTATTTCACACGTGGGGAAACAAAATTTGAAGGCTGAAAGATCCGCAAATACAACTGGGCAGGTTGTATAAATCACAGTATGGATGATGCATCCCAGGCCAGAAATCTAAGGATGCAGCCTCAAGTACCTTTCTCAAGCACTAAAACTACCATGACTATATAAGATAGAGAATGATGGAAAGAATACAATTCCAATTCATAACACACAGCCCAAGAAGGGAGATGGAGTGTGTAAGTCCTCACTCTCAGAGAGGTAGACAGCTCATCTCAGCTACCCAGTCAAAATGGTTTGCACATATGTCAGAATAAAGAGAAGGTAGAACAGTGTTCATCATACACAAGAATAAAGAAACAGAACGGTATCCATACATAATGGAAAGGGAAGCAGGCATATAAAGTGAAATACCCACATAGCAGACAAGTCCTTACCGATGCATATACAATTCAATATTTCTAAGAGAACTTTCCAATTAAAACATACTTACACAATTATTATTCCCTTCTCTTTTCTTCCCTTCTAGTCCCTCCTATACCCTTTTCTTCCCTTCTAGTCCCTCCTATACCGCTCCTTATTCTCTCTGAAAATCAAAATCATGGCTTCTTTATTGGTGTGTGTGTGTGTGTGTGTGTGTGTGTGTGTGTGTAGGTAGATTTATATACATATATGTGTGTCTTAGTTATGGTGTTGCTATAAAGAGGCACCATGACCACAGCACTCTTTTTTTAATGATTTATTTATTCTCATTTTATGTGCATTGGTGTTTTGCTTGTATGTGTTTGTATGAGGGTGTCAGATATCCTGGAACTGGAGTTACAGACAATTTGAAACTGCCACATGAGTACTGGGAATTGAAACTGGGTTATCTGGAAAAATATCCAATGCTCTTAACCACTGAGCCATCTCTCTAACCCCAACCACAGTACTCATAAAGGAAAACATTTAATTGAAGTTTTGGCTTATAGTTTCCCAGGTTTAGTCTATTATCATCGTGACAGAGAGCATGGTGGCTGTGTATATGGCGGCATGCAAGCTGGCATGCAAGTAGACATATAATGGAGAATTTTATATCTTGATCCAAAGGCAACAGGAAGTGAACCAAATGTGGCATTAGCTGATATGAGACCTCCAAGTCAGCCGTTACAGTGACAAACTTCCTTCAACAGAGCCACACCTCCTAATAGTGCCTCTTCCTTTGGGGTCATTTTCTTTCAAACTACCACCGTGTTCATTCCTAAATATATAAATTCAGTCTGCTTGTGCTGGGTTAATGTTATTTATATTTACATGATTTCAAGGCTAACCACTTGTTATTGGATAATTAATTAAGGGACTCATCTTTGGGGAGGACTATTTCTCCTAGTTTAAGGATCCTTTAGTTGCCTGTATTTCTTTGTCTATAGGTGTGGTCCCATGAGGTCTTCCCCTTCCATATTGTCTATCATTGTTATACTTTTTCAGATCTTGGTTAGGTAGTCATATTGTTGAAATACCATGGGTGAAGATTCCCTCTCGTTTCTAGGAGATGCAATCTCACAGCACATTTCCTGATTCTCTGGCTCTTGTCATCTCTTCTCCCCTCTTCTGTGATGTTCTATGAGCCTTGGGTGCAGGAATTGTGTTGTAGGTTTATCAACTGATGCTGAGCTTCCCACAATCGGCTGTTCTTTGCATTTTCACCACTTATGACTTTCTATGATACTCTCCATCTGTTACAAAGAGAGGTTTCTTTGATGAAGGGTGGGAGCCACACTTAGCTGTGGGTATAAGGGTAAGTACTTAGAATGCAGCTAGGAATTATACTGGTTTGGTAAAGTGTCAATAGCAGATTCTCCTCTAAAATTTATGACCTCACTAGTCCAAGCAGTTTGGTGGTTTACAGTACCAGACATGATTTCCCTCCTGTTGAGCATCCAATTAGACAACATACAGCTGTCTAGTATGTCTAGTCTAGTATGAATGTGTAGGCTGTGCTAGTCTTTGAGGTGGGGCTGTCTATACACTGTACCCAGCAGAAGCAAAGAACACCCCATAGTTTTGAAATATGAAAATGTCTCAGGCTTTGACAATTATCCCAGTGAGAGTAAAACTGGTCTCATAAGAACCAGTAATCTAAAAATGAAGAAAAAAAATCCCACCTGTTTCTAATACTCTTGATTTTAGTTTACACCCTTATTACCCCCCCACACACACACACAATATATCCACATGGACAAAATTTCACACAAGTTAGCACTTTTGTATGTCTACTCTACCACTTCTAACAGATGTGTATGACTCTACTTTTTACATAAAATATTGATTATTCAATTTACTATAGTGTTATATTGACAATGTTCCCAATTTTTATATCTTAGAGACAATATTGTGATAACAGATTTTTGGTGACTGTCTTATTTTCTTAAGAATTTTGTGAGGGACTCGTCCATTGTGATGGCTTCTTTGTATTTTCTCATTTTCATGTTCAGCCAGGACCTGCCAGAGGGAGGTTGTTTTAAAACTGAGATCCTTTCTCCATAAAATATCAACTTATTGGTACCTCCTGAAATGCACTCTTCTTTCAAGTTCTAAAGGAGTTTTTGAAGAGTTTTATGCTATAGCACTTGATAAAAATGTTAATTTTAGCTAAGTAGAAGGTGACCAATGACTAACCTACAAAGAGAAGATAGGAGGAGGAGAAGAAGGGAAGGAAGGAGGAAGAAGAAGAGGAAGCAGCCGCTAAGCGAAGCAACTGAAGCCCGGGGAAAACATCAGCACGGAAGAACTAATCAGTGAATCACAAACGCACAAAGGTCCCAAATACACAGAGAAGCTACCACCACCAACAGTTTTCCAGCTTCAAGTGTCAGTCATCAAGGTTAAGAATTGCGGGCTATGGCTTCTTTGGAAAGCCAATTCCAAGGCAAAACTAGATACTGATGTAAAACAAAGCACACAGCAGAAAGGAATTATGAGCAAAGCTCACAGAGCATGGAGATGATGGGACAGAAAGACTGTAGAGAGCCGCGAAATGCCATGCCTTAAAGATGGCGCTGGCTTCCGCCTTTCAGCTCCCCAAGGGTGAGCACTCTCTGGCATAAACAAGCCCTTATTTGGTTAAGTCTGTTCAGCCTGTCTGCTTCCGCGTTAGAGTAGCCTATCTGCAGGGTCCACGAAGCTCACTTGGGTTGGTTAGCGCAAGGGGGTTTAAGCCTGTGCAGACATTTCCCCGGGGTCTTGCAGGTCAGAAGAACATGTTTCAAGGATCCTGATTAAAACTGCATGAAGATCTTCCCAGAGTCGTTTCTTCCTTGCTGGCGAGGGGCAGGCGTGGTACAGAGGACTGTGAGCATCCAGGGAGAGACAAAAACAGAAACTGGAAAGTTATTTTAAAGGCATAATCAAAAGTGTTCTTTGACATGGAAGTGGGGGTTTTCCTAGGGGAAAGAATGGTGCATTTCAGGAGGTACCAATAAGTTGATATTTTATGGAGAAAGGATCTCAGTTGTAAAACAACCTCCCTCTGGCAGGTCCTGGCTGAACATGCAAATGAGAAAATACAAAGAAGCCATCACAATGGACGAGTCCCTCACAAAATTCTTAAGAAAATAAGACAGTCACCAAAAATCTGTTATCACAATATTGTCTCTAAGATATAAAAATTGGGAACATTGTCAATATAACACTATAGTAAATTGAATAATCAATATTTTATGTAAAAAGTAGAGTCATACACATCTGTTAGAAGTGGTAGAGTAGACATACAAAAGTGCTAACGTGTGAAATTTTGTCCATGTGGATATATTGTGTGTGGGGGGGGGTAATAAGGGTGTAAACTAAAATCAAGAGTATTAGAAACAGGTGGGATTTTTTTTCTTCATTTTTAGATTACTGGTTCTTATGAGACCAGTTTTACTCTCACTGGGATAATTGTCAAAGCCTGAGACATTTTCATATTTCAAAACTATGGGGTGTTCTTTGCTTCTGCTGGGTACAGTGTATAGACAGCCCCACCTCAAAGACTAGCACAGCCTACACATTCATTCTGAAGCTGAGAAACTCTGCCCTGATGGCATTTACTAATTCACTCTGGTAATTAGGGCTTACTGTGTAATAAACTGATGTCGCCTAAATGACGGGTGCTAGAAAAAAGGCAGCTGGAAAAGAGTTTATTAGATGAATGTATTAAACTTTAAAAGATATGTACTCATTTGTACATTGCTCTCTTTAAGGTCTTGGATTAATTGGCAAACATTTTGTTATAATAGAAACTTATATGCTAATTTTCTATTTTAGGATAAATTTTAAATTCTAAGAAAAAAAAAATGTTGCTTTGGTTTTTAAGCGGGACTACCCAACTAATGAAAGTATCCACTCACTTTCTGTTTTGCTATCTCAAAATGCACGCCCATGTCATTTTGATGCCTTTAATTACTGGTCCTGAGTTTGTTTACTTTACAAATATGCTTTTAAATTTCTTCACTATCTAGAACTTTTCCTATGCTGTTGCACGGTTGCTGGTAGTAATTTTGAGGTGGTTTTATTTCTGCAGCCTTGGCTGTGAATCTGAAATTTTAGCTTATAGAAGTTTTCCATTTTGTTTTTCACTGGATGTTGTCAACCATGGATGCTGGCTGGGATGTCTAGTGAGGGTAAAACCTGCTGTTGGAGATGAGGCAAGATATAAGGCCAACCCAGCCCCTCTGGAACTTACTGGTTAGAGGCAACATGACAGACCTTTGCCCAGAGAATACAAAATAATGTGTTGGGAAACGTTTCCTTTTCTACCGGAGCTGCCACCCAGAACTGGAGGGGGCTCAGACCATGTTCAGTGTTGCCATCACCTCAGATAGCAAATAAGACTGGTAAATTCTAGCTTTTTCTGAGCTTTTTCATCCTCTGTAGCCAAACCACTTTAGGATCACTTCCAGAATATGCCATTTAAAAATAGGGGTGGAAAACATAGCTAATTAAGTTTAATTCAAACAAATGTTTGCCTAACATCTGCTCTCCCCTGGCAATATGGCAGCTGCAGGACAAAAACATACTCAATAAAGACAAACATTCCACTCATGGCAGGGAAGACCCAGACATGCTCAGAGCTACCCAGTGGCACTTGACAGGACTTGGAGAAGTGACAGAAATGGAATTCGAGAAACTCTGCAACAATTTCCCATCAGAAATGGGCATACCATGTGTTTGTGTGCTGTGTGTCAATGTTAGCAATGTTACATTGTTCTGGTGCTCACTCTGTAGACCAAGCTGGCCTCAAACTCAGAGATCTTTCTGCCTCTGCCTCCCAAGGGCTAGGACTAAAAGTGTGTGCCATCACTGCCTGGCAACAATTATATATCTTTGGGGTCTGAATTTTAGAAACTAAATATATCTTTCAGACACTTTGTTTAAAAGTGAATAATTGATTAAATTACAATCCTCCTTCCTCATATTATAGATCTTCTAGCTCTATCCAGCCTTTGAGTCAAGATTTTGGCCACACTCAAACTACCCATACAGCATATTGCATTTGCCTTCTGAGGGCTTCCCAGTGTGTGATCAGACACCCCAGGTGCTCCACTGACTCCCAGAAATCTAATAAATGTAAAGTTTAAAAATGGATATTAAATGATCTCCACTGTCTTGCTATTGTTTGTACATTTCTCAAGATTTCTGCTTAAAGTCCCAAGTCAAGGGTTCACTCACACAGTAGTTTTAAAATAAGAACTTGTCAATCTAAATATATCTTTTACACAAAGCACATGCAAAACTGCACAAAACTCCTGTGCACTGGGTGTCTTCCACATGCCTGGGTTTTATTCTGACTTGTGCTGGGCTAGCTGAAATCATAATAGCTTGCTATCATGGCCCCTAGCACTTTAGTCAATCATTGTTTTCATTACTATTACAGATTTAAGTCACCCAACTCCTTCAACGGGAGAGCTGGCAACGCCTGGTTGGCTGGTGAAGCTGTGGCCCAGAGTCCAAGCTCTGTTCTGGAAATCTTACGTTTGATCTAGCTTCTTCATTCTTAAGACATATGTGATGTTGGAGAGCTTGTTTTTCAATTGTTCTACCATCCCATTCTTTTCTCATCTCTACCTTTTCTCTCCCCTTATTCTATGAGTCCAAACATGAGAGCATTTGCTATGATCCCAGGGCTCATTTGAGGGTCTCTGGGTGGTTTGGGACTTTTGTTTGTTGCTGTTTTCAGCCTGTTTCATCTGTGTTGCTCAGAATGGGAGGTTATTTTTGTTCTGCCTACCAATTTCTAAGGGATTTTCTACACACCATCAAATTTGTTGTTCATATATGTTTACTTTTTATTTTAATTTCTATGCTTTTTCAGTTCTCAAATTTCCTTTTGGGAGACTGGAGAGATGGGGATATGATACATGAAGAGGCTGTATCATTCTGGTAGAGGAAACCAGGTCTTGGTCCCCATCACCCACATATGGCAGCTTACAACCACCTGTAATTCCAGCTCCAGGGGATCTAATCCTTAAGGCTTTCTCATATAAGTGAGTTTTGCAACTGCAAACTCAGTGACAGTACCTTTATGATAGTGCTTTAGACATCTGAGAAGGCGCTGGGGGTGTGGCTCTACTGGTAGAGTGCTTGTCTAGCCCTAGGTGCCAGGCCCTGCACTGTACAAACCCAGAATGGTGGTGCATACCCCTAATCCCAGCACTTGGGAGGCAAAGGAGGACCAGAAGCTCATTTTCACTACACAATGAGTTTGACCAGCCTGAGCTACATGAGACCCTAAATAAATGAAACATCTGCCAGATAATTCTAGTACTGCTGCCACCTTGACCTTGGTGGCTGTTAACTACCATTTCATTCACTCTGAGAGCTTTGTGATGTCCCCTTCTTATCTTCATGAAAAATATGTTTTTCTTCACTGAAGTGTGGGCATTGGGTTTCTAGACTCTGGGTCTTTGTTAAGCCTCTGATCTCTGGCTCTGTTTCAGGAGGGGTCTGGGGAAAGGTGCTATTCTTAACCACCAGGAGAGGTAGATGACCAGGTTCTACCACTGACCTCATTCATATCTGAGCACAGGCCAGAGGAAGGATGGGTATCCTGACTTCCTATTGTGCCTCTGCTCCCTGACTTGAAGGCAAGGGACCGCCTGGTCATTCGGGAGTCCCACTACCTCCCTGGACCTGAGACAGGTTGTGGCCTTCTTAGCACATGGTAGATGTAGAAGTCTCAGTTCTGCTTGGGCTCCTCAGACCTTAAGACACAGCAATGGGAAGCAGCTTCATTTCTGCTTTGTCTGTGTGGGGACCTAGGAACCCTGATGTCAGCAGATGATCTCTGACAACAGTTTGGAAAGGAAAAGTCTTGTCCATGCCTAGCAGGGCTAAGTCTGGATTCCCACTTAGTGTCCCTGGCCTGTGTTCACAGCCTGGTAAAGGAGAAATCTAATTCTGCACTCTGTGCCTGCTGGCTTTTGTAGGAGTGTGGTCATGGGTGATTTTAGTGGGGTTTTCCTAAAAGAAGACAGTCATGGGGTTGTTGCTTTCTGCCTTTCAAGGCTGCATCATTCCTGGTCCCTTGCATAGATACAACAGGCTTTGTTGAGATTTTTCCTGTCCTTGCCCATTGGTACTTTCTGATCGGGCTTATGTGACACAAAAGCCCAGGGACTTTGCCACTGTGCTGCTTTCCGAAGACTCCAGAAGGGCTTTTTCATTGTCTGAGACGTGACATCCACACTGTCCTCTCACCACCTGGTGATGAGAAAGCCCATCGGTGTCCTCTCACCAAAAGAGGACATCTCTTCTTGGACTTCAGAACTCAAAAGAGGAGACATGCCATTATTTTTAATGATATTGTTGTCATTTACTTGTTTTTTACGTATTTCTTCAAAAGCTACAGTAATGTTTTTATTGTTTTTAATTTTTAAAAATTAAAAAGAAAAAAGGAGGTGTTTTTGTTTTTGTTTTTCTACAGTGGTGCAGTGGTTCCCACCTGTCCTAGTTATGGCTTTTGTTTGTTTGTTTGTTTTTGCTGTGATGGAACACCATCTTTGAAAATGGTTTATTCAAATTGTGCTTCTACATCACAGTTCATCAAAAAAAGAAAGGAAGTCAGCACAGGAACTCACACAGGGCGGTGGGATCCTGGAGGCAGGAGCTGATGCAGAGGCCAAGGAGAGGTGCTGCTTACTGATTTGGTCCCCATGGCTTGCTGCTCAGCCTGCTTTCTTATAGAACCCAGGACCACCAGCCTAGGAATAGCACCACACACAATGGGGTGCCCCCGCCCCGCCCCGCCACGCCCCGCCCCACCCCACCATGCCCCGCCCCATCCCACCCTGCTCGCTACACTCCCCCACAATCACTAATTAAGAAAATGCCCCACAGCTGGACCTTATGAAGACAATTTCTCATCTGAAGCTTCCTCTCTGATGACTTCAGTTGACATAAAACTATCCAGCACAGCATCTTTGCTCAATTTCCCGCACTGTTCAGCGCTGACTGTGTGGGTGGGTAGGGTTATTTTGCTCTTTAGGATTGCACTGTAAGTCATACTGTGTTGACTCTCTGTCTCTCTCTGTCTCTCTCTCTCTGTCTCTGTCTGTCTGTCTCTCTGTCTCTGTCTCTGTCTTTGTCTCTGTCTCTGTCTCTCTCTCTCTCTCTCTCTCTCTCTCTCTCTCTGTGTGTGTGTGTGTGTGTGTGTGTGTGTGTGTGTGTGTGTTTAGACATCAGAGACTAATTTCTAGTGCCATGCCATCTTCCTTGTTTTCTGACTTAGATAGGTTAGTTGACCAGGGATCCCCACTGATTGATCCCAGGACACCACACCCAGCTTTTTTAAAATGTGGGTTCTGGGGATAAACTTAAGTCCTCATATTTGAGAGGAAAGCACTTTGCTGTCTCCCAGGCCTCAGTGTTCTTTTACCCTCACATTGTGGAATTTTCCCAGGTTCTGTCATCTGTCCCTTAATTAGCTTCTATAAGCAGCAGCTCACGGAGTGGGAGGGGAACAATAGGAAAATCTGTGTAGTCGCCACACCGCAACTGCTCTCCACCTGGAAGGTTCTGTTGAGAAATACCTGGTTGTGCAGTGGTACAATTACGTGAACAAATATTTCCTGTGAAGAAGTGAAACCTTGACATATGCTTGTGCATTTTATTTTCCCACTAAAAATCCTGTATTTGAACGACTTAGTATTAATAACCAGTGAGATTCTAACAACCCCCAAATTATTAGGTTCCTGTGAATGCATGGGCCCTTTGAGAAACCTGAGTTCTTATTTGTCTCTATCCAAAGATTTATCACAATGGATATTATTTCAGGGTTTAAATTAGTTGTTTTCTTTCTCGGCTGAACAAGAAATGTTCAAATTGAATTCATGTTCGTGGCTGGGGTGGGCAGGGAACAGAATCTGAAAGAGGAATTCTTACTCAAGTGATTTACTGAGGTCAAGATCTCAGGAGAAGCATAAAGAGGGGGAGGGAGTGGGTTAGAGCTGGGGAAGGAAGGAAGTACAAAAGTAGCTAGGCAAGTAGCTAGATATAGTAGAGTCTAGTCCAGGCCTCACCCTAGTGGGTACTCTAGACAGAAATTGTACCATGGAAATGCTGTCCTCCAGAGCCGCAATGGCTCCATGTTCCATCATGGATATGGGTAGACTCTGCAAGAGAGGACTCATTTGATCCCATCAGGTGTTTCTGAAGGAAGCAGCTCCTGGCAACTTGAAGGCTTGCACTAGCAGTGGGACAGAGTCAGCTGCTGTCACCACTCACAGAAGAGTGTGCCCGATACAGGTTATCTTTATTCAGTAAACACCAGCACTGCAGTATAAAACATAGTGTTTTTTTTAGCACACTGTAATCATCTACCTTAGGGTACAGAACACATCTTCTAAACTTGTGAACTTAGAAGTCTGATGGTTGAGACAGTCTGAATGTCAATAATCACAAAATGTCAAATATAACTTTAAAAATTGTGTCTGTGTGTGTGTGTGTGTGTGTCTGTGTGTGTGTGTGTGTGTGTGTGTGTGTGTGTGTGTGTGTGTGTGTGTGTGTGTGCGTGTTCTGTGTATGAGCACATGCCACATCACAAATTTGGAGGTCAGGAGTCTGATCTCTTCTCCCTCCACCCCTTGTTTTGAGGCAGTTTCTCTCTGTTTTGTTTCTGCCACTTGTATCTGAAGTGGTAATGCAGATGCACACAGCTGCATTGAGCTTGTTATGTGAGTTTCAGGGAGGTGCTGGGAAGCATGTCAAATTGGTTGACACACACACACTCACACACACACACACACACACACACACACACACACACACACACACATCTCTGTAGCATTCTTTATGAAGCTCAGGAGCTTTGCTTATTGCATTTAGCATTTGTTAGGCACTTGAGTACTAGTGAGTGGTTTTCAGTAGGCTCAGCAGAGTGGGCATTCTTGCTGGTCCAGCTTAGCATTGGTTGGTGGCTGATCTAGGCTATCTTTGACTGGCACTCTGGAATACTTGTCTCTGCTCCATGCTCCTCAGAGCAGCCCAACCAGGGCATATCCTCACAACCAGAGGAAAGAATGCAAGCATTTTTAGCCAGCTGTTAGTGTCCCAAACATAAACATCCTATTGGCCAAATCTAATCACATGATCACATAAAGAATCAAGTTTCCTCTTGATAGGAGCTGCTTCAAATCCCATGGCAAAAGACATGAATGTGGCAAAGTATGTGGAGTTGAGCCATTATTGTCATCATGAAAAAGAGGTGAGCAGAGGCCAGATGATTCTGGATCATTCTGGAGCAACTAGGAAGTTAAATCACAGCCAGGTCCAGTGTCCCAGCTTGAACTCTGGGGCAGCAGTCCGTTCACCTCATTCAGCCTCTGAGGCCACCACAGAACACTACACAGCCCCTCAGCAGCACGGTTTTCGTTCCTCTGCTCTGGCTGTGGCTCCTGTGCCCAGAACCAGCCTTATGAGACATCTAAGTGCTGTGTGTGATTCAGTTTCCATTTCCTTCCCTTACCACTAGACTTGGTATTTAATGTACATTTTACATTCCTGTGAGAAATTCCAAGTGATTTACGCTGCACACATTAACCAAGCTATCTCCAGCTCTGCTGAGATCGCTCTGTATCACTTGATGGCAGAACTTCATAGTAAAAGCATCTAATTACCACATGCAGGAGCCACCCAGAAAGGCACTGTAAGGCCCTTCAGTGATTTCTTTCTCTTCAGAACAAGTCTAAGACTGAACAATCAGACCTCAGAGTTCTGACTTTGGCTCTATTGCAGTCCTGTTCTGTTCTAAAAGAACATCTTGTGTACACTTTCTGATCTGTCTGAGGACAGGGATGTTTGCCTGCTTCCTGCTACCTCATGCAAAGGTCAGGGACCTGAGGGAGCAATGGAGTTGTGTTTGTAGCATGTGAGAGGCATGGGGTGGGGAGGAAGTGGTCAAGGGAGAGAGACAGGGGCAGGGGCAGGGACGTGGATATGGACAGGAAAGGGACAAGGAGAGACACAGGGATCGGGAGAGCAGGGGGTATCATCTTGGTAGGATTGTCATACCCTTGGGAGCTCTGAAGTCTTGTCTTAATGTATGACAAGGAAAATAGCACTATATAAGTCTGACTCCATTTTCAGATGCCCTTATGACAAACAAGGAAGTTGATCTAGCAAGAAATAGGAAACTTGAGGAAGCTGTTTATGCTGTTCACTGCTTCTGCAGCAGACCCAGTTTCAATTCCCAGCATCCACATGACAGTTCACAAACATCTATAACTCCAATTCTGGGAGATATGGTGCCTCTTCTGAACTTCATAGGTACCAGGCATGTACATGGTTCACATAAATAACATGATGGCAAAAACACTCACACACATGCAAGTAAAATAAATATATTTTAACAAACAAAAAAGGAATGTAACTACTACCCAAGACTCTGCAGCCCACCAAAGTGGATCACTGACATAGTTTCATGTTAAAGGAGATTTCTAGAGGATACTGTTTTTGCTGAAATTGTTCCTGAAAGTTGAGTATTATCATGAAATTACTTTTTATATTTAAATTGCCTAGTAATGTAATTGGAAAGTGGAAGACGTGATGGTTAATTCCGATGGCAACTTGATGATATTTAGGTCCACTATGCAAACAAATTGAAAAGTGAAGCATGAAAAACAAATAAATAAATCATTAAAAATATATTTAAAAAATGAGGAAGTGAGCTGAGTGCCAGCATCTGTCTCTGCTTCTTAGTTTAGGATGCAGTGCAACTGCGGCCTCACACCCCTGCCGCGATGCCTTCTCTTAAAGGCAGGTTATACAGAGTCAGGCTGAGTATACAGAAGGACAACAGGTTAAATACATGGTCTTAAATCACTTCAAAGGGTATTATTTACTTCGCTGTGAGGTCTGGCAAAAGTTCAGTCTTTTGGGAGTCAACAGGTATTTTCACAAGATCTTAGCAGGCCCAGAAAGTATGACTGTTCTTCCACAGTGTTCTTCCTCGGATGCTCAGCAATGTTATTGTTGATGCCTCTGGCTCCTCGTTGATCTGCTATGGCTGCCACGATGCTAAGCATCACATCTTCAGTCAAAATCCAGATAGAACAGGGTAGGGCCCTGTGCTGTGAAAGCAAAGGAGGCTTTCCTGGGAGACTCCCTTGTGGCGACATTTCCCTTTGTCTCCTTGCTCTGCTCATTATTTTATCAGATCATGGCATTTCAATAATTATATTGCATATCTGTTGCTGATATTATTGTCCTCGTGTTTTTTTCTTACAAGTGTTACTAGATATGTGTCTGGGTTTGGGTTTTGTTCTTTTAAATCTGTTTTTCAGAGAACCAATTCCAAGATTACTCACCCTCCTAGTTGTGCATTTGCTTTTATAATTTACTTCTTTCTTGATGGTATTTCTTTTCCTCTTCTGCATCTGTTTTCTCTAAAATCTTTGTCTAAATCTTAATTTAAAATTTTAACACGTTTCAGTTTGCTTCTTGCTATTGGGAATTCACATTCAAACAAGTTTTGTCTACATTCCACCTGTTATTCGATGCCACGTTTCATGTAAATATGTTAGAATTCTGGTACTGTAGCTTCCTCTTTGACTTGTGCCATGTTTATACCAATATAGTCCAACATTCTAAAAAATATTGAGTTTTCAAGCTGCTTTTGAATTCTTGGTCTCTAATTTCAACACAATAAGACAATATGGTACTGAAGCTTTGAAAGGTGCTGGTAGTTTGTTGGATATGATTAGTTCCTGTAAGTGGCACCTTGTACTTAAAAAGAAAAAAAAATGTCTAGGTAGGTAGATCTTTCAGTATATCAATATCAAATTAGACTGATTAATTAGGCATTGCAAAGAGCCTATTGACTTAAATGTATTTAAAGATTGATCTTTAAAAAGGATTTGTGTGTATGTGTGTGTGTCCGTGTGTGTGTTCATATGCTGTTACATGTGAAGGTCGGGAAAGGGCATTGGATCCCCTCAAGCTGGCCCTTGTGAGTTGCCTAATGACATGGACACTGGGAACGGACTCCAGTTTCATGCAAGATCAGTGGTCACTCTTAACAGCCAAACTCTCTCCAGCCTCTCATTTAAAGTTTTTGCTATCTTATTTTTATCCATTTTAAAAGAGTTGTGTTCAGTTTCTAGTCTCGGGCTGTTTCTATGCATAAGTGTGCATATGTGAATGTCTGTGGTAACATGTATGACTTGACTTGATGGCTGTGGCATCTTTTTGGAGTAAATCCTTGAATCCCTGTAAACCAACAATGCTTTGTACTTATGATCTAGTTTTATCTGTCACTAGATTAAAACCTGGGTGTTTGGAAGTTACCATTTAATTGGTACACCTTTTTTCCCCCATTTTCTTATTTTTATTGTTGTGCATTTGGTTTTAATTTAGAGAAAAGGGTGGCTGAATTTGATATGTTTACCCATTTTGAAATTTAGATCTTGTAGAAAATCAAGTTAATTTCCTTATGTTTGTGATAACTATGTTTATTATTTCTGAAATCTTGTCTCTCTTTTGTTGTTTTTTATTTATTTCACCTTTTCAGCATGCATGTATGCATACACACACCCAGATATGCATGTATGTGTGCATATGTTCTGTTGTTGGCCCATAAGCTGACTTTATTATGGGAAGAGTTGTGGGAATGCTGTGTTTGGAAGGGGTATAAACTATTGTGGGTCAGAGGATATACTGTGGCAGACACGATGGCCCCTAAGACCCCAGGATACTGTATACCAGTCCTGTCTCCTCCTCTGTTGAGCATGAGCAACACATGGCTGCAGCATCCAGGAACTCAATGACATTGTAGGGTGAAGGTGAAGGAATGTCACAGATGTCTCTCACAATCTCTAAACAGTTGACCTTAAGCTAAATCAAAAGGGAAATCATCCTGATTGGGGGTCATGTAATCTCAAGAGCCCCTCAAATGAAGATGGAGTTCAGAGACCAAAGTATAGGAGCTGCTTCTCGCGTGGAGTGGGCATTCATGAAGTAGAGTACCCGTGGAGGACATGTGGGAGATTTGAGCCATGTGACTAGCATGAATTCTGGGATTTGGTTCACATCGTCACAAGGTCATGAGTTCTGGAAGTGCCTGAGGTAGGTGTAATGGATCTCTCCCAGGCCATCCCCAGGTGGGGCCCACAGGTGGTCTCATTTGATACGTAACAATAGAAAACAAATAGACATGGCATATATGATACTCTTTACTTTTAGTGACAATTAAATTTTCTCCATATCTACTTTGAATTATTTTAATCAAGTCCAATATTTTTAATCATCTCTTTGCCCTTAATTTGTTTTTTTTTTTTTGAGACAGGGGTCTCATGTAGCTCAAGTTGGCCTTGAACTCAAGAGTAACCTTGAACTCAGACCTCCTTCCTCTACCTTCCAAGTGTTGTTGAATAATCTTTTTTACACTGTGAATATATGTCACTCATATTGGCTTAATAAAAAGCTGAACAACCAATAGGTAGCACAATTTCCAGGGCAGAGAGACTGCTGGGAAAAAGAAGGGTGGAGTTGCCAAGAGGCACCAGGGACAGAGAGCGAGCAGGGGCTTTACAGAGAAAAGATAAACGAGTCACATAAAAGAAGGTTAATTAGTAGAAATGGGTTAATTTAAGTTATAACAGCTAGTTAGACACAAGCCTAAGCTATCAGCTGAGCTTTCATAATTAATAAGTCTCTGTGTTGTTATTTGGGAGCTGGCTGGAGGAGGACAGAAAAATCCACCTACACCCAAGAGCTTTTATGTGTTTTCTGTGATGCTAGGGAACAAACACAAGGTCTTATTCACACTAGGTGAGCACTCGACCAACTGAACTGCATCCCAGAGTTTCTGATAATTAGGAACCAAGCTTCACTCTCCCCCCCCACCTTGTTTTTGTATAAACACAATGTTAATAGATACCCCCAAATAGTTCATTCTTAATTAAATCTGCTGACATAGTTAATCACTTTCTTTGTCATCATTATTTCCTCTCTCCTGAGTCTGCATGCCTCAATCTTTTATGCTAATAGGTTTTATTCATTTTTGTCTTAAATATCAAAACATTTATTTGAAAGTCATTGTCATTCTCTTGTAAAAAACTAAATCCCTTCAGGAATAAGTTTGATGTAAAGATTAAGTCAGTATCTTAATTGTTGTGTTGGTTTTGGCTGTTTCTCTCCCTTCTGTCCCCTCTTTCCTCTCACCCAGCTCCATCTCGTATTTGCTTACATTCAGCAGCTGGGTTCCAAATGCTCATAATGTCACGTTGAGGCTCTTGTTCCACAGGGATATGAGACTATAAATCATTGAGCCTCCCCACTCCAGGAATGCAAAGTACTGAAAGGAGGAAATAAAAACTAAATCTAAACCGTGAGCACAGCTGTGATGTTTTGATAGGGGCCTTTATAGTTTTCTGTTCTTGTTTGTTTGTTTGTTTGTTTATTTATCTGTTTGTTTCAGTCTCTGGCTTGCAAGTCTGTCCTATCTTTGTTGACTGGTAGGTCATTCCAGATTTCAGATGGATCCTGCCCCATGCCCTGTTGAACAGAGAAACTAAGAAAATTTCGAACGCTCATGTTCGAATAGGTTTCCTCCCCTAGTTTACTAACAGTTGTGAGTTTGCATTGGAGTCAACATAAAAATAAGAAACAGGGTTCACAAAATTTTGAGGGAGATGGATGTGATGAGATCCTGGGGTAGAGGTTCCCAGACAGAGCAAAGATGCCTCTCATCCCTTCCCATATCCCTCACCTGGTTGTATCTTTGTTTCTGTCTTTTACAAGAAACTGGTATGCATGTTTCCCTAGGTTCTGTGAATAACTTAAGGATATAAGAAACTCAAGGAAGGAGTTGGAATACCAACTAAAATGATTGTACACAGGTAAAATGACCTGAGTGCATTGACTGGCTTCTCTATGGGACCCAAACCTGTGGCATTTGACACCATGTCCAGGTATAGAGTGTCAGGACTGAGTCATCTTAGAGGACAGCCAGCCAATGTCCAATGCAAAGCTACTTGCTTAATGGTGGGGAAAAGTTCTTGTCCCTTTGGAAGTCACAAAAGTAACTGGTGATTTTAGCATACAGTGGGAAAATCGCGCTTGAGTTTTCTTTCTCTATCCTTGGAACAGCACTGAAGATGCAAGATGGAGTCATGTGGAATAAGGCTGTAGCTTGTAGTTGAAAAGCAGAGTGGTGGATAGATACTCTTCCCAAGCCACACTGTCCCTTCCTATGAACAGTGAGTGGCCTCCAGCTACCACTCTCCTAGGCATCTCTTGTGGCCTTTATTAATGCCAGAAGCTTGCTTGTTTTTGGTGCCGACTGTTTATTTCAGACACAGAGCTAGCAGGCCCAGAGTTGCAGCTGCTTTTATTACTTTGTATTTCTGTTTGTTTTGGGTTCAAATTACATTTGTGAGCTTTGCTATATCTCATTCCTTTTCTCCTTATATCTCCTGTCATTTGTGTTAAGCAAAAACTGCTAACATTTAAATCCAAGGGGCTGACAATTTTCCCAGAATCCCCTAAACAGTGTGCATGCATTGTCTCACTTAATCCTCCCTGTGACTCCTTGAGTGTGTATCACTCATACCATTTTTATCAGCTGAGAGTCAGTGGTAGAGTATGGTAAACTTTGTGAGACCCTGGTTGAATGCCAGGACTAAAAGAAAAATGTATCCATAGAGAAACGGGTGTTCAGTGACATACAATGGCTTTGCCAAGGTCATAAAAGGCAGAATTAGCACCTAATGTTTTGATATTTCACAGAATAGCATTCAAATCTTGATAGGAAATCTTGAAAACCTTGAAATGTGGAAAAAGCAGATGGCTGACACAAGAGCGCCCAAGAGGCCCCGGGATACAGCACCCATCCCAGCCAAAGGCATCTAAGGGCTTTGCACAAATTGTTTGTCAACACAGCATTATTTCCCCCCTAAAAACAGCACATTTTGTTTTCTTCAGCACAGGGTATGCAATGTCATTCTTTATGGCTCTTTCCTTTTACAGAATTACCTCTGTACAGATGATGTAAGTGATAGCATGTAGAACATCTATTATACACTCAAAGTCATTGATTAGGAGACCCTGTCTCAAAATAATAATTACAACAATATCAGTATGACTGTCCCCTGGATGGCTTTCTAGAGGATATCTGAGTTAGGAAAATGAAATGTAAATGAGAATACAAAACAATGATTCCACTATAGAGATAAATCCATGGTTTTACCCTATTTAATAGCCTCACGGAGGCAGGCTTTCCAAGTAGGTATCTGCCTGCAGTTAATCTCAGCTAAAGAAATTTGATAACATCTGTTTGTGTTTATTGAATTTGCATCATTGAGGTTACTCTGCCATATTAGACTACCAATTCAGTAAAATGAACAAATAACTAGGGAATGTCCAAGTTTAGTTTGGTGGTAGAAAAAATACTTACTTTTCACTAGTTACTACATGAAACTGCTTATGAAGGGACAAAGTGTAAGAAAACTATTCCAGCTTCAGCAGCAAATACATCTAAACAGTGCAATGGTGACATGTACAAGCTGGATTTCCAATGCCCAGCGTTTTCAGGACTTCTCACTATAATAACATAATAATCTACTTTATTATTTTTCAAATTATAACTGGGACTATTGCCAATGTCCTTGGCTGCCCATCAGAACAGGAATATTACACCCTATTACTGCCCACACTACACACTTGAGATGCAAGCATTGAGAATCTAGATGGCTGTGAGCTAGAAACTTCTTCCTGCTGGAAAGTTTTCAGCATTGTGTTTGAAGTTGCTAGTCACACTTCTGGAGGAGAAATGTCCTGCCCCTCTGTACAGCCCACAAATCTGTCTGACAAAATATGCCTACCAATGTAGTTGTGGCATGACTCTTAAGGAGGGTAACCAAATCCCTTTTCTCAATGAACTTGAGACCCACTCCTCAGAAGGAAACTCATGCTTGGTACTATACGCCTGGTTAAGAGCTGTGGCCAGGGAGGTCATAAGCCCTAGAGGAGAACTTACTCTTGCTTTGCTAAACTGACATATTGCCAAACTGCCTTCTAAATGCTTTATACCCATGGATTAGTACAACACCCAGCCTCTAGCAGAAGAAACTTCTTTTTGCAGTGGGCAGTAGTTAATATAACCCTAACTGGTCAATGTGTACAGAATAAGTGTCTTAGAAGCACACAGGTCTAAATAGAGCATATATTAAAGAGGAAATGGAAAGAATGTAGGCTCCAGAGGCTGGAAGAAGTGTTAGGAAAGTGTCATCTAGAGATGACACAGCTTTACACTTATGAACTCACTGCAGCCGTGGTTGCCTGACCTCATTACCATTTTATCATACAGAGGGGAGAGACTCTTGAGACTCCAACCCTCATGGGTACCTATTAGTTAAAAAATGGAGCAGATCAAAGTAAGAGAGAGATTTATGAGATGAGTGTTAGAGGAAGAGAAGGGAGACAAGAGAGGGTAATGGGGGTGTGAGAAAATGCCCCAACTCAGTATGTACATGTATGAAACAGCTAAAGAATAACACAAAATTTCCAGAAACTTGTGACTGTGAACCTGATCATATTTTCTCAGGTTGAGACATGCAAAATATTTCCCTACAAAACTGATGACTTCTGTAGATGAGGGCAGAAACCCCCAGAAGCCCACTGAGTTGCATTCTCATAGCAAAGCGAACAGGGGTGGTGACACACTCAGAGAGAAAGCTGAACAACTTCTCATTATGGTGACACTGGCAGCCATTTCTCTTACAGGTGGCATCCACTGTGGAGTAGGAGGCAGCATGTGTGATTCGGCAGGTCTCTGCTTCACAATCGGGTAGCACAATGCACTTTCTTGGCACATGATCCAAAGGGACAGAAGAGCTAATGACCTGTTTTATCACTGAGCACTGCAAAACAGCTTATGTGTTGGGCACTGAAAATCCATGAAGCAGGATGGGAAATATATGTAATAAGGTATAGTGGGAGAACAGTAGCAGTATTGGAAATGATGAGGACTCTTTAAAGGCACCATGGTGATCTATCAAGTCCACTGTTTACAAAGTGTAAAGTAGCTGCATGTCTCTGGATCTTGGTGTAGTTTTTAAGAAGCAGTAAGACATATGAGTATTATTAAATCATAGCAATTGATTTTAATTCCTTACAGACTGCTGTTCAAAGGAATGTGGAGTGGTTTTGAATTTGTGCTTTTCCACAGGGCTGTTAAGGAAAAGGATGCCTAAATGAACTTTAAAGATGAGCGATGGGATGTAATGATCGCATTTCTTCATTACCCCAATGACTCCACTTGTTTCCCACAGTTTTCTCAAGCGGAAGATTCTAGTGATTTGTTCAGAGCTGCGAACGCTGCACTCATCACTTTGGGGAAATATTGCCATTCTATGTTTATTGTTGGTGAAAGATGTCAGGATCTCTTTAGAACCAATAGTGGAGCCTCTGTCTTTGCAAGTTGAATTCATTCCAAATGTCTGATGTCTGCCCTGGACTCAGGAAGAAATCACTGGGATGTGATTGAGCATGATTGAACATCCATCCCAAAACGGAAACACTCAAAGTAGAAGTATTTTCTAGAGTGAAAGTACTAGTCATTGCTTTCCTTCAAATTCCAACTTTTGAGTGTGAAATGTGGTGTAGTTATTATCTTTCACGTCAGATAACAAGCCATAATGATTTTCAATAAATTCTCCATATTCCTAGTCTACACTTGAATCTAATATTGGTTTACATAAATAAGATAAAAAGAAATAAACCACGTAGAAGCGACATGTGCACAACTGCTAATGTTTCTTCTGCACATAGCCATGTGGCCTCTCCCAGTGACCTGTCTTCTTATTATTGAATAGTAAATACTGCCATTTTTAATATATATATATATACATATATATATATATATATGTGTGTGTGTGTGTGTGTGTGTGTGTGTGTGTGCATGAGACTGGAGAATCTGCTTTTTGATCTCTATATAACATCATTTAGAAAGAACTTGTCTAAGCTTCAAGAAATAGAATGACTCTGAACCTGTTCTACAAAACCCATAAAAATTAAAAGATGAAGTATTTCAAGCTAGCATAGATCGTGGGGAAATCCAGAGAAACATCTAATGTTCATCATTCAGGCTAAACTAATACTAATACATTGCTAAGGACTAAATGTTTGTATTTCTCAAGTTCGTATGATGAAGCCCAATCCCTAGGAAGATAGTATCATGGGGCTGGTGACCACTTAATACATAATGAGAACTGATGAAAGAGCCCACATGAATAGGATTAATGCCCTTATAGAAGGGTGTGATGACTAATGCCCCCTTTCTCTCTACCCTGAAGCTATAATAAGAAGTTGACCATTTACTAGTGCAGAAGAGACTTCCCACCAAGAACATAATAATGTCACATGTCACCATCATGGTCTCAGACTTTCAGCTTCCAGGGCTATAAGACATGGATGTCACTCAATCTTTAACATTCTGTTATAACAACCTAATCTGACTATGACAACCATTACAAGTGATTTTCAATCTTCATTTGAGCATGGATCTCATGTAGCCCAGACTCACCTCAAACTTGAATTGTAGCCAAACATTAACTTGAACTCCTGACCCTCCTACCTCCACATCCGTCATGCTTATCTTACAGGCATGCACCACCATGCACATTTTATACAGTTCTAGAGATCAAACCCAGGGCTTTGTCCATGGTAATCAATCAGTCTACCGGTTAAGTTACATATCCAGCCCAGTCTTCAAACTTTTTGATCACTGTCCTCAAGAAAGTCTATCTTGTCTCAACCCAATGCACGTACACATATTGGTCATCCTTGACCAAATTGTAGAGGGGTAAAAATCAAACTTCCAGGAGCTTCCATAAAGATCTTCTCTCTAGATATTACAAGGAAGCTGTGACTTGGGGGAGGGTAGGGGGTTATACTGGTCTGTTGCCCTTCTTTTCTGGAGGGTGGCTATGAGTCTACTCCTATTGCTGTCATCCCAGGACTTGAGCTAAAGCAGCAGTTTTGCCTAAGGAGTGCTCATGACAGAGTTGACTGTCAAAACACTGAGCCAGCCTGCACATTTGCTCTGAAAATGCCTTGTGTAAATCGCATGCTCACATTCTAGTAGCTAAACCTCAGTACAATGGAGAAATGCATACAAGCCACAATATAGGCAATACAGGCTATGTGGCAATAAAGAAGTATCAATAGCCTTCTAACCAGGTAGATAGGGGTTAGTGAAGAGAATATGGAAAATAATACTATTGGCTGTGTGCATGATTCTCTCTCTCTCTCTCTCTCTCTCTCTCTCTCTCTCTCTCTCTCTCTCTCTCTCACACACACACACACACACACACACACACACAATGAGTAAACTATATAGTTTCATGAAATAGTAATTATCCTTAAAGTATTCCAGTTTTTCTGTTATTTTTCTAATATTTTCTATTATATTTGGGTTTTTAATGCTGGTTGGTAGCACTGAGCTGAATACATGGCATGCTCTAGGTGGTCACCAGCATCCAGAAGAGCATCAATCTAATGGTGCAGGTGCATTCTTGCATTTCCAACAGTTCATGGTGAGAAACTCACTTTTTATTTATGTGTTTATTTATTTATTTATTTTGACAATTTTCTTCAAGTAGACTGACACAAGCCCATACTTCATGACTTCAAAGAGATATGAATTGCTGCAGGACTCACTCACTCTTAACACTTGTTTTCCCCAGCTATATGATGGGGATATGGCAGCTGCCTACCTGGTGTCAGGTGGTGAGTGACTCTTGCATGCTGATGCTTAGCACTGTTCTTAGTACCTCTCACTTGATAGTCCATATCATCTGCACACTGGGGCTTCTCGAGGCACTCCTATATCTCTGTTTGGCAGGAGAAGCAATGAAGGCTGACATGAATATCCAAAATACAACACTTTGTAGTCTGCCCTCATGGTTTATATTCTCAAACATCCCTCTCAGGGGAAATGTGATCCTCAGAGCAAAACAGCCATCATCTCCATCAGATCAGCTGTACCTTGGGCAAGTCTATCATGGCCGGGCTTGTTCCCTATGAACATTCCCTCATGGAAAGAATGGGCAGTTTTGTCCCCATTGCTCTTGGCCTTGGGATCTCAGGAAGTTGATGGGAGATGTTATTCTGTAAATGTTTCTCATACTGGTTAATTAATAAAGCACCGTTGGACCAATGAGAAAGCAAGATAGGTGGGGCTAGGAGACAAGGAGAAAAGAGGAGTGGTTAGGAGGGGTCAAGATGTAGACTGGGGAGGAAGGAAGACGCCAACTGTGGCTCCCTGATAAGATGACCACATGGAAATACTTAGATAAGTAGAAATGCGTTAATAATTAAGACAGAGCTAGCCCATTAACAATGATAGTCATTGGCCAACAGGATTGTATCAAATACAGAGTCTCTGAGTATTATTTGGGGCTGGTGTGGCTTTGGACCCAGACTGGCGACAGGCGGGATGGCAGGCTGGCGGGAAAAACCTGCCCGTAACAGGAAGTGCTGGTGTATATAGGCTATGTGAGGCTACCTTGGGAGGGGCTTTATCTAGGTCAGGGGTTCTTAACCTTCCTAATGTTGTGACTCTTTAATACAGTTCCTCATGTTGTGGTGACCCCAAACCATAAAATTTTTTGTTACTATTTCATAACTGTAATTTTGCTAGTTATTAATCATAATGTAAAAATCTGTTATGCAGGATAACTGATATATGATCCCTGCATATATGCTTTGGGTTTACTTTTTCCTGCAGTCTCACTTTCTCACCAGTGCCTGGCTGGACTCCTTTGCCCTCCTCTGGTGAAAGCATGAGCTGGGGACTATTCTTGCATTGGTAGTCCCAAGTTCTTGGGGACTGAAGGTCTATGGGCTGGGCTTACAGACTGGAAAACTCATGTAGCTCCAAGCTCAGGGGTCACAACCTGTGCCCCAAATCAGCTCTGGCCATTTGTTTTCAATAAACCAATAAAAAGAGCACAGAGGCTTCTTGTGCCCAGAGTGAATGAGTGAAGGTCTTAGCACTGTAGCAGTCTGTCCCTGGAGAAGACCGCTGAACTCATGTCTCTGACAATCGCGGTTTGTAGTGTCTGTTGCAGCTACAGGGAAAGTGTCCCTGAACAGTCAGTCCCCCAGTCGAGGCCGAGAGTGTAATTATGGGAAGGGTCTGTTGAGTGGGCTGATCAGTACCTTCTTGTCTTCACAGCAAAACACCACACGTGCTTACAGAAAAACTTAAAAGCTGGACACAAAATCAGCATGCGTGGCAGCATCTGAGTGTGTAACAGTGCTCAATTCCTGCCCAGGCCCTAGGAACAGCAGGGTCCCTCTATTGGACTTATTTTTGCTATGTATCAAGAGAACTGCCCTGTAAAATGCATTCAAACATGGCTCCTTCTCTTCCTCTGCTCAGCAGAGCTTTTGTAAAAGACACTTTCTTTCAATGATAAAAAGTTCTACAAATTAAGTCCAAGTTTTCACTCTGAGAAGGTCCTAATGACAAATGAGGTTTGACTTTTCTTTATTTTTGTCTATTTAAAATACTGAATAGAAAAACAACTTCAGAAAGTGTTTTTAAAAGGATCACTTATCTCCCTCAGATTCATCTTCTTGTGTCTTCTGCAGGTTTTTCTGTAGTCTCTTAAAATTTCCATTGCAGAGTTCTTTCACATCTTTAGTTAGATTTATCCCTATGTGTTTTAATTGAAACTATTATTAATGAAACATCTTGATTTACCAGTAAGTTATTGATATGTAGAAAAGATTAATTTTCATGTTGATTTTTGTATTTTGTTATATGCCTGACAGTATTTCTCCAAACTCAGCAATTTCTGGTGGAATCTTTAGGGTCATTTTAGTGAAAATCATTTCATCTTTAAATGACAATAATTCAGCTTATTCCTTTTCTATTTTTAAAACTATTTATTTATTGTCCTAGCTCACTTCTATAGCTAAGACTTTAAACAATACAAAGTAGGAAAAGACAGAATGTAACCCTAATTTTGCAGGACTGTCTTTAGCTTTTCCCTATTTTTGTATGATATTACATATACGTTTGTTATATATAATCTTTGTTATGATGAGATATGTTCTTTCTATTTCTGGTTTCTTCATAGCTTCTATTGCTTAGGGATGCTTTTCTTCATCTGTTAGAAAGGCCTGCCATTAAGGCCTTTTTTGTTGACTTATTTGTTGACTTATTTGATGTCTTATGTTGACTGATTTGCTTATAGTGAATCACACACATTCTTGGGCTGAAACTAGATTGGTCATGGAATATGATCCTAACATTTTTCTTGAATTTGGTTTGCAATTATTTTTGAGAATATTTACATTTATATTCATTAGGAAAATTGGTTTATAGCTTTCTTCTTTTGTTGTGTCTGTACTCAGTTTTGGTAAAGCTGGCTTCATAGGATGAGTAGTGGTCCTTTATTTGTATTTTATGGGACTATTTTAGAAATATTGGTGCTGTGTCTTTCATATAGGTGTGGTAGAAGGCAGCAGTGAATTTGTACAGCCAAGGGCTTTTGTATGTCAAGAAATTTTTTTATGCCTTAGTCTCATTTCTTGCTATGGATATGTTTTTGCTTCTATTTCTTGATGTAGTGTTACTACATCATATTTGTCTAGGAGTTTATCCATGTCTTCTACATTTTCCAGACTTTTGGAATATAAGCACTCAAAGTATTCTCCAGTAACCTGTATTTCACTGGAATCTATTGTAACATTCTCACCATATCTAATTTTACTCATTTGTTTTTTTATATTAGTCTGACTAAAAGTTTGTTAATCACATTTATATTTTCAAAAACAAAATCTTTGATTAATTTTATTATATTTGCCTTTTAGTCTACACTTAATGTTTTAAGCCTTGATATTTGTTATTTTTTCAACTAATGCTCTGATGGTTTATATTGTTCTTGTTTTATTTTATTGATTTATATTAGGTCCCTTTTTGAGATCTCTCTTATTCTTTAATGGATACACTCATATCTGGTAATTTTTTTCCTTTTCTTTTTTTTCCTTTTCCTGGTAGAAAATGATTTTTATATGGGAAGTATTTGTATATTTTATAGATCATAGATTTTTTTACCTCGTATTTTGCTTATTTATTTTTTTATTACATCCCAATCAAAGTTTCCCCTCCCCCTTTCCCAGCTCTTCCTACCTCCCCCACTTCCTGCCCCACCCATTCTTCCTCCTTCATTTCTCTTTAGGTATAGACAGGCATCCCATGGATATCAGCCAGCCATGTGCATCAAGCTGCAGTGAGACTAGACTTCTGCTCTTCTATTAAGGCTTGATGAGGCAATCCAGTAAGAGGGATGGGTCCTGTTAGGAAACTCACAGGATGACCAAGTTATGCAGCTGTCACATATATGCAGAGGGCCTAGGTCAGTTCCATTCAGGCTCCCTGGTTGTAGATTCAGTCTCTGTGAGCCCCTATGAACCCAGATTAGTTGATTATGTGGGTTTTGTTGTGATGTCCTTGACACTACTGAGTCCTACAGTCCTCCCTCCCCCTCTCCCATAGTATTCTCCAATCTCTGCCTGACTTTCCGCTGTGGATCCCTGTTTCTATCAATTGTTGGGTGAAGCCTCTCTGATGAGTTGGGCCAAGCACCTATGCTTTTGTTTATATTTAAGAAGTTTTCAGTTTCTTACTTAATTTCCTTGGTGACCAGAGTGTATTGTTCAGTGTGCATGTGTGTACAGTTTCTGCATTTCCTCTTATTGTTGATTTGCAGTTTATTCCACTGTGACCTGGCAGTACGTAAGAAATTATTTTGTTTTATTTTTTTAAGGCTTGCTTTGTAGCCTAGAATATAGTCTATTTTTAAGGAAAAACCCATGGGTTACTGAGAGTAACATGGGTTGTATATCTATTGGATGAAATATTCTGTAGATAGCTGTTATGGTTTGTGGTTACCTTAGCTCTGCATCTCTGTTGCTTTAAGTTTGAATACCCTATCTAAAGCTGAGAGTAACATACTGAAATCACCCACTATTACTGTATCAGGGCCTATCTGACCTTAGTTTGCCCATTAGTGTTTATTTGATAAGATTGAAAGTGCCAACATTTACTGCTTACATGATTAGATTTACGGTATATTCTTAGTATGCAGCAGCCTTCTGCATCTCTTTTGACTAATGTTGGCTAGATGTCTTTATTTCCTGGGGCAGGCTCTCTTGATGAGCCCACTGCTCTCGGTTTTAGCTAGCCAGCTTTCCCTGGGGGAAACCCTCTGTCTCCACTTCTCGAATGCTAGACTTCCAGGCAGGTTGCCATACCTGCCCACAACTTAACTTCTATTTTTGAGTGTCAGTCTGTGGATGTCTTTACCAGTAAGGTATGTTTCTTGGAGACAGTAGATTATTGGACTTAGTTTTAAAATCTAGACAGCTAATCTGCATCTCATTATTGGTGAGTTGAGCCACTGGACAGCAAGTCCCAGTGTTTACTATTGAGGGGCATGTGTTGATTCTTAGAAATCTGTGGGTAGTTTTTCTGTTTTTTTGGATTGCTGCTTTCTCTTTTCTTTTTTTTCTGGAGAAGTATCAGGGCTTTGTTGGTTTTTCTTTGGTGAACATGATGGTCTAATTCCTAGTCCTTTTTCCAACCATGTTTGATCATACGCATGCCTCGCATTTACGTTGATTTCTTTGTTTTTAAAGTGAGCCCAAAAGCTGAATAAATTAAATTGCTATAGGGTCAAACTGCCCTCTACAGCTATGCTTACACTCAGAGAAATGCTTCTCTTAGCCTTAACCAGAAAAGCTTCTGTTTGTAGTAGGTAGTTGTGAATGCAAGAACTCAGAACTTAACAAGGTGCTCAGAATAAGTTACAGGTGAGCTCTCAACTCTGAACAGGACAGTTCTACCACCCAACAAGGCTCAGAGAACACTGAAAAAGAATGTAGAAGCCAGGAAATAGTGAGAAGAACAGCGGAATGCCATCTTCCAGGCAAAACAGTTATCTGCCCTGGGCTTGCATGCAACTAGAACCCAACAATTAGTCATAGAACACTGGTTCATGGGACCCTACCCTTCCTACTGAGATATTGGTTACCAATAAGATTCTGGGAAAGGGGAATCATTATCTTTAGTCCTATATCCACTAATGAGCCCACTAAGCTTATGGGTAGTTTCAAACCCACAGTCACACAGACAGCTCTGGTTAAACTCAGTGAGTCATGGAATAAACAAACAAACAAAGTGGGAAAGGAAATCGTAGGGAAAGGTATGGTTGATAGGAGTGGAAGGGAGACAAGAGAGTAGAGAAGGAGCATAATTAGAATGCATGGTGCACATGCAAATTTAATTTTTAAGATGTCAATGTTTAAAGCTAAATTTAAGGTCTCAGAAGATAGCCCAGCCAGTAAGGAGACCTGTGTTCAGTCTGAGAACCCAAGCACTAAAATGCGCATGGTGGCACATTTGTAATCCCAACAATGGGGAGATGAAGACAGGCAGATAGATCCCTGGGACTTGCTGTCCAGCCTGCATTGCCTAAGATTCAAACCTTGAGACACTGTTTCAAAAACCAAAGTACATGGCTTCTGAGGAAAGAGACCTGAAGATGACCTCTGGACACCATGTATACATGCATACACACACACACACACACACACACACACACACACACACACACACACACACCACATACGAATGTACACACAGAATCTTCCCATACAATAGTTAGGTTGGTGAAATAAATAAAAGCTGCATCAGTAGATTAGAGAATATTGCTTCATACTTCAAGCTTTTCATTCTCTACAAATATGAAGAATCATTTCCCTGTAAGAATGCTACTTAAATCACTCTCCAAATATCAATCATTTACATGACTATATAGATTGCCTATTATTAAAATGTGAGCTCTAGTTTATATTTATTTGTAATATGCTTCATCCTTTTTATTTAGATAATTCAATGAATTTGTTAATTTTCTTTGGAATACAGTGTGGCTATGTGGTTGAATACTTCATTTATCTAGTAATTCCTGCTAAGTGCTTCTGTGTGTTATACTGAAGATTGTTCCATCTATCATACTCACTGTGTTCTCTCTGGAGGAAGTTTTGGGATCTTTACCTTCCATTCTGTATAAGGAGAAAGTTCTAGCAGTGATTTTTAAAAAACAACAAGAACCTGACTTATCATATTTACATTTTTATTTCTTTCCAACTAATCCTGTTTCTTCTTTCTTTAAAAAGAAATGTTTGAGCATGTACCTGTGCCTGCATATATGTGTGTCAGTGTGTGTGTCACATGTGTGCAGATTTCTGCAGAGGCCAAAAGAGGGCATAGGGTCCCCTGAAGGGGAGTTACAATGTTCATACTGGGAACCGAACTCTGGTCTTACAGAAGGGCAGTAAGCTGAAACACCTCCCTGCTGTTTCTTCATTTGTTGGTCAGCTGTTATGTTTTCCCACTTTTTATTTACCTGCTTTTATGATGGTTTATCTTCAAGAAGAAATGGGGACATGTGACATTTTCAAGTTGGTAGCTTTATAGGATTTATCAGTGTAGATAGTCCCTTTTCTTTTTCCATTCAGCAAAAATAGTACTTATATTCTCTACTGGTTTGTTTTATGCTGCCATTAATAGTGAATATGACTAACAACTCTAGAAGACAATCAATTGCTATAGTATATTTGTCTAAAAGATCAATTCTGTGAGAAACAATAATTATATGTGGTAACGCATGCTAATTATCTACTTGACATTATCGACATACCTCAAAATACCATGCATGTGCAAACATAGTTTGCATTTGCCAATTTAAAGCTAAAATTTAAAAGACATAATTATACATATTTTGAGTTCAGATAAAATGAAAAGCAGGTACAGCTTTCAAATTTTTATTGCTTATAAACTAAGTTTGTTATTTGAGAATTTTATACATAAATATAATGTATTTTAGTCAAAGATATCCCTGCCCATTTCCTCCTGTTTCTCCAGTGCCCCCCAACCACATTTTGCTCCTAACTTCATGTATTGTTTTTAATCTACTGAGTCCAGGCAGTACTGCCAGTATGTACATGGGTACAGGAGCATCTATTGAATCATGGACACCCAATCAGGGGGTTGCATTCAAAGAAAGGGGACTCTATCTCATCCAGCTATCAGTAACCTTCTGGGATAAAGCCTCCCCTTCATCCATGCTGCCATTTTGCCTGGCTTGGTCTTGTGCTGGTCTTGTGTGTGTACAGATGGGTACTAACTAATCTTGTTTTTTTTTTTTTAACCTGGCTTATGTAAGTGAGGCTCACCTAAAACAGAACTGAATCTTTAACGTATATTTCACTGATTTCTTACATAAATACAGTTCTGTAACAACCATTATAATAAACTGGCAGAACAATTCTATCCTTCAAAATGTTCTTTCTTATCCATTTCTATTTAATCAGCCTTCCTTTCCAGAAGCCACCACAGAAAGCTCCTGACCTGTTTTCTGTACTAGTACTTTGCCTTTTATCTTAACATCATATAAATGGAGCCAATAGTAACCTTAGATCTCTAATTCTCAGTTACCCCCCCCCCATACTATTTCAGCTGAGGGTGCTGATGACAGCATGTTCAGTGACTTGATCCCTCATTGTCTGCTCATGGCCTCAGGCTTTTTTGTTAATCTTGTGGGACTAATAAAAAAATATCCTCTTCAATGATCACTGTGTGTGCATCACCTGAGCCAGTATGCACAGAGCACTGGCCACATGGTAAATAGTAGCTAAATTTACAATGGTATGTATGTGGGTTATCATTCCTGACCCTTAGTCTGACTCATCTTCACAGTCTATTGTGTAGATGTGTCCCAATGGAATACATTTCCTGAAAGGGACTTGCTCTTAAAATGTCAATGTCTTCCCAGGCACCCAGTGCACCGTTAACTGGGGATTAGGCCAATTAATTTGGCATCATCTACATAAACAGACAAGCAAGCTGTGCCTCTTTCTTCATGTGGAAACCCATTTAAGAGAATTAACACTGCATGGAACTTTATAAAATTCAGTTTGTATTATCACATCTCACCTGGAGATTCTGATACATTAAAGCTTTTACATTTTTTGTAAGAAATTGAACTTGTGTTAAGTCAAGTTCCTTAGGTAGTAGGCTCTGAAACAGAGGCTAGCTGCCTAAAGTTTATTGGGGAGCGTCCTCAGGATCAACACTTGTGAAGGCCAAGGGAGAGGGGACTGGTGGAGAAAGACTTTTGCCATAGACCCTCAGCCCAGACATATGCTCACACTCGGGCTGAGCTGTAGGCCCTCTGCAGTTGACAACAGTGCCCGAGCCTTTCTGACTAAAGCCTGGCTGAAAGAGCCCCACAGCTGCACTCAGGCCACCCAAACTCCCAGCCTGGAAGGGAAGAAGGAGGCCTTGGTCTTGACAGGTGTTTGCTGCCAAACTGCACCCAGTGCAGTAATCTTCCAGAACCTTCTCAGACATGTTTACTCTCCATGCTTTCTTGACTCTGTTCTAAGTGAGATAGAGGATAAAGTGATGCTTCAGTGCTTTGCTCTGGATGGGAAATTGTGAGTTTTATTATCATTCCCCTTGTCTCTTCACCTTGAACATCCCAAGTGTTCCGAGTTTTTAAAGCACCAAACCGGACTTTGTTTCCGACTCATGGTCATAATCTGGGACAAAGCCAGGGATCCTGCAGGAAAACAAATAGCGCACTCAAATGGGGACAACAGGAGCCATTTAATGAAGGAGCTATTCAGAAATTGTGTGGGCAAGGCTAAGGGAAACTGGCCATGAGTGATGAAACCTCATATGGGCAGAACTGGGAAACGATCAGGCCTCTAAGCTTGAAGGGCATTGAGGTTACAGAAACTGGAGAAAGCTACAGATAAGCAGTTGCTAATGGTCCAAAGGGGAAGAACCTGCTTCAGTAAATGCCTTGTGTTTTTCTGTTTGTACCTCTCATCAGCTGAGAATACCAGACAGCAGCCACAGTGCAAGGGGACCTTTGAGGCAGTCCATGGGATGTGGCTTGGATAGGTCATTATGGGATACATATGGAACAGCAAAAAGGTTTCCCCTTATGGCTCTGGTGCATTTTTCAGTATCATTAAATCATTAACATTTGTTTCTGGTTTCATTTCATTAAAGATTTTACATGTATTTATTTTACTGTTTTTATATAGATGTTTTACCTATATGTATGTCTGTGAATCACTTGCATATCTGATGCCCTTGGGGGCCAGAAGAAGATGTAAGATTTCATGGATCTGGAATTACAGGTGGTTATAAGCCACCATGTGGGTACTGGGATCTGAACCTGGGTTCTCTGAAAAAACAGCCAGTGCTCTTAGCCACTGAGCCATCTCTCCATTATCTATTTACCAGAATGTTATTATTACTATCATCATCACTATTATATTTTTAATTTTGGTGACAGGGTCTTACTTTGGTGCCTAGGCTGGCCTCAAGCTCATGATCAGCCTGCTTTAGCCTCCTCTGTGCTTGTATAACATATGCACTACCATGCTAAGCTCAGAATGATGTTTTTAAAACCAAATTAGTCTGATATTTACTTGCTAAAAATTCCCCAGAGTGTTAGTAACTTTTCTGTTGCTGAGATGAAATATCACGATTAAGGTGACTTATAGAGATTGTAGTTTTTGATGATAGAGTGAAAGCAACAGTCTGGAGGCTAGACATCACATCTTGAACTGCAGACACAAAGCAGAGAGAGTGCACTGGTAATGCCTCAAGTCTTAAACTCTCAAAGCCCACCTCCAGTAACGTATATCCTCCTACAAGGCCACACCTCCTACATCTCTCAAATAGCACCACCAGCTGGAGAGCAAGTGTTCAAACCTCTGAGCCTGTGGAGGACATTCTCTTTCAAACCACCACTTAACCATGTTTAATTCATGCTCTTAAATGAAGACTAGTAATTGTAGCATGACCTGCAAGTCTTCTAATCTGATCCAGCCCACACCATACAGCTGCATTCATGTTAAGGAGCTCCCTGTTTTGTTTTTGTTTGCCTGGACACAGAAAATGCACACATGATTCATTCAATTCCTCAAGCAACCTACAGCCCCTTCAATCCCATCCTACTGTTACCTCTCCTTGAGACAACACTGTACACAGTTAATCTTTCCACGCCTTTCATACAACAGCCAAGGTCTAGTTCTTCAGGAACCCTTTGATTTCTTCCTCCAACCCCCCCCCCAGAATTGTTCAGAAAACCCTGACAAATGCCCTCACCACAGCCCCTGCTCCAGAAAACACTCTTCAAAGTTGATAGTTTGTGAAATAGTTCAGTGTCCATTTGCCTTTATTCGTAAGTTTGAGTTGGACAGATGGGCTCTGCTTCAATGTCTTCTGTCCCATGGGAGGTGTTCTTGAAGAGTTCATACAATGTGTGCGAAGAGCTGGGGTGATAAATGCCTTGCAAGCTGGAGGGCCCTCTCAGGATGCAGATGAGAAAGCTGGGTGCTTATGACCTCAGCATCTTCTGGAAAAGCAGTGAAAGGAAGATTCCCTGGGACTCTCTGAACAACCAGCCTCTCCTACTTTTTGAGTTTCAGGCCATTGAAATGTTGCAATTCCAAAAAAGGTAATTAATTTAAAAGGTTAGATGACACCTGAGGAATAACCATGGAGATTTCCCTCTGTCCTCCACATACATGTGAACTCCCCACATACATGAGCACACATGCGTACATACACACATGTCTACAAAAGGCATGTCAGAATGAATGAGTGAATGAGGTTAGGTGAGAAAATGGACAAACTCGATTGTTCACACCTTTTCAAAGGGTCAGGCATAAAGAATACTTTAATCATGTGAGTTTAATGTCCCCAACATGTGACTTTCAAAACTGAAATAAGGGCATCTTTGACCATGAGTGAAACTGTTCTCACTTTCAAATGTCGATCACTGTGTCTTAAGATACTATGTGATTCAAGGAAACACGTGGTTTAAGCCCAGGGTTGCCCATTTTAACTCCCACTGCCCACTTCAAAGAATGTAAAAATTTCACATGGCAGTTCTGCTCTCAATGTGCCCTGTAGACCCAAGGCATTTTTCCCTAACATTGTTATTAACGTCTGGAGTTAACTCAGACTTATTTGTAATCAATTAATGGCTCACCCCCACGTACTCTTAGTTGTAATAAATCAAAATATTTAAAGCATCATTCAAGCAGAGGACAAGATTGATGTACTTGTGCTCTTAGCACAAGTATAAAAACTGTAAACACTAGTGCATTTGACCCTCTTAGTGATTACTTCTAGAAAATGGATTAATTAAAATGAATAGTATTGTTTTTTAGTGGTAAATTATTTTTCATGAACACACCATCTTTCTAGAAGACAAGTTGCATTGGGAGAAAATATGTTTGTGTTTCTGAGGGGTTTATTGGCCATGGCAGGCCCTGTTCCATGAGGGCTACTCCACATACATTCTGGAAGCTAAGCAGAACATGAGGTGAAGACCTCACAGGGCAAGGAGAGTGGCCATCAACCTGTGGAGCAAGCAAGGCCACCATGCACACTCACTGAATAGCATTTTTTTTTCTTATGGCAGTGTTCCACAAGAAGGAACCGATTTTGATCTCTACACTATATTCTGTAAGCATTCTGTTAGGAATTGAAATATTCACAGCACTCCACTTTTTGTTTTGTTTTGTTTTTTAAAGAGGACTTTGGATCGAAGGCCTCTTCCATCTTTCCAATCTCTCATTCTGCCATTGCTTGGAATGAGAAACCCATCATAGCCAGTGCTACCAATGCCATCCACATTGGTGTGTCTTTCACCCAGGGCTTTCACATGTGGAAGGCAGCTTGTCATATGTGATAGTTCCCAAAAGGAGAAGTATAGGGGGAGCTAAGACTATGTAAGATGAGAACTTTCCTCTAGCTAGCCCCTAGTGTTCAGGCTGTTACAAACTGCAGGCATTTTGACTATGCCATCTTATTAAAGAAACATTTGTAAATGCTTGTTCCACTCTCCCAATAGGAATTTATAACCTGCCTGTAGATTCTTTTTCTGAACTTGCAAGCAATTTTTAATAAAAAGACATCTTCCTTTCCGACAGAAGATGCCATTAAAAAGAAGAACATTTCTGCTTTCATTTTTGTACTAGTCTTTTGAGAATTTGGTACAATGTGTTTTAGTCATATCTATCCCTCCTATAATTCCCTGTAAACCCATCCCCTCTTCTCTACCCACCCAATTTTGTATCTCTTCTCTTTTTTTATTGAGTCCAACTTTGCTCTTCATAGATTCTTGGGTTGGTGGCCTTCCAATGAAGCATGATTCATCTGCCAGGGGCTACACTCTTAAAGAAAACAGACACTCTTTCTACCAGTAACTACAGTTGTAAAAAAATCTCCTCAACAAGGGTTTAGATTTTATACTCACGTCCTATCTCCATGTGAGGATTTCTTCTAGTTTTAGAGTGTACTGGTGTTGAGTGCGCTATCACTACTGTTGTGAGATATTATGCGCAAATGTCTTCCATATTTGAAGAACATCATTTCAGTGTAGGCATCCTCCACTTTGATCTCTTACAATGTTTTAACCTCCTCTTCCACAATGATCTCTGAGCCTTGGCAGAAGCAGGTTATGATACAGACGTTCCATTTAGGACTGAATGTTCTATCTCTTATTTTCTGTGTGTTGGCCAGTTGTGGATCCATGTTAATCATCACCATCTACTGCAAATAGTAACTGATGAGGATTGTTCTCAATGCATTGATTTATGGGCACAACAAGTTTGTGTGTGTGTGTGTGTGTGTGTGTGTGTGTGTGTGTGTGTGTATGTGTGTGTTTACTGTGATACACCATCATGGCCAAAGCAACTTATAGAAGGAAGGGTTTGTTTTAGACTTAGGGTGCCAGAGGGATAAGAGTCCATCACCATCATGACTCAGAAGTGTGGCAGCAGGCAAGCATCATGGAAGGAAAAGCTTAGAGCTCACATTTCAAAGTGAATGCATGCTACAAGAAGAGAGAGCACTGAGGATGGTGGAAAGCTGTAAACCTCCAAGTCTGCCTCCCAGGATAGGCTTCATCAGGAATGCCATTCCTGCTAATCCTGCACAAACAACATTACTATTTGCAGACCAAGTATTCAAATGCCCAAGACTATGAGTGACATCTCATTCAAACCACCACAGTGTTTGTGTGTGTGTGTGTGTGTGTGTGTGTGTGTGTGTGTGTGTGTATGTGTGTGAGTGTGTGTGAACTTATACAATAACAGACTTCCATATGACTTAAAAAAACTTCCTGTTTATCCTCCTCTACCCTGAACATAGTGATACACAGGGTTAAAGGGAGATAATGGGGCAGAAATGGTTAAATTGGTGTAGGGGTGGGGAGCCAGGGATGAAGAGAAATATTATAAACAAATTTTATTCTGCTTTTGTCATATTTCCTATAAGTAACATTTTATGGCTACTTTTGATACATAATCTATAATCTACAACTGTGTTGCAAACATGTGTGAATGTCAAAACTTACATAACATACCCACAAGATACCAAAGGCATCACTGAAGAGTCTCTGATATCATTCTTGAGTGCAGATGGATTAATATGCTGCACACTTCAGTTCAGGGCATACGCAGTAGTTTTGACCTGAGTTACTTTCTTGTATTAACTCTGTGGTTATAGATAAACTTCAAATCGAAATGTTGATAATTGCTACAATATTTTTTTTATTATCTTGTCAAGCATTACCTTTGTGTAAAAAGTTAATTTTCATCATGTCCTGAGACTGATAATTTTTCTGTTATTGGAAATCTTAAGTAAATATTTGCTTTCAGTTTTTAAGTTACAGCAATCTCTGAGCCCCATTTAGGAGTTTAGACTGAGTCCCACATCATTTGGTGTCTCTTCCCCAAGATTTCTATTTGGGAAGTGGCTAGGTTTTCTTCTATTCATTTATATTTTTATTATGTAATTAAGGAGTTGATATTTTCTAAGTTAATAATACATGAAATATTCATTGAAGATGAGAGAGGATATGAAAGAGAAAAGAAATAAGTGCTAACATTAGAATTCACTCAATAACTCTTATATTTGTGATTCAATGTTACGGAAAACTATATAGACTGGTTTGTTTGTTTCCCCTTCCCTCCAAATGTGCCAATTACTGTTAGCAGAACCACAACCAATAGCAAGCCATAAAAGTTCCAACTAGCATGTGTTGTTAAAATTACATCTGTTTTCCTAATAGGAAGCACGGGGTTGCACACATTATCCTCCAATAATATGGGGAAACAAACAACATGTTAGACTAGGATAAGTGGGAATGAGATTCAACTATCACCTGTCTTACTGAAAACAATTATAATGATGAGAAAACCCAGCACTGGAAATGAAACCATTTAACTAGAGTTAATTACTGGTGAAACTGATTTGATATGCCATCATACGGTCACAGGTCTACCAAAAGGTGTTAGTTGTTTCTCCCAGAAGACAGAAGTAAATAATAGGGAAGACATTAAAGAAATGGGTTCTAAAAGAACAATACAGAAAATCAAACAAACAAAGGTTTGGCTCTTTGACAAGCTCACTAAGATTGACAAACCCATAGCCAGGATGATGATGATGATGATGATGATGATGATGATGATGATGATGATGATGATGATGATGATAAGGGTTGTGCATGATGTGATGAAAGGGTATCATTACAATTGACACCAATGAAATACAAATCATTCTTAGAAATTGTGATGAAAATGTATCTTCTTCAAAGCTGGGTAACCCTGAAGAACCCCAAAGATACAAATAACATAAACAGACCCATTCCAAACAAGAATGAAGCTGTTGTTAAATGCTTCTCTTAAAGAAAAAGCTCAGGACCAGGAGGATTCATGCTAAATTCCACCAAACTTTCAAGGAAGGCCTCATACCCATTCTTTTTAATTCATTACATAAATTAGAACATGAAGAATACTACCAAACTAATTCTACGAAGCCAGTACTAAAATGAGGTAAAGAAACTACATAAAAGAAAATTATACCCCAGTTTCTTTGATGAACATAGACATTGATTATAGACTTTATTAAACAGTCTCTATGAAATAAACATATCTTAATTATCCTAATTTGACCATAGTTTCATTCTTCCTCCTTGGACTTACTGTATGACATCTCACCAATCAAAGTTCCATGGTCCTTTCTTACTAGACATTGTGTATTCCTTGCATGGTATACCATTGGACATATCTATATGAGAAAAGCATTTTGTGAGATATTAGTGTAGTTTTTCCACTGTGAAACTTGATTAATAATGAAGTAAAATGAGAGAGGAAATAAAAACTTGACAGGATTAAAAGTTGGTAATTGCCTGCTACTCTTGGCAGAAATCACCAAGCAAGGTTGCCTTGGAAGTTTTTGAAAGAATGTTTATCTTTTTGCATGACATCACTTTAACTAGTGACAAGGAGATCCAGACAAAGAAAGCAGATACTCAGCGAGTATCTCTTTCTCCAAGTCTCATCTAAATTAGCCAATGTGGATTTGAATGGCAGGATATTTTAAAAGCTAATGGACAATAACTTCTGGTTCCAGAAAGATAAATGTACTTTTCTCCATTCCTTCCTAAAACACAGATAAAAGCTGTGGCCATTGCACAAAAAGAATTTAATAGGAAAAACCAAATGGAAGGAGATCCAGATAGGAACTTGAGCCAGGAAGGATACAGGTGTGAGTTCTCAGTTATCTTTTTTGTCTCAAATTTGTTCAGTTTGGAGATGAAGAAACCAATAACCTCAAATGGCCACTGGGCAAAACATAGTGATCCTCTTCTCCCCCATCTAAACAAATAGAAACAGAACTATGTAAGGAAAACAAAATTTACACAATATTCAGACAGTAAATAATGCCACTGAACAGGGTGTGGTGGTATATACCTTTAATCCCAGCACTAGGGAAGCAGAGGCAGGCTGGATCTCTGAGTTCAAGGCCGGCCTGATCTACGGAGTCAGGACAGTCCAGGACAGCCAGGGCTACACAGAGAAACCCTGTGTTGAAAAAGAAAAAGAAAAATAAGGTCACTTCCTTTCTCTACTTGGTGATAAGGAGATATTGCTTCTCTCCCCCACAGATTGATGAGAAGTCCTCACCAGCAGGATCCAGCAGAAGGATAGACATGAACTCCAGTTTCCCTTCACCTTACAGTAATTAGCTGACACCCTCTTCCAATGCCGAGTAGTGTTTCATTTATTTTGCTTTCTTTTGCCAGCAAGCAGCTTTATTTATCTTGCCCTGGCTCAGAGGACTCACATCCAAAGACTGAGAGAGCCCCGAGCACATGGGGCTTGGTTTATATACAACTTTAGCTTTTTCTGCCATCCTGATATGGTAACATACATTTTCACTGAGAATTTCATAGTTGTGGGTATATGACATTGGCTACTGGACTCAGATTAGGTTGCTATGACACCAAAGACACAAGAATGCAATACGGCTGCCCATGCCTGCATTGGTACTGACTGAGCAGTGTTGTTATTTTTTTTCTTGTACTGGGGGTGGGGGTGAGGTGCTATGCTATCAAAGATTTAGGGACATGCTGTAATAACAGTTGTATTGATATGGACTCTATCCCAAAAAAGTCAAGAAAAATACCAGTATTTTCAGACTGTATTTGATCATGTGAATAGAAACTATAGAAAATGCAACTGTGGATAAGATGATAATTGCACCATCAGTGTTCAGACTGCCTTAGACTTATTCCTTCCCCCTACCATTTCCCTTTTCCTTAAGAAATATATTTTTAAGTAGGCTATTACATAATTCTCCCTTCCAACCCTTCTCATTCAAATCCATGGCCTCTTTTTTTTTTTAATTGTTTTTAACACACACACACACACACACACACACACACACACATAAATATATGAAAACAATCTGAGTTCATCTAGTATTACTTGAATAGATAGGTTTTCAGGGCTTACCACTTAGTATTGAATAAACAACCAAGGTCTCCCTGCAATGGAAAAAATTAATTCTCCTCTCAGCAGTCATGAACTGCTCATAGTTCCTCATCTAGGAATGGGACCCCATGAGATTTTCCTATCTGCTTTGAGTCTTATTGTTGTGCAGGTCTTATTTAGGCAGCTATATTGTTGAGATTCATGGGTGTAGCTTCCCTATTATATACAGAAGACACATTGCTGAAGCAGATTTTTCTGGTCGTCTAGCTCCTATAGTCTCTCTGCCTCTTCTTCTGCAATGTTCCCTGAGCCTTAAGTGTAAAAGCTATTGCAGATGTGGCAATTGGGGGCAGGGAACAATAGTCAGTTGTTCCCTGAATTTTGATCAGTTGTGGCTTTCTGTAATTATCTCCACCTGATCAAAAGGAAGCTTCTCTGAGGAGGGGTTATTGCTTTGTCCAGCTTTGATGTGATGGTTTTTGCTTTATATTTTATTTTGTCATGTTTGCTTGATACCTCCTAGAAGCCTGCTCTTTTCTAACGAGAGACAGAAAGGGAGTGGATCTCAGTGGGAGGTCAGGTAAGGAGGAACTGGAAGGAGTAGGAATGGAAACTATAATCAAGGTATATTGTATGAGAAAAGAAAAGGGAAGGAAGGAAGAAATAAAGACCACAAAAATATATAGATAAATCAAAGTAGAGTTCTAAAATACATTCAAGTAACCTATATAAATACAGAAAAACTAAAGTAGAGACATCAAAAGGGGAATTAAGCATTGATGTATCAATATTTACATTGAGTACAAATTGTCCAAACTTACCTATTAAAGGATAGGTACTTGAAGAATGAACTAAAAATATGACCTAAATATATTCTGTCTTTAAGAAAAGCCTCCAAAATTATGATTATAAGGATGCTCAATGAATAAACAGAGATTTCTTTACAAATATCAATCACAACTCAAAATTGAATATAACACTAAATGTAAAAGCTGAAATTGAAGCCAGCTATGATGGCACACACTTGTCATTCCAGTGCTTGGGAGGCTGAAAAAGCAGAGGAAGGAGTTCAAGGTCATCCTTGGATAGACAGAAATTTCAAGGCCAGCCTTGGCAATATGAGACCCTGTCTCAAAGTAAATAAATAAACAAACAAACCTTTGTGACCTTGAGTTAGGCAGTGGTTTCTAAGTATGACATCAAAAGCAAATACTAAAGAATTAAAGAAAAAGTAGATAAATTAGATGTCACTGAGATTTTCATGCTTTGGTAGACACACTCAGTAATGTAAGAACAAAATCTACAAACCAATGGGGAAATATTTACAAGCCAAAAGTTTGGTAAGGGATGGTCATCCAGAATAAATAAAAGACCCCCGTACCTCAATGAATAAACTAATTTAACAATAAGCAAATGATTTAAATAAATATAATAAACAACAATTCAATTTTAAAATAAGCAAAAATTATTGGAGTAGACATTTTCCCAAACAACAAATACTACCAGTTAATAAACACATGAAAAATGTTCAATATTGTTAGCAGTTCAAAACATACACATAAAACCCACAGTAAGTAACCATTCAAAAATGTTATTAGTTTTTTGAGGATTTCATATAATGTGTTTTGATCATATTTATCCACCCTTCAACTCTTCCCAGATCCACACCCTTTTCCTATCTACCCAACTTTGTGCCCATTTTTATCCCTAATCAAGACAAATTTGTGCTGCCTAAATATTCTTGGACATGTAGTCCAGTGGAGCATGGTCGATTTACTCTTAGAGAATATGACTCTCCATCTTTCACAAGCTGACAACTGCCAATATCTCTACCATTAGGAATAGAATTCTATGGCCAACTCTGCTCTCCATGCTGAGATTTGGTCTGGCTTGGGCTTGCGCAACTCTTGTCCATGATGTCCCAATCATGCTGTGAGTACATATGTGCAACTATCCTGCTGTGTGCAGAAGACACTGTTGCCTTGTAGTCATACCCTGCTTTTGGCCCTCATACTCTTTCCCTGCATTTTTTCACAATGATGCTTGAGCTTTTGGAGAAGTGGATGTGGTGTACATATCCAAGCTAGGGCTGAACCCTGTGCAGTCTCATATTTCTGTGCCTTGTCCAGTTGCAGTCTCTGTTAATCCACTACATACTACAGGTAGAAGCTTCTCTGATGAGGGTTGAAAGATGTGTTACACTATGGGTATAACAATAAATCATTAGCAGTTGGTTTAATATGATGTTCATTTAGTAATAAGTACCTTTGATACCTACTAAGAGAGCTAAATCAAAAACAAAAGGACAACCATGGATAGAAGGGGCAGAAAGTAAGAACTCCTATACATTGTTGGTGAGATTGTGATATGTATCACACTTCCAGTTGTGTGATACAGAATCTCTAATACTAGATATAGAAGGAGAAATGGAACCATGTTCTCATAAAAACTTGTGCATTGTTGTTCACACTACTATTATTTATAATAGCTCAAAGAGACAGATTAATACACAACAACTGAAGCATGGATAAATAAAACTGAGTGTTGCTATACAAAGGAATGCATTTGGCCACATAGAGTAAACACTGGTGCTTGACACAATGTGAGTTCTGAACACACTGTGCTCTGGAAAAGAGGACAGTTGTGAACAGTCATGTACTGGATGGTTCTAGTCTCCTCGGGAAACCAACAGCAGAGTTGGCATATTCAGAGACAGAAAGTAGGCCAGTAATATCCAAGTGCCAGTATAGTGGAATGTAGTTTAAGATGTGTTATATTCATTTATGCTGTGGAATGTTTGTTTAATGATGTAAAGATGTGTTGCATTCTTGTAGATTGTATTTGTTTAACTCTGTGAAGCTATGTTACTTTGACTGCCTAAAACACCTGATTGGTTTAATAAAGAGCTAAATGGCCAATAGCTAGGCAGGGGAGGGAATGGCAGGGCTGCCAGGCAGAGAGAATAAAAGGAAGGAGAAAAAAAGAGAAAGAAGAGGAGAAGAGGACTTTAGGGGCCAGCCACACAGCCACAGAGTAAGAAGCAAAAAAATACACCTAGAATAGAGAAATATAAATGGCATAATTTGATGAAAGCCTGGCTAGGAAAAAAAAAACAAGCTAAGACCAGGCATTCATAAGTAAGAATAAACCTGTGTACTTATTCAGGGGCTGGGTAGGTGGCCCCCAAAGAACAAAGAGAAAAACCAAAAGCAAAACAAAATGATTTTAAAAAAAGAAAAGAAAAGAAAAAGAAAACCAAAAAAAAAAAACAAAAAAAAAACAAAAAAACCAACAACTAACTACAGGCCAGACTGAAGATAAACTATAAGTAACCAAATGGTTGTGATGTTTTAAAATTGGATAAAGGGAGTATCCCTCCATGGGAATATGCTCCCAAAGTCCTTTTGTGCACCAGGAATTCATCCTGGTTCCACTGTCAGAGGTCACTTAGGCTTCCCAGGCCTTCTAGCTGAGACAGATGTTCAGGGGGTCTGAATCAGTCCCATGCTGGATTTTCAGCTATCAGTCTGGGGACCCATTAGCTCCTCCTTGTTCAGGTCAGCTGTCTCTATGTGTTTCTGTAGCCTGGTCTTGTCCTCCCTTTCTGCATCACAGGAGAGAAGGCCTAGTCCCTACTCCAAATGACTTGAAAGATTTAGATAACTCCTCCTGGAAGTCATCCCCCTACATGTGGAGTGGGGGGAATAAGAGGGGAGGGTTGTCAGGGAGGAGGGGCAGATAGGAGAGAGGGAAATAGGGAGGGAGGAAGGGAGGAAAAGGGAACTGGGATTGATATATAAAATAAAAATGAAAAAATTAAATAAAATATTGGATAAAGGTATTGGGTGTGATTCTATGACTATACTCAAAATGACTTCATTTGCACACTTTAAAAGGGTGAAGGTTATATTATGTTATTTAATTACTAATAATGCTGCTATAAAATAAAGGAAAAGAAACCAGAAATCACTGTAGTAATATCAGATAAAATGGAGTTTAACCAAGAGAAATTGCCAGGCATAGAAGAGGGTGACACAAGGATCCTAAACATGAAGACACCAAACATCATAAGCACAGAATATGTGACTCACAATCCAATAGACCCAGGGAAACAGACAGTCACTCAATTACACGTGAGGACTTCATACTTCTTCCAACCATTGGTAGACCAACTCTACAGTAAGAAATCAGCATATAAAATTGTACCATCAACTGAAAGGAATTAACATATACAACTTGTCACACTATTACTTCAGAATATAAGCACTCTCAGGACATATTTTGTTCACCCAATATAGAACATATACAATTCTGGACTATTATCTATGCCCAAGATACAAATCTCAAAAAAATTCAAACGATTCAAGTCTCAGAATTGTGTTCTTCTACTACAAAAAAATAAGTGATAGAAGATCATGAAATCTTCCCCTGATCTCTTAGACTAACTGACATCCCTCTAATTAATTTTGGATTAAAACAGATTAAATGCCTCAACTCTGTAATCTTCTACCATAGGAAACTGGAAGAATTAAATGCAAAGTGAGTTGGGGGAGAATGAATGCAAGCTGAAAAATCAATAAAATTAAAAATAACAGATGAAAAGTCAGTGAGCCAAACAAATATCTCTCAGTCACCATGAATTACTCCATATCACTGAGCAAGGAAATGCAGCAAAGGGGTCACTTTGTGTCTGTAATGGTGGTCATCCACAGCCATGCCACCTTATTCATACACAGTCTCTTCTAGTGGTGGTCATTCACAGCTATACCACCTCATACACACACAGTCTCTTCTAATAGTAGGTCATCCCTGCGTCCATTCATCTAAGATCTTGGAAATGACAAGGTTACAAAATGGAGAGGATATTCATGCTTTCTAGGTGTTATGGTTGATGAGAGATGAGAGTAAGTAGAGGCGTCATGGGTGGGGGGATCTTGAGCCATTGTATTTTGTATCTTTATAATGATAGTGAGCACATAACTCCACACATATGACAAATGGTGTGGAACTATACTCACACATCTCTCCAATCTCTCTTTTGTCACTCAAAAAGTATGCAAAATGACACTGGGGGAAGAGATCTCTCTTTACTATTCATGCAACTTCTTGAGAATCTAATTATTTTGAAATGAGTTTCAAATAAACTTCCTAAATACATTTGTTTAAAAAAAACCTTTCCATACTTGGCATGTTTATTACCTGTAAGGGCCCACTTATGAATACTTGGGTTGGATACTTACTAAGAATGAGAGAAAGCACCAGGGCCATGTTGCTATGTTCTGGTATCATCCACACTTCACTTGGTGACTGAGGAAATACACTAACCTTCAGACTATTTACAGGGTTTCTACTTTGTGCTTTTGTACCTGCTGTGTGGGAAGGGAAGAGGACCCACAGAGAGCTTGAGAAGATCAAGCAATCCATTATAATGTGTTATCATGACTTGCACATGGTAAATGCTTGCTCAATTTAATTGGATTGACTCACAGACAAAGGTTGTGTGTAAATTATTAAGAAATGTACAACAGAGGGTAGTGCTGGGTGGTGATTGTGGTGTATAATTAATCCAAACTGCAGGAGCCTCTGCAGGACTGAGTTTGAGGGATTGTGTTAGTGAGCTGTTCAAACCACAAGAAAATGCAGCATTGGTGAGGATGGTCTGAGGATGCTCTGCACTGTCCACATGGCTCCCTCTTACTGAGGTTAAGACACCCATCCTTAGAGCAAGTAATTCACTTCCTGATTGCTATGGGTTGTGGGGTTGGTAAATGACATTTAACTTCTTCAGGGAATTCTCACCAAAGAAAGTGAACCTTGCCTGGAAGGTCACTCCCAGCAGTGGGAGCTACCCACAACAAATGTCTGACAAAATTAGCAAAAGTTCTATCCATTTGCTGTGCACAAAGATGTTTTGTCATTTATACTTGAAAGTGCCTCCCAGGCCAGGATACAGCTAGGGGCCAGCTGGCACCATCCTCTGCTGAGCTCTTTGCCACCAGTCTATCCTCTTGCCCTAACTCTCCCTTTATTGAGAGCTCAGTTATTTGCATACTCCTGCATCCCCACTCCAGGGTCTGCTCAATTCAGATTTCTAAAGGTATCACTCAAATGGGTTTCATTTTGAGTACAGGACTGATGAAGAAATAGGATTGCAGCTAAAACACATGTGGTACCTAAAATGAAAATGGTCCCCGCAGACTCATAGAGAATGGCACAGTTAGGAGTGTGGGGTTGTTGGCATTGTTGGAGTAAATGTGTTGCTGGCTTTGAGGTCTGTCTCACATGCTCAAACCAGGCCTAGTGTCTCACTCTCTTCTTGCTGCCTACTGATCTGGATGTAGAAGTCTCAGCTACCTCTCCAGCACCATGTCTGCCCATGTGCTGTCAAGTTTCCCACCATGACAATAATTGACTAAATCTCTGAACCCCAATTAAATGTTTCCTTATAAGTGTTGCCATAATGGTATTTCTTCACAGCAGTAGAAACCCTAGCTAAGACAATACATGATGCTCAAATATCTCAATATCAGATCAACAAAAATTTCTGGTATTAAGTGTATTCCAAATACTTCAATTCTGCCTGTGTGAAATCCACGTGCAACTGGGTATCTGGTTTTTCTTGGCTAGATCAGGACCTTCTCTCTGGGCAGGATAGTGCTTGATAGCTAATCAAAGGTTGTTATTCACAGAAGCAATAACTTTGGGGATTTCTTAGAAAAGCCAACTCTTGCTTCTGTTGAGTTACACACTGCATTTAGACAAAACTCCAGATAGCCCCCATGCACACATACACTGAAGAGACAAGCGGCCGAAGGAGTGGGTTCTGAAGGGATCTTCACAGCCTGTTGCCTCATCTCCAGCAGCTGCTTCTTTTTAAGACTATGTATGCAAGACTGCCACGACACTTAAGTTTTCAAAGGAAGGCTGAGGTTATATTTTTACAGAGAACCCTTTCATGCCTAGATGGCAGTAACCACTTCAGTATGCCTTAAACACTTAGTGAACCAAGCAAGCTTGTGAACACATGGTGTGAGCCATTATTTCTTTCCATTAGTCTAAAGCCATTCCTACAGAAAAGATAACACAATGAGTGGAAATAACTGAGCCCTCACCACATTGATGAGAAACATACCTAGGTTAGTAGAATCTATTATTGTTGAACGAGCACTTCCTACAAGTGTGCTTTGTCCATACATGCATAGGGTGGTGTGGTTTAATGTGAAATGTCCTATAGGCATTGAGGCTTTAAAGACTTCTTTACTTATATTTTTTTAATGTGTATACTTGGCCTGCATATGAGTAAGTGCACTATATATGTGCATTATCTGTGAATTCCAGAAGAAGATATTAGATACCCTGGAACTGGAGTCACAGATGGTTGTGGGCTGTACAATATGGGTACTAGAAACCAAACCCTGGTCCTTGGAAAGAGCACCAAGTACTCTTGTCCACTTAGTCCTGTTTCTAGCTCTGGCCTTGAAGAGCTAATATGCAATCTATCTATCTATCTATCTATCTATCTATCTATCTATCTAATTATCTATCTATCTTTATTCATATAAATGTAACATCATGTAGGCTATATTATCCCTGGCTTATCTTTTAAAAATACGTTTTAATAAAAATAAAATCAAATCACTTACCCCTATCCCTTTCCCCTCTCCAGCCCCTCCATGTCCTCTCATTCCAACCTCTTCTACACCCTCTCTCCACTCTGAAATTAACATACACCCCATTTACAATATAGCATCAAAGATAATAAAATGTATTGAAATAGTCAAGGAGTTGAAATACCTCTTTCACATAGTGAAAACTTCAAATTTCTGAAGAAATAAATTGAGAAAGATATTAGAAAATGGAAAGACAGCCATGTTCATAGATTAGTAAAGTTAATATTGTGACAATGACTATCCTACCAAAAAATATGCATAGATTCAGTGCAATCTCAATCAAAATACTCCCAACATTCTTCACAAAATTATGAAAAAATCCTAAAATTCCCTCTAAAAGACAAATAGCTTATACAAACCTGAATAAAAAAAAAATATAACACAAGAATTGCCATTTAAGACTTCAAGATCTGTTATAGAACTACAGAAATAAAAGCCAATATTATGCTGTTTCAAAAACATATATGTAGACCAATGTAACAAAGCAGACTCAGACATAAGACATGTGACTGCCTCCATCTTATAGTTGACAAGGATGCCAAAAACCATACACTGGATAAAAGACAGCAAGCATCTTCAACAAATAGTGCTGGATATGCACATGAGAATGAAATTAGACCCCTGTCTACCATATTTCATAAAGACTCACTCCAGATGGATCAATACATCAATTTGAAACCTGCTATGTGAAAACTTCCAAAAAGAAATTGGGGCAAAACCCTTTAAAGTATAAGGTGTAGCTAAGGACTTTCTGGAAGGACTCCACTTGCCCAGGAATTAAGGCCAACCATTGATAAGTGGGGCCCCATAAAACTAAAAGGCTTCTGCACAACGAAGGAAACAATCAACGACAAAGCCCCACAGATTGGGGGACCATCTTTCCCAGATGTACACCTGACAGAGGGCTAATATCCAGAATATGCAAATAAGTCAAAAAATGAACAGTCAAGGAAACAAGTGACCCAGTTAAAAATGAGCTAGGGATCTAAAGAGTTCTCAGGGGAAGAAATAGCATGGTTAAAAAGTAGAAAAAAGAAAAAAGTTCATCATCTTTAGCAATTAGGGAAATGTGAATTAAATCAATTCTGAGATTTTTGTTTCACCCTGGTCAGAATGACTAAGATCAAGGAAACAATTGATAGCAAGTGCTGGGGAGGTTGTGGGGAAATGGGGAGCCCTCATCCACTGTGGGAATGTAAAGTGATAAGCCACTCTGGAAAATAGTAAGGAGAATACTCAAAAACTTGACAAATAATAAATCTACCACATACAACTCCTTGTCATATGACCAAAGGACTAGACATCCTACTCCACAAATACTTACTTGTCCATGTTCATTTCAGCTTTATTCAACAACCTAAATGACCTTCAACGGGTAAAGGGATAATGAAAATGTGTACTGTACACTATGGGATACTACTGACACATGAAGAAAAGTGAAATCATAAAATCTGAAAGTTCATGGACCTAGAAAACATTGTATTGAGTAGTGTAACCCACATGCACCACATGTTCTCTTTGAAGACAGGGTTTAAATGAGTTCAAAAGACCCAAGATAAATGATTAACAGGTATTAGGGAACACTTATATAATTAATAGTAAATAACAGCCACAGCCTTTCTTCTCTTAAAGATGAAGTCTCCCAAGTTCCAACTACCACCCAGGAGAGTGAGCCAACCCTTCCTCTTCCTTATAAGGGGTCATGTCTGCACACCTGAACCCATGCTCCTAGGATGCAGCCACCACCACAAGTCTACTGGAAAAACAAGATGCCACTACATTCTTCTGTGCTTCCTAGCTCACATCTTTCATTTGCTGTTTCTGCTCTTCCTGAACTAAATCCACCAGCTGAGTTTCACATTGCCTTTTCATCTGAGGGACAAGCCTACGGATCATTCTGAGTCTTGATTTTACAGTCTCACCACATATATTTCAGTTGCCCAGGACTGGTTCCCTACTGCAATATGTGTGAATATATAGTTGTTCCATTAACCTCAGGTGCATAGCTCACACTCACTCCTGCATGATGAAGTTCAGTCACTCAGAGACTCACACCAATGATGAAGCAGAGAGGCCCTTCCCTGGTTGCTCAGGATTCTGTGTGTCTGCTGTGGGAAACACTTTAGTGTGGGATTGGCAGTAGTGGGGAATGGCAGTCCCTATGCCTGGTAAGATCGGAACCTCAGTACTTAGCCCAACTAGACAGACTGGTTTACTTGGCTGGGTGAATTATGCTCATCATTGCTTGGCCCTGGCTCATAGGGAAAGAATGTCCTTCACTTCTGTTTTAGTAATGTTTACAAGCACTATCAAATGGTTCATAATTCCAGACAAGACTGTGCTTGTAACCATTGGAGTTCAACAGATTTTTTTTTTAACTTGGCTATTTTGGAATTTGAAAGTTTGACTTCTATCCATCCATATGTTCACACTTACTAAATTTTTAAGTTTCAATTACATGGAACATAATGTATATGTTAGGCAACTATGTCAGTTTGATAGGGACAGTGGGAGTTTGGTCATGGCCATATTTATTTGTTTTGCTTCTTGAATTTTCTCTAGGCAGTCATTAGCAAAAAGAAAATAATATTCAATGTTATAGTAGCAAGACATGGTAAATTGTTTTGTCCATTTAAAATGAGTGACTATGAGAAATCTTGTTTTCTTGTGTATTGATATGAAATGATTTTTCCAGCTATCATGATTTTATGAAAGACTTTAATAACATCAGCCTGCAATGTGTTTACCTTGTATAAGCTTGTTATGACTTGTTTTGTGAAGTAGATACAGTGGATGTGATCAGCCTGCATTTTCTTCTGCAATGAATGTAACACTTTGGGATGAACTGGCAGCTATTACTGCTACTCAAGAGGTCCCAAAAAGATAACACAACTTTCAGAAAGTTTAACTCACTCTCAAAGAAAAAAAAATCTACTTTACCCAGCCACAAATTAAAAATATGTATATCTAGACATGTATATCTAGCTTGCTTTATGACTGCAGTATGAGAGAGCTCTTTTCTTCACTTTCCCATTATGAATATTTAATGTAAGTATATGTTTATCTTTAGGTGAAAGAAAAGAAAACCAATGTTCCTGGGGGGGGGGGGAACCAAAAAACAAGCGCAGTTTTCCATTGAAGTTGATCTTTGTCTCTGTATTCCTGGAGCCTTTGTCTATAAAAGCTATGCTGTATGTGCTCATGTATCCATTTAAAAGTATTAATGGAGTATTTGTAGAAGTTAGATATGACAGCAATCAAGGCAGATATCATCCCCACCTTAGGGATGCTGGCAATTTTATAAAGAGATAGACAAAGACCAAAGAAGTGACAAATGCACACATACACACACAAAAAAAATACAGCTTCTCCCAAAATTGAGGTTTATATCTTCAGAGTCAACACACTGGATGGAAAATATGACAAGAGGAAGTTGCCATCAGAGCTGAACATATATAGAGGCCTTTTTATTGATCTCTAGATTATTCACATAGGATTTATGTTATATCACTATCTATAAGTCATCTAGAAATGATCAGAACATATGGGAAGGTATGTGGAGAGTATATGGAAATATAACATTTTATAGAGGGAGCTTGAAATCTGGGTTTCAGTATCCAGGATGTCCTGATACCAATTCCTTGTGGATTGTGAAAGATGCCTCTAAGTGTAGATTTTGGTAAATACGGCAAAGCATATGACTAAGCTATGGGAGGAATGGCCTAGATACTGTCTGTAATGGATAATAGAGAGTGGTATTTTAACCTATTACAGAGAAAACCAGCAGAGCGATGAGTGGTCTAGCCAGAGGTCAGGCTATGAAATAAGAGAGAAACTGGTGGCTGTTGTGCAATATGTCTGTGCCACTGCTGGATGCTCTCATGAGAAACAAATTAGGACAGAAAGGGAAGTTGGGTCAAAGATGGGTGGGCGGCTCTGACATTTAGTGCATGGACTTATTCAAAATGCAATGGTAAACCATATGAGGCTTTTAAAGTTAGATCAATATAATCTACTGTTCTTGGACTTCATGGAAGACAGTTTAAAAGATGCTGAGTATGAAGAAAGAACCTTAAAATTTTTACTTAAGAAAAAAACTAGGATTTAGTCTCTTTCCTGCTGTACCCCTCCCTCCCCTTTCTAATAAAACTTTTCAAAACAAAAACAAAAACAAAAAACTAGGAATTCTATACAAAGCATTCATCCCTACATTAGAATATATTTGGTATAGGAAGGTTCTCTGAATACCATCAAAAGAGAAACATAAACACCAAGCCATAAACCTTTACCTACAATGGTGTACTACCTACAAGATACCCTTGTACAATAGTGGCACAAAGCATGTGGGGGTAACCAACCAATAACTGGTTTGACTTAAGGCCCACTTCTACGAGATGGAACTAATTCCTGACACTGCTTGAGTGACAAAGCATCCAAGACTAGATATCCTAGAGACCTGAAGTAAAACCAAATAATAAAAAATAGAAAACAATAGAGAAATAAAATGACTCCTAATGACATTGTTATTTTCATAGATTAGTGTCTTGTTCAGTCATTGTGGGAGAAGCTTCCTCCCACAGCCAGACTGTTAGACAAAGAGTGTGGACCATGCAACTCTCTGCCCTCAATGAAATGTTTCCATCAGTTCCCTTCACTCAGAGCTCATGGAGCCCCATGGAAGAGACATAAAGCATTTAAGAGCCACCAAGCAAACAAGGCCTCTAAATTCATGTGAGCAAAGCTCATATGAACTCACAGAGACTGAGACTGCAAGCACAGGGCCTGCACGGATCTGTATTGGGCCCTCTGCATTCATATTATGGCTTCTGGTTTAGGATTTTTTTTAGAACTACTGAGTGTGCAAATGCATGGGTCTCTGATTATGTCTTGTCTTGGGCTCTTTTCATTCTTTTAGTTTGTCCTCTTCAATAATCAAAGTGATAGTTTTTATTTTATTTTATCATACTTTATTATGTGTTTTTTTTAAAAAAAGAATAAAAGATGTTAAAAAGAATAAAGGATGTAGCAAAAATGAAATAGAAAAAAAGAACGATAGAAGGGAGGAAAGGAAGGAAGGGGCATTCATAGGTGATGATCTGAGCTAGGGTGTCACTAGAAAGAAGTGACAATTCTGTGTTATGTGTTGGAAGAGAAGATTGACATTTGGTGGTTTGGATGGGTGAGGGCTGACCAAGGGGAGCAAAGACAACTCCTGTTCCTGGCTTAAGCCATGTACATACCATGCCTATATATATATCATCACATCAAGTGATGCTGAAACATAAACTACCTGGCATATGCCTTTTATCTTGTGCCTCCCTAGTCCTTTCTGCATCATGACTATGGATTACTATGTTAGTGACTCTATTTGCTTTGTAGATAATATTGTTATCAGCAGTTGTTTTGTTTTTGTTTTTAAAGAATGGAGAAATAACCTTTTCAAAACAGCTTATTGGATATATCCAGTTGATGTGACAAAGAACCTTTGTTTGGGAAAATAAACAGTAGTTGTGTTATAAAACTTTCTTTCAAGTCTGCTTTGTGTAGTCTGCCATCCACTCTGAACAGCTGGCAGCAGATGGCAGAAGGGCTCTCACATTTATTCACAATATAGCACTATGAACTTATGTTTTATATAAGTGAGTAGAGAGCCATCCCTACTGAATCAATATCTCTAACTTCTTGAACATCTGAATTTAAAAAGAATGCCTTCTACCCAAAATCCCTCCCAGCACCTGCTGATCATGTTTTATAAAACCAAATTCTCACAAGGTGGACTTTTAAAAGGACCGATTTTCTGTGACAATGTGAGACATTTAGAAATTAATGAAAAAATAAAGCAATGTCTGTCTGGTTTATACACATCATGGTCTTACTTCTGCATAAATTCTCATAGGTCAACTAAAAAACACAATAGTTCAGGGTCAAAATCTCATCTAGTCACTTAGATTAAAAACTAATTTATCTAAAGTATATCCTAGATGAAGCTTTTTCATGCAAATAAATAGCCAGGGCTTTATCCTCTCTTCCTTTATTACTTGGGCATGTCATGAATTTGAAGAGAAAATTTTGTTCTGTATTTTCATTACAAGCATTATCGGGAAAAATCTATTCCTTGCATACATATCATTAGAAGCTGCTCTGAGAGTGAGGTTCCATCACTGGGCTCGTCACGGCTGCTCATCGTAATATTGACAGTTTAATCTTTTTGTTTCATACAAGATTAAAACTCACATGATATTCATTTCTTCGTAGCTTGGATGGTGAATCCAATTGCCCTCAATCCGTAGCTAAGTACCATCTCCATCTAAGATGAGCTCCATTTGCCCAAATATACTAGGTAATTATCTAGGAAATACTTGGCTGATGAGAAGACTGAAGAAAAGAGATTTTTCTAAAAGATGTTTACACACAGCTAAGAGGCTAAGCAAGAGTAATGTGCAATACCATTTCTCTCAGCTGAACAAACAGACCAGAACTACCTCTCACTCTCCTGCTTAGGTGTTTGGAAAACATCACTCCATTTGGTCATTTGGTTTATTGGCTGTTGAAACATGTCAGCTACTTTTGAAATAAAATGCCTTTTCAAAGCCTTTTATTGGCTCTCAAGATGTGTCTGTAAAGAGAGAGAATAAATAAATAAACAGATGGCATTTGGACACAAAGAAAAATAGTCTTCACTCAAAAACTATTTATTAAAATGATAGTACAATGCACTTGGCCTGTGAGGCGGCAAGTCACAAATAAGAAATATGGGGACCAGAGGGGCTGTTGGAATTTAAATTATGTGGCAGCTTTCCATCAGAAATGCAACAGTAATTTAGAGTTGTGCTCTTCTGGCAGATTTATTTGTCAGTAAACAAACAAAAGGACTTTTCTTGACAGCAGTGGCAGCTTTGAAAACAGAATCACACAGATTGGAGGGGATGCTGGGAAATTTATGTTGCTTATTCCTTGCTTAAGATGTGTGCATATTTCTCACCCCTGCCTCTATTCACATCAATGAGCATCTAGTCATCCCATCCCATCCCATCGTCTTCCCAGAATGCCACAGCTAGCCACCCAGTTCTCTTTTCACAGACTTAATTGATGGCTCAAGAGTAACTGCTAGTGGTGCCCAAGTAACAAACTGATCTTTGTGTGCAGTGTGCCACTGAAACCTGATGGTGGTGCCCATTAAACTCACCTGCTAGCAGAGACCAGTGGGAATCGGTGATAATTAACCTGGGGGGATGATTTGAAGCCCCTTGGCTACCTGTTTTCAAATGGAGCAGGCATTTGTCATCTCATTTTTTCTCTACTCCAACACAAGTGAGGACATATACCCAGTCCATTGTCAAAGATGCTCTTTGATTATTGTTGTCTGCAGTTACCTCAAAGCCCAGCCAGTTAGATGTCTTGGAATTTCAAAAAATTGTGCTAGGAAGAAAGGTGATAATGAATATATATAAGGCTAGGGATATGGCTCAGTCAGTAAGAAAGCTTGCTGCACTTACACGCCAAACTGTATGTATCCATGTGTACCTATATTGTCCAGTGATTGGTGTAACGAGTATGTTTTCCCCACTGCCGGTCCCGCAACCACGCCAGCCCCCAATAACACGCTGAGACTCTGTATTTGATATAATGCTGTTGGCCAGGTACTAGTTTCTTATCGGTAGCTCTTTCTTAATGATTAACCCATTTCTATTAATCTAAGTATTTCCACATGGCTCATCTTACTGGGGAGCGATGAGCCAGCATGCTGCTCTCTCCAGGCTTCCCATGCTGACTCCTTCTTACTCCTTCCTCTTTCCTCCTTGTCTCCTAGCCCCGCCTATCTTGCTTTCCTATTGGCCAACAGTGCTTTATTCATTAACCAGTATGAGAAACATATTTACAGAATAACATCTCCCATCATCTCCTCTTTTCTGTCTAAAATAAAAAGGGTTTTAACCTTAGCATAGCAAAATATATCACACAACAGTTATCAAATAAGAATCACAGTTAGCAATATTTAGTCCATTAACATTTAGCAAGATTTAAAGAAAATATTTCATTATCTATCCTATCTTTGTGAGTCTAAAATCTTATATGTAACTTATTTTTAATCCTAACTAAGGAAAACTATAACCATAACTATCTGTCTTCAACTCCTTTAAAGACCACAGAAGGACAATATATAAACTCTAGAAATGACAGAGACAGCTCACCTGGTCAGTCACCTAAGTTCTTTTGTAATGTTTCATCTTTAGCCCATAGGTCATAGTGTGTCTGGCAGACTCCTCAGCAAAGCAGAAAATGGTCCATCTGTATTGGCAGTTTGTCAGCTGACAGAGACAGCTCACCTGGTCAGTCACCTGAAGTTCTTTTGTAATGTTTCATCTTTAGCCCATAGGTCATAGTGTGTCTGGCAGACTCCTCAGCAAAGCAGAAAACGGTCCATCTGTATTGGCAGTTTGTCAGTTACTTTTCTCTGTGTCCTGCAGACTGTCTGGCAGACTCTTCCACAAAGCAGGAACCCTGTAGCAATGTCCATCTTGTATCAGCAGTCACTTTTCCTGTGGGTCCTGCATGTCCAGTTTATACAGCATGAAGTCAAACAGTCCAGACAAGAGCAGTATCTTGCCCATATGGCTAGTCTTGCCATATTGAAAGCAAACTTCGTAATGAGTTTCTTCAATGTCCATCTTTCTTTTTGACACAGGTGGTGTTGCCATGAGTAGTTATGTCTCATTGTCAAGAAAATCCCTAAACTATTTTAAATTTCACTTTCTGTAGGTCTTTGAAAGGTTTGAAGAGTGCCTATTCATCTCAAATACATCTCTATATGTCTAGAAAACTTAACTCACCAAACTATAAGTTTTGACTATTATAGGTAACTATTATCTGCACTAAATTATACATTACATTTTTAACTGAGCCACCACACCAGCCCCCAATAACACGATGAGACTCTATATTTGATATAATGTTGTTGGCCAGGTACTAGTTTCTTATTGGCTAGCTCTTTCTTAATGATTAACCCTTTTCTATTAATCTAAGTATTTCCACGTGTCTCTTCTTACCAGGGAGTGACGGGCCAGCATGCTGCTCTTCCTCCTAGTCTCCTAGCCCCGCTTATCTTGCTTTCCTATTGGCCAACAGTGCTTTATCATTAACCAGTATGAGAAACATATTTACAAAATAACATCTCCCATCAGATTGGTGTTGAGGGGACAGGAGGATCAATGGTGCTCACTGGCTGCCAGGCTAGCTGAAAAACAGTGAACTCCAACTTGATGCAAAATTTTGTTTTGGGGGAATAAGGTAGAATGCTAGAGGGGATATACTTTGCCTTCCATGTATATACATACACTCGAACTTATACACACATATACATGAACTTACACATGCATACATACACATGAACTTACACACACACAGATGAACTTACACACACATACACACACACATGAACATACACATACATATACATGAACTTACACACACTTACACATACATACACACACACATATACACACACATACACAACACACACACATGTGTGCACGCACAGTAAATAAATAGACTGATTTGTGTCTTCAAAAGGACTAATTAACAATGCTTTATTCTCTGTTAGGATTTCTTCAAAGAAGAGGTGATTTTTGACATGAATTGTAGCCAGAAAAAAAGAAAAAAGGAAAGAAAGAAAGAAAAAAAGATTAACCAGGTTTTCATAGCTGCCCCAGACTTTGGGCACAGTTGGATATTAGTCTTTTTGATAATAATCAACCCAGAGCATTGGTAGGAGTTGGAGGAGGGTTGTTTGTTTGTTTGAATTGAAATCCAATTTGTTGATATGATAATAGGAGTTTCTGATAATGAGTTCTTGTGGGTGGGTAGAAGTGCTGACTTTGACAATAGGAAAGGATATTGTGACAGTTAGTTTTAATTGTCACTTGACACACAACCTAGAGTCACCCGGGAAGAGAGTAAATAGAAACTGTATAAATAAGCAATTCATCAGATTTTAATTGTATGCTATTCTTATGATGAACTCCCATGCCATCCAACTGTATCTGCTGTATCTCGTCCAGTCTAAGAATATTCCTTTATCCATACTGTATGTGCTGCTCTTTCTATCAGTCACTGGACAGCCCTATGGCTTATTAGATTAACTGCCATGAAAGTACAAGAGCATGAATGTAGGCAAGGTTTGCTATCCTACCTTAAATTGCAAAAGTTATAACCCCAGTGATGAGTGCTTGATTAAAGGGAAGATCAGCAGGGGAAACTGCATCATATGACACTATCCATGGTCCCAGGTAGGTTCCGGGTTTGGAGGATGCTAGCCCTGTGTACAAGGCGGAGACTACTGTACTCAAGATTTTATATTTCCTTCCTTCAAGACTTCCTCCTCAAAACAAGCTCCTAAACAACTAAGGCTTTGAATGGTATGAAGTGTTGATACTTAGGGTTCAGGAAATATGTACAGACGATAATGAGTGAGCCAGAGTGCAATTCCACTAGCAAGTTACAAATCTACAGAGAAGTATACTTCTTGAGCCTTGTCTATCTTTGTTTTTAAAGTCTTCTTGCTGCCTCCCTCCTGGCTGCCTGGGCTTCTGGGAGGCATTTCACCCATCATTCAGGATCAATAGCATACCTTTTTAAATCCTCACTTAGAAACTTAGGTTTTATTATAGTGGTAAGAACAATGGAAATAAAGGATGTGCAATTACCCAATATTTATTAAACAGAGTTCTGAATTAGCTGTAACAGCAAAGTCTTGTTTCCATGGGGACTGTCTGGGTCTTGGGGCTTTTAGCAGAGGCTCCGGGTTATTGTGGCATTTGCTATACAGTTATGTGACTTGCATGGAGCTCCTCTTTCCATAAATTCAGATTCCATCAGCCATTTCCAGGAATAACTGTGTACATGTATATGCCTGCAAATGGTTTCCAGTGTCCCAGCCCTTCAGTGTCAAGGCTGATACAACAGGAAAGAACAAGACAGGTCAATAAGGAAAAGGCCAAGCATGGTGGGGTAATTCTGATGTCTAAGTTGGCATTGAAAATTACATGAGATATTGGAATTCTGACCACCAAGAAGTCCAGTGACAGGCACCTAATGAAAATGGAATGATAATAATAGAAAAGGGATTGCAAGAAAATTAAACTATTGGGTTGACAAGACTCAATTACAGATGAACCCTAATCATATAAATATCAGTTCTGCTTACAGTCTAGCTTACTGTCCAGTGGGCAGCTTGTATCTTTCCTTCCCATCAGTTTGATCTCAGTGATGACTGCTTCCACCCACCAATGTAGAAACCACAGTCTCCACTGATACTCTACAGCCAAGCTCTCCACTGCCACCTCCATAACCAGAGGTAGCTCTCATTAGAATGGAAACTGGACAGGGAAGAACCATGCACAGTTTTTGAGTTAAGATAAAATAGGGCAAAGAGTAAAATAAAAATGAATGTCTCACCATAGGAGGAGCACCTGAAGCCCAGTTGCATCATCTGTGAGATGAGGTTGGAAATATTCACCCGTAAGAATCTGCTGCAGCAGGGTGTGGATGAGGCCAACTGGGTGAGACCTGCATGTGGTACCTCCCATCAAAGACTTTCTGCCAGACCCATTTACTTTCTCCTTTTATTACCACATGAAGTGCTAGGCTTCATGATAGTATTTTCAAACATATTTTACTGTTGTTTTCTTCATTTCCCCTCTCCTTCCCTCATCCCCTCTTTCCTTGTAGCCCCTCCATGGGGGCCTTCTTTCCATTTCCCTGCCATATGTACCCTGCTTCCCTCCCACATCAACACTTCTCACTCTTGTCTATGCTATCCTATCTAATTTCACAGCCTATACCCACTATCACACATCCCCATCTACACACATACAAACATTAAATGTTAGGATGCGCATATGAGAGGAAACATGCAATTTTGTCATTCTGAGACTGGTTCACCTTACTTAATGTAATACTGTCCAAATCAACTCCCCCTATTACCTATCTTATAATTTCATTTTTTGCAGTCATGCCAAATCCATTATACATATATGTATGTGTGTGTGTGTGTGTGTGTGTGTGTGTGTGTGTGTGTGTATACATATATATGATGGGAGATGACATTCTGTAAATATGTTTCTCTTATTGGTTAATGAATAAAGCACTGTTGGCCAGGACTAGGAGACAAGGAGGAGAGAGGAAGTAGTAGGGAGGGGATCCAAGATGAAAGATGGAGAGAGAAGAATGCCAGCCCCTCTCTCCTGTAAGATAAGACCACGTGGAAGTACTTAGATTAATAGAAATGGGTTAATATTTAAGACAGAGCTAGCCAATAAGAAACTAGTAACTGGCCAACAGCATTGTATCAAATACAGAGTCCCTATGTGTTATTTGGGGCTGGCATGGTGGTGGGACCAGACCAGCAGGGAAAAAACATTCTCTAACATATATACAAGTCTACATATATATACACATATACACACATACACATTATATACATATGTACATGCATATGTTTATATATGCATATATGTGCATGTATGCATATATACATATATGATATATACACATATATACATATACATATATGCACATATGCACATATATACATATATGCATACATACATGTATACATATATACACACTACACACATACCCACACACATTTTTATTATCCATTCATCTGGGCTGGTTATAATCTCTTATTATTATGAGTAAATGAAGCAATAAACATGGATATGCAAGTGTCTCTGTGGTAGCATGTAGAATCCTTTGAGTATGTACTTAGGAGTCACAAGTGACATTGAAAAGCTGCTAGACAGAAAAAGAAACTATCTGTAGATAGAGCAGATAGCCTATGATATGGGAGAAAATCTTTGCCAGGTATACCTTGAACAAGGGGTTGATATCTTGAATACATAAAGAGTAGAAACAAAATTGCCGATCGACAAATGGCCTGAAAAATAAAGAGACAATTCTCAAAAGAATCACAAGTGGCTAGTAAGCATTTCTTTTTAATGATCAATAACCATACCCCCTGGGGAAATGCAAATGAAAGGTACTCCAAGATTCTATTTCCCTCCAATCAGAGTAGCTACAATGGAGAAAAAAAGAACTAAGAAATTTTGGTAAGAGGATGGGGAAAGAGGACACCTTGTCCACTAACAGTAACCATGTCAGCTGTAAAGCCATTGTGGAAATCAGTGTGGACGTTTCCCAAAAGGTTGTTTTCACTGGTGGCATAAATGTATCAATGGCTCCTGAACTATTGTCTGCGGCACAGACTCAGCACTAGCTTCCCGCACCCCTACTCAGAGCATCTCCATTCAGCCTCTTCACAGTGTCCAAATGCACTAACTCATCAACCTTCACCTGAGCTGGGGCATTTGGTTGTGTTGTTGTTGTTCATAGAATTTCTCGGGTCATGAATGGCACCCCTCCTTATTTAAACAATTCAGGAACCTTAACATCTATTTTTAGCTTTAAATGACTTCATTCCACTTACAATTGGCCTACAAAAACCCTGAATTTAGTCCAGATTTCTATTATGTTTATGAAGAAGGAAAGATAAAATAAAAGCTGAGCTTGTTTTTATGGATTTCATGTTCTTCCACAAAGAACCTTCTGTCTGAATCTGTTTGGTACCTGGAAACAACAAATAAGTGATCTTCCCTGAATTATTGGCCTACCCAGAAGGAACAGAAACCATGTTAGGTTCAAAAGAAACCTGGGACAAATGGCTAAGTGCCTGTTAGCATACCAGAGTGCACTCTGGCCTCCAGCCTCTCTCAGCAAGAACCTGTTACAGAGTCCTAGTGCTGGCATGTGACTCTCTCTGCTCTTTTCACCTGTCCCTTACCCTGAACTTCTCCAGCTAGTGGGCTTTCCTTCCCCAAGCTTTTCTTTTTCTTTCTTTCCTTTTTTCTTCTTATTTTACATATCAATCCCAGTTCCCTCTCCCTCTCCTCCACCCATACCCCCTACCAACCCCCCATCCCATCCCCTGTCCACTCCCCAGGGAGGATGAGGCCTTCCATGAGGGATCATCAAAGTCTGTCAAGTCATTTGGGGTAGGGCCTAGGCCCTCCCCTGTGTCTCTAGGCTAAGGGAATATTCCTCCATGGGGATGGGCTTCTGAAGTCGGTTTGGCACTAGGGATACATGCTGGTTCCACTGCCAGAGGTCCCATAGACTGCCCAGGCCTCTTAACTAAGACTCACGTTCAGGGGTTTTGGGTTGGTCCTATGCTGGTTTCCCAGCTTTCAGTCAGGGGTCCATGAGCTCCCCCTTGTTCGGGTCAGTTGTTTCTGTGGGTTTCTGTGGTCTTGACCCCTTTGCCCATCACTTCTTCCTCTCTGCAACTGGATTGGATTTGGCTCAGTAATTATCTGTGGGTGTCTGCCTCTGCTTCCATTAATTACTGGATGAGGGCTCTAGGATGGCATGTATGGTAGTCATCAATCTCATTATTGGGGAAGGGCATTTAAGGTAGCCTCTCCACTATTGCTTAGATTGTTAGTTGGGGTCATCCTTGTAGATCTCTGGACATTTCCCTAGTGCTAAATTTCTCCTTAAATCTGTAATGGCTCCTTCTATTATGATATCTCTTTTCTTGTTCTCCTCTATTCTTCCCCCGACTCAACCTTCCTGCTCCCTTATATTTTCCTCTCACCTCCTCTTCTCCCTTTCTCTTTCTTTTAACTCCCTCTCCCCTCCTCCCTGTTCCCAATTTTCTCAGCAGATAAAACCTCACACACTTATAATGGGAGAGTTCAACCCCCCCACTCTCAACACTAGACAGATCCACTGGATAGAAACTTTAAAAAGAAAGAACTAACAGAAGTTAGTTGGGTTTAACAGACAACTATAGAACATTCCATCAAAACACAAAAGAATATACCTTCTTTTCAGCTCCACATGGAACCTTCTATAAAATTAGCAACATAGCAAACCTCAACTGATACAAAAAAAAATTGGAATAACCCCTATACCTTATCAGACCACCATGCTTTAAAGTTAGAATTCAACAACACAAATTGTAGAAACCCTACAAACTCATGTAACTGAGCAATGTACAATTGCACCATTCCTGGGCGAAATAAAGAAATTAAAGACTTCCTAGAATACAATGAGAATGAAGACACAACATACCCAAACCTATGGGACACTTTGAAAGCAAGACTAAGAGGAAAGTTCATAGCACTAAGTGCCTGCATGAAGAAACTGGAGGATAGTCACGTTAGAGAATTAACAGCATAACTGAAAGCTCTAGAACAAAAAGAAGCAAACTCACCCAGCCAGGAAATAATCAAGTTGAAGGCTGAAATCAATAAAGTGAAAACAAAAAAAAAAAAACCAAACAAAAACAAAAAACAAAAACTCAATGTAACAAAGAGTTGGTTGTTTGAGAAAATCAACAAGATAGACAAACCTTTATCCAAACTAAAAAACAAAAGGCAGAGAGAGAACATGCAGATTAGCAAAATCAAAAATGAAAAGGCGACATAACAATGGACACTGAGGAAATCCAGAGACTCTCCAGGTCATACTTTGAAAACCTGTACTCCACAAAATTCAAAAATTTAAAGGAAATGGACAATTTTCTGGATAAATAACACTTACCAAAATCAAGAACAGATAGATAATCAATTTAAATAGATCTATAACCTCTAATGAAATAGAGGTAGTCATCAAAAGTCTCCCAACCAAAAAAAAAAAAAAAAAAAATTGCAGGACCAGATGGCTTCAGTACAGAATTCTACCATAAATTCAAAGAAGAGCTAATACCAATACTACTCCTTAAATTGTTCCACGTAAGAGAAGCAGAAGGTTCATTGCTGAACTCTTTTTATGAGGCTACAACTACCTTGGTACCCAAGCCACACAATGACACAACCAAGAAAGAGAACTACAGACCAATATCCCTCACGAGCATTTTATACTCAATAAAATACTGGCAAACTGAGTCCAAGAAAACATCAGAGAAATCATCCACCATGACCAAGCAGGCTTCATCCCAGGGATGCAGGGATGATTCAACAAACAAAAGTCTATCAGTGTAATCCATCATATAAACTAACTGAAAAAGAAAATCCATATGATCATCTCACTAGATGCTGAAAACCTCCAGATTTTCATTTCTACATAACCCTGCCATTTCAACCATGCACTCTCTTGGTTCTCTTTGCTCCATTGCCCCCACCCCACCCCCACTCATCTCTTTCTATTCTCTGCCCCTCTCTATCTTCTCATGGCCTGGTTCACTCTACTGGTCATGTTCAGTCTGCTGCTTTCCTCCCTGCTCTGGACTCTTCCAAGTGCCTCTGGCTGTATGTATTCTCCCTCTTCCCTATAATTAAACCTCCTCAACCCAAGGGACTGCCATGTTAGAATTAGACCCAGTTTTTGTTTGCAGTAGCTTATTTAAAAGGCAAAGGGAACTTTAGAATACGTAAAAACAGAAAGTAAAGTTGGAATGCTACTGTCTTGTCTCTAAACACACTTTACATTCATCAACGAAAAAGAACATGGCTCTTAGAGAGGTTTGTTATTGGCTTTTCATTTTCATTCAGTCATATATCTTACCCAGTGGACGACTAGAGAATATGCAACTTGCTTGAGAGAATGTTCAAGGACGCTTCTATTTTTATTTTATCTGTCATATGAAGGAAATTCAATATGCAATCGACACTAATCTCTGATTTAGGATTTCTGCTAAAACTCCTGCACATTAACTTTAAAGTATATATATATGTTGAAGAGGCTCACATTATTTCAGCTCTAGGAGATGTTAGATTACCAAGTTTATCAGTTCCATGTAACATAGAAAGTGGGACAGAATTCTCTAAAGTACTCTGTCTGGAGCCAACCAGAATCTAGAAGCAGATTTGGGGACTTCTAGTTCCGCCCTTTCCTTGGTTACTGATATTCTCTTTATATCTACTTTCCTTTAAACATTTAAAAAAGAAAAAAAGAAAAGAAAATATTCTGTCTCTAAATTTCTCTTGCTTAGTCAAATCCTTCTTATCTTCTTTGTAATACCTAATCATCACAAAATTGAAAAGAACTCTTACAAAGAATCCAGGAAGATAATTATTGTATCTTGACCATCTTTTTTTCCCCCTCCCATTCTTTTTTCTAATTTTCCCTAATCATTATCTACATCTTCTATTTGGAATATTTTCTTTACCTTTGGTTTTTTTTTTTTCAACTAGTTTCTGCAGATTTGTCATTAATAGTCTTGAATTCATTATCAGAATAATTAAATATGTTATCAAAAACTTAACCATTCCTTGTTTATATCTGAACAGTATGCTTTCATTATAGGTTGAATCCAATAAAATAACTATTTCTTAAAACTCTTGATAACTGTCTGCTAGCCTTCTCAACTTTTTTGGGGGGGTGTATTCATTATGAAAATAATGTATTATTTGCCTAAATATTAACTGCTTGATTTTTAGAGCTAATTTGCCTGGGTAGAAGGCCTGCTGTTGCCTGTGTGTTAAAATTCGGAATGCACACAGTAGATTTCAGCTTTGTTTGGCTCTTTCATGGATGTATGGCACATATTACAGTAGCTTAGGTGGAGTATGCTCATATGAAGACTATGTAACAAATGCATATGAGTTAGTGTTCTCTGCATATGTCACAGGGAAGTACAAAATCTCATAAATTATAGGGCCAACTCTGCACCAGGAAGCATAATTTATCAGAAATTGATACATATAATAAAGGAGATGTAAATGTTTTCAGGTCAAGGAACATTTTTCATTCTCTACCTTCTGCAAAGGTTAGAGACTTAGAGCAGCACAAGGGTGCGATGTTAGTACAGACTAACCTTTCCAACCAGAGAGGAGTTCTTCCAACACAGTTGGTAGCCTCAGGCCCTCGTTACTGTAGTTGATTCTAAGGTGTTTGGTCCATGTAGTCAGTTATAGCACTGACAATGACAACCTCTGAGATTCAGTCATTTTCTCAGAAGTGTTAGAAAATGAGACAATGAAACAATTTTTCTTTACCATGCAAGAAGATTAGCATTGTAAAACATTTAAGATGCCTGATTTGATCTTTATGTTCGCATTTGTTTGTTCACACTTATTTGTTTGTTTATTGTTTTCATGTTTGAGACAAAGCTTTATTGCATAGCCCAGGAGACTTGAACTCTGTAGAGCAAGCTAGTGTCACACTCTCAATCCTCCCGCTTCAGCCTCCCAAGTGCTGTGATTACATGCATGAACTATCATTTCTAGACAACAACTTTAAATAAAATAAAGCAACCACTTCTGGGATTGGTCTACATCAGATGGTACAGGACATTGGCTTGGATGTCTCCAGTGCTGTCAGCCATTGGTTCTTGGTCTCCTTATTTCTGTTCCCCAAAGCAATGTGGTTTCTAATTGCTGTGATATTTGCACTACATAATAGATTTAATCTTGTATATGGAGTACCCTGAGTTCCCCATTGACTCATTCAATCATTCCCTAACACAATACAACATTTCACAGTAAGAAAGAAATCTAGGCTGATGCCTATCTTCATGGTTTATCTCTTGGGCACCTACCTGGCTTCCTTTTCTCTGAGATCTTCAACCACTGCTACAAAGAGGATATTGTATTAGGTAAAGGGTTAAGTCAAATTATGCCCCAGCACTGGTATTGTATGGGCTCAGGGACAGTCCTGTGCTCAAGGGACCTAAGCCTTGTAGTATGAAGTAATGTTTTGTAGCACCAGTAAGTCCCAATTTCCTTGGCGTTGTCTCACACTCACTCTTCTTTGCTTCCAAGTCCCTCAGAGGAACCACAGTTCTCTGTTTTACTCATTTCTTCCTGTGTGTTGATTGTGTCACGTGGCCCAGATGTTTCATGTGAATGTTACTAATAGACTTGTGTAGAGGCTCTTAAAGCAGATACTGATGACAATGGCAATGCAAAACCTGTATACACACACCATTCCCATGCTAGCTGACTAACAGGCTTTCATCTGAAAGCTACCATGTTCTCTCTCCCTCAGAGATTTCTCTGGCCTGGGTACCCCACTTAAGTGGCACCATCAAGGGCTACAAGTACATAAGACTGAGAAACTTTCTACAACAATTGACCAGAGTTTCTGGACCAAAACCCTAGATGTCTCTCCTCATAGTTGACAGTTTGCTGGAATATTTAGCCTTGCATTTAGCATGCCAAGCCACTATCTGTTATAAACTTCTTGGTAGATGTATGTGTGCACACTTGTGTCTGTCTATCTATCTATATATCTATCTACCTATCTATCCATCCATCCATCTTGAAGCATATGTAGTTTTCATTCCTATATATGTATTTCAGAAAATTTTATATATTTATGTGTGTTATATATAAATATTTATATATTTTAACATCTCTGACTTCAGGGAGGTTTTTTGTTCTTTCATCTACTAATTAAAGATAACAATTGATTTCATAATAATATTTTTATACATGTTTTATTTTTGTTTTGGCAACCCATTGCATTTTATTAGGGTTTCTTATAAGACTCTAAGTAAAGGATTAATGATAAGAGCATGATAAGAGTCCCTACCAGCTGTTATAATACTGAAGAAAATATCTCTCCCTCTGACAATGACTATTAACTTGCTTTAAAAATCTTCAGGGAGGTGATGGGAGATATAATTCTGTAAATATGTTTCTCTTATTGGCTAATGAATAAAGCCCCATTGGCCAATAGGAGAGCAAGATAGGTACGACTAGGAAACAAGGAGAATTCAGGGAAGAGGTGGGAGGAGATTCAAAATGTAGAAGGAAGAGAGCAGAGATCTGGATCCTTTCTCTGGTAAGATGAGACCATGTGGAGACACTTAGATTAATAGAAATGGGTTAATATTTAAGACAGAGATAGCCAATAAGAAATGCTAGTACTAGACAACAGCATTATATCTAATACAGCATCTCTGTGTGTTATTTGTGGCTGGCGCAGTTGTGGAACCAGGCTGGCAGGAAACCAACTTGTAACAAGGGAGGGGTATGGTCTTGCTCTTATTCTCTGGGAGGAATTTTTTAGTATCATTTCTGGCTCAATTATTATTCCAAATAATTTAATAAAATCATCCAACATTTATACAATTCAAGAGCTAATACTCTGCTAGCATTTGCCAATAGAGCAATATTATATCTAACCAAACTCATTTTAAGAATATTAACCCGATTGGTCAGTTCCCATGCCATCAATCCTTCAGGCAAGGGCTGCCATTGAAGCTGCCTGATTGTAACTACAACCAGCACCAGGTCCTCAGTTCTAGATGATTCTCAGTCTTGCCTCCTGTGCTGGGAGAACAGTCCTGCCTGCTCAGTTAAGGCCCAAGATCATCAAAATTAACAGAAATTGTGACCAGGATTATAGATCAATTGTAGAGTGTGCTTAGAGTGCTCAACTCTAGCACCAGACAGGAAAAACAATTCCAGGTAGTAAAGGGAACGTGAAGGATGGTTCTCCCATAGAACCTTACTGTGGCAATCTGGAGGCAGGATCAGTCTCAGGGGTATTAGCATACTTAGGTTATCTCATCCTCTCCTCCATCTCATGGAGGCAAATTATTTGTTTCTTGTTGCCTTAGAATTTTCACAGGACTAAAGACAAACCTTTTTGAAATCCTCTTATCTGTGTAAATACCTTGCTTACTAAATTTACTTATGCACTGGCAAAATATATAACAAGAAAGCAATAACACTAAAATCTTTCTTGACCAAGAAGTAGAAGGATGCCCAACTTCAAGGGTCCTAAGTAGAATGGAATAGGTCAACGTGAGCAGATCCTGTAGCATCTATCTGCTCTTTACTCCAAAATCCAGGCCACACACCAAAGTCATATCAAAGAATATAGTGTTGATATATTCACCTGGTTTAGGAAAATAAATATTTTTATTTAAAATATATGTTTTTCAATGAAAAGTATGTTTTGTTTTGAAAAAAATAGTAAAACATGGGAATGAATATTTTTCTTTTGAAAAATATGTATTATATTATGTGTATCAGTATTTTTTTATACATGTGTCTGTGCATCATATGGATTCCTGGTGCCTAAGAAGGCTGGAAGAGGGCATTGGATCCTTGGAACTGGAGCTACAGATTGTTGTGAGATGCTACATAGGTTCTGGAAACTACTGAGATCCTTTGGAAGGACAGCCAGTACTCTTAACTGCTGAGCTATCTCTCTAACCATGCATATTTCTCTTTGTTAAGGTGTGTGTGTGTGTGTGTGTGTGTGTGTGTGTGTGTGTGTGTGTGTGTGTGTGTGTGTGTGTGTTGGGGAGAGGTGAGATCAGAAGGTAGTATCAGATTCCCTGGAGCTGAGGTTACAGGTTCTTGTGAGCTGCCCAGTGTGGATGATAGGAACTGAATTCTAAACTCTTTCCTCTGCTAACGGAACAGCTGCCCTTACCTGCTGAACCATCTCTCCAACCCCTCGTCATAGACATTTCTTAATCACTTTACTTTTGAAGTCAGAACATTACATACCAAATAGGTATGTGTATCAAGTTCCTTTAAAAAAATTACTGTTCTCTTATAATGAACACAGCACCCTGCACAATGAGGCTGGCATCCTAAAGAGATACTAATAATGCTTTGGGAGAGGGTCTTGTTCCCTTGTGTTCACTTTGAGGGAATTCTGTTCATGTTCAATGAGATGCTAAGAATCAAGACCTGCAGGGTCAAAGTGATATAACACCTTCCCTGGGTTTTGATGTGGAGAAAAACAGGTCTAGCTTTTAATGCCCCGATACTGAGTATTATTCTGTTACATTTGCAGGTGCTTCAACCAGGGGTTGAAATCTACTTGAGGATATTTGTACCAAATGAATAATGCCCCCAAAGAATTTAATAGAATAAGATATGCACAATCTGACATTGAGATATATGAGTGTTAGTGCAAAACAATCTAGTGGGGGAGATTTTAAAAATTAATTTGTATTCTAGGCAACACAACATGGAGTATTTGAGGTATTAAATACAAGGGAGTGTGCTGGATGAAGAAGTTATCTATATAAAATATATATCAGAGTGTAGAGTCGGTGGGCTCTCTCTCTCTTCTCTCTCTCTCTTCTCTCTCTCTCTCTGTTTCTCTTTCTCTGTCTGTCTCTCTCTCTCTGGAGTGTATGTGTGTGTTTAAACTGAAAAATACATTGCAAAATTGAGTTTCGCTTTGCCCCCACAAGAGTAATTAGAAATCAAAGGGCCAGCCTTCATCTAGGCTAACGAGTTTTGAATATGTAATGTCACAGCCACTTCCACAAGTTGAATACCAGCCACAGCTACTGTGTGTGTTTGTAAACAACTAAAAGACCCAGCTAATCTTGTACAATACACAAATGAGCTATCCTGGAGCATGCCAGTTGCCTGCTAATAGCTTTGGAAAATTGCTCTCAGGCACTAATTGAAACCATAAATCCTCATCATTTTCAAAGCCTAACCACCATAAGCCATTAGCTCTTGTCTGTTCTTAATCTTTTGGGTCACTTTCTTGCTGGATCCTTCTCCCCACCCAGAGCAGCCACATTCATTATTGCAGCTCGAAGACTTTGAGAGATTCCTGTTGGTGAGCTAAGAATGTCAACAGGACTGCATGAGCCTATATCTACCTATTCCCCTTGGACCAAGGTCAACAACATCAATGATATGTATTTTCACGTATTTCATCCCAGATGCCTGTAGATAACACGGATGGAAGGAATATTTAAATTCTGTTTTGTTAAGATGGGCTCCCTCTGTTATACAGCGGAGCAGGTAGGCGGTTGTGGCTGCCTCTCGGCAATTTGCCAGACAAGAAAAATGGCTTTGCAGACCATCTGACAGCTTTATTCTTGTGACTCTGGCAGAAAAATAGGCAAAAAAGATTGCAGAGGCGGCTGAGTGGAATACAACACAAAAGTTCGAAAATTATTAACTGGTTGTAAAATGAGTGGGAGGGTATAGTAAAGGATCTGGCATTTCAGTTATATAAAATCACTTATTACAACATTTTTATAGCCAAATTATGCTCCCTTTCTGGGCTGTATCTTTGGGTATGTTGCCCAGAATAGATGGGAAAGAATCCATCCACACAGCACAGCTATGCAAGAATAGCTAGGAATCGTCCAATGGCTGAATCATCCTCTTGGTCCCACTGAAGAGTCACTGGCAGTGTTGGTCTGATTTATATTAGGCCTGATGCTTTTACAGATCTGTTCTGGTCTCACAGATTCACTGGCAAAGCCACTGTGGGCTGTCAGATGGAACTTGTAATTAGTGTAGAACATACTGATGCTTGTATCTGCAAGGCTGCCGGGACCTGCAAGTAGGCAAGACAACCATGAAAACCAACCAATGTCTGTTCTTCAGGGGAGACTTCGCCTTTTTCTTTTTCTCCAGCCTCACTGTTGAAGCTCCTTCTCCTATCACATTCCATGTGGGTTCACTCTATCTTACATTCCTCTAGAGTTTTCTGCTTGCCTGTCCTCCAAGTACTCTCTGAATGTGGTTTTTGTTTTTTGGTTTTGTTTCTTTTTTGTGGGGAAGGGGTTGACTTTGGGAACAGAGCCTGTTACATTGTTGAGATATGCTGAATTAGAGTCAAGCCAAACAGAGATATGGCATTCCCAAAAGGCTATTTCCACTTAGCTGCCTCCTCCTTTATATTTAACAAAGTTTCTCTATTGAATCTTTGGGGATTTCATCACATCATGCACTCAAATTGCACTCACATCCCAGTCCCTCTGTATCATCCCCTCCCTTCTACAGTACCCCCCCCATGAAACTTTTAAAAAAATCCAGAAAAACAAGCAAGCAAGCAAAAAGAAAAACAAGAAAAAACAAAAGAACAAGAACAAAACAAAACAAAAATTCTCTTCACTCTTCCATCCTTTCTGCCTCTCCAACACCTCTTCGCTTACCCTGGTGGCATCGGGAGCCAAGGTGTGTCACACAGTGTACCCTTTTGTCCAATCAGCTTTACTTGAAAATGCTTGTTGCAATGAGTCTCTATTCTGGCTCAAGCTCTCTGGTTTCTGGTCCACCATCATCACTGGATCCTCAGAGAAACTCTTTCGTGATATCCTGCACCCTCCCAGAGTCATGGAGATTCCGAGGGTATCCTTACACAGGACCAGTCCCTTCCCAAGCTCCAACAGGTCCTAGATGGGGTAGATGTTATAGTAGGCCAATCACAGGCCCAGAACTGGGTGGTGATTGAGCTGAGGCCACACGCGCACGCGCACACACACACACACACACACACACACACACACACACACACACACACCCATGAATGAAGCACCTGGTGCAACACTTATAACATCATCAGTGCTCAAAACAGCACCTTTTATTACAAGATAGGGACCGGTTTCAATGCCATGAATGCCTTGGGCAACATGCTCACCATGCTCCATGACAGAACGCTGTGATCTTTAAGGGTTAGAGGATACTGAATTCCTAAAGTCACAGTTTCTGTGGGCCAGCAATCCAGATGCAGTGTAGGGAGGCCCTTCGGTAGACTATAGCTAAGGTGGGCAAGTGCCCGCTTCTAAACTCTCTCAGCTTGTTGACAAGAGTTGGGTTGCACTGACTGTACAGTTTCAGAAGCTTCAGAGACAAAAGCAGAGGGAAACAATAGCAGTGTGAGCATTGTGCCTGAATTATCTACATCAGCACAGTCACCATAGAGTACTGGTTGGAGGTGCCTAGAACACTCTGTACATACTAGAATGGAGGCAATCACATAAAGGTATAGATACCAGAAAATGAACACCACAAGCTCATTGTCATGTCTGTTCAGTGCTCAGGGAATGCTAATGTCAGGAAGATGTGGGCTGCTGTGAACATTCCACAAAAGAACACACATAAGGCATCCAAAATAGAGCCTGGTACACGGTAGATGCTAAACATTGTATTTATTGCCTAGCCTGTGAGAAGAGGGATCTAGACTAGAATGAATGAATGAGTGAGTGAGTGAATGAGGCTTCATTTCATGTTTATAGCTCATAGATTCTTCCTAAGTGAGCTTTCTGCAGAGCCTCTCTCCTCTGTGGATCCACATCATGCCTGTGAGCTCTGCCGTGGGTGGTGTGTTGAATGTTGGCTGTGGGTGGGTATCACTTGCCTTAGTCACAGATAGGCAATTTAAAACATACTGTGTTTTCAGGCAGGTGTCTGTAATTGCCACAGTTTCTAATTGAGAGAGTGACTTGTTTGCTGTCTTTCTGCACAACTGTAAGAACGTGAGTGGGGAAGCCAGGAGTAGGACTGAATAAATTGCCAGTGGTATCTAGGGTTGAGTTTGTTGTAAGAGATTGGCTTGGAGACATCTCAAATGTCGTGGCCCTGGAGTCAGCTCAGCGTTGTGGCCAAGCACAGGCTCCTGATTGGTGGAATGCCACACATGCAGTTGCCTACTCCATCTCATATTTCTTCTACCCAGACTCTGTGCTCCATTATTAGGTAATAAAGAAAAGGACTATAGACCAGAAAATATGCCCATGGGATTTTAAAACTACACTCCTCTCATTGAGGAGAAGGGGAACTTTGTTCCTTCTCCTTTAATCTGGCTTCCAGGCTTGCTGACCAATAACATCTTATAGAAATTAGGCAAGTTGTTAGTTTCTAGTCTTGTGCCGAAGACACTCAATATCCACTTCAGTGTTTCAGGAAACTTGCTCTTGAAACCCAGTATAGCAGTCACAATATATAAATAAAATTTTAGCCAAGTCCCTTGCCAGCTACTGAATAGGCCATCTCACCATGCATGCCACTCCAGCTCCATGGGGATGGATGCCACATGGAAAAGAAATAAACTGTCCCCACCATTTCCACTTAAACTTCAAGTTTCATGAGCAAAAGGATAGTGGTTGTAATTCTAAGACGTTAAATGTGGGTCTATTTGTTATGCATCAATAAATAACTAAAATAATGCCTTTGCAATTGGGTAGAAGAGCTTACAGCTGGAAAGAAGACAGACAGAACCAGAGACAAAAACTGGCAGCTGCCTATGCACTAATATAAATGTTGGCAGGATTGGGACAAGTTTTAGGACATGTGACAAAAAAAAAAAAAAAAAAAAAAAAGCCTGATCTAGGCAATGCTGCTTGCTGGGTTGGTTGCTGGGGAGGACTTGTGAAAAAAAAGTGATATTTGGGCCAAATTATAGGGTTGGAAGGCCAGCTTGGGTGGATTAAAGCCAAAAGGTATTACACAAGACTCTGCTCCCATGCCAGGTATTCAGGAGACCCTACCTGACCTTGGCAGCACTCTACATTCTCATGGGAACATAGGTGAGAGTTTGGGGCTCCCAGCCATTCTCTGGATGAGTAAGGCTAGGTGGGGGATTTGATGTGACAGGCCCTTCTTATAAATGCCTCTAGTGAGAGGCTCCTCTGGTGGGGACTCCTGATTGCTTCCTGACTGAGAAGCACTCTCTCAAAAGTCCTAACTCCGTTTCCAAACTGCACTTCACAGCTGATCTAATTCAGCAGCAATGTCTGCCAATTATTAGTGGATTCACATGGGCTTGTGTTTCTCAGACCACTCTCTATTTTTTACATCTTTGTGGGGATCAAGTTTTTCCTTGCAGCAAAGTGTGCCTGCTGTCTCGTCTCTTCTGCCTCAGGGTCACAGAGAAACCTGAACAGAAGACTTTCCATGCCCTCGGTTCATGTGCGTCCACCGGGTGCCTCGTCCTTCTCTTTTCTCCAGATTCTTCAGTTTCTCTCACTCTTCTCTCCAAGCGTTTTCTGACCCCACTGTCAGCTTCTCCTCCTCCTTCCTCTCTATGCTCCCTCCCAGCACTTGAGCCTCACTTCAGACAGCCTCATTTTGAACACTTCAGGGGAAGAGGCACCAGGAGTTCCGACCACGGGATGATGTAATTTGACCAGGGCTGTGGTCCACCCTGGCGATATATTTAAATAACCAGGACATCTAAAATATGCTAATGCTTCGGTCCTGTTCTCGAAGATTCTAATTTTATTGGTATCTCACGGTTTGAAATAATCAAGAGAGGGAAGCAAGATCTATTTATGTGGTGCCCTGTTAGACTTCACTGTTACATTAGTACAGACAGATAGTTGTATGTGGTGAAAGGAAAAGTATCAGCTCAGAACCCCCCAAACCAAGCTCATAGCACAGAGACTCATTTACCCCAGAGGGACAGAGGGCAGGGATAAGGGGTAAAAGCGAGAGATAGAGGAAGAGGGGGAAGTGGAAGGGAACAAGCAAAAGGGGGCAGGGGTATTTGTCTGAGGTGGGAGGAACAAAGGACTGCCTCTGGACAGAGGGGAGACAGACGAGACACAGGAAAATGGCAGTTTAAAGGTAAACAGGAAAACCCTGTATTAGGATGAGGTGCTTAATTTTAATTGGGCGTGTTAATTAAGGGAGCCAAAGGGTGCTTTCGATGGCTGGACTTCAATATTTTGATAGCTGGACCTTGGTAGTCAGCCTCAGGAAGAGGAAGCGGCCAAATAAGGCAATAGACCTTGGTGGCCAGCTTTAAGTATATAATCCTGGCGAGACTCGATGCCCGACTTGTGGGCCCACCCGGGAAACCCCATCGTTCCCTTTCCCCTGGCTGGCAGCGAGGAGGCCACATGATGCCTGCCTGGAGTTACTGTAAAAGACGTTAACCAGCAGGAGTTCCTTGGAGCTCTGGCGGCCTTCCTCAAGAAGTCCAGGAAGCTGAAAGTCCCTGAATGGGTGGACACCGTCAAGCTGGCCAAATACAAAGAGCTTGTCCCCTATGCTGAGAACTGGTTCTACACATGAGCTGCTTCCACAGCACGGCACCTCTACCTCCGTGGTGGTGCCAGGGTTGGCGCCATGGCCAAGAGCTAAGAAGGACGGCAGAGAAATGGTGTCAGACCCAGCCATTTCAGTACAGGCTCCAAGAGCATTGCCCGCCGCGTCCTCCAAGCGGTGGAAAAGAACCAAGATGGGGGCCGAAAGCTAACACTTCAGGGACAGAGAGATCTAGACAGGATTGCTGGACAGGTGGCAGCTGCCAACAAGAAGCATTAGAACAAAGGATGCTGGGTTAATAAATTGCCTCATTCATTAAAAAAAAAAAAAGTAATCCAACTGTTTTAAGAAAAGCAGAGGAAATGGGAAGAATATAAGGCCTGACACATGCTTGAGTGGGCTAGTGTCCTTTCATATGGAAATATTTATGTAGAGAGAAATGGAGATATTAGGTCAGTAAGAGCTTGTACAAGCATGAGGAACTGAGTTTAGTCCCCAGTAACTACATAAAAATCAAGGCAAAGTAGCACATACTTGTAATCCCAATTCTGAGGAAGGAAAGACTGGCACATCCTGGGGCACATGAGCCGGTCAGACTAGGTAAATAAGTAGACCGTAGGTCATGTCTCAGAAAAGCATGTGGATGTTGCCTGAGGAGGAATGGTACCCACAAATCCTCTGACCTTCACATACATATATGTATGCATACATACATGCATGCATTCATATACATACACATAAGCCTGCACTTACATGGATGTGTCAGAAACACCATGTCACACACACAGCAGTATTTATAGATGAATGTATATGCTATATATTAACATACTTATATACATCTCTTTGGTCTGATGTAAGACCCCTCCCCCTAGTAACAGTGAGCACACCTGGAACCAGATCTTCAGTTCTAAAACTAGTCTCCAATAAAAGGGACTAGGGATTTTTTTCCATAAATAACTGATTTTAGGATGAGGAAAGGAGGTACAGAAACTGAGCCTGGAGTATCATGTACTGTTACCAAGTGAAGAAGGTTCAAATATAATACCATACAAAACCCTAGTACAATGGAATTATGTCAAAGGAGACCTAAGAGAGTTCTCCATAGTTAGAGCTCAGAAAAAGTGAGCAAGAGAAAAAAGTAACATTAGGTAATGATGCAAAGTATGAAATAAATATCCCTGAGTCCATAAGATATACTAGTGACTGATTAGACAAATGAAGTGCGGTAGGCATCTCCCATGCAGAATTCCAAATAATTTACTTTTAAGGAGGTGTACACAACTCCCTATCCTTAAGTTCAGGCTGTGCTTAGTGACTTTTTCCAAAGAATAGGGCAGGGATATGACAAAAATAGTAACCTTGCATTGGGAACACCTGCTAAGTAATAACTCAGCCAGCCAGGTGTTGGGGTTAGCAGCCATATGATAAATCAGGTTGATAGCATATAGCCTCAGTGTGATGTGGGGAAAATGGCACTTTGCATCTGTGATCTTTCTCTCAACTGTGACTCCATAATCATCAGGAAACCTCAGACAAATCCCAGTTTAAGGACATCTGTAAATTCCTTCCTGGGTAGCTCTATCAAGGTTACCAAACATGAGGAAAGTCAGAAAAACTGTCTATTCTGGGAGGAGCCTTGAGACAACTAAATGTAATACAGAGGGGACCCTGGAGAAGGAAAAGACACCAGACTACAGCAAGGTAAACCAAGGTATGGCATTTAATTAACAGAATATACCAACACTATCAACATAACTATGTCACACAGTCCTGAACATATAAATTCAAGGTCAGTAGGAGAAGCTGAGTGTTGAAGCTGTGGGAAACCTCCATACTCCCACTCTCAGTATCATTTTTACTTATGTATTTATGTATTTAGTTTTTCAAGATAAGGTTTTCCCATGTAGCCTTAGCTGACCTGGAACTCTCTCTGTAGTTCAGGTTGGCCTTAAACTCCTAAAGATCTGCCTTCACCTGCCTCTGTCTCCTGAGTGCTGGGATTAAAGGCATGTGCCACCACCACCTGGCTCAGTTTCTTAGTATCTAAAAGCATACTACGATTTAAACAATTTATTTAAAAAATAAAAGTATTTCATAGTACTTTATTCATCTCCATATTATTTTTCTTCTGGTAATTAGAGAGGCTATAGGTTCTTTGAAATCAGGGAAGCTGTGTGTGTGCAGTTTCAGCATATCCTGTGAGGTTCCATATCTAGTAGCTAGGCAACCACTGTTTGTTAAATCTGCTGTAATAGCCTAATAATATGTACTTTTAAGTGACATATATTTCTTTTATAAAATGGAAATGGATGTTGTTAAGCAAAAAAGAAGCACATTAAAATCACTCATGTCTTCATGAGGTCTAAAAAGACCACTGGTAATGTTTTGACGTGTCTTTACATATTCTCCCCTGGCCACTATAAAATTGGAATTACATATTACTTAGTGTCTTAAATCACAATTTTACAAATAGTATTTTATGAATTTTTCCCATCCCATTAATTTGCTTTGAAGCATAAAATGGGAGTTTTAATGGCTTGATAATGTTTAACTGTTAAGCCTGCACAAAGCCAGGAAAGGAGAGAAGAGAGACAGGACAAAGAATCCAGGGCAATGTGAGGAGCTGTGGTAGTGCTGGATGCTTAGCGCTGGACTTGCTGACATGGTAAGCGCATAGGAGAAAGTAGACGTGCTTTAAGAACATGTACTATCCTATACACCAGAGCTTCTAGAGAGGTTGTTTCAATGTCTTTTCTTCTCTGCTGCAAATGACCAGTGTGTATGCCTCCCCATAATCCAGCAGCATTCTATGGCCAAACTGTTTCTTTGTCTCATTAGATGAATGACAGCAGGAGTCAGGGGCTAGTTGACAGACACTGAATGTCTCTGTTGAGTCTTTGTAGGGCTTCAACATTATCAGCTCCAAGATACTTTCTGATCCATTTGTAGAGCACTAGGGTGTTTCCAGGGAAGAAATAACTGGGGGTGCTGTTTGTCCCACTTGTCCTCAACATATTTATAAAGCACAGGGTGACATACAGAATATGGGGACTGCTAGCAAATGACAAATCCTCCACCAATTTCTATCCCACCCCCACCCCAATCAACTTCTTAGAGTTTACCCACAGAACAAACCCAACTTGGAATATACTAAGTAATCATGCCCTGGTCATTAGAGTGATGGTTCTATCTGGAAGCAGAAAAACAAACAAAAACCAATTGCTTGGTCCCAAACCCTTCAATACCTATGTGGAAGCAAAACTAAAAGGAGAGTTTTATGTGAGTGGGATGCTGAGAGTGATTGCCTACTGTTGGCTGGTATAACAAAGACATTTAGAAAACAATGAATGCATCCTGGTATGGGAGGGAGGCAGTCATTCATGTGTGGGATTAGTGTAAACTGCAGATTTGAATAGCATGTAGGCAGCTGCTGACATTTGAGAACTTTCATCAGGGCTGAATTGTAGATGTAGGAATAAAGCATGTAGGACAAACCAATACCAGATTCATTTTGGTGGGCATGATAGTATGAAATGCTGTCCTCTGGACATGACATGCTTATTGCACACATGAACTCACAGCAGTGGTAGGTAGCTGCACAAGATCAGACCAGCCAAAGTGGCAGCATGGGTAGAGGAAAGAAATGCAATTCTGTTGAACCAAAACAAACAAAGAAAAATACCCTTAAAGCTGATAAGCTATTTTAGCAAAGTAATAGGATACAACATTAACACACAAAAATTAGTAGCCTTACTATATAGTGACACAAATATACTGAAAAGGAAATCAAGGAAACAATCCCATTCACAATAAGAAACACATAAAATGAGATTCCTGGGCATAAACCTAAGCAAGAAAATGAAAGCGTTCCACAATGTAGACATCAGGAGCCTGGGGAATGGAACTGGGAAAGGCGCTGGAAGGGATAAAGGAAAGGAGAAGTGCTTGGTGAATGGCATCTCATGAAAATGAAAAGCAAACAATACTGTCAATTAGAAACCATTCAGGTCAATGGAGGAATGGTCTGGAGGTCTTTGTGTTTTTAAACTAAAGCTAGAACTCTATATGACACCTACATGGCCCCTGAATGTCTTCAAAGGACTTCATAACCTACCCATGTTGGGCGCCAATTGTAGCTAGTTGTTTTATGCCAGCCTGCCTTGTCCCACTGCCATGCCAGCCCCAAATAACATGCAGATACTCTATATTTGATATAAGGCTGTTGGCCAGGTACTAGTTTCTTACCAGCTAGCTCTGTCTTAATGATTAACCCATTTCTATTATTCTAAGTATTTCCATGTGGCTCATCTTACCGGCCAGAGCGGCTGGCATTCTGCCTCTCTAGGATCTCCATGTTGACTCCTCCTTACTACTTCCTCTTTCCTCCTTGTCTCCTAGTCCCTCCTATCTTCCTTTCCTATTGGCCAACAGGGCTTTATTCATTAACCAGTATGAGAAACATATTTACAGAATAACATCTCCCATCATCTCCTCTTTTCTGTCTAAAATAAAAAGAAGGGTTTTAACCTTAACATAGCAAAATATATCACACAACAGTTATCAAATAAGAATCACAGTTAACAATATTTTGTCCATTAACATTTAGTAAGATTTAAAATCATATTCCATCATCTATCCTATCTTTGTAAGTCTAAAGTCCTATATGTAACTTATCTTTAATCCTAACTAAGGAAAACTATAACCATATCTGTCTTCAACTCCTTCAAGGACCACAGAAGGATAATGCATAAACTCTAGAAATGACATAGACAACTCACTGCTTCGTCAGTCACCCAAAGTTCTTCTGTAATATTCTATCTTCAGCCCATAGGTCATAGAGTATCTGGCAGACTCCTCAGCAAAGCAGAAAACTGTCCATCTGTATTGGGAGTTTGTCAGTCATTTTTCTCTGTGTCCTGTAGACTGTCTGGCAGCCTCTTGCATGAAGCAGGAATCTTGTAGCACTGTCCATCTTGTTTCAGCAGTCACTTTTCTGCAGGTCCTGCACATCCAGTTTATACAGCACAACGTCAAACAATCCAGACAAGAGCAGTATCTTGCATATGGCTAGTCTTGACATATTGAAAGCAAACTCCATAATGAGTTTCTTTAAGGTCCATCTTCCTTTGTGATGCAGGTGGTATTGCCAGAAACAGTTATGTCTCACTGTCAATAAAAACCCTAAACCATTTTAAATGCCATATTCTGTAGGTCTTTGGAAGGTTTGAAGAATGTTTATTCATCTTAAATACATCTCTGTATGTCTAGAAATCCTAACTAACTTAACTATAAGTTCTCACTATCATAGGTAACTATCTATAATCTGTACTAATTTATACATTACATTTCTAACTGAGATATATAAACACAATACCTAAACAAGAGGAGAAATATGCATATCACAAAATTGACCTTAAATTTGTATCAATAAATGAAAATCCATTCCAAAACAAAGTATACATTTCTGTACCATAATCCCCTTTTTACCTTTAAACGGAGATTGGTTGTGATCATTAACCATTTATAACCAACCCCATTTAAATGAAAACAAACATTTATAAATAATATTTGGGAATTTGGGCATTGTTCTTTCCAAACAGCTTCCTGCTGGTAGAGGGCACTGTCATGGGGGATCCTAAGAAGACGCAGAAATCCTGGCTGTAGTGGTCTGCAAAGCTGCATTGTCCCATTGAAGTTGCTTCAGGGAGTCTTGCTTGATCAAACCACATTAGTCTGGAAGGAATCCACAGCTTTTTATTTTCTGTGGATACAAAAATAGAAATCCTTTTCCCCAGTAATTTGTGCTTAGACTTAAATTTTGGAATCAAAGCATTTTTAAAATATATAATTTGGATTAGTCCAGCAGCATTTCTTTTAACAGTTGTTATTTCCTTAGCAGTCAAACAATTTAAAGACAACAGAACAGCGTACAATATCCAAAGTTTCTCTGTGCTTTACATCTTTATGTGGCTTTTTTATTACTCCATTATTTTTACTTTTATTTTTACATATTTTGAGGTGAACCTTGCCAAGTCAGAGTAAGACAGCCTTTCTACCTCCCTGCTTTTGTTGTGGTCTGTCAAGTACTCTTGACCTTAGCTAAAACTGGCTGTACCAACGTTGCTGTGAGACCTTGGGTGACTGTCTAGGTAGCTTGCTGTTTCTGTCCTCGCTGTATCTTTTGGAAGTTGCACATCCACACTTCCTGTCTATCCTAGTATCATTATTTTCCTTCTCAGGTCTTGATGAGGTTGTAGATTAAACTATCATAACTATTATTCTCTCTTCCTAGTTAGATATATTAGGTACTAGACTTAAGCTTTCCTGCTTAGGACAACTCTATTGTAAACTCCGTTATGTCTTCACCCTAGGAATAGATATGTAGGTCGTTTTGGTCTTGATTTTCCTTTTCTTAGAGCACACTTGTTATTCACTGTTTTGTATATAGTTTTATATTAAGCCCACATCTTTTCTTTAGACTAAAAGGGGAATTGTAGTGAGCACCTGTGGCTTAGACCACGCCCATTGGGGTGGACAGAGCTGGACCTGACCTGGGGGAAAAGGCTGAGGAGGGGGGTCGGAGACTCACTCTTGCGGGCAGGATGCAAAGAGGAGAGGATCCTGTGGAAACTGCTGGAGTTCATCTACCTATGTTGTGAGTTATTTCTCCCTGAATAAACATCTATTCAGCCTAATTGTTTATCCTGATCCTTATTAAACCGCAATAAATCAGGTCGATGGAGGAATGGTCTAGAGGTCTTTGTGTTTTTAAACTAGAGCTAGAACTTCTATATGACACCTACATGGCCCCTGAGTGTCTTCCCATGATTTCATAACCTACCCCTTAGATACTTTCCCACCCATGTTCACAGCTGCTCTTTTCATAAGAGTGAGGAAATGAAAACAACCTAGATGCCCATAGGCAGATGAGTGGCTATGGAACATGGGGTACCTATACACAATGGGATATTACTCAGATGCAAACGAAAAGGAAATGTTGAAAGTGGCAGGTAAATGTGTGAACCTGGAAAAGGTTATACCGAATGAAGTGACACAGGCTAAGAAACAACTGTCACGTGTTCTCGCTCATGTTGGTCATAGCTTCAAAATCATTTGTTTTGTGTATTTAAATTGGAGGAGAGAAGCCTTTATTAACGATGTCTTCCTGAGTGAGTTTCTGTCCCTGAACCATTGGCTGGCAAAGCAGAATCAGAAGTTGGTTTACTATGTTGCTAATTGATTGTCTTGCAGTACTTCATGGTCTGTGAGATCTGGAAGTCTGGACCCAGACTCTGGCCCCATGATTTCCTAGCTGCGGGGCCAATGGTGACTTGCAGAACATTTCTGAATTGTAGTTTTTTTCTTCTATGAGATGGAAGAGACTAATAATAAATCCCTATCCTACAGCCTCCACCACCCCAACAGGCAATGAATGTGATCTCACTGTGATGAGAGAAGCCATAAGAATTAAGAATTGGGTCTTTAATCGTGGATTGGGTTCATAGAATCAGCTTGACAAGATCTGGACTCAACTAGAAGACAAAATTCTGCGTGTGACTGAGGCAGCTTCTAGATCGACTAACTGAGGTGGGAGGAGCCACATTAAGTTTGGGTGGCCCCATTCCATGGGTGCAGAACAAGATTGAAGAGAAAAGAGAAATCATTGGTGTGCATCTCTGGTCACTTCCCGACTTTGAACACAGTGTGTCCAGCTATGTCACATTCCTGCCAACATGCTGGACCTTGTCTCCTTGCTTTGTGGCCAAAAAACAAAAGAAAACAACAAAATACTTTTTTCCCTTAAGGTGATTTTGTGGGCTATTGATCACAAGGATGAATTAAGTAACTAATACAAGTTGCTTTAACCAACTTTATTCACCTGAAGTCAGAATAATTCTGTCCCTAGAAGAAAGGAAAAGGTTCTCCTCTGTACTCTTTTCCATACTAGGTTCCCAAGGAACTCTCTGCTCAACTTGCCTGAAGCAGGTGGTAGTTAAGTAGCTATTGTTTGTGGGTACATGAACCATATGTTAAATTCCAGGCTAGTGAAGTGAGCCGACCCTGAGTCGGTGTTCAGGTGCTTTGAAGTTTCAGCTCCTGGGTGCCCTCAGGGTTCATTCCCCACTTTCTGCTGTCTGAGTTTAAACATCTTTAGTGGGCTCTTAAGAGGTGTATGCTCCAGTGCCAGGAAAAGATGAGGGTCATAAGACACTGGGAGGTTGGAGAGATTGAGAGAAGAGGGCTTTATTCGTCAGCACATGGGTATTGTGGAATATTACTTTAACTTGGCAATGATGTGTTTCATTTGTTTTAGCTGCACTTGTTTAACAATGTAAAGGTATGTTGCCTTGCCTGCCTAAGGCACCTGATTGGTCTAATAAAAAGCTGAATGATCAATAGCTAGGCGAGAAAGGGATAGACAGGGTTGGCAGGCAGAGAAAATGAGTGGGAGGACAGAGAAAGAGAGGGAGACACCGGGGCCAAGGAGCCACCAGCCAACCAGGCATGGAGTAGGACATGCAGAATGAAAGAAAGGTAAGAAGCCCCAAGGCAAAATGTATATGAAGATAAACAGGGTTAATTTAAATAAAAACAAGAAAACAAACAAACTAGCCAGAAATGAGCATAAGCTAAGGCCAAGAATTTATAACTAATAATAAGTCTCCATGTCATGATCTGGAAGCTGGTTGGTAGCCCAAAAAGAAAGCCTGCTACACACAGGAAACTAGGCAGGCAGCTATTGCCTTGGCAGATACTTGAGTACATGCCAGCATACATGGGCTACACACAGGCAAGATGAGTGCACAAATGAGTGCACAGGCTACACAAGGTAGGCACACAGACCTACACATGCACACACAAACACTCACTCAGGCTGGCAAAGGTTCAGGTAAAAGCTCCCACCCTTGACCATGCAGTCATGATTACACATAATCACACAGCAACAGCACACTGTCAAAAACAATTACATAACGGATTACATCACTGCTTACTTTGGGATTCCCCAGAGACCTTCTGTCAGCCATTTTGTTCTAACTCACAGCCCGGTTCCCATGTCCCAGGTCAGACAGTTTTTAGCTTACTCATACTAGATACCCATATGAGCACCATGTTGTATAGACATAAACTGGCCCTTTTTGCCCTCTGTTTCTAATGGGTTCTTGCCTGACAACATTTCCAATACCAACACCAAGTTCAGATTCATACCAATACCATGACCAAGGCCAAGACCAGTACTTGGGGCTGGGGAGAGGGATCAATCACACAAATGTGTGAGGACTGAGTTTGAGCCATATCACCCACATAAAAAGCCAGGTGGAGGGGAGTGTACTTATAGTCTCAGTACTGGGGGGGGGCAAAGGCAGGAGGATCTAGGGGCTTGATAGCCAACCTAGCAATTCTGCAAACAACTGGTCAGTGAGAGATCGCCATCTCAAAAACTAAGGTGGATAGTGGCTGAGGAAGGCATCTAAGGTTGGCCTGGACATACAGACACCATACATACACCTGCAATCTCCCCCACCCCACACACACCTGTGTGGGCACACACACACATACACTATGCATATATAAAAAACAAACACACAACACCTCTGCTCCTCCTACCTCCTGACTTTCTTCTCCACAGCATGTATCACTGCCTAAACCATGACAGGTCTGACTTACCTATCATTTCCTACAGTTGATCTCCAAGAGGCTGTCCGTCTGTTTTATTCACAGCTCCATTGTTATGAGGTTCAGTACAGTGCCTGACAGTAGGTGCTCTATGAAATGTTTGGGAATTAATGAATGAGGAACTGTAACCTCAAAGAGATAGAGGTTCCAAGAGGTGAAGGTAGGTGGGCTTACTGACGGTGTGAAGTTAATGTCTGAGGTGGAGGAAGAGGGACTCAGACACTGCTCTGAGCCCCTCCTTTCTGAAAGTCCCTGAAGTGCTGTTCTTGCCAAAAACAAAAACAAAACAAAACAAAACATAGAAACCCAGTTTCTCAGAACTCTCGGGGAGATGCCCCAAGCGCATGAAGCTGAGCAGAAGGAGCTGACAGGGCTGCCTCCTGGAGCTCTGAGGATAACCCAAATCCACAGCCCTTGACACCACCTGTCAGACTCCACTGCCTTCGTGGCTAAATTTGTATTATCTTAGCATAATTAGCCCAGTTTTTGTCATTCCACAGCTGCTAAGCATGCAGTGGCTGTGTCGTGTTATGGCTCCTCTTGGAAGCAGATGACATATCATGAAATATTTATTATGAAAAAAAAAAACAAGTGCAGGCTTTCTTAATTATTACCACTGACTGCTTCCCCCTGGAAGTCCCAGAGAGCAGGCTGCTTGAATGCGCCCATTTCCTTTGGGTCTTTGCCTTTCTTTCATGGTGTCCTTCTAAAGCTGCACCTAGCTGGGCTGGCTGCTTCCCTGTTTGTTTTGTTCACTCTGTAGTATCTTTTGTTCTAGCATTTACATTTCATAGGCTGTTCCGGATGAATAATATTGGCCCCAAAGCTGTAGCTTCATGAAACTATTATTGCTCATTAGCTCTCCTGGCTAGAATTAGAAAGAAACTATACACTGGGGTTCTTTCTTGGTTTGTGGGTTAATATGAAAAAGTAATTTCTTTTCTGGGTCCTCCCAGAGTGTATCCTTGGGAGTGGGGCAAGTGGTCTTGGGGCACAAATTAATGACTTCATGTCATTGCTAAAGAGGGCCTGCTTGTTGCTTAAGAAAATTGCTGGCTAGTTCTTGGGTGAGCAAGTCAATTGGAAAGTGAACTGTGCTGTGGCTCCTATGGCCCTGGAAGCTCTTGGAAGGAAATACACCTGGCCGGTGGTGGCACTTCACTGACTCCTTTGTCTTTTTCTTTGTCTTCTCCCTTTGTTCTCTTGTCCCTTCGGGCTCCTCCTAGGTAAACATGAGGAACACCCATAATGATTGGTCAATAACAGTGTCCAGGGTGTCACAGATCCAACAATGGTCCAGGAGGAGGATAGTGTGTGAAGTCCATCAAAGGGTTAACCATTTGTTTCTCCCTAACAGGCTCTTGCTCCATAGCCTGGGCTGGCCTCAGACTCATGATCCTCCAAACTGCAGGCGTGTGTCACCGTGCCTGTGCAGCAGCTGAGGACTCATCTAAAGTCTGAGTCCAGCCCTGAGAGCAGCATGAGACTGTTAAAACAATAACAGGAACTCAGGAATAGCCAGGATGTTCACTCCTATCTGCAAAAGCGCATGTCAGCAAGAATAAATTGTAACCTTTGACCTTGAAAGTCCTCCTCTTTAAGTTGGCCATTAGTTCCAAATCTTACCAAGGGAATTAAGGACAGCTGCAGCTTAATTAAAAATTCAGTTAATGACGACCCGATAGAGTTCAGGAGGTTTCTCAGTACTTTCTAACTCCATTAATACCTGAGATTTTTAAATACTCATTTGTTCTTTTTAATTTTTTATTATTTCTTTTATTTGGGGGGATTATATTAAAGTCACATCATTCTCCCATCTCCCTTTCTTCCTTTGTTTATTTGACCTGGGTCCTCTACTTTATCCCAAACCCTGCCCTTCTATCTGCTTGATTCATGCTCCTTTCTAGCTATTGTTTTCTTGTTTTGTTTTGTTTTTAAGGTCCATCTTAATTTTGGCTTGCACTTTCTTCAGTGTTTCCACCTCTTCATTAAATTCCACTATCCAGTCCTTCATTGTCTTGGTCATTTCCACCAGTCTTCTCTTTGTGTTTTGTTGGCCTTCACTCGGGTGTTAATTTGCCTTGGTTCCATTGAGATGTTTCTTTGTGTCTTCTTTAAATTCCTTGGATTCTTTGATGTTTATGATTGTTCCTTTGGGTAATTCTCATTGTTAAACATTTCTATAGGACTGGTAGGTTCTGTAGAGAAGATGCTGGCTTGATCTTTCATTCTGTTCTTATATGTGTGGTGAGATCTGGGCATGTGAACCTCTGTTAGTTCTAAGTCTGATATGGATCTAGCAGGTTGGGCAGAAGAGAGGATGTTCCAGCAGGTTGGACCTAGAGGTTGGCAATGGCTTTGGTGGAATGAAGTCAGGTGGACAGAAAGGACTAGGCCAGTGTCCAGGATGTTCCTCCAGATTCAAGCCTGGAATGTGGGGGTAGAGCTAGCTGAGTAGGAAGGCTGTATGTGTTGTTAGAGGGTCCTGTGTGTTGGTGGTAGGTAGGGCAGGTTCTGGCAAAGGCTTAGAGATTGTTTGCAGATGAGACAGGTGTGGCTAGACTAGGATGGGGCACTGGATGTGAGACCCAGGCTAGATCTGGTGGGTTGGGAATGACACATGGACAGGAAGAGGCAGGGAAACTTATCAGGTTAGATCCTGACAAGGGTGTAGGAGATCTAGCTGCACTGGGGAGGGGGGTTTAGTGCAACACAGAAGAGACCTGTAGATGGTGGCTGTTATCATCCAGGCAAACACAAATCTGGCCCTACTCCTTGGAGACCTGGCAGAGTGATCACCACTGCATGCATGGCAGTCAGTTCCCTGACTCTGAATGCGCAAAGGTCCCTTTAAGAGACAAGCTCTACCCACTCCTACTCTGTCTCTGCCATTTCTCTGAGGAGGCAAGCCTCTGTCCCTCTATTTTTCTCTTTTTCCCTCTTTTTTCTCTCTTTCTCTCTTCTCTCTCCCCTCACTTCATCCAATAAACATCATCCTTCCCCTGTAAGTTCTGCCTGATGGTGCATTTGTCCCCCTGCCGTGGGATCCTCCAAGGTTCCCCTTGTGCCTCATATCATAACATTGTTGCCATAACTACTCTTCTATTGTTAAAGGGACTGCCATTTGCCACAGAGCCAGAGGCACAAAGACTATCAGACATGCTCAGGTGGTAAGGAACAGTAACACTCCAGAGATATTCACACACACACACACACACACACACACCCCAGACTCTCCCGGGAGACTCACAAAACAGATTTTAATATAACATGTTTATTATTGACTGTCTCATAAATGTTAAGGTGATACCATGATGATCAAAAAGAAACAGGTGCCTTAAGGTTTGTTTCAGGGAGAAATTGGAAAGTTTAATTGCTAATTCCTCTCTGTCTCTCTCTCCCTCACTCTCCATAACACTAACGAATAAAATTCCAATAAACTATTAACCCAACTGTAGTAGAGTACTAAACAGTACACTCCATCACTAAATTATCACAGCCACAAGCTCAGGATTTCAGATCCCCTTTGATTGCTTCCTAATGTCTCTAAAACATCTCTTTTGTGAACTTAAAAGTCTCCTTGTAAGCTACAGGGAGCTGGATTGGAGTCAGCTGTGCATGCACCTTCAGCATTCAAGGAAAATGCCTAGTCATCCCTTATGTAATCTATGTGCATGTGTAGTGTGGCTGCATAAGCTCCCACGTACATGTGTCAAGAGACCTTAGAAAACAGACACTCCAACCCTACTCCCACTCTTGACAAATTTCTTCCAGACAGGCCTGCATGTACCCTCTCTTCCCTATCCCCACTCTTTATTAATAAAACTTTAAGAGTGGGTTTTGTTTTATATCTTGTGGTTCCTACTTGCATACAGTAAATGACAGTGGTAGGTATGGAAGGTTCTGGAAGAATCCTAAAAGAAGGTTTCAGCACAGGCTGGGGAGAAAGCTTAGATGCTAGTCATCAGAGAGACTCAGGAGGAGGAGATGGGAGATCTGTCTGGGTGCAAAAGGGACCTTTGGGTAATGGCAGGTAGGGCGGGTTATTGTTCTAATTTCCTTTGTACTTTCCTAGTGAGGAGTAGAAGTTATCTTTTAATCCCCACTTCATAGGTGCAAAGTGTAAGAAGAGACTGGACACATCTTCAGCTCTTTCTCTAGCTTAGACTCCTGAATGCACCCAGGCGCTAGGGAGTGCCCCCCCTGCAAAGACTTCTGCATGTCAATGTAATGACCAAAGGCCAATGTGACTTGTCATATGCTTGGGTTTGTGTCCTTTGCCATGTAAACAAATAAACTGGAGGCAGGTGAACAATAAAAGAACCCTATAGGATACAAAGGCCCTTGAATTCACCTCCATATGGCTTTAGAGCTAACTATTATGAATTTTTTTCATTTATCATTCCCCTGCATTTCACAAAACATTGTTATCTCTTGTGTAAAATGTATATGTATTTTGATTGTCTTTAATCTATATAACAGTATGTTATAAATACTTCTGTGAATTATATTTTCCATTACTGCAGCACACCCCCATTCCAACCAGTGCAGCTGACCCAAACATTTCTACTCATAAAAGGCAAGGCCTTGGTTTTTTTTCCAGGTAAATGAAATGATGATCACTGATCTGTGAGTTGGCTAAAAGCCTGAGATGAGAATGCACAGTTCCAAGCCACCCTGGTCATTAGCACTCCTGATGACTGCTGTCTGCACATGTTGACTATCAGAGGGATAGTACTAAAAACCTATTCCTATGTTATGAAAGTCACCAGCTGGAGTTAACTGGCCTTGAGTGGATTGTCACAAGCACATTCTGAGGCCACTGTGAGTTGGGTTGTTTTGAGCATCTAGCTTGTGTTAGTCTTATCAGCATGGGCCTTTTCTATTCCAAATGCCATTTCCCCCTTCATATATGTACATTCCCTCATTTTCTCTGGATTTGCATAGCTAGAGATAGATTGATATTGGTCTGTGTGTGTATATGTGCATGCATGTGTGTGTTCTGGTATGTATGCATGTGAGTGCATGGGTGTGGAGGCCACAGGTTAATGTCAGGTGTCTTCAATGGGTTTTCCACCGTTTCAGCTAGACTGGGATGCCAGTAGGCCCAGAGAGCTGCCTTTTTCTGCCTTCTCAGGACTAGGGGTACACATGAAAGTGTAGCATGATCTTTTCCCCATGGGTTCTGAGATCAAACTCTGGTCCTTGTATTTGCACAGCAAGCACTTCAGCCACTGAGCTATCTTCCCTGCCCATGAATAATCTTTCTAAAGCCCTGACTTTCAGCTTCATAGATCATTTCTATTTTTGTGCTGTAGTTGTTTTTGCTTTGTTTTTATTTCATTCAAAATGTCCTTTTACTTGGAGATTGTCTGTGGTGTTCTGCTTTGCTTGTTTGTTTGCTAATTCCTTCAGTTATTTACTTGGTTCCTGGATCTCCAAGCATCTCTCCTTTTGTTGCATGCACACCAAATGCCACCAACTTCCTGAAAGCACTAGGTTTGATCTCATCTTGGCTCCTTAAACCTGTCTGTGCAGCCTGAGAATGCTGCTGTAATGACAGCTCCAATCTCTCCTTTGATTAAAACAGCAAAGTTCACTGTGAACAAGTTTCCAGCTGATGCTACTGATAGTGAGTGGGCCATGGACCACACTTTCTGAAGCACACTTAGTTCATATTGTCTCTCTGCTAACTGGTACTTTAATGTAGTAAGCCTTGATCTATGGAATAGGTATCATTCAACACCAAAGTCACTTAGTCCTTTTGTCATCTTTGTGAGCACCTCTGAAGGTTTGCTTTTAGTCAGTCTTCCTTTCTAGGCAGGGAGTTTTCTTACCAAGGCATTGCTAGGAATTTGGCTCTGGATACTGGCCTAGCATGATCTTATTGAACTGACAGAACCACATAGAAAGGCCTCCCAGAGAGCCCATTTGCTATGCCATTCCAGCAGGCCTCATTACCCTTCCTTAAGTTCCCCTCCTTAAAAGGGCTCAACAGATTGAAATTCTATCACATAGGATAACCTTCACATAGATGCTACACCAACCTCCTATTTCAGAAAAGCTCCTTCCATACGAGTTACCAGAAAGGCATGTCAGAGAGAGAAGTGCCCCACTACTTTCTAAGCACGAAGTCAGACTGCTATAGTTTCCATTTTTCTCATGATACCAGGTTATAAGTCTCTTCATGAGTAAAAGGTTGAAATTCTTATGTGGCAAGAGGGAGTTCAGTGAATATGCCTTCTAAAGCTATTCTCATAGCACTTGATTGCACAAAAGACAACGCACACCCGGGGCAGCCTGATCATATTTTCTGTAGCCAACTCAGTCTCTAAGCACCTGTATCTGGGGCAGATTCAAGACTCTCACCAGCCACTCTTATGTTCGTATCAAAAAGCCAGGCTCCTAAAGCTAGAGTCTTATGAAATCTAGGATTAGGGAATAGGGAGCAAATGCCTCTACCCAGCACCATGGCAGCAAATGTGTGTGTAGCAAGAGAGAACTGTGTGCTAACCACTGGAAGCCAGATTCTAGAGGAAGCATGTGTCATGAACACCTTGGGATGGATTTTAAATATTTACTCAGTGGAAATCAAGGGCATGTGCTGCTTCCTGTATCTTTGAGTCTAGAACCCAAACTATACACATTAAGCCACCAATGACTAAATTTAAGTTTGAAATAAGGTTATTTTACATGTCAATCCAAGTTCCCTCACCCTCCCATCCTCCCCTATACCCTCTACCAAACCCCAGCCCTTCCCCAGGGAGAGTGAGACCTTCCATGGGGAGTCTTCAAAGTCTGTCATATCAATTGGCGCAGGTCCTAGCCCCCCCCCATGTGTCAGGGTGAGAAAACATCCCTCTATGTGGGATGGGTTCCAAAAGTCCATTCCTATACTAGGGTTAAATACTGATCTATTACTAGAAGCCCATAGACTGCACAGTCCTCCTAACTAACACCCACATTCAGGAGGTCTGGGTCAGTTCTATGCTGGTTTCCCAGCTATCAGACTGGGGTGTATGAGCTCCCCCTTGTTCAGGTCAGCTGATTCTGTGGGTTTCTCTAGCCTGGTCTTGACCCCTCTGATCATCTCTCCTCCCTCTCTGTAACTGGATTCCAAGAGTTCAGCTAGTGTCTAGCTATGGGTGTCTGCTTCTGCTAACATCAGCTACTAGATGAAGACTCTAGAATGGCATAGAAGGTAGTCAGTTGTCAATCTCATTATCAGGGAAGGGCATTTAAAGTAGCCTCTCCACTATTGCATAGATTGTTAGTTGGGGTCATCCTTGTAGATCGCTGGGCATTTCCCTAGTGCCAGATTTCTCCTTGAATCTATAACGGCTCCCTCTATTATGGTATCTCTTTTCTTGTTCTCCTCTGCTCTTTCCCTGTCTCAAGCTTCTCCCTCATGCCCACCTCTCCACTCCTCTTCTCCCCTTCTTTTTCTCTTAACTCCCTCTCCTGTCCTCCCATGCTCCCAAGTTGCTCAGGACATTTTGTCCCTTTCCCCTTCTCCAGGGGACCATGTGTGTCTCTGTTAGGGTCCTCCTTGTTTCCTAGCTTTTCTGGCGGTGTAAATTGTAGGCTGGTAATATTTTGCTCTATGTCTAAACTCCATATATGGTAAGTACAAACCATGCTTATCTTTTTGTGACTGGGTTATCTCACTCAGGATGGTTTCTTCTAGTTCCATCCATTTCCCTGAAATTTTCAGGATTCCATTGTGTTTGTGTTGTTCTACTGAGTAGTACTCCATTGTGTAAAATGTACCACATTTTCTCCATCCATTCTTCAATTGAGGGGCATTTAGGTTGCTTCCAGGTTCTGGCTATTCCAAATAATGATGCTATGGGCATAGTTGAACAAATGTCCTTATTGTATGAATGTGCATCCTTTGGGTATATACATAAGAGTGGAATTACTGGGTCTTGAGGTAGAATAATTCCCATTTTCCTGAGGAACTGCCATACTGACTTCCAAAGAGGCTGTATAGTTTGCACCCCCACCCGCAGTGAAGGAGTGTGACCCTTTCTCCACATTCTCTCCAGCATAAACTGTCTCTGGTATTTTTGATTTTAACCATTCTGACAGGAGTAAGATAGTATCTCAGAGTTGTTTTGATTTGCATTTCCCTGATGGCTAACGATGTTAAGAACTTTCTTAAGTGTCTTTTAGCCATTTTTTATTCCTACATTGAGAATTCTCTATTTTGTTCTGTACCCCAACTTCTTAATTGGATTATTTGGTGTTTTGGTAACTAGCTTCTTGAGTTCTTTGTATAATTTGGAAATCAGCCCTCTGTCAGATGTGGGGTTGGCGAATATCTTTTCCCATTCTGTAGGCTGCCTTTTTGTCATGTTGACTGTGTCCTTTGCCTTACAAAAGCTTCTCAGTTTTAGTAGGTCCCATTTATTAATTGTCTATCTTAGTGTCTGTGCTACTGATGCTATGTTCAGGAAACAATCTCCTGTACCAATTCGTTCAAGGGTGCTCTCCCACTTTCTCTTTTAAGAGGTTCAGTGTGGCTGGGTTTATGTTGAGATCTTTGACCCATTTGGGAACTTAAGTTTTGTGCATGGTGATGAATATGGATCCATCTGCAATCTTCTACATACCAGTATCCAGTTATGCCAGCACTATTTGTTGAAGATGCTTTCTTTTTTTTTTCCACTTTATAAATTTAGCTTCTTTGTCAAAAATCAGGTGTTCTTGGGTGTGTGAGTTAATATCAGGGTTTTCAATTCAATTCCATCGGTCTACCTGTCTATTTTTGTGCCAGTACCAAGCTGTTTTCACACTATAGCCCTATAAAAGAGTTTGAAGTCAGGGATGGTGATGCCCCCAGAAGTTCCTTTATTATACAGGGTTGTTTTGGTTATCCTAGCTCTTTTGTTTTTCCATATAAAGTTGAGGATTGTTCTTTCAAGGTCAGTGAAGAATTGTGCTGGGATTTTGATGGGGATTGTGTTGAGAAAATATGGAATGCTTCACAAATTTGCATGTCATCCTTGCTCAGAGTCCTGCTAATCTTCTCTGTATGGTTCCAAAATTAGTATGTGTGCTGCCGAAGCAAGCACATGACTAAAGTGACCTTGAGTAGGCCTTCATTGACTGCAGGAAGAAAACAAAAAGATGAAATTGGCCCAGAAACATATTTCAAAACGTGTCTTTGCCCAAAAAGCTGTTTTCTGTTTCCAAATAAAGGAGTTGTGGAATATTTGTTTAACTATGTGTAGATGTGTTGCATTGGTTTATGTTGTGGAATATTTGTTTAACAATGCAAAGATGTATTGTATTTGTTTAACTGTGTAAAGATGTATTACATTTATTTAATTATTTAAGGCATCTGATTGGTCAAATAAAAAGCTTAACAGCCAATAGGAAGGGAGGAGGTATAGGTAGGAGAGTAAGTAGAAGAAGGAATTTAGGTTGGAGGTGGTGGGAAGAAGAAAGAAAAAGAGACATCAGGGGCAATCCAGCAAGACATGGAATAAGCTGGAAAGTAGGACATACAGAAAGAAAGAACAAAAGGTAGAAAGCCCTGAAGTCTAATGTAGAATGTAGATGAATAGAAATAGGATAAAAGTTAAAAAGGTAGTGGGTCAGGGCTAAGCTAAGGCTGAGTAATCACAACTAATAATAAGTCTCAGTGTCTTTATTTGGGAGCTGGTTGGTGATCCAAGGAAAATCCTGGGGATTCCTCTTCCAACACAGAAGAAAACATCATAGAGTGTGAGTGGATGTGACTCCTGAATGATGCCACACCCATTTTTGTCTCTAATGAAAAGATCTCAGTGCTTACCCTCTTTGGCAGTGCTTTTGATTCACAGGATAAAGATTTTACAACAGCCTAGAACACTCAGACAATCCCTTAGACAAGACTGAGGAGTATGTTCAGAACTCATGTTTTGGTGCAAATGCCATCTGTTTCCAATGAGACAACCCACTCCCTATTCTGACCTTAACCTTTCAGAAATGCTTTCTTCCCCAAAGACACATTAACAATATTGAGATGACCATCCCCCATAACGCTGGAGCCGATTTAAGAGTAGATGTTAATAGATGACATCCATCCATCCAAACAAAACTGACCGAAAGTCAAAATAGTGATATATTACTCCTCTCTGTTAAAGGAAATAATAGGGAACCACATATGCAGTTTTCATTTGCATTCTTGTGCAGTTGCAGTGTGGCAAGGGAGAAGCATGTCTATCTGAAGGCTGGATCACATGCAAAGATCTATTTACAGAATGACACATTTGCTCACCTAGCAACATGGAGCCAGTTCTCAGCTGAGGGCTCCACATCATTTCACAGAACTGCTTGGGTGTCATATCTTCTCATGAGAATGGAAGCTAGATTCCCTACAACCTACCTCGATCCACCAGAAAGGTAAAAGTTGCAGGGTCTAGTTTAGTTTCAAGGTCACTTTGTTTTTTACATTTATTTATTTTTATGTGCATTTGTGTTTTGCCTACATGTATGTTTGTGTGAGAGTGCCAGATCCCCCTAGAACTGGAGTTACAGACAGTTGTGAGGTACCATCTGGGTGTTTGGAATTGAACCCAGGTCCTCTGCAAGAGTAGTCAGTGCTCTTAACTTCTAAGCCATCCCTTCAGACCCTCAAGGCCACTTCTGCTTTCTTCATATTCCATTGGTTGAGGCAATTAAAATCTAGCCAAAAGAGAGACGTTTTCTGATGGAGTAACATTGCTCTATGTAGAGTCCATGGGATGGGATATATTTCAGAACAGCCAGTTATGGAAAACAGAGTCTGATGCAGTGGCTGGTGGAAATTCAGAGGTCATTGTTAGGAGCTTAGTTTCCTAGACTTCTGAGTCTCCCCATCCTCTCACAAAGTTTGAATATATAATGGCAAAGAGTTACCCCTTGAAGAAAAATCCAGGGCAGCAGATGTCAGCTGTAAATGAGATATTCAAAAGTGAGCAACATGGAGAACCTGACTTGGGAGCGGTCTCCTGTGTGAAAAAGGCAAAGTACGAATATTTGTGATTGTGTAGTGTTCAATGCTTCTCTCTTTCTGCATGAGAACCTTCTAACTTCACAAAACCGATTCTTTGAGCCTTCACAGACAGTTTAGTGATCGATTAGGCTTGCAGGGGAAGGTTAGTAGAAATGTGAAGCCAAACGGGAAGAGGGAAGATTTAGAACAGCAGATGTGAGCATGCGCAGCTGAGCCAAGTGCAGGAACAAGGAAGGAGGGATACTGGAATTGGAAATGCAGCTTCACAGATGTCACCAGGCAGTTTTGGAAGGTAGATGGGCATAGAAATTTCAGTTTCCTGCATTGGGATTCTTCGTTGCTCTTGATAGTTTTGAACAAAGAAGGGGTTCCCCATAAGTCAATTCTTTCCGTTAAACTTGGATTCATCTCTTTAATAGGAATACTAGGGTATTGGAATTCAGAAACCCAAAAATGATGTAGCTGAAAGTGAAATCACTAATAAGAGTATTTGGGAGGTAGAGTCAGGAGGATCAGAAGTTCATGTTGTGGGATATTCTTTTACACTGTGTGAAGATATTTCACTGTGATCACTTTAATAAAAAGCTAAATGGCCAATGGCTAGGCATGTCTTTGGGGACAGAGAAAATGCTAAGAAGAAGAAGGGCAGAGTCTTCAGGAGACACCAGGACTCAGAGGAAGCAACATGGGCAGTACAGAGTAAAGGTAATAAAGCCATGAGGCAGAAAGTAAATTTATAGTAATGTGTTGTTTTAAGTTATAAGAGCTGGTTAAAAACAAGTCTAAGCTATCGGTAGAGCTTTTTATAATCAATAATAAATCTTCATTGCATTATTGGGGAGGCTGTGGTTCTGACAAAAAGCTCCAACAACACATCCTTGACTACATACAAGCTTGATGCAAGAGGCTCTCTCTAAAAAGTAAACAAAAGAAAATAGAGCAGCAACATCTGAAGTCACCTGGGTCAGTGTTCAAACCCTCCCCTAGGACACCATCACAGTGGGATCAGAACAAATCACTCACAGCTCTGTCCCCAGTCAAATGAGGTAATGCACTTCCTAGCTTCCTCTATAAGATGCCAAGTCCTCAGCAGCATTTTAAATACAAAACCTGATGCTGTAAATTCAGTTCCCAGTCATATGGCTTCCTATAGTTTGGCATCCAGGCAAAATCAGAGCTTTGCAAAAGTTTCTGAAACAGAATAATAAGGGGGAGCTGCTTAAAATAGAGGTCTGCCAGTGGATCCGGGACACAAGACTCTGCTTAAGACAATTAAAGTAGCTTTGCCTTTGTTGAGGAAACTGGGGCATCTACCTGGCTCCTCTGCCTCTGTTTGATACCATTTGAACATCAGGGAGGAAAATAAGCTGTGAAAGGATCAAGTAGAACCCTGCTGACATCGGAATTCTTTCTACAGCACCCACTTTGGGTTGGACTTTAGTTCCTCTTTCCAGTTGTTTAAAGTGAAGTTGGAAACTGAGGCACTCATCTACATCCCCCTTACTTCAGTTTCCTTCCTATTGAGGCTTAGATGTGGCTTTGATCCCCCCCCCTTTATATGAAAAGGGAAGAATTTCAACAGGGTTCACCTGTCATTGGAGGTTAATTTACTGTCACTTTTTCTCAACCTGTAGGGTTTTAATTTGAGGTTCTAATGACAGTAATTGGAATGCTGAAAGTCTGTAGTACTCCTCTTGTCACCCTCATATGTCCCCCACATGTGTGTTTACCCCTGCCTCCACTCTTAGTCATCCCCTGTATACTCATCTGTCATGCTGTGTGGTTGCTTGGTTTGGGGGTGTTTGTTTTTTTTTTTTTCCAACCACTAGAATTTTCTATGTATTCTCTCATTTAATTGGCATGACAACCATCAGAGTTTTACTATTTCTAGCTCTGAGAAAATACAAACCCACATCTTAACCTGTGTAAGATTCTGGGCCCATTCCGATGGCAGATAGAATTCCCAGTTGCAAGTTCTTTTCTTAGAACATGAAGCAGGTTTACCATGTTCTCACTTAGGAAGGCCATTAGTTAGCTTTTGCCCCCATAACACAAGAAGTGACACTCTTCAAGAAGTAGTGTATAAAAAGGACCAAAGTCACTAATAATTGTTTTACAATTTTTCTTTTGTTTTTGAAAAATTTCAGGAAATTTTAGTTGAACAGAAAACTGAACAGCAACGCCCTGCCCACCTCTTTCTACTTGGTCCTACTCTTAATAATGGCTGTGTCCATGTGCTTGTGACTGGTGAGCCAGTACTGATGCATCACAATTAACTTGTATCCTTATGTTACATTGAGGTTCAGTGCTGTGTACTTCCTTGGATTCATGAATCCACAATTAAAGCATAATGTAGACTATTTTCATCACCCCCAAAATATCCTGTCTTCATCTCATCATTCCTGGCCCCACTCCTGAAAGAACTGGCAACTTTTGATATCTCTGCTACTTCTGGAATCTTACTGTCTGTAGCCTTGCCTTCTCCAGACCCTCTTGTCATTAGCAGTCATTCACAGTAAGCTGACAGGTAGAGACCTGTTGAAGAGTGGATAGGGACAGATGAGCAGTCCAAGTACAAAGGCTGTCTGCTGGCGAGCCCCCTCTTCTTCAGAAGAGGCCACCCTTCATCTCCTCTGCCTTTCCACTGCTTAGATGGGCACCACTCCCACAATGGAGGGTAACCTGCCTCATCCAAAACTCTAGTGACCTAAATGCTAATTTAAGTAGCACCTGACTAAATAGAATAATGATTAAGTATCTGGGTTTTGTGCCTATTCAGACTAACCTGTAAAGTTAACCATTGCTCTTAATAACATGAACTTAAGAACACTCCACGTTTTGGGAAGGGGACTTGATAGCTCACTTCTTTTCTATTTTGTCAAAGAACAATGGTTGCATTGTGTGAACCTATCATAGTTTCTGTATCCATTTACTTTCTGATGGGCATCCCGGTTCTCTTCAGTTTTTGACAGTTGAATATTGGACATGGGAGCACTCTATAAGTGTCCATGTCTAGGTTTTGTTCTGCAATGATGTTTGAACTTATTTGAGTAGAAACTAAGGGTTGTGAGTACTGCAATGCTTGCCAAGAATTTGTAGAGTTTTTCTCAAAAATGACCAGGCTGTCATCCCATGTGCTCATAACCTTCTGCATCCCCATCCCTGTGGGCAATGGCTAGGTTTCCCTAATGTGCCCATCATCTATGGTGACTGGTGTCAGTGTTTTCAGTCATTCTTTTCAAACTGTGGTTGTATCTCATGGCTGCTCCAAATTATAATTCCTTAATCATGTCTGGTGTTGATTTTCTAATTTGTTTACTATTTGTGTATACTGTTTAGTGGGAGCATCTTGTTAACAGTTTCACCCATTTTTTAAACTGAACTGTTTGTTTTCTTGCTGAGTTTATGAGTTACTTGCATAGTATGAATACAAGACATATATCAGGTACATGTTATGCAAGCGTTGTCTTCCAAATATTTGCCTAGCACGTGAGGCCCAAGCTTCAGCATTCAGTACTGAAAAAGATTTTTTATTTTATCAAATGTTTACATAGTAAACTAGTAATGAAAACACTTGCCAAATTCATAAAGCCTGCATCCAAATCCATTGCTTCAGCCACATAAACTGATACTGGTCTCCTAAGAATGGGAGTCCCCCATGACCTACCCTCACTCCACAGTTACCAAAGGACACAATATGGAGCCTAGGCTATAGTCTACTGAATAAATAGACCTTTGACCATGGATCATGCAGGTAGTTATCAAGCTTGCTTCCTGCTGTCTCTAGACAAATGTAATAGACTTCCAGTTCTCAGTTACTCCCACTCCCTTTTAGAAGAGGTGTGTCTGATATCCTCCTAGTTCACTGTGTGTCTTCACTATATGGGAAGGGTTATCTTAGAGACACTTAGGTGTTCTGACATTCCCCTTTGCCTTTTTTGTTCCATCTAGGTTAGTTGAGAGTGCAGTGAGAGTCTCAAGAGTTCTAAAGTTATTTTTCACCCTCCATACCCTCCATGCCTACCAATAGTATCTCCAATAGTGAAAGCTAGTGTGCTTTGGGACATCTGAAACATTGCTGCTTTCTATGACAAGAGAAATGGGGATGTGGTAATGGGCCACTTTTCCTAAAGTGTTCAACTACTCACCTCCAACTCTCATGACAAAGGAAATGGAAACTTAATCCATGTCATATTTCATAGTGGCCCTTTCTACCCACAACAAGGACAGCCCAGGTGTCACAGCACTGTAACATTTAAATACCACTAATATAGTGGTTCTCAACATGGCCCCCAAGAGGGGTCAAACAACTCTTTGATGGGGGTCACCTAAGACCATCAAAAAACATAGTTAACTATATTATGATTCATAACAGCAGCAAGATTTCAGTTATGAAGTAGCAATGAAAATAATTTTATAGTTGGGGTCAACATAGCATGAATGATTGTATTGTAGGGTCACAGCATTAGAAAGGTTGAGAACAACTGTACTAAAACAAGTTTAATAACCCCAGATGAGATGGCAAGCCGAGATGGGAAGCCCTGAAGGAACTTGCTTCTCAGACAGGCAAGTTTGACAATGAATAGCACCAAAGAAAATGTCAAGGTGTTTTGTTTGTTTGCTTGTTTTTGTTTGGGGGTTTAGTTTTAGTTTTAGTTTTTGTTTTGAGACAGAGTTTCTCCATGTAGTTTGGCTGAACCTCACTCTGTGGATTATGCTGGCCTAGAACTCAGAGATCCACCTACCTCAGCCTCCCTAAGTGCTGAGATTAAAGGCATGTGCCACCACTGCCTGGCATGAAGTTTGTTTTGTTTTGCTTAAACCTCAGTGAATGGAGTCTGTGAAATCAGATCTGTCCCCTGTAATAAAGACAGTCCACATTGTTACAGAGATTTCTCATTAAAAAAAAAAGCTTTTATAGCCCTTCCCTATTGTAGTTTAATAAGGGTCAGGATAAACAAATAGGTCGAATAGATGTTTATTAAGGGAGAAACAACTCACAACACAGACAGATGAACACAGCAGTTAAAACTGGATGCTCCTCTCTCCATGTCCTGCCAGAAAAGGTCGTTCTCAGCCTCCTTCCGAGACCAAGCTCCACAGGTCACTTCCGCCCCTGGCTCCACCCCTCAATGGGTGTGGTCAGTGCCACAAAAGCAGACACAGTGAATATCCCACTACACTTCCCTCCTCTCTACTGGTACTGTTACCAGCCTAATAGGAGTATAAGAGCAAATACTGCCTTTTCATTTCTTACATGATGAAACCAAGTTTCCAGTGTCTAGGAGCTACGTGGTCAGTAAGTATCTCTAACAACTCCTGGTGCCCAGATTGTCTGTGTTGCTTAATGTGCCTTTGATTGACACGATGCATTAAGACCACAGCTTGAGAATTCAAATACTTTGCTGATAGGCCAAGACTGTGGATTCCAGGGAACTTTGACAACTAGGTAAAGAATAATGTATGAAAGTGTTGCCTGCAGTGGGATCTTTGATCTAAATGCATGCAAATCTCCCGGGTGTTACTCTTTTAAAATCTAGACCTTTTGGCTCAGAATTTCAAGGCATGTAGCTCAGCATCCTGCAGTTTAACAAAGTTCTTCATTTGAATGGACGGTGTCAAGGACACCAAACCTTCACAATTCTGCAGCAACCTTTTATCTACTTAGGACTTGCTGGGAGTACCATAGTTTTCTAACACGGCTTTGAAAATATTACTATAGAATCCTACAACTATTCAGGAAGTTATGTTGGATTCCTGAGACAATAAGGTCAAACTTTCAGACAGCTGCTTCTGTTCTTGACCTGTCTTCCCACTGGATGGCTGTACTGAGACATCTGAATTTAGCAAAGGTGTTACAAGCTCCTGTCTGGGAAAAATAAAAGATTAAAACCAAACATATGCCAGAACCAGGCAACATCACCCAGGTTAGATAATGCCCATTTACAGTCCTACAAAGGGCATCAACAGATTGCTTCAGCAGGATGATGTTAACCCCCTGACTTAGATATCAAGGATTTATCGTCTACAACTGTCTCTCATTTCTCAGGTTGGTGCTCAGAAGGATCATCCACATTCTCTCCTACTGTAGACTCGGTGTGAGGATATGGAGAATAAGGGATGTGATGTGTTGGCTATTTTTGCTTGAGACTTTGTGCAATGTCAAAAGGTGGGAGAGGGCTCAGTCAGGGAGAGGCTGAACAGCCTGCCCAGGCCCTCCCCATGCCTTTCTTCTGGGATACCATTCAGATTCTCATTTTGCCCTCACTCTAGCCAGATTTCAAGCTCTTGTCACTTCTTACCTTAGCCTCAACATTTTGCAGTATGGCTCATCTTTCTGTGATTTGATAGAAATGGGTTAGCAGAAGGATAATAATTGCAGAGATGCTAGAAGAGCCAAGCAGAGGCAGTGGAATGGGGCGATAACTGGCGACTTTAATAGGTATAAGATGAATGACAGGTCTGGAGGGACAAGAGAGGACACAGTGTCACACCTAGAAAGATCTTGAAACCTAGAGGCAGATCTAATCCAGGAGCTTGATGCTGTGACAGACAGGAGTCCTGGAAATAGCTTCTCAGAAAGAATAGGAGCTAAAGGATCAATTGTCCAGAGAGAGTAGGAAAGTGAGGAAGTATGAGCTCAGCAGGGGTAGAGAGAATACAAGAGACAAAGCGCCTGACATAGCTGCCTGAATAGGAGAAAGCGGGACAAACACCATCCCTAGGTTCTTTCCTCCTTGTGCCTCTTTGAATTGTCACCTCCCATTGGCTGAACTTGGCTAGAATCAGTTCTTGAAGGGGCTGGGAATTGTAGCATTCAGTGATACAGACCAGGATGGAAAAAAGTTAGATAGGAATCTGAAAGAAGCCAAATTGCAAAAGAAAATGACTTCTGAGTGACATCACAATGCTTATAGAGGAGCCAGAAATCTGGAAACATAATATGCATAAGTATGGTTTTCAGATTTTACACTGCATACATGTCTGGTATCATTAAGTATGTTCAGCACCTTGCCCCTGTTTAGTAGTTCAATGCCCTGTGGGGATTGCTGTAATACTTGTGCATGAATGGATTCCATCAGTCCTTGCACAGGCACCTGAAAACTGTTGCTCACTATGATCTGAGACTCTGCTTTAACATTACATACTGATGGGGATGTTCTTCTTATGCTGTTAATATATATTTGTTTTATTGGTTGATGAAACAGGCAGAAAGTATAGGCAGGGATACCAGACAAGGAGAATTCTGGGGGAGAGGATGCAGAGAGAAGCCGCCAGAGAGATGTTATGTAGCTACTAGGAAGATAGGACACGGGACGTTCTCCAGTGAGCCAAAACATGAAAATGTATAGATTAATAAAAATAGGTTAGTAATTAAGAGAGAACTAGCCAATAAGAAGCTTGGGCCATCAGCCAAACAGTTTATAATCAATATAAACCTCTGTGTATTTATTTGGAACTAAAGGGCTGCAGGACTAGGAGGGACAGAAACTCTGTCTACAGCATACCGTGTGTGTGTGTGTGTGTGTGTGTGTGTGTGTGTGTGTGTGTGTATGTGTCTGTATGTCTATGTATATATGTCTGTGTATATGTGTCTATATGTGTGTCTCTGTGTGTGTGTGCCTATGTGTATGTATGTCTATGTATGCATGTCTGTGTGTAGGTCTCTGTATGTGTCTGTCTGTGTGTGCAATTGTGTGTGTGTCTTTAATGTCTCTGTGTGTCTGTGCCTGTGTGCCTATGTCTGTATGTGTGTCTGAGTGTGTATTTGTGTGTGTATTTGTGTGTGTGTGTGTGTGTGTGTGTGTGCTAGAGAGGTGGTTCAGTGGTTAAGAGACTGGCTATTCTTCCAGAGGACCCAAGTTCAATTTCCATCATCCATAGTGTGGCTCACAGCCATCTGTAGCTGTAGTTTCTGGGAATCTGGCACATTCTTCTGGATTTTGCAGGTAGCAGCCATGCATAATAGTGCACAGACATACGGGCAGGCAAAACACCCATACATATAAAATAAAAATAAGTAAGTCTTTCAAATGTATAGTTTTGAAAGTGTTAAGTCTATAAAGAACATTTTTTTCTGTTAACTTATTTAATTTTGTACTCTTGGAAATCAATTTTAGTGCAGAGAGAAAGTCAAAGAGAAACTGTGGCAGAGTAAACCTCCATTTTCGCATGCCTAAATTCATATCAAGCTATTGAGACTCTAGTCCTCAGCCTGAGTGAAAGAAATAAACCAGACAGGAGTCCTGGTATGCAGCATTTCGAAATAGCAGCCTGTAGTAATCACAAGCTGACCTAGGAGCTGTCCTAGACTGCATACTTTCTCATCTACCCTCTAAGTCATAAGTCTTGGCAGACTTGGCTGCCACACTGTCAATCACAGGCTTTTCTTCCCTCCTTTGCCTCATCCTTCCTCCCACACTGAGTCCTGTAAATTCTCTTTAGGCCTTTTCTTTCCACCTAACTTGGCTTGCTGATTTCAAAGAGCATGGCTTAAGTTTAAGTGCACATTTTACACCCTGTCCTCTGCTGTAGCATTCATATTAGTCTCCTGACTTTGATACATTCTTGATTCAACAAGTCTCCCATCCACATGTCCATTTGGCAGTTAGAGTGACAGCTCTAAAATGCTGGTCTAATTGTGTGACACTGGTAAAACTCTATAGAAATCAGTTTTCCTATTACGTACAGTTTGTTAAAACTTCTAAAGGAAGCTCTTTAGCAGGAAATCTTAGTAAAGCTTAGTCGTCTTCATTCCAGCTCTCTTCTACAGCCTCCCTCCATTCAAAGGTCTGCAATCTGTGGAACAGAACCTTGTTCAGACTGGGTCATCAGGGATACAGGTTTTTAGCATGTCTTTCAGTACCAAGTTTTGTTTGCCATGTGTGTCAGAGTCTCTGTGTTGCTGGCTCAGTGGGACTGTCTCTTCTTCATGCTGGTGGCAGGCTGTGTAATGAGTTCTGGTGATGAACTTCCAGACTACTGCATATCATTGTTGGTGCAGGACCTTCTGGAGAGCTTGGCTTATGGCAAAGATTGACAATGTTCAGCATGTTGGCTGCCTTTAGTCTCCCTGGCGAGGAAGCAGGAAAAGCCTGAAGATGAGAGACATGTGAGTGGCACAGGAGTATTTTCCCCATGAGCTGTGAGATGCTAAGATTCAGTCATATTTGCTTTGCCTTGGAGGTTTATTGATGTGTGATTGATGAACAATTTTTTTTACTTTTTTTTTAAATTTTATTTTACATGTTGATCCCAGTTCCCCTCCCTCTCCCCTCCCTCCCTCTTATCCTCTCTTCCCCCTCACGTGCACCTCCCCTCCCTCCCATTCCCCCACACCCATTCCACCATCCAGGTGGGGTCATGTAAATATGTCAAGTCATTTGAAGTAGGGACTAGGACTTCTCTCCTGTCTCTAGGTTAAGGGAGTAACCCTCCATGGGGGATGTGTCCGTAAGGTCCTTTTGTGCACCAGGAATACATCCTGGTTCCACTGTCTGAGGTCCCTTAGACTAATCAGTCCTTCTAGCTGAGACCCATATTCAAGGGGTCTGAGTCAGTCCCATGCTGGTTTCCCAGCTATCAGTCTGGGGGGCCCATTAGCTCCTCCTTGTTCAGGTCAGCTGTCTCTATGTGTTTCTGCAACCTGGTCTTGTCCTCTTGCTCTGCATTATGGATTCTAGTTCGACTCAGTGTTTAGTTATAGGTGTTTGATTCTGTTTTCACCAGGTACTAGATGAGGGCTTCATGATGGTGGATAAGTTAGTTGTTGATCTCACTATCAGGAAAGTACATTTATGGTAGCCTTTCCAATGTTGGGGTCAGTCTTGTAGGTCTCTGGGCATTTCTCTAGGTTCAGTTTTCTCTTCAAACCAATAATGGCTCCTCTTTTATGTTCTCTCTCTCTCTCTCTCTCTCTCTCTCTCTCTCTCTCTCTCTCTCTCTCTCTCTCTCTCTCAACTTTTCTCTTCTGTCTTCTATCCTTACCCTGACTCAGACTTCCTAGTCACATGTGCTTTCCTCTCCTCCCCTTCTCTCTCTCCTAGTTCTCTCTCCATTCACTACCCCTCCCCTTCTCATGTGCTCTGGGGGACTTATCCCTTCCCCCTTCTGTGAGGGACCTTATATGAATCTCTTAGAATAACCTTGTATCCTAGTTCCTCTGGTGGTGTGAATTATAGGCTGGTGATTCTTTGTTCTAGGTCTAAAATCCATATATGAGTGAGTACGTAATATGCTCTTGTTTTTGTGACTGGGTTACCTCACTCAGGATGGTTTCCACAAGTTCCATCCACTTGCCTGTGACTTTCAAGATTCCATTGATTTTTTCTGCAGATTAGTATTCCATTGTGTAGATGTGCCACATCTTCTTTATTCATTCTTCAGTTGAAGGGCATCTAGGTTGCTTCCAGATTCTTGCTATTACAAATAATGCTGCTATGAACATAGTTGAGCATATGTCTTTGTTGCATGGATATGGATCATTTGGGTATATGCCTAAGAGGGGGATTGCCAGGTCCTGTGATAAAGTAATTTCCATTTTCCTGAGGAACCGCCATACTGATCTCCGAAATGGCTGTATGAGTTTGCACTCCCACCAGCAGTGGAGGAGTGTTCCCCTTTCCCCACATCCTCTCCAGCATAAGTTGTCATTGGTGTTTCTAATTTTAGCTGTTACAAGTAGTTTTTCTCCTGGTTGGTCTGGTCCCACTGCCATGCCAGCCCCAATTAACACACACAGACTCTGTATTTGAGATTAATGCTGTTGGCCAGTTACTTGTTTCTTACTGGCTAGCCCTATCTTAAATATTAACCCATTTCTATTAATCTAAGTATTTCCACGTAGTCTCATCTTACCGGAGAGAGGAGTTGGTGTTCTGCTCTCTCCGTCTCTCCATGCTGACTCCTCCTTACTACTTCCAGAATCCTCCTTGTCTCCTAGTCCCACCTATCTTGCTTTCCAATTGGCCAACAGTGCTTTATTCATTAACCAATAAGAGAAATATATTTACAGAATGACATCTCCCATCATTTAGCCATTCTGGCAGGAGTAAGATGGTATCTCAAAATTGTTTTGATTTGCATTTCCCTGACAGCTAAGGATGTTGAACACTTTCTTAAGTGTCTTTCAGCCTTTTTGACTTCCTCTATTGAGAATTCTTTCTTCAATTCTGTACCCCATTTTTTAATAGAGTGTTTTAATTTGGTGTTTTGTTGACTAGTTTCTTGAGTTCTTTCTATATTTTGGAGATCAGCCCTTTGTCAGATGTAGGATTGGTGAAAATCTTTTCCCAGTATGTGGGCTGCCACTTGGTCTTGTCCACTGTGTCCTTTGCCTTACAGAAGCTTCTAAGTTTGAGGAGGTCCCATTTATTAATTGTTGATCTCAGTGTTTGTGCTACTGGAGTTATTTTCAGGAAGTGGTCTCCTATACCAATTTGTTCAAGGGTACCTCCTACGTTCTCTTCTAAAGAGGTTCAGTGGGGCTGGATTTATGTTGAAGTCTTTGATCCACTTGGACTTGGGTTTTGTGCATGGCTATAGACATGGGTCTATCTGCAGTCTTCTACACACCATCATCCAATTGTGCCAGCACCATTTGTTGACGATGCTTTCCTCTCATTCTTTTAGCTGTTTTGTCAAAAATCAGGTGTTCATAGGTGTGTGGGTTAATATCGGGATTTTCGATCCAATTCCATTGGTGTGCCTGTCTATTTTTGTGTCAATACCAGGCTGTTTTCAGAACCATAGCTCTGTAGTAGAGCTTAAAGTCAAGGATGGTGATGCCTCCTGAAGTTCTTTTATTGTAAAGGGTTCTTTTGGCTATAGATGAACAATTTTTTTATATTGAGTATATACAACATGGTATTCTTATATATGCCTACATTCTGTAAGGTTATACTTCAGTCAAATTAATGTATATATCATTTCTCATAGTTAACTGTGTTTATATATGCCTGTGTGTTTATATGTGTACATATGAAGGTGTGTGGTATGTATATGTATGTGCATGCGGTATATGCATACATGTGTGTTCTGGTATATGTATATGTGTGTATATGTATGCTGTATGTGTATGTGGGGTATATGTATGATGCGCGCATGTGTGTGTGTGTGTGTGTGTGTGTGTGTGTGTGTGGTACATGTATGTGTATGTATGTATATGTTGCATACACAATTTCAGGCACATAGGACACCACTATTACCCAGCACCACTACTCTCTGCATTGGGTCTCCATGACTTATTTCTCTTATAACTAAAAGTTTATACCTTTGGCTAATATCTGCACTTCAAATCTATCCCCAGGTAACCACCATTCCCCTGCACCTGTGAGTTCATCCTTGTTTTAGGTTTTCCATGTAAGCCTTCCTGTTAAAAGCTGAACACTGTTCCTCTGCCTCCCATCTCTCTGTGTGTCTGCTTCACCATCGACATCACACTCTCTTTACCAATTCATCTCCCAGCAGACACTTGGGTCTCTTCAGAACTTGGTTCTTTTGAATAGTGCTGCTAAGGACATGGGTAATAGATTTCTTTTCAAAACAGTGATTTTATTCCCTTTAGATTATACTGAGAAGTGAGATTGCTGGATTGTGCAATGGTTCTACTTTTAGCTTTTTGAGAAACATCCATATGGTTTTTCCATAATGGCGGTACTAGTTTACATTTTTGCAACAGATTACCAGAGTTCCTTTTCTCCATTCTTTCAGTGGAGTTTGTTTCCTCTTGACAGCAAGGGCAAGGTGACCCCTCCTAGTGGTTTTGCCTTTCATACTACACATGCTTGCATACCCTGCTGGTCATTGCATGGCTTTCTAATAAAAAACAGATGTGCTTTGCCCACTGTGGTCACTTGGTTGTTGCATGACATGAATTCCTTAGATATTCTGAATAGTACTCCTTACCAGGGCCCACAACTACTTTTTAACCATCTCATTGGTTGCTTTTTCATTTTGTTGACTGCTTCCTCTGATGCACAGAAACTGTAATTCAATGTGGTTCCAATTGTTTAGTACCTATAATTTCATATTAATTTGCAGAGGTATTCTTTTCACAGATGTAGAAAAAAGTTGAAAATTCACATGGAACCTTAAAATGTCACTAATAACTAAAGCCATCTTGAGTAGGAAAAACAAAGGTGGAAGACTTCTTGTTACAAACCTACAGGAGTGGAGACATTCCACTCCTGGCCTGGAAATAAATACACATGACTCACTGTGCACCAGAGGTGCTGTAGTGCTTAGCTCCATGACTATGATCACATTTAGGAGACATGCCCTGGGTGTCTGAGGAAATTTCCAAAGGAGTTTGGCTGAGGAGGGAAGAGCTACCCTGATGGTGAGAGGCACCATCTTGTGGACTGTGGTCCCAGACTAAACAAAGAAAGTAAAGATAAAGCCAGCTGAGCACTAGTGTTCATCTCCCTGCCTCTTGGCCATGGATGGAAAGTAACAACCCCCACCCCACCCCCACTCTCTCACCTCTACCCCTCCAGCCCACTACCACACCTTTTCTCGCACAATGGACTCTGTCCCTCAGACTACGAGCCAACATACATCTTTTCTTCCCTGTGGTACTTTTGTCACAGCAACAACAAGAATAACACAAGAGTTAAGAACATCATAATTGGACAAGGAAAGGCAATTTACTGAAGCACTTGGGGAACATGGGCATCTCTATGCACAGTGGTGGGTGAGATTAGACCCTTCTTTTATATAATACACAAAAGTCAACTCAAATTGACCTAAAGACTTGAACTGTGATCTGAAGCTATAATAAAGAAACATGGGAAAGGAAAGCTCAGACACTAGTGGTAGTTGTTACTACAGCACAGCCATTGGCAACCTCTTTCAACAATAGTTTTGAAGGCTGTGTGGGTCTCTGGCCCTCCTCATCTGTGACTCTTAAGATTCTGTGAACAATTCTTCACTCAGGATGAGCACAAACAAGCTCTAGGCTGGATCTTCCCAGGGACTGCAGTTTGCCATCCTATGCACAGAGTAACTTGATGGATTGTGATTAATTCAACAACCTCCAGGCAACAGAGTGCGGGTGGTCTCTTTCTTCATGATCCCTTCAGTGAATCCGGCAAGGTCCTATTTATGCTTGTCTCTCCTTCCTCTGTTTTATTATTCTGAGGATGGCCCAATACAGCCACCACAGAGGGCTCAGTGTGGCCCCTCTAGTCTCGAATTTTTAGTCGAAGACCCTTCTGATTTGCGGGTTCGAATTCCCTCCAGACACTCTCACTGGCTTGTTAATAATGCAGTAAGTCGGGTATGCATCCCTGATCCAGTGAGCAACCATGGAGCAGGGAGCAGGTGCTGCATTGCTACTTTTAGAAGCTGGGATTCATTACAAGTCCTGTGAAAGGGACCATGTCTTGGGAAGGTTTGTAGACTGTTTTAATAGAACACCTTCACACTTGGTTCACACTCATCCTTCCTCCATTGTCTTGTACATGATATAAACATGTCTCTTCTCTTCATCTGGCACACTCTAATCTTTAAGACTCAACCTAAGCCTCATGTCCTCTGTGAGGTGTTTCATTAACCACTAACATCAAGTAATACCAGCCCCTTCCCCAGGCTCACTAGGAAAAGTGGCTTGCACTTGTAGTTCCACAGTGTGTATTGGGAAAAGGTTCAGTGTCTAAGCTTAACAATTACACACATAGCTCTCTTTAAAGGGGTTTAGTGTGAGAGCATCGGTCACACGACATTCATGGTCAGGACAGTTTTCCTTGCTGTTGGTAGACATCCTCTTCAGTTCTCAGTGGTCCCACTCAAAATTCCTCTCATTCGGTGTTCACATATGTCTTTGCCACACCACATCTTAGGACATCAATTATCAAAATGAGTGTGCATTCGATGACTTTACACTTTTCTCTAGAAAAAAAAACATTCTTGGTCTTATTGGGAGTTCATTTTCAGAAGCATAGAAATTGCAAAATCTATAGACAGCCATGAATAAAACTTAGCTCCCAGATGAAATTCTTGCCTGAAGGGTAACAAGAGTTAAATAAGCTCTGCTCACACTGGGATTCACAGGATGGCTCTTTAGCCTCCAGTGCTGGAGAGCTGTGTACAGACTTCGTAGTAGGTTGAGGTATATTTTCAGTTACCAAGTCCCCACCAGCTGGACCGGCTCTAATAAAACATTAATCTGTTAAATGTGCCATGCCTGTTTGCTTCCAGCCTTGAATGTGTGGACTGACTGCTTACAGTCTCTGGACTGTAGAACAATGTAAATAAATCAGTTTGTCAAAACACTTACTTATTTTAAATTACTACCTGGCAACATTTGAATCCCATAATATTTCTTTATGTCCTTAAGAACTCTTTCATCAATATATACTGGTATATTAAAGGTAGAGTCTTAAAAAATCATGAAGAATTTAAAAATGCTAAAGTTCATACTATCAGAGACCCTTTCAGTTTGTCAGAGAATGGTGAAGTTTTGATTGATGGTAAAGTCATTTTGAATGTGGATTAGAATATCTTTTTTTTTTTTTTTTTTTTTTTTTTTGCTCTCTGATGGGCAGGAAGATGTTCTACTTAAACAAGTTCATCAAGTTCATGCTGCTGCTCAGAAGAAGGGAGACAGATGTGAAACAGAGCCTAGAACTTGGGGAATCCACCCATAAAGGACCCTGCAGTGTTTACTGAAAGCATGAATGGGAAAGAGAGGAAAACCAGCATTTAGAGGCAAAGGTTGGGAGGAAGATATTCCTGAGAAAGACCAGAAGTTAAGAGAGAAACAAGGTAGAGATCTGTAGAAATTGATAGTTTGTGAATGTGGTGGACACTCATCATGTATTGGTCCCATGGGGAAAAAAATCACACTAATTCCGCCTTGGAACAGCCACCCATTTTCTCATGAGTCATCACAAGAGCTAGAGTCCTGAGGACAGTAATCGATGGCTGGGTGTCTAGGGATTTTTGTGGTTGTACCTGACACTGAGGAAGAGTTTTTATAAGATAGATTGTCTGAGTTGAAGTTTGCTCAATTGAGAGCCAGTTAAGATAAATCAACCAAATCTAGAAGTGCTTGAGGTAAGACTACATCAATGAAATAAGGGATGCCCCATGTCTCCCAGCAAAAGGCAAAGGAGCTCACCTTAGCTGGTCTGGATCCCTTCCCTTTCTTTCATAAGAAAAAAAATAAAAGAACATCTAAGAGGACACAAGGATTCCAGACCACTCTGAAATAGTGCTAGATTCTTACCATCTTCTGGTGAATCAAGGAAGAGGGGAGAATCCATGCCATGCGCACATAGACATGACCTTTCTCTCTCTGAAAGCCCTACCCTCTAACATCCATGCATGGTAGCCACCAATACTAGGAACTCTGAATGAGGTTAGGTGAAGAAGGAGGAGAACAATCTTGATTCTCCCCAGAGAGCAACAGTGCCACTCTCATCCCCCCATTCTCCAAACAAACTGAACAGAATAGAAACTACCAAATGCCAATACCCAAATAGCATGTCGAAGTCAACCCAGACTTTTGGAGCTGCCATTGAACAAAACTAGATAGTTTTGTGTATCAACCTGTAGCCTTTGTATCCTAAATAATAACAATATATTATATTTTTATGTAACTCCTAGTCCTGATACCATTATTCTTATATCCAGACTTTGTCCCTTAATAAAGTTGTCTCCTTTTAGTATGCTGCCAGTCTTCTTAACCATGTGTAGATGGGAGCCATACATTTAATGAAAAATTCTGACTCTTAATTTTAAGAGTGTAGGCATTTGAACAGCTCACATTTTCTTATGGGAAAGCCTTTCTTTTTTTTACTTCCTTCCTTTCTTCCTTTTTTCCTTCCTTCCCTTTTTAAACAAAAGAGCTGTTTACAAGGGGCCCATTTAGCAACATTCATTTCCAAAGTAATTTTCTTTTTATATGCTGTAAATAAATTTGCAAAATCATGTAATTTCATGGTAATAACATGACCTAGAACTTACAAGGTAATTAAACTCAAAGCATCTAAATATAGTGCTCTAAGAATAATTTACTTCTTGGTGCCAAGAGTCAAGATTTTCCACCTCTAAGCACTAATGCAAAATGAATTAGTACTGAATGTTCCAAGCTGCTGTGCACAAGGAACGATGGGAGGCTGTTTCTGGAGTTGCAAAGTGTAAGTAATGGCAGGGTAAGATGGAAACAATGGTGTTATATGAATGCCAGGAAGTAAATGGAAAAGTTGACTAAGGGTTTTTATTTGTTTGTGTTGTGTGTGTGTGTGTGTGTGTGTGTGTGTGTGTGTGTGTATAAATGCATATGAATGTGTGTGTATATATAAATGCATATGAATGTGTGTAAATGCATATGAGTGTGTGTGTGTGTGTGTGTGTGTGTGTAAGTCAGAGGTTGATGTCCTAAGTCTTCCTCAAACACTCCAACTTTATTGTTTGACACTCTTTTACTGGAGCCAGAACTCACCAATTGGCAAGGTTGGCTGGCCAGCATGCCTAGTGGATCCTCCTGTCTCAACCTCCCCAGTGCTGGGATTAAAGGCTGAGCTGCCATGATCATTTCTTTATGTAGGAACTATGGACCCAGAGCACTGCTTGTATGGGAGCACTTTGCTGCCACCTTCCCATTCTCCTATTATAATTACAGCAACTTCTGTGCTCCTTGTAGAAGGTGAACATAGGTTTCTGTGGCTTACCCAAGTGATTGTTGTACTAGGAGTCAGTTTAGCTACACCTGGATGCATGGACAATTTGAAAATAAAGGTAAAAGAGTATGATGGTATTACTTGACTATTCATGCTATTGCAGGAAAAGCCTGGAAGAGAATTTTTCCCCAATATAAAATAGAAATGATTCAGATCAGAGCTTAGACTATCTTATCCTGGAGGGGGAAAATCCAAGTTTTTACCAAGTATTTACCCTAAACCTAGATGCTAGCATGTGTCTGCCCTAGATGCAGTTGGCCAGGAGAACTGTAGCATCTCTGTTATAGTTCCTCATGTTGTGGTCACCTTCCAACCATCAATTATTTTGTTAGAATCATAACTAACTTTGCTACTATTATGAATCATGTTGACCAATGGGTCAAGACCTACAGGTTGAGAACTACTGTTTTAGAATACCCATATCAAATTCACCAGATATTAGAAAATGCCTCTCTGTTTGCTGGAAAGAGAAGGGAGGGAGAGGAAGAGGAAGGGAGGGAAGATGAGAGTGTGGGGGGGGGAGGGGAGAACATAAGTTTACCTTCTCATTGTCTGCCTAAACCTGCCGAGAAGCCATTGTGGAGATAACCTTCCTCTAGTGTTCCAAAGAGCCATGGTTTTCCATTGCATGCTTGTGATTTAGTTGCTGAAGTGGCTGCAAATGGGCCAGAAATAATAAAGGTGGCTGATTCTTTAAGGCTTAAGGTCTGTGCCTTCAGCTTGGTCCTTTCTCTTCTTCTAATGGCCCTCCCACAAGACTCCTTTCTTCTCACAATCACTGCTTCTCAAAGCCTTGGAATAGTAAGTACACCTACACCTGGAGGATCTAAACTATCTTTGAGGTCTCTCCATGTCTGACCACAATTTATAAAGACCCCTCCTGCTGAAGTGATCTGCACTGAAAATTGTAAATCAATCCCCTCACCCCAGCCCTGGTCCCCAAAGATAGAGATGATAAAACTGTGGTGAAGGGAGATTGGGGCTGGTGGAGAGTTAGGAGCTGGAATTGGTGAAGTTCAGAGGTTGATGTGCCTGGGTCAGGACTTGAGAAAAAGCACACAGAGAATTGTCACAGAACCTCCCGGAACTCACATGCTTGCAAGTGTCAGACTTTGAATGCTAAGTGACCTGTGTCCATTGTCATAGCTGTGACTTGGGCATGGGCACTGCTACCCAACGACAGGAAGTGTAGTTGTGACACACCTGCGTGTGACAGCACACAAGTGTAACTGGTCTATAGGCTGCAGGGTCTGTTGGAGACACATGTGGAGTAAGCCTGCAGGGACAGGACACCCGTGCACATGTAAAGCACAGAGGGGCAGAAGGTGAGAGATTTATCAGTTTCCATATTTGTAGTTCTCTGTGGCTAGTGTCTAAAAAAACAAGAAAGGCTAAACTTTATATAATGCTTGGATCCTTTATACATTTTAATCATTTGTCAGTTTAATTTACTATTGTCCAGAGGAGAAGTAATAAAAACGTCTCCCTAGGATGATTTCTTCATCGATCTAACCTACCTGTCTTGTATCCCATTTCCTGATCGTGGTTTTCCAAGGTGACAGTTATTGTTTCAGTTAATTTATCCTAAAACATTATTGATTTAGAGTGAATTAATATTTTTCAGAATCCATAGGCTATATCTAGAAAGCCCTACTACTTGCAAATAGCTGCAGTAGTGTTTCAAATTCTATTTGTAATTCCAAGAGACCACTAATGCCTTTGTGGCCATCTTTAATGTGCTGTTGGTATGCTCTGTGTGTCTGTCTGTATTTATGGCAGTTTGCATGAGTGAGGGTTCTACTGCTGAATGCCTGTCTTTAGAGGTTCTTCGGGATTAACTCAATCCCATATCTGCTTCACCAGGCGGGAGGAACTGAAGATACATTGTGGGTCCAGGCATCCGGGTGAGGTTCATATCTCTATTGAAGAAAGCTGCAAGATGTGATGCGCAGTTAGGCGATAGCCTGCAACTGTTGCCTCCTTCTGGTCACCCCTAGCTTTTAGTCAAGGTCACTCTCTTTCTGAGGTAGCACTACTCAGTAGCTGAGCAACTCATGAGTGGCCATGAGTTAACCTTCCTGCCCAATGCAGGACTCTTCCAAAGGGCAGCCAATAACCTTCGGACTTTCCCTCCGCCCTGTTTCTCTCTCAAAATGTACTTGCTGGTCAGCCTCTGTACCTCCAACTCAGGCTAACTATGCGCTTCCCAGAGGAGCAAACTGACACCAGAGTTAACGGAAAATGTCAATTCTGATCTCATTATGTACTTCCTCTCCAGGCAGCTTCTGTCACCCTTCCATAAATATGAGCGATTGGGGTGGTGAGAAGGCTCCTCCAACAAAGTGTTTGTTGTGCAAGCCTGAGCATGTGTGTTTGATCTCCAGATCAAATATATTGAAGGAGAGAAATGACTCCATTCAATTGCTCTCTGACCTCCATACCCATTCGATGGTACACATGTACCTACCCACCTCTCTCTCTCTCTCTCTCTCTCTCTCTCTCTCTCTCTCTCTCTCTCTCCTCTCTCTCTCTCTCTCTCACACACACACACACTCTCTCTCTCTCTCTCTCTCTCTCTCTCTCTCTCTCACACACACACACACACACACACTCAAATAAATACCATGTTTTAAAGATGAAGATTGTGTTTCAACATAGGAATTGGATTTTATTTCAGTTTATGAATTAATAGATCTATTGGATTCATCACTAGGGTCAAGATGCCATTGGTGCCTAGTGCTCTTCAGCTGTCACAGAGCCCCATTTGATTGAACCCAACATCACTGAGCACAGTGTTCTACCACAGGTGCCACTAGTCTCTCCCAAACCACTGCAAGGAAACAATGGCCCAGTTCCACAGGGTGCTCATCTATCTCTATTTGAGGAGAGCAAGGAGAAGCAGTATTTTTTTAGGCTGATTGCATTTGAGAATTTGGACCCTGTCTGTGCCTTTGTCACTTGTGACTATGAGTGAAAGTTCCATAAAGTGTTCAGAGAATGAGTGACAAGATGGAGTGAGTTATGAGTCATATCCACATCAATGAACATCTCAATTGCTATAATTAGAGAAAATAATAAAGATCCCAATAGCTAAATCTGTCCTTAAATCACTTACATTGTTCAGAGGAGTACCTAATGTGCCCAAAATGCCACCATTCATTTCATGAAAACCTCTAGACTTAGAATTTGTGTCTTAGTCCAGTAGCCATACCCTAAAGCACTGTGACTAGACCGTGCATACACCAGCAGACCTGTGTTAAGGTAGCAATGGCCTGTCTCCTTCCCAGTTGGGAGCAGTGTGCATGGGGTGGAGGGTGGGGGTGAGGGGTTTGAGAGCTGCTACATTAGAGTTCCTGACAGAAAGTAGGGAATTCAACAAGCAGGGATTTGTTGACTTTGGGGTCTCTGTTAAGGTGTTCACTGGTCCTTGGTGATTTGAAGCTTGTCTCCTTCTCTCTCCATATGTCCTGCAGATAATGCCAGATGCCCAGGTGGAGAAGTGCCTGGGAGAGGTGAGCAGGTCATCGTGCTGTCATTAATCACTTGCAGACAGCAGGTCCTATAGTTCTTCCAGCCCTGCCCTGTGCTGCCCTGCCATGATCTACAGCATCTCAGAGCAACAAAGTGGGAGAAACTCAGCTCTTCTTGGACATCTTTCTTCTCCAGATGCCAACATTGGTCTGCTTTCCTGGGGCTGGAAAACACATCTTTTGCTATTCCTTTAAAATAAAAGCATCATTTTCACACATGTCTTTTGATTAAAAAAAGAAAAAAAAAGTACCATGGGCTTACCACCTTTTTACTTGTGGATGGCCCCTTGATGAGGTAGGGAGGACACAAGAGAGATCACGCATGAATTGAGTTACTGTATATTTTTATATTTATCTCGCTTACCTCCAAGGGTATGTTACTATTACAAATCATGCCTTACACATCATTTTCCCAAATGAGTTTTTTAGAATACTACTCTCCTTTAAAATTCATGTAAAACAAATTTGCATCAGATGGGTCCTGGAGATACTATCCACCAAACCTCAAAGGAGACTCACAGTGCCAGTCATAGCATGTGAGGAGTCTGACTACTGAAAAAATTACTTACCTTAGTTGAATTGGGTATTATTTGGTGGTGGACTCCTTAATTGATACTCTCAGCACAGAGTGTGCTCTTAGGACTTGTGTGATTGTTGTAGAGCCTTCCCTGAGGATTGGGGTTTGAATGGATTTACTGGTCAAGTCTACTTTCCTTTCTGTTCCTCTGACTCCTCATCTGAATAACATGAATGATACATTAGAATGTCTTGGTGCTTCAAATATGTCACTATACTTAATGAGCTTAGTACAATACCTGCTGGATTTTGAACACACCTAAGTTTCCTGTTATCATTATGGCTTTCTGACTGCAAACAACAGTTTGGGTCTAGTAATAGCAATAAATGAGAATTAAACATTATGATGATTAAGATAATAGTGAATATATTATAGTCTGATAAAAAGTTTTCATGAATCTATGCTTAGTTTTCATGAGTCTTATGTGGTCAGTATTGTAGGTATTATTAGTGTTTATCCAACTATAGATTAGAAGACTAAGAAACTGGAGCATGCTTCATGAGTAAACAATAAGGGAAAGAGCTATGAAACAAACAGGAACCTTCCACATTAGATTTGGAGCCTTTAACCACAAATTATATTTGATTTTCTTTGGATTCCAAATTAAAATGTGGAAAACTATCCATTTGTAATGGCTATGATCTGCCTCTCCCAAGAGTGTAAGTGAAACACAGAGGATTGCAGATGTTAATAATTAAACTCACTAAGAAGAATGAGGCACAAGACATGGGAGACAGGGACGTTCAAGGTTTCAGAGGTCCTGACAAAGCCTCATGTAGGACTGAAAAGCATGAAGCCAGGACCATGCCATCTGATGGATGACCTCACTGCTATTGCTTTCTACATCCAGGATAAGCCTGGATTTTCTTGACAGCTGAGTAGTAATGGGGACCACACAAGTGAAGCTTTGAAATCTGTGCTTGGTGTGGAGAGACAATGGGTTACTGCTTCTGCATCATATGTGAACTCCACCCAGTGTTTGCAATTCAGGAAAACCCAACTTCCAGGATTTAAAGTTACCTAGGAATACAGAATGGTCTGTGTGTTAACTCCAGACTCCTTGGACTCACCTTCTGGTCCTTCTTAGGACCTGTGGTCAGCACTGGATTTACAGGGAATCTTGGAGCATCTTTTGGGGATGTCAGGCTTTCCTAATGCTTTTTATAAAAGGTGACTTAACACTAGCCATCTTTATAACCAAGATAAAGTAATCATGACCTGTATTCTCAGCTAAAAGATTTACAAAAGAACAACAAAAACCCAGATGAGAAGAGAGGAGAAATATTTTCTCTTTCACATCACAGGCATCAAGTATTGTCACCAACAAAGGGAGAGTCATGCAGTCTCTTCTTCTGTCACCGTCACTACAGTTTACTGTTCCACCACACTCCAAAAACAAAGTTTGTCTTTCTCTTCAAACCATTTTTATATGGGAACAGGCACTTGTCTTTCAGTTTGCTTTGCCAGACAGGGTGAGTCAAATCAGTCTTGACTGCATTTATCTAAATCTGAATTCAGCCATGGGTGCCAATAGTAAATTCTCTCCTTTACCTTCACATATCTGAGTTCTAATACATATGTGGTCCCTACTCCCCCCCCTTCACTTCTTTCTCCGTAGAAAACTTAGAGACTTGAGGGGACAAAGTGCTTGTGGTATAAACACAGGACTTCAGGTCAGCACCCAGAATCTATTAGAACAAACAAATGAACAAAGAGCCCAAACCTGAGGATGGCACTATGTCTGTCACCCCAGTGTTGGGGAGGTAGACAGGAGGGCTCCTGGGGGCTCATTGGCTGGTCTGTCTAGCTTAATCAGTCTCTGAAAACAAGGAGCATGGTTCTTGAGGTACAACACCTAAGACTGACCCGTGACATGCGCTCAAGTGCAAAGCCACATGCATTTACACATACACACACAAAAGGAAGTTTTCAAAAAAGCGAGTGGAGGGGAGGGGAGGGGAGGAGAGGAGAGGAGAGGAAAGGGGAGGAGGAGGGAAGGGAAGGGGAGGGGGAGAGAAGGGAAGGGGAAGGAAGTGGAGGGGAGGGAGGAGAGGAGAAGGGAAGGGGAGGATAGGGGGAGGGGAGGGGAGGAGAGGAGAGGGGAGGAGAAGGGAAAGGGACGGGAGGGGGAGAGAAGGGAAGGGAAGGGGAGGAGAAGGGAGGGGAGGGGAAGAGTGGGGAGGGGAAAAGGACCAGTGTGCCTTCCTTGAACACTTTCTCACAGGGCCCTGGCTACAATAATTGTTCTTGGAGTCTCGCATCTTAAGCATTGATGTCCACGGGAGACCAGGAAGGACAGGAAGGATGAGCCCCATCAACTCTTCTCACTTAGTAAAGCTCCAAGTGTTACAGAGACCAAGCTCAAGCTTTCATCAGAGTCCAAGCAACCCTTTCTTTCCATCTAGCTGAGCCAAGTCAGAAAGGCAGAAGGCTGGAGTGAGTTCGTGGTTAAAGGCACCTACCTTATACATATGCACACAGATGTCACTCTCCTGGTCACAACTTTCTGAGATACTTTTCCTGGTTCTCAGAGCACTGCACCTATGCAGGTGCATTTCAACATGAGAAGTCCTGGGAGACATTTCTGGTGAGAATGAGTATCTATTTCTAAGAAGCCAATCTGTGCTCATATTTTAAACTGGGGCCCCTCTTAAAAAATAGCCCTATCCCATAATGTTAGCATTTTATGGTGAACAACAATAAGGGGGGAGACAAGCAATGTAAGCAGGTGTCCATTCTCCCTAGGATGGGGAATGCTGAACCAACCCTTCCCAGTCTATCTTTCCTAATGCTGATGGTGTTTGTGTGTTGGTATTTTGCCATTTTTTTTTAAAACTCAGATTGGTTTGCAAGCTTGCATCTTTCTGAAGACCAGTAACTAACTATCCACAAGCCTCAAGTAGCTATCAAGGCTGTACATGTAGGCAAATGGAATTTCTGTAGAATTCATGAGGTGAATTGATTCGCACCAACAATTTACATTTGTTCTTGGGTATGTTTGGCAGCAATGCCATGACTGAAACACTGTGATGAAGATTAATTGCATAAACATTTTTTTGCTGATTTTGTAAGCAGCATGTTGGCTGTATTATTTGATTTTTCAAGCTTGATGTCTAATAGTATGATGGGGAGCCTTTCCTCTTTTATTCCCCCAGTTATTTCATAGATGAAGAAGTATCACAAAGCAATTTTACTTAATACACATTTGGGGCAAGGTGTTTGCCAACCTTGGCATTCTTGATAGATTGACTGACTGTACAGCTAGAGGCCAAAGGCCACTCAACTTAATTTCAGGAATTTCATAAACATCTGGATTTGGGCAGAACTCCCCAGAATAAAATAAAAATTGAGCACATCTAAGACAGGATAATTTTTCTAGATTTTCTTGTTCAACTAATGCTGGCTTTGAATTTGGAATTTAGATTGTCAAATGTCCTCTCTTCTTTGTTAGTGAGACTTGGTTCTGGTCTCTGTGCACTAGGGCTACTCACCAGCATATCACTGGGACACAGTAAAAGTGTATATTAGGTGCCCCAGGAGACTACACAAAATCTGTTACCAAAATGGAGCTTGAGAAAGCTGGTCATGGCATATGGGAGAGCCTCCACTGTCCTTGGGGGTTCAGAGAAATGGCTGCATGGTCATGGCTCTAAAAAATGTCATGGTTCCTGCTGTTGGATTTACTGTCTGTGCCCAGAAACAGGTTATCCGTACCCACACACTCTGCTCCTGCTGTACCTCATTCTAGCTGCTAATCACCATACACCGTATTTTTCTTTCAGCCCTTATTGAGTCTCAGCAGTTCCATTTTATTCTAAATTTAGACTTGTTAATGACACAGTGGCTAGATCAGGGTAACAAGCTATGTGCGGATGGTGCTGTCTTACTCTCAACCTCAAGAAGGTATGTTGTCATGTACAAAGCTCTCAATGGAGAACCAAGCAATCCAATTATAACATTTGCAAAAATATATCATAATATTATAATTACATCAGTGATTCTATGTTGGATGGCATTCATAGCTACTTAGGGGCATGTAGGCACCAGCCAGCACTGGGCCAGACCAAACCATTATTTTGTACATAAAGTTTTATTGGCTCACAGCTGAGCTCACTGTTTATATTTTGTAGTCTTTATTCTCCCATTCCAAAAGCAGGGTCAAGAAGTTTTGCGGCCTGTGGAGCCAAATGTATTTATTATTTGGCCCTCCTAGAAAAGTTTATGGTACTCTGAGCTGAAACTTGGGGACAGTGTGGAGGACAGAAGATCCAATTTGTGTGTACTCAAGGTAGGCATGGTTGGATCAGGGAGACTGATTGACCTGAGAGCTCTCCCCAAGAAATGTCAGCATGTCATATGGGAAACCAATCTTTCACATCTTTCAAAAAGGCATCTGCTTCAGCATAATTCAGGGTTTGTTTTGCCTGGAAGGAATGGTATGGAGTTTGAGGCTTGGAATACAAGGCAATATATGAATGGTAAGCAGGGCGAGAATAATTTACCAGAATGAAGCCCCTGGGATGTGGGGATACTGAACTGGCACACAGCCCTCATCCCAGGCTCTGCATAGGTCCCTGCAGCTCTTATAACATCATGTCATCTTGTCTGTCTACCTGCAAGGTATAGGCTAGAAGACACTTCCACTCTGTCAACATGAAGGAACTGTGTTTTACATAGCTGCCTGCTGTGAATTTTGCTTCCCCATGAGCAGGCCACACATGGAGAAGACCCAGCCTGGAGCTACAGGTGGGGGCTTCCATTTAACGTTGCTGGGAAGGGTTTCATTTCACATTGGTTCCTGAGCAATTTGCAGAGGATGGCCATTTGGGCATCTCTATGAAGGAGAAAACATGCAGTGCCTTTCCACCCCTATTAGGCCTGGACTTGTGAATGGACCAAAGACTTGTGGGGTGAGGAGAGCCAAGAGAAGCAGGAGGTGGGGGAGAGGTGGATGACACTGGTAGAAAGCATCCCAGCCTCAGGACTTACCTGGGCCAATCTCCAGGGCTGATGTGCTTTCCTTGAAACTGGTGTTTTTCTGTGAGCTGTTTTATCACTGGTGGGCGTTTCAGAACTTCTGCCCCATGGAGCCGCATGTTCAGTTCTATAAGGGTCGTCTCTACAGATGACTGTCAGGACAACTCTTTTAAGCCTCTCTAGATTGCAGGCCTTTGTGCTTTGGGCTTCCAATGGTACCTCCAACAGTAGAGCGTGACTTTGCTTTTCAAGCTGTGGGCTAAAAGAAACAATTTGGGACATGGTGGTTTTTGTTTTACCCAGAACAACAAACCTCAGAAAGATTAAAATACTCACAAGGACAGATTCTCATGTTTTCCAGAAGTAAGGGCATCTTCCAAGCAGCATAGGTCAAACCTCCAGACACAGTTCTGTACACATAACTCAAGCTTGCACAGATATCAGTAACTAGTCACCATGTTTCTCTCTACCAAGCCTGGGCAAGCCTCAGGATTGTTCAGAATGCTGTCTTTCTGGCCACACTGCCAGCAAGTAAAACACAGACTTAAGAGGATTTATGACTTCCAACACAAGTAGTCACTTTTGAGGAGAAAACAGATTATAAGTAATCATAGCTACCATGTATTGAGTTTTATTATGTGTCAGACATTGTTCTGTTTGACGAGGTGTTGCTTTGTATAAGCCACCTAAATACAGGCTTTGTTTGGATTAGTGTCCTATCACCAGTGTTCACAGCGTGTTTGGTTCATTGTGGTGGCTTAAAAATGCTGGCTTAAATAAGTCCTACCACCAGCCATTAAAATATGTTCTGAACGAAGAAACGGTGAATTCAAAATCACCGTGAGTAAAGGCTGGAGCCATGACCGCTTACAGCATCATGTTTCTCTTACTTTTTAACTATCTTGCCTCACTTCCGGTAATGGTTCTTATTTCCAAACATCCGGTCGGTAGGCCGTTCAGTCTGCTGAGCCTCTCCAGTGTTCTTGGTGTGCATCCTGTCTCACAGTTCATAGTGCTTTCTTTATATATAAAGAACTGAAATCAATGCCGGTAGGTTTTATCAGAAACTGCACTGAGAGAGAGAGAGCAGACCACGTGGGCACAGGGTAGGTGGGAGTGGAAAGAGCATGTAGTCCTGGCAGCTCCTCAACCCCAGCTGTGGCTGAGCCAAGCCAACCCTGCCAGTTCCTCTCATTTTTCAAGGGAATCTAGATTTGGTGTGGAAGTACTTCCATGAAACGACTCATGTTTAAAATATTGACAAGTGGGGGAAATTAAAACAAAGCAAAACAAAACATTACATACCAAATAAAACAGCTGCCCATTGATCTATACTGAGCCCCCTGTAGAAGATAGTGAAGAAATGGGAACAAGTCTTTGGATAATTGGTCCTGTATTTCTAGGCAGAGCAGAACCATGGAGACAGGCTATAAGTGTTTACGGGCTTAGATAAAAGGCTTCTGGGAATTAGAACTATGGCAATGCCTCTCAACACTTGGCATGGTGCTTCAGCTTTTTGGCCTCACTTGTATGTGTGTACTCGCATTTTCTTGCAGATTGTGTTGATTGATGGGTTGATTACTTGAGCAATATTGTGCAATGCTATCCCAGAGCAGATCCGGATCTCCCACTTCTCCGCTTGCTTTTCTTTAGCTACACAAACCATCAACAGTAATGAGTAGCCAGCGCTATTTGTTGGTCTCACAAGCCTGCATGGTTTCATCTCTTATCAACAAGAAGTAAGCGGACAGAGCTGGTGCCCAATTATGGAGGACTGTTCAGAAAGGGAAGAAATGGGGCTGTCACTGGAGGACTCGGCATAATGGCTTAGGCTTATTAGTCTTGGCGGATGGTTGCTGATTCTTGGTTGTTTATTTTCATTTGTTCCTCACCAAATCGTCCCTAATTACAAAAATCTACACCTAGCAAAAGCCAACTAAATCATATCATTGTGCCTTAGTCAGTGGGCACATTCCTAAACTCGCACCTAATGACTCCTAGTTTGGGGGTGTGGCTACTCCAATCACAGCTGTGGCCTGTCCTAGCTGAAAGCTACAAGCTTTGTGTGCTCTGGAGAAACTGGTTAAAATGAGCAGACTTGAAAATTCATTAGGCAGAGGGAGACGTTTCTGATCACTGGGTTTGTGAGGGCCCCTCAAATATCAGTTCTGGGTGGAAAGGGCTGTTGGCATTTGACACCATCCTGCCAGGTTGTGTATTTGATAGCTGGGGTGTCTTTTTCTCAGCCCGTGGCCTGACTACTGTCATAAAGCCAATTAGAGTCTCAGGCAATTATTGCTATTTTCCTCAAGGGCTGCTGGCAAGACTTCTATCATGTAGCCCTTTGAATGAAATCTGTGACCTTTGGAAATGCATGCCCAAGGGCCGCAAAGAAGCTTGGCTATGCAGCTACTGTACTTCATTAAATGACGAAGAATATGAAAATAAATTGTACTTGCTCTGTGCAGAGACTTTTGCGAAGCTCTTTATATCCCAGGATCCTAAGCAATGAAGATGTATGTCTACAACGAAACCCAGATAAACCATAAAAGGCAGTAGATGTACTGAACAGCAGTGTGTTTACATATGTTCAGCAAATTATTTGACAAAATTTATGAATTGGAACATGTTCCGAATTGGGCTTCATAACTTACAGTTTACACTTGTCTTACCACATTTTAAAGGGGGACATTAACAAACTGAAAACAAAAAAGGAGGGCCCTGGCATTTTTTTTGGAGGAGTAGGAGAAAATGGAGCTGCTTAATCCACATATAGAAGACTGTGTGGTACATACAGGGGACTTGTCCTGCAATGGATAAAATGAAATGTCTGCAAGGAAGGTTGTCTCTGGCTCCTCCCAAGGGATTCCTCACACACCTTGTTTGAGAAGAGTACAGTGGACATAGTTAAAATGGCCAGAGTTTGTAAAATAAATATAGAGTCCAGCTAGGGCAGCAAATCAGAGCCTTGCTCAGGCATCTTCAGAGAAGTTTCCTCCTGAAGCAGGTGAGAGAACGGGGCTCACCACCAGGCATTGCACAGAGAGTGAACACTGAGACCAAAAATGGATGCCTCCATCAAATCCCTGTAAGGTTCAGAAAACCCTGTGAAGAGGAGGCAAAAAGGGTGTAAGAGCCAGAGACAGCATATACATATACATACATACATACATACATACATACATACATACATACATATACATATACATACATACATACATATATACATACATACACACACACACACACACACACACACACACATATATATATATATATATATATATATATATATATATATATTCAGTTTAGGGATTTTATGAGATTCCTCAGTGTGCAAACAAGTGTGTATCTGAGTCTGTATCTATTTCTTGTGTATTTTCTTGAGTTCTTTCCCTTCCATTTGCTTGTCTTGTTCTATTCCACTGTGTTAGTTTTTGTTTTATCTAATTTTATGATCCCTTAGAAGCCTATTTGTTTTCCAATGGGAAACAGCAAGGGGGTGGATCTAGAAGGGAGGGGATGTGGGGAGGAACTTGGAGGGCTAGAGGGAGAGGAAATTGTTACCAAAATATATTGCGTGAGAAAAACAATCTATTTTCAATGAAAACTAAATACATAAATAATTACAGAAATTAATGAGACAAATAGTACAGGACTTGAAAAGAGATGAATACAGTGAGGAAGTCAGGTGGCATTGTAAGGGTTTTCTACCATCTCATAAACCAGGACTGCAGGTAGCTCTAGGAACTTTCACAGAAATGGGGATTGTTTACCCATTCAGTACTCTTTGATTCTTGTAGTGAGATATTTACCTTGTCCGCACCTGTGGCTTAGACCATGCCCATTGGGGGTGGAGACAGGGCTGGATGTGACCTGGGGGGAAAGGCTGAGGAAGGGTCAGAGCCTCTCTCTTGCTGGTGGACGCTGGAAGGCTTAGGATCCTGTGGAACCCACCGTGTTCATCTGCCTATGTTGAGAGTTATTTCTCCCTGAATAAACATCTATTCAGCCTAGTTGTTTATCCTGATCCTTATTAAACAACAATAAACCATGTCTATTCACCAGCGTGAGAATCCCAATCCCTCCCAATCCCAATACTTCCTTTCAACATGGCTAATCCTCATTCCTTGAGCCTGTGCAGGTCCAAATGACTCTTGGTACACCCAGAGGCCTGTCTTGGATCTTCCAGGGTGACTAGCTGAGTTACATCTTTATCTCCCCTCCCCTTTTCTTTCTCCTCTGCACACCCACATCTCCCTCTCCAGAAACCAATCAAGTGACTGCAGGAAGAGGGTGCAGCATCTGATGAAGATGAACTGTGTCACCAACTAGTGACATGAGGGTTGAGAGAGGCTGGAACTGAGCAAGTTTATGGGGAGCTGGGTTCAGGGCCCTGCTAGCATGTGAAGGTTGCCATGTTTTGCTGAGTGCTAATCACTTTCCATCACCCTAGCTAATGGGAGCAGAATATTTGGCTCAATTACTTTTCAGCTATTCCAGGCTAAGCTCCTAAGAGAGCTGCAAAATTCTGGCTCCAGCTGTGTCCCTTCCTTGTTGCACCTTTTAAAGAGCATGAATTATTCTTAAATGTGGCTCCCTAAAATTTAGGTAATGATTCACAAGAGAGCTAGGGAGGCAGCCTGAGCAGAAAACAAACCACCTGCTTAGGATTCAACAACCAATCACTGACAGCACACCTAATCAGATGGAATTGGCATTAAAATGCTGCGGTGTAAGTGCCTTCCGACTCTTACAGATGTTGCAGAACCATATTGGGAAAGGCCAAATTGTCTTATTACTCATCTGAGAATGGGAGACAGTGGAATTTCTCAGGTGAATGTCATTTGCATTTACCTGGCAAATGCTGAAGAAGAAACACCAGCCATTCTGGAGAGGCTGTTCTCCATGGATCCTGGTGGGTGAGGTGGGTGAGGGGTGTTCATCTGCATTGAGACGTCTGTGTTTTCACTATCCCTCAGGTGCCATAAGCCAGTGGCCGGATGGTGTCCTTGAGCCACATGTGTGTTGGCTTCCAAGTCAGTGCCCAATATGTCAGGCCATCAAGGCAGATGGTGAGTCAGACAATGATACTGAATTTTGGAAAATATACCACTTGAGAGCCCAGCTGGGGAGATGCCTGAAATTGGAAAATAATGTAATAGAATATTTGATTTGCCACCAAAGACCTTAACTGGGAAGACTGCCACACTGAAATGATAGGACGGCTCAGCTGATTTCGATCTAAGTAGTAACTGCCTATCAGCAGACTGTGTCCTGGGCTCCCAGTGTATCCTTAAAGTGGATTGCTTCACCTCTCCACCCCATATGCCACATATCCACGAGCACACACCTGAAATAAGGCTTATGGCTGCGTCTGCTAAATTGCAACATTATTTATTAGCTAAGGTATGGGTCTGGTTCACTAGCTAACAGTTTTTTTTTTGTAAGAATGCTGTCATCAGAGTAGATGACAAGGTAAATGAAATGTCATTTCCATTTAATTCAATTTTCTGTTTCTCCAGGCCTTCAGCTGCTGACCTGGCCTTTTGGAATCAAACTTGTTTTTCTGTGATTCACCAGAAACTTTCTGGATAAGGCCACTCAACTATTCCGAGGATTAGTTTCATTGACCCAGTAAGAAGGATGGCCCCATGTCCAGGTAAGCCAGGAACTCATTTTTCCACCTTTCTCTGGAAAGCCACTCATGTTAACCACCAGCAATCCTCTGCCCCCGCCACCTCCTTCCCAGCTGCAAGACCTTACTTGACAAGTCCAAACCTTGTATGTTAGTGACTCCAGAAGCAATTTCAGCCAGAGAAAGATGGGGGAGGGCAGCAGAAATTACTAGTTTTTCTGCCTCCCTCCCCACTAGGACAGTTCTCTGAATCTTGTTCTGCTCATAGTGTTCATAAATGCACATGAGCTCATAGCAGAGAAAGCTCCACTTGTTCACAGTGATAACTAACCTGAGAGCATTTCAATGGGCAAAAGATAGGGACCATTTGCAGTAGACAAATCTCTGTATCTACTTGAGTAAAACCCAAATGAAATCAGACCCCATGCAGCAGGAAGGGTATGCAAGTTAGATTGCGAGATGGCGCTTCAGGGGACCTGCATTTACCCCAGTTCTGACATTATCAGGAAGCCTTGGCTTCCCCACTCCTCAAACAACAACCAGAGAAGTAATGGTAAGTGAACATAAGTATTGCTGTAGTATCTCACAGGGAAGAAGAAAGGTGGCATGTGTTGATGGGCACCGCTGGACAACCTCTCTGTGGTCAGTTACTGGCTATTTCCAACAGCAAAGTGTTAAGTCCTGAGAGAACAAGTGTCGTCATGCTTTTGTTCAACTCTGTGTTCCCATGAAGTAGACAATGATATTAAGCAGTTCTCTTGCTAACACATAGAATTGAATTGTTTATATGTGTTAGCAAGTTCATTTATGCATCAATGTTCCAGCTATTGGGTACCAGAGCTCTATCAACTAATGGTATCTTTTTAATGGGAGGAAAATGTTTGAGATTCATTTCTCATTGGTCCAATCCTTTTTTGGTTTTGAATTTTGTTTTTTGAGACAGCCCTGGCTGTCCTAGAACACACTTTGTAGACCAGGCAGGCCTTGAACTCACAGAGATCTACCTGCCTCTGCCTCTGCCCTCTCCAACTGCTGGCAATCCCATTCATTTTGTTATATACTTCATGTGAACAATTAAATGATTTGATTGCATCTACACTATCACTACAGTCCTATCTTAAAATGTCTCTATCATTCTACATCCAGAGCACTTATTTTGTAACTAATCTTTGTTCCCTTCCTCGGTTTCAAGTAATTACTGGTGTTATTTCTCTATAGATTTCCCTTTCCTGAACACTACAGAAAAGTAAAATCATACAAATACATTTTCTTCATGGCTGATTTTTTAAAAGTTATAATATTTTTGGAATTTCAGTCATGTTGCAGCATGCATTGATACTTTATTTTTTGACTGATTCTGTTGTATCTGTGCTCCTATTGTCTATCCATTTGCTACTGACTGACACAAACATTATTTTCTCCTTTTGGAAATGCAAGTATTTTGAATATTCATGTAGAGGCCTTTACTCAGGCATCCATTGTTTCTAAGAATGGATTTGCTGAGTTACAGGGCAGCTGTATGCTTTTCTTTAAGAACTCACCAAATGGTTTGCTACAGTGGATACAAGGTCCTCCTCCTACCAGTGACATATGAAGAGCCTTTCCACATCTCCATCAACACTCACTGCAGTCTACTTTTGTGACTATTGATGTCCTTGTGATTGTGTTTAGATTGTACCTCCCCAGTACCTAATGGTGTTGAGCATTTTTCATGTATCCATCAGTCATTTATGTATCTTACTTGGTAAAATATATACTCATATCTTTTGTTTATCTTGGTCCTTTTTATGTTGTAAGAGTTCTTCATATATTCTGGCTGTATTTTTTGTCAGATATGTATCTTTGAGGTGTTCTTTCATTTTCTGTGTATTTCCCCCAATGATATTCTCTGAAGCATAAAGGGTTTGGATTTTTACAAAGTCCTGTTTATCCTGATTTTCTTTTGAAGTTTGTGTTTCGTTTTACATTTAACAGCCCTTTGCCTAACATAAAGCTACAGTTATTTTCCTGTCTTCTCAGATATGTTCTATAGTTTCAGTTCTAATACTGAGAATCATGATGAGTTGAGCTCATTTTTTTGTTTGTATATTTCCTTTCCTATTGACTTACCCTTCTATCTTTGCCCAAAATCATTTGATTACATGCTAGTTCTGGTTTCTCAGTTCTCATCTTTGTACCTATCCACATTGCCTCATTCCAGTGTTACACTGCTTAATTAGAGTATTTATTAGGGAGCAAAGTTTAGGAGCCACTGTGATGGGGAACAATTTGGAGACTAGAGTGATAACAGCATCTTAGATAATGGTAATTAGCCACAGTTTTGGGGGAGTCATGTTTCAGTTAAAACCAAGCAGAGAGGAATGTAGTACCTGTGACCAGCCAGGAGACACTTTTCAGGGTTAAGATAGAGGTCTTTAGTCGCATCCCCAGAAAGTGACAAATCTGGGGTTTTCAACCCATAATGCATCAAGTTTCCCACTTCATACAGCCAATCTATGGTTTTTAAAATAGTATGGTAGCTCCTAGAGTTGTTTACTGTCATAGCACAGGATATCCCACAACATAGCCAAGCAGGATTCATTGGCTCTTTCTTTCACTCACTGGCTAATTATTTGATAGTGTCTCCTGTGTATAAAGCATTAGACTGGCAGAACATATACTGAATAAAACTCTTGGTTTGATACAATTTATAGGGCTGTTTTCTTGAATATCACTTGTATGCGTCTCATGCACACTTGCAAAATTTAAATGCAACGGTGCCAGGGGAAGGAAAGAGTAAATACACAATCCATATAACTACCAGGGATCTGGATTATTCATATATAATAAACAGAAGTATTCTCAAAAGAAGCAAGTGTCATAGAATGCTAATTTTCAACATTATTTATTGTGTGTGTGTGTGTGTGTGTGTGTGTGTGTGTGTGTGGGTGTGTGTGTGTTTGAGTGTGTGTGGTTTATACATGCCACATAATGTATATATACTGGTCAGGAGACAATTTCCTTGAGTTAGGACCTGGAGATCAATCTTTGATCATCAGGCTTATAGCAACAAGTGCCTTTATCAGCTGAGGCATCTCACTGGATCATAGTGCTAAATATTATACATGGCCCAGCAGCTTCAGATGCAAGAAAGTACTTGTTAACACTATTTTCTCTCAGCTCCAACATGTTCTGCATGCTGCTTCTTGTGATATGTTTGCTGAGCCCTGTAATCATTACTCTCAGCTAGCTGCCAGAATGTGAGATGTTACCAAAACAAGGGACTGGAAAGACCCTGAAAAGAAAAGGAAGTGGTAAGAAGATATTTCATTCTGGGTTTCGGTCTTCCATGACTACTGAACAACCTGGACTGCCCAAGTCCCAGGCATTCTCAGATCATTCCTAACTGTAGCTGATTCTGAACAATGTCCATCCTCTTGAACCTGTCACTGGTATGCCAGGCCTAGAGACAACTGCAGTCTATGCCTCAGAGAAAGCCTCTGAGAGACCCATTTGCATTTGTTGCTTTTCTTGTTGCTGTGACAAAATGCCTGACAAACACAACTTGGAAAGGAAAGATTTGCTTGAGGACACAGTCCATCATGGTAGGGAAAGAATGGTGGCGGGAGCCTGAGGCAGCTGGCCACAGTGCATATGCAGTCAGGAAGCAGAGAGGGATGGATGCAGCCTTGACTTACTTTCTACTTTCTATTCCATCTGGAGCCCACAGTTAGGACAGGACTACCTCCCTTCTACAGACAAGACTAGTGGTGTATTCCCATGGTAATAGTAAATCCCACCAAGTAGAAAATCAAGACCCATCTTACACTTCCCAGGAGCCTGCCCATGGACCCCTGTACCAGGTTTTCCTATAACCTCCAGAAACCTCACTCCAGGTACCCAATCCCCATGGTCTCCTGAAGCAAGTAGAAGATCTCAGATGCCCTTGCTTAGACTAGATGTTTCACTCCAGAACTTTCTGCACCAACTTCACTGAAGACAACAGCATCTCAACCCTTTTATAAGGTAGTCCTCTCCTAAACATAAACACCTCCACTAAAGAAGAAAGGCAACTTGAATTAAAAAAAAAAAAACTTAATTAGCAACAAATTTCTCTAGATGTTCAAATCCCAGGGCACAGAAACAAAAGAGCCAAGACAATATGTATCCTGAATACATGACTAATTCTATAATAATGGTACCTATTAGAAATTACCTAGAAGAGCTAAAAGACAAAGAATTCAAAAGAATGATTATAGCTATGTGTTAGGAGCACTTTGCCGCCAGCCTGGTCCCACTGCTACATCAGTCCCAACTAACACACAGAGACACTGTATTAGTTATGAAACTGTTGGCCAGTTACTAGCATTCCTTATTGGCTAGTTCTGTCTTAAATATTAACTCATTTTTATCAATCAAGTGTTTCTACTTGGTCTTATTTTACCAGAGAGAGGGTCAGACCTCTTACTCCTCTTGCATCCTACATTTTGATTCCTCTCTACTACATATCCCAGAATCCTCCTTGTCTCCTATCCCACCTATCTTGCTTCCCTATAAGTCAACTGTGCTTTATTCATTAACCAATAAGAGAAACATATTTACAGAATGATATCTCCAATCAGCCATGTTCAAAAATTCTGAACAGTCAAAGAACTGTTAAAGGTATTGCCATATCTGATTTCAATTTATTCTACAGAGCTATATCAACATAAATAGCATGGTATTGAGATAAAACCAAATACAATGATCAAAGGAATCAAACTGAGGACCCAGGTATAAATCCACTTACCTATACTTTTCTAATTTTTGAAAAAACAGTCAAAAATACACACTGGAGAAATTTTATTTGTAATCTAACAAATAAAGCTTGCATAAAGATCAGAGTGCAGAGCTAAGTTACTAGTTAGCCACACACCTAGCAAAGCAGCCAAGACACTAGAGAGTTCTTACTCTACCAAGGCTAAATCCAAAGAGGGGCAATCCTGCCCTCAGAAAGACTTCAGACTGCAATGCTCCCCACCAAACCTCAGACTACACTGCACGATGCTCCTGCCCAATATTCCTCTCTAGTGCTAGGATTAAAAGTATGTCATTCCAAGTGCTGGGATCAAAGGTGTGACCTCCATTTATCTTTTAGACCCATTCATTCTCATGTAGCTCAGGGTGGACTTGAACTCATAGTGCTCCATCTGCCTCTGTCTCCTGAGTGCTGGGATTAAACGTGTGGCCATCACTGCCTGTCCTCTGTGACTAACTAGTGGCTTAGGTGTGTGACTAACTAGTGGCTTAGTATGTATGTGACTAACTAGTGGCTTAGCTCTCAACTAGGTATATGGATAACTAGTGGCTTAACTCTGTACTCTGATCTTCAGGCAAGCTTTATTTATTAGATTACAAACAAAATATCACTACATCAGCATCTTCAACAAATGGTGCTTGTCAAACTGGATAGCTACCTGTTGAAGAATGAAACTCAATCCTTATGTATGACTGTCTTTGTTAGGGTTTCCATTGCTGTGAAGAGACCATGACCACAGCAACTCTTATAAAGAAAATATTTAATTGGAGTGACTCAGTTACAGTTCAGAGGTTCAGACCATTGTCTTCATGGAGGTGAACATGGTGGCATGCAGGCAGGCATGGTGCTGGCTAAATCTTGATCAGAAGGCAAAAGGAAGTGGACTGTGACACTGAAGGAAGCTTAAGCAAAACAGACCTCAAATCCCTCCTTCACAGTGACACACTTCCTTCAACCAAGCCAGAGCTACTTCAACAAGGCCATATCTCCCAACAGTGCCAACACTATGAGCTTATGCTTAAACTACCACTTTTACCTTGCACAAATTCCAAGTGGATCAAGGACTTCAACATAAGACCTGAAATGGTGAATCTTGCCTTTTGGTCAAGAAGAACAGGATGAATAAAGTGTCATTGTAGGTCCCACAATCCTCTTTAAGGGCCTGGCACACAAGACATAAAAATCTCCACCAGGCCCTACCTCTTAAAGGTTGCACTTATTCTCAAGAGCTCCTCCCTGAGAATCCAGCCCCTAGCAGAAGGGCCTCTGGAGGATCTTCAAACCTTGAAATACTTCTACCAAAGGACTCAGCCATCCCATTGACGGGGATAGCCGTGACCCAGAGGTTGTTTATGACAGGGCATGGATATTCAGGCTGAGGTCCATATTGCAAGACTCTGACAGCATAGATAGAGCCACAGTGGACTGTCATCTGAACTCTAGACATTAAAGGTAAGCATGCTTCTTGAGTTGGCAAAACTTAAGGGATATCATATTCTACTTCACTCATTCATTCTCTTTTCCTTTGATTTGTTCATTAAACATTTACTGAATACTAAGTACACTAAACTTTGAGGAGAAAGTAGGGGAAATGTTTCAAAGTATAGACTCAGGAAAAGACTGTCTAAATGGGACCCTAATAGTGCAGGAATCAGATCAACAATTGACAAATGGGACCCCCTCGAAGCTAGAAAGCTTCTGAATAGCAAAGGCCACATCATTAAAGTGAAGAGGCATCTTTCAGGGTGGAAAAGAAATCTTCACTGATTATGCATCTGACAGTAGGTTAATGTCTATAATATGCAAAGAGCTGAAACAAACAAATAAACAAAAAACAAACAAAAACCTTACACATCAAGAAAATGAATAACCCAATTAAAAATTAGAGTATGGAACTAAACAGAATTCTCAAAAGAGAATTACAAATGGCTGAGAAATATCTTTAAAAATTATCACATCCTTGGCTATCAAGAAGATGCAAACTAAAATTATTTTGAGAGTTGGGCATCATCCCAGTCAGAATGGCTAAGATTTTTCTAAGGCAACAAGCACTGGCTTGGATATGGAGGGAAGGGACAACTGCCTCAAAAGCCTAGAAATCAATCTACCATATGACTAAACTATGCTACATATATTCCCTGGGCATATTCCCTAAGTTTTCTATATGGTACTGTAGAGATATTTGTTCATCCATTTTCATTGCACCTTTAGTTACTACAGTAATAGAAATAGCCTAGATATATATCATCTGGTGGGTGAATAATATGTGGTGCATATATACAATGGAATATTATTCAGCTATAAAGAAAAATGAAATTCTGAAAATTTCAGATAAATACTTGGGGTTGGAAATAATCGTTTCACGTGACGTAACTCAGACCTAGAAAGATAAATGCTGCGTGTCCTCTTTCACATGTGGCTACTAGATTTAAATCTTCAGGTATGTGTGTTTGAATTGCAGTACCCAGTACCCATAGCATTCAGGAAACTAGTAAGGCTCCATTGGAAGGCAGTTCAAGGGAAGGGGGGTTGAGTTCATCTGGGTGGCTTCTAAATGAAGAAAGAAAATGCAGAATAGAAGGAGAAGATGATGAGGAAGAACATTTGGCAAGGAGGAACAATCATTTCACACTGGTTCAAGTTCTGAAACTCCAGGCTCATTTCACAGCCTGCATCCTACAAGGAGCCCACAGCTGAGTAGCACTTTGCAAGGCTCGGCGACTCTGACATGCAATAACAGTGCTGGTGAAACATTGATGCTGTGGTCTCAAAGAGCTCGTTTCATTTTTCTCTGGGCTCAGGGCTGCACAGAAGGAGATCCAAAGCAAAATCCTTGTCCCTGGGATCTATACACACAAAAGATGCTCATACAAAGGGAATTGCATGAAGCTTCCTTTCCACAGTGTACACCAGGAAGCTGTTGTGTTAGAGGTCTTTTAGGCTCCTGGCTTCTAAATTTGCCCATCCTTCTCAACTGCCCTGTTTGTAAAGGGAAAACTCTGGCCTGGTTACTTAGGTGCCTGGTTCATGCCCTGCCTTAACCATTTTCTAACCATGTGATGTTAATGAAACACTTAACAAGCTCAGTCCCATAATCTATACAATTGGTACAGTAATGAGAATCAAATGAGTTAGTATATAAAATACTTGGGTAGATATAGTAAATAAATAATTTTAATCTCTTCTGTGTACTTCTATTACTTCCATTTCCACCCCATACTAACCATCATCTAATAGAGTGATTGGGTGTGCACATAGGAAAATCTACATATGACTCAGAGACTGCAAGATGCTTAAAGGGAGCTATAGGAATAAGATCTTATTGGAGCTGGAAAGGAGGAGACACCCGGACCAACAGCACTTAAGCAGTGTCCCGCTCCAGGAGGTCCCAGCCCCTGCACTTGTTGCATGAGATATATTTGAGATAGCCATCTATGCTAACTCCAAGTTTCCCAGAGGAATTAATTCCCTGATTGAATGTAACTGGGTCTATAGTGAATGTTTCACAGGCTTCCTCCTCTTCCTTGTCTCACTTTCTTCTGGCTCTCACTGGCGTCTCCTGGTATCACCTCCCAATCAAATGAACTTGTATTCAGTTCTTTGTCTTGGGGATTAAGTTCTGAAGATAAACCCAGAATCTTTAACTTTCATATTATAGAACATGGCATTTCAGTTGCCAATACAACATTTAAAGACCTTAAAGAAAAGACAAAGCAATGCAACTGTTTTCCCTGGGGCAAATTTTGGGGAATTCTGCTTGTTTTCATTTAGAGCTGATTGTCCATGAACTTTTTTAGACTGTTTATTACTCGGGGCTTTTCTAGTTGTAATTAATACAAACCCACTTAAGATGGAGTAGGTCTTTAAAAAGAGGATCACACACTTGCTGCACATCCCCCAGAGCCCCTTGTGCTGGCATCTGAATCTTCTGGGTAGAGCTATTGGGAGTGGGTGGAGGTACAACCTAGTGGAGATCTCTATGTCATGTGTGCCAGGCCCTTAAAGGGGATTGTGGAATCCACTATGATGCTTTCTTCATCCTTTTGTTTTTGGCCAATGGGTAAACCCCTAGCCTCACCACAGACTCCCATTATTGTATGCTGCCACAGACCCAAAGAAATGGGGCCAAGAAATCATGGATTGGAAACTCTAAAATGTGCATTGGAATTCTTTTTTCTTTGATCAGTTGATTTTTCTCAAGTATTTACACACACACACACACACACACACACACACACACACCGAGAGAGAGAGAGAGAGAGAGAGAGAGAGAGAGAGAGAGAGAGAGAGAGAGAGAGAGAGAGAGAGAGAATACAATTCTGAATTGTTCTAGAAGACCTGGACTATACTACAAAGACAAGATTTGGAACCACAAAAATGGATAGCAATCTTTCTCATCTCAGGCTACAGCTCCTGTGTTTTTACTTTGACTCACCAGCTTCTCATGGTAGACACAATTTCCCTTGTACAACTAAGATCTTATAGAAAATCTTAAATTTCCTTTATTTTCTGTCTTACAAGATAGTGGATTCAAAACTCTGAGAGCCCTGATTGTCTCAGTTTTAAACACCTCTGCCCCACGCAGCAGTGATTACAGTGCATATACGAGGGGACTGGATAGTTTCCACCCAGCTGCTGAAGGGGTTCTGGCTAGGAAGCTCACAGTAGATCACTAAGACCTGTGAGTATCCCATTTGGACAGAGCCTAATTTGTACATTTCAATGATACTGCCCACTTTTAAGGGAGTCAGCTTCCAAACAGATACAACAAAAGCTTTGACATATAATTTATAATACAAAAAGGCCACAACCCAATCCCAGTCTGAAGAGAGAGGTAGCATGTGAGATGCTTTAACCTAGGGAAAGGACAAAGAATGAATTTTAACTATCAACTGTCGTTTCTGATGAATATTGCCTCTGTGAAGCAGGCAGGGATGCTGGCCCACTTTGATGACCTTGAAAGTTTAGCTTCAGTATGTTTTATCTTTTCTTTAAGGATGCATAGGTAGAGGGCCAGCTTTCCCATATTTTACCAAGGGATACTAGATCATTAATTGATGAAATACTGAGAAACTGCCTACTCTAGAGAAGGAGGCATTTAACCAGGGAGTGGTACAAATTAGCCATTATTGTTGTTCTTACTAATTCAATATGTGCTGGTTTTCATTAAAATAATCACCATGGCAAAGTTGTGGAGATGCCTCAATAGGTAAAGTGCTCACTTACCCTGTAAGCCTGAGTACCTGAGTTCCATCCCTAGAACACACATTAAAAAAAATCCAGGTGTGGAGGCATGCATTTATAATCCTAACACTGGAGAAGCTGAGAAAGACACTTCCCAGGACTTGCTGGCCAGTCAACCGAGCCAAAGTAATGAGCCCCAGACCAGTAAGAGGGCACTCCCTACACTTAAATACCCACGATTCACGCATACTGTGTCACTAGGCTTATCTTATTTGAAAGGATATCCAAACAGGATTAGGTTAAATCCCAGTTATTAGCAGTGAGGCCTAGTATCAAAAATCATATTTCTTCTTGGGGGTAAAATTAAGCCTACTTTGAACATATAGCACCAGGCAGAGGCCAGATTCCTAAGCTTGGAGGAAATATTCCAAACTAAGAGATTCATGAATCTATATTTCAGCTAGTTCACTGCTCAGGCACAGCAAGAGAGACACTTATTTAACCCCATTTCTGTGCATTGGGCAAACATAGTTTGCATGCTAGCCTGTCTGCTTCTTTGGTTGAATTCATGTTTGTTTCTGTAATGCTTGTAAACTTGGCAACAAGCCCTTACCTTTACTGTCATCATCACATATATGTAACAAAAATCTTGGATCAAGTCAGGGAAGGCTTTGGGACCAAAGGCTCTGAGGTGGACTCAGGTTATGAACAAGAGACTGCACTGGGTTCCCAGGCCTCCAGTTTTCAGCTGTGAATGACACTAGCTCATAACCCTAGCTCTAAACACCATACTTCCCTTCCTCCATTTACAGAACATGGGTCTTGATGGTGTCATCTTTGTGGGATTTTAGTAGGACAGCAAGTAAGAAATACAGAAAAAGCACTCCAATTATTCCAGATAACCCAATTGGTAAAGTCGTTATGGTGCAAGCCTGGGAACCTAAGTTCAAGCCCCAGCACCACATAAAAGTCAGGTATTGTGAACATCTATAATCTCTGTATTGGGAAGGCAGGTCCAAGGGAGTCCTTTGAGATAACTGGCTAGCCAGTCTAGCCAAATTGGTGAATTCCAGATTCATGAGTGATCCTGTCACCAATAGTAAGGAGGTGAGTGATTAAGGAAGATACTCACTATTGACCTCTAACCTCTATCAATGTGCACACACATGTAAATGCATACAAACACATACATACATGGCACTATTGCAAATGCCATCAGAACAATCCTACTTCACAGACGAGAAAGATGAAGACAAGATGCTGAGTAGGAAGGAGCAAAGTGTCTACTGACTGAAGTGAGGGTTATCTTAGAGCGTGTGACCACCACGTCCCCAAAACATTCAGAAAACGGGTGAGGTTATACTTGGGTCAGTTCAGACTGAGCACATATACCAAAATAGAAATACAGTCTAAGAGTTTGTAACTGTTTTCTACTGATGAAACCAGCTGAAAGATCCATGGAACCACAAGTTGGTTCTTAGCTGACTTTTCACTCAGTTCCTTTTGGGAGCCATGGAAATGGGAGGTCATTGCTCAGCTTATACAAGTACGTCAAATTTAGAAGTCATGTTATTTGAAAAATAAATCTTAGAAAAATGAACACAGGGCCTTGAAAATTCTGGGGATCTGCCCCCCCCCCAGATAAGACAACTACACTTTCTAAGTGCAGATACTCTCAACGACCAAGAACAGGGTAAGTAGCAACTATGCAGGAAGAAAGGCAACTCAGAGTGGCTGGAAAACCCAGCCCAACAGAAAGCAAGCACAAAGAGACAAAGAGACTGTACTTGCTTGATTGGAGGCAAAAAAAAAGTTCCTTTTGTGTTTTCCCTTAAGACTGAGACCCGGCACAGGTCAGGCATTAACAGAGGTCAAGCCACTGTTAATCTAAGTGCTTGCAAGCTGTGCCTGTCAACCAGAAATTGCTCAGATTTTAGAACTAGAATAGAATAAGAAGCTGCTGGTGTCCAAGCCATTCTGCAGCTTGTCACTGGTCAGTAACTAAAACCTTTACTCCAAGATGTCTCCTTTGAAGTGTTTTTTGCCACTTGATATTGGTTAACATTTTTCCCAAGAGAACCTAGGTGGGTGAGGATCTGGTTTGCATAGGTGGAATCTCAGACCAGCTTGAAGGTTTAGCTTGCATAGATGGGGTGTAAAATCTGCTGCAAATTGTTTCTGCAATTTACCATCTTCTTGCAAATTACATATCCTCCCTGACGCCTTCATTTCCTTGTCTGGAAGATGATGATGCTGACAACCACAATGGCTGTGATGATGGCCATGGTGCCTAGGCACAGGGTTTTCTTGGGAGATTTCTAGATGGATACTGCATTCAACTCTATAAATCAACAGACACATAGCAGATGATCATAAACCATGTAATGCAACCTTCTCACCATTGCCAATTACATTTTTAGATGTTTGACCAGAAGATGGGGACCAGGCCTCCATTTTAAGTTAAAATAAAGTGACAAGATGGAAACACTACCACAGTTGAGCAGCAGGAAGAGCCAATGACTGAGGAGGAGATAAAGGTTTGCAAGGTAGGAATTCATGTTCATCTTCTAGGTCCAGTTTGATGGATTGTTTTACGAGGGCTATTATTGTCACCCTGGAAAAAATCACCAATGTGCACCAAGGGAAGGATATTTAGGGCAGGTTAGAGCATCAGCAATGCTTTGCCCCAACTCACCCCAACTGTGTTGTTATTCCTTATCAGTCCTACCAGGAGTACCACAAATCACTGTAAATTGACTATTATGTCATCATGAGCTTTGGGATGACAAATAACCAGGGGTAACCTCATGGATTCTAAGCAGAAAGTTTTTTTGCTTGTGTCAACCCATGTACTTAGGAACAGTGCTGAATTTATGTCCTATCTTTATAAGCACTTGCCTCGTTCCAAAACGAGAGCATTGCAAGGAGTTAGTTTCTGTTCCCCCACAAGTGATAGTGTAGGAACATGACATGGATCCCAAGCTGTGAACAAGCCATGGGTCCCAAGCTGTGAACAAGCCTTGTTGTCTTGTGCTCTTTTGAAGCTATGTGCAAGGAATAAGGAACATTAACTCCCAGTGAATATACACATTTAAAGATGTCTTTTGGAGATCCTAGGGAGCCAAGACAATGCAGAGATGAGCAGTTAGGGGCCACATGGAAACCATAAATGTGCTAATTCTGGGTCTCCAGAGGGATCTTACTGTGACTTTCAGTTCCTTCAGCAAATCCTCTGAGCAGGTGGGGAATGAAAAGTTATTCAAGGGTAGTGCTATGTACCCTTTATGAATTATGCATCTTAAACAAACTTGGACAAACCAAAGCACTCAAGTGGAAGGCTTTCAGCTAGAGAGGCCACTGAACAGCTCTGCTATTGGTCTCTGAGGGGTTGTTTAACAGTGCATCTTGTCCTGAGTTATCATGGCCTAGAATGAGAGTGTCCAGCAATGCTCCAACTCATTTTTAGCTGCCATCAACTCCCATTCCCTCATGGATAGCCACAGTCCCAGCTTTTCCATCTTCGAGCTTTCAAAAGGCTGCACCCCTTGGAATGAGAATCACAAGGGTCACTGATTTCTCATTTGAGGGGTTGTGTAACAGGGCTATGTAAGTCTCTATGGTCTCCTAGACAGCCGTGGCACCCTGGGCTTCATTCCAAAGATAGAAAGAAGAAGCACAGCACTGTTCACAAGGAGGACACTGGTGAAGAGAAACAGCAAAGAGGGAAAAGCATATTTTGAGGCCTGTAGATACCACCAAGGGATAAGAAGGATGTTAGTGTGTTATCAGCGTTTGCCTCAATGAAAGACAGTGGGTTTCAGTGATGGATAAGTTAGGGAGTTTAATGAAAAATTCACAAGTCATTGAGTTTATCTCTATGTCCTTAGAACATGTAGCATATTGGATACCTAAGAATCAGTAGCTAAAATAAATTGGGTTGGGTGGGAGTGAATTAAAGTTAAGTCGTTTTGACTTCAGAGTTATTATCAGCTCGATGACTGAGGTCATTACTACTACAGTCTAGCATTTAGTATATGGCTGAGGTTTTAAGTTAGTGCATGAATTGTGTCACTTAAGCTTCTTAGATACTCCATGGGGATGACACTCTATTATTTCCATTCTATAAGTGAGGGCATTGAGGCACAGAAGAGGCTAAGCTTGTTTTAGGGACATCTAGCCAGAAAGTTACAAAACTGAGTAGAACAAACTGTTTCTCTTACCTGTTTTTTTTTTTTGTTGTTGGTTTTTTTTTTTTTTTTTTTTTTGTCCAGGTAACATATTACCTGAGACTTAGCATTTATGATGAAGAGGAGCTTATTTGATTTATATTTCTGGAAGTCAGAAGGCATGAATGTCCCTGACACCTATCTGGCTCTGGTAGGTAGGGAGGGTGTGTGAAGGAAAAATCAGAGAAAGTGAACTCTGAATGATGAAACAGGCTTGAGAAGAGGGGCAGACTCGGGTTCTTATGACCATCTTCTCAAGTACTTACCAGGCTCCTGTAAGAAACGTCTGACTCCTCTTGAGGGTGTGGTTTAAGTTGTAAGTCCCACCCAATACTGTCACCCAGGGACATGGCTGACAATACAGGAGACTTGGGAGAGGCAACCAACATCTTAACCACTAGTCCTCCTTTGGCTAAAAGCCACACAATGTTGTCTAGCACAAGTCTTAGCTTGACAGAGACTACCCACAAGCCAGGCCTTCCCTATGTCAAGGTCACTGCTGGCTTGGGAAAATAACACTGAGGCTCCAGGTTGAGTGTCTGCATGCTGTCAAAATGAAGGCCCCAGCCTTTGCTAAGACCAATCTGCACTCAGAGGCTTTGAAGGAAGGCAGCCTGCTATGGATTCAAGTTTCTATTCTCTCCATTCATAGCTCCGTGACTTGGGGCAAAATTCTTAATGCCCCCCCAAATCTCACTTGCCTACCTTGTAAACCAGAGAGACTTCTTAAGGTTTACATGTGCTGATTGCTGGAAGATGTTAGGCAAGGTGCCTTGGACCTGGTTAGTATTCACCAAGAGGTGACATGTATTAGGATTATATTTCTGTCCTTAACAGTTACATCCCATTGGACGCCAGCTAGGCCCTGTTGTAGAAACCCAGTAACTCAAGGTTACTAGGCTTGCCCTTGAACAGCTGATGGACTGCAATCACTGTGATTGCACACAAGGGCCAGTGGGGACAGCTTCTGAGAATCACCGTGCAGCACCTCTTGGTCGCTGGCATGATAGGAGTGTGGATTGCAGAGCTCTCATAATCAAGCCTCATCCTTGTCTGATTCACCAAGCTGATAAGCTGTGGAGTTCTCTTTTCTGAATTAAACTAGCCACCTCTATTTTTGGGAGAGATTTGGTGCTGCCTCTTCTGGGGTCATTTTATTCCCCTGTGAATCCAATGCAATCAGCAGCTTCACATCGATTATGGAAAAAGAAAAATGTCCAATAGTATGGTATGGAATATATCTAGTCCTTCTTACTTTGCCTGCCTTAATCCTCTGTGGTCAGTGTGAGGAGGATGGAGTGAGGTATCTGTCATAGGCCCCATTTACATGGTGAGTGGTCTTAAGCTCTGTGACCTGCATGTGCCTGAATATTCCGACTCACCTCTCACACGTATGGGCCCTACACACAGCAGAGTCTGGCCCTCATTTTGGTTGTCACCAAACTGGAAGGTCCTGTCTTACTTGGCAGTAACTTTCATATCCATCTGCCTTCCACATTATATCCAGGATTAGCAGTACAATAAGATAAGAATGGTGAGCAAAACACAAACCTCATGCACTAAACCATATATTATAATGTTCCCAGTATGTATGCATGCATTGGTCTAGGTAAGCAATAGACAACAAAAAATTAAAAATTCCTTGGAAATGTCATTTTAGGGAGAAGGGAAGGCTTAAATTTGGTACCTCAGAGGAACCTGCCTCCTGGAAGGAGATGCCACACATTTCTGACAACATATCAACATATCGGACTCTCTTGTAGGTGAGACAGGGCTGAGTCAGTGATGGGTAGAAATTGGGCCACACCATGCCTTGACCAGGACTGCTTAGTTATACCTGTCTCTTGCCTCTACTTAAACATAAACCCCTGAAGTTGGACTTGAGAGAGCCTTCACCCCTTAATCTGCTCACCTTTTCACTGTGACTACAGTGAATAAATCTCTTTCTCAGCTTGTCACCACTATTTCTGTAATTGACACAGGGGGACAGGTGGTCAAGCCAAGCCTGTTGGGGTTCCTGGAGCTTTTACCCTAGAAACTGGGATAGCATGATTAGCTTCTTGGTTTCAGTTTCCTGCTTGAAAATGCAGGGCATTAGGCCAAATGATGAGACTGTTATGCTCAGGCTGGCTTTGTCTCTCATGCAGGAGTGCTGTGCATGGATGTGTACAGCCAGTGTGTAACTTTACTCTGCCCTGTGTTATCCCAGATGCTGGAGTACATCTGGGGATGCTTGCTTATGATACTTCCATGAAGTGTATTCATAGTGACATCCTATGACTTCAAACAGCCAAAATGCTAAGTGTGGAAGGTTAAGAGGGAATTATTCCTACTGAGCTAGGCAAATACATATTTAATTGCTAACGTTTCCTTGTACAAAAATGTCTGAATTTTGTGGGTTTTAGAAGTTTGACCCTTAACAGTCCCCGTTAATCATTCCTTTGATCAGAATTTCCCCAGCGGGACTCTGCCAACTCCTCAGAATGTCTTCCTTAGCTCGTACCTGCCTCTGTGCTGGCAGAGCACAACTGCCTGTCAGGTGCTCAGCTCTGGCGAGCATGTTTAAATTACTAAATTATTCATTATGACCAGGCCAGCATCCTTCTCCAGCTCATTGCATTCTTCTCCTCTAGGATGGAACTTCCTCTCTTGTTGGCTTTCTGGTGAAAAGGTCATTCATTACATTGAAGAAATTCATAGCAAGGTATATGATTATAAATCCCATGACTTCCATTGGAGCCCCGCCCTCCTGCATGTCAGAGGAGAACATCCTGTCTCGACAGAGGATGCCAGTGCACTTGCCAGTATATTTTTACCCCAGCCTGTATTCTCTGTGCAGGATGTCATGACTTTTATGTTTTTCTAAAAACAAGAGCACGTTTGTAGCTCCATCTTACGTTCTTTGAAAAGCAAAGTAGCTGTCTTCTTGTCTGTGAATTACAAGCTTTACATTGTTATCAATGTCATTGTCTGCCTTTATTTTTATGGATCATCTGTGCAGTACAGGGGGAACACTATCAATGAATGAATGAATGAATGAATGAATGAATGAATGAATGAATGAGTTTGTGAAACTAATAGCCACGGAGAATATATGAGGCATATAGGAAACCACAGTGTGGTTGTATGCTTATGGAAAAGTTCAGAAAAAAATCAATACATGAAAGGTTATGACCCTACAGAATGAATTTTTGTTTGCTTATTTTTTGTTGTTTTGTTTTGTTTTTTTTGGTTTCTCAAAACAGGGTTTCTTAGTGTAACAGCCCTGGATGTCCTGAAATTCACTTTGTAGTCCAGGCTGGCCTCAAATTCACAGAGATCTGCCCACACATGCCTCCAGAGTGCTGAGATTAAAGGTGTGCACCATCACCATTTGGCTATGATGAAACTTCTTATTTTTTCAATTCTGCAGTCCATTTCAATGAGGAATGCAAAATAGATATGGGCTCAAAATGTTCTCCTCATTTTAAATTTTAAGCAAATCTAGATATTAAGTTCATTTGCGTTCCATCCCCAGTATTGTGATGGTAACAAAGCTGATTTAGAAAAGAAAACTTCTTTATATAATGTTATATTTACAGAAATGGTTCTCCACAAACATCACTAGTCTCTTCAGTGACAAACTTTTAGGTAGAAGAGGGAAGACTTATATGGCTATATCAAACATGCAATCTCCTCTTCCTGCCTCAACTTCCCAAGTAGCTGGGGCTAGAGGTATGCACTAGAATCTGAAATTTAAACCAATTACATTATCTTCATACATTTTCTGCTACTGTAACAAAATGCTTGAGACTGATGGTTTATAAAGTCTAAGATGGTAACACTGGCATATGTTTGCAAGATACTGAAGAGAATTGTAGTAGAAACACATAAAGGCAAGCAGTCATGCATCAAAAAGTAAGACATGAGGTCAGCCTTGTTTTATCATAACATGCTTTGTGGTAACCAAACATGCTCAAGAGCACCATTTCTAGAAATCAAGCTTCAAAGGCTCTTTTTCATGACCCAAGCATCTACTGGACTTTCTTCCAGATGAGGAATTAACCTTAGGAGGGACTTTGATGTGGACAAATCATACTCAAACTAGAGAAAATATCAAGCACCAATACAAAAATTAAGTAGAATCTAAAACAGAAAACTCACAGTGACAGAAAGAATGCACACTTGTAGATTAATGAGAATTGTCTTCCATAGTCTCGGGCAGCACTTTGTCCCCGGTAGGAAGGCTATGGAACCTTTAGAAGATGGACTCTTGCAAAGGAAGTGAGTCATCCGTCAAGCCTTAACTAAGGCTTAGTAGCCCAACTACTTCCTCTCTACTCTTTGCTTCCTGATTGTAACCAGCAGCCTCACACTCTGCTGATATGCTTTCCCCTCCATGATGGAACAAATCCCTTAAACTGTGAGTGGAAATAAACCCCTTATCATAAGTGGTTTCTTGTCAGACATTTAGTCAAACCAATAGGAAAAGTAACTGATACAAAATACATGTTTAAAAGTTGTGAGACTAAATATTTTCATTAGTCTGTGAGTGTGTGTCTGTGTCTGTGTGTGTGTGTGTGTGTGTGTGTGTGCACTATTAGTGTATGCAGTTTGTGTGTGTACTATGTGTGTATGCAGTGTGTTTGCACGTGCATGCACAGTGTATGTGTTTGAGTGTACATGTATACAATATGGAGCTCAGAGAACAATTTTGGGTATCACTCATTATTTTTCACCTAGTATGAGGCATAGTCTATCTTTTGTTGTTCATCACTGTATATTCTGTGGGCCAGTGGGGCGGTGGACGCCAAGGGTTCTCTTGTCACCACAGGAGCACTGGGATTGTGTATGTATACTACTGCTGTATGTGTAGTAGAATTCAAATTCAGGTCCTCAGTCTTGCACAGTAAGTGCTTTACACAATGAGTCACCTCCCCAGTCCCTTACACTTTATCTTTTGAAAGGGTAAAGTCTTTAAAAGATTGAAAGTGAAAAGATTATGAGTGCTTTAACAATATTTTTTATTTAAATTTTCAGCAAGCTTGTTTTACATGTCAATCCAGTTCCCTCACCCTTCCTTCCTCTCAACTTCCATCACATCCCCTTTCTGCTCCCCAGGGAGGGGGAGACCTTCAATGGGAGAATCTTCAAAGTCTGTCATATCATTTGGAGCAGGACCTATGCCCTCCCCTATGTGTCTAGGCTGAGAGAGTATCCCTGTATGTGAGATGGGCTCCCAAAGTGCATTTGTATACTAGGGGTAAATACTGATCCACTACTAAAGAGAGTGATTTAACTTTTTGACCAATGTCACTAAATAGGCAACTTTCAATTAATGTTGACACATGTCAGAGAAGGAGCTTTGCTAAAGCTACATCCTTCCCTCTAGAAATTTAACTGCTTTTATTAATTGAGGCAAGTTTTATATTCTCCCCTTCACAAATGATAAGTGATGATACTAACAATAAACATACTTAAAGAGATTGTTCTCCAAATTACTAGCTTGAGTTTTTCAGCCATTTCCAATTTTAATCAGAAAACCAATCTTAATTTGATTTCATTTAGTCTAAATTAGTACATGTGTCCCATTATCCCTCATAGACATTTGGGGCTCACACACACACACACACACACACACACACACACACACACACACACACACTGTCCTCTTCTGCCTCTTCTGGAGGAAATGATGTACTATTATGCCACAATTAATGAAGTAGACTCAATTAAAAATTCATTCTTTGTCTATGGAATCCTAAAAAGAATTTAGAGGTCATGAATCTCGCTGAAAGAAAGCAAATTCTGGGCATTGCAAGCTACAATGCATGGGGTAAATATGTCATACTGACTAGTTTTGTAACTAAAACACAGATGTGCTTTCCATCATGATGTTCCAGCTCAGCATGGGTCCAAAATGAAGGGTCAAATAACCAAATCCTGAGACCTCTGAAAGCATGAGTTTAAACAGAACTTTCTTCACTGTAAGTTAATCACCTCAGTTATTTTGTCACAGCAATGAAAAGCTAACCTGCCACTCTGATTGTACTCACAAATACTAGATAACCTTTTCAAATTCCATCATCATCTGGGAGTTGACATGCTTGTTCCATGGACCTAACCGCCAAACCCAAGTTGGATGTAAAAATTCCAGACACCATCATTCTCATCTTTCAGTTGTATCATACACATCTAAGTTATAGATGCTTAAATAGAATTAAAATGTCCTTATCACCTCTGTACAATTAACAGTCGTTCCACTGTATCATCTACTATCTAATTCATATTGAAAATCTCCCAATTGTTTCAGGAAGATCTATTTGTAGTTGATGTAAACCAGGAACAAGCAAATTACCTTCTTTTGCTCTTTGTTAAATCAGTATATGCTGAACAATCTCTTATTTCTTAGGAAGTTGACTCAGTCATCTTATAGAATGTCTGTTGATGTTATAAAACACCATGACCAAGGCCACTTAGGGAGGAAAGGGTTTGTTTGACTTAAACTTCCATATCACTGTTCATCCTCAAAGAAAGTCAGGAATTCAAAAAGGATAGGCACCTGGAAGCAGGAACTGATGCGGAGGCCATAAAAGGGTGCTGCTTACTGGCTTGCTCCCTATGGCTTGCCAGGAATGTTCTCACCAGCCAAGGGATGAACCCAACCACAATGGGCTGGTCCCTCTCATAACAATCACTAAGAAAATGCCCTATAGGCTTGCCTATAACCCAATCTTAGGGAGGCATTTTCTCAGTTGGGGTTTCCTCCTCTCAGATAACTCTAGCCTGTATCAAGTTGACAAAATATAGCACAATGGTCTCATAGAAACAGCATGTTTTTCTAGTGTTTCTACATGTGTTTATTTGCTTTCATGTGGTCAGTTTTAACTTTTCTGCAAACCTCTGACAGTTCCTACACTTTACAAGTTAACTCTGAAGATTTTATTAATTTCTAATTCAATTTATTTTTGTTAAAGGTACTTCATGGGCAGTCTGTACTTCAGAGGACATCAAATCATTGTTGCTAAGGTTGGTAGTGAGCTTATAAAATAGTTTGTTAGCCCTCTGTGAGCAAGGTGTGATTCAAGTTTTTATCTAGTAGAATTGTCTACTAATAATTGTTATCTGAAGAACTTACTTCATTTGGGATTATTAAATAGTATTTTTATAGTTCTACCATATTACATTTGGTAATAACTGAATTTATTTTGTGGTTAATATTTTTTTGTCATCTTAGCTGTTTGGCTTTTCTGAAATACAGTCATACAAGAAAAGCATTATAACTACTTGAATTGTCTCTCTGTATGCATGTCTCTTGCTGACTGTCTCTTCTCTATTTTATTATTTTATTTTATGTCTATGGGTATATGTTTACCAAATGTTGTTAGAGAATCTGGGAATAATCCAACATGAAAGACTGGGTTCAAGGAAGCCAAAAATTTATTTAGAAAAACTGATGTATCAGGGGGGTGGCAGGTTTCAGGATCCAGACCAAGTCTCTAAGGCAGGGGCAGCAGCCAGTTATAAAGGGAAAACCCACAAAAACACAGTTCCAGTCCCATCCAATCATAATGTAATATGGGGAGAAGTGGTTGGGACTTTCCATAGTGGTACACTTTCAGCCCAGACTCTTGGCCAACCACTCAGGAGAAAATTGAATGTTTATGGTCTGGCCTCATTCTAGATACCTATACAAGGGGATTGGGGGTTGCAGCCCAGCCTCAGAAAATTGTGGGTAACAACTCAGAGTTACAAACTAAAGCAAAATGGAGTTCTTGCTACCAACTAGAATCTAATAGTGAATGTACCTGTAGAGATCAGAAGAGGACATTGGGTCCCCCGGAACTGGAGATATGGATGATTATGAGTCACCATAAGGATGCTGGGAACTGAATGTGGGTCTTTTGCAAGAGCCACAAGTACTCCTAACCACTGAATCATCTATCTAGTCCCTTGAAAATTCTGTCTTAATTGCCACCCCCCCCACACACACACTTACAGAAAAGTCCTGGTCAGAATGATCTCTTAACATTAAATTAAGTCATGTCCATGTATTGCTTAAAATCATGCTAATACTTTCATGGCTCTGTGATCAGGCTTAAATCACCCAACACAGACCATGCTGAACTATCCTGTTTGCCCAGGCTCAGTTTCCCCTTCTGCATATTAACCATATTGGGCTCACCCAAGTTCTCCAAAGTTCATAACCTCCTTATGCCTAGACAGGTCTCTCTCTGCCTAAGGTGTGACTTGTTCCTTTTCCCCTGGCTTAAAAGACTCCTTCAGAGGGAATGTAGGGTTTCTGTCACCATCACTGCCTAGCCCCGCCTAACCCTTTTCTTTGTCTCTACTCTTCTACCACGCAGATGCATGCCTATCATGTGGCTACTTGTCAACCTCCATGATTTTCTGTGTTCTCCTCTCCCTCCTTCTGGCAGCCACGAAGACTGTCAGTCACATGAGATGTTGTTTTTCTTCCAAACATTAATACAATTGTCCTTGAGTTTAAAAAAATACAAAGATGGCTCTGATGGTATCTTGCCTTCCCTCTCTGCATCTGGATTCCAGTTCTGCTCAGTGTTTAGCTGTGGCTGACTGCTTCTGTTTCCATCAGCTACTAAATGAGGGCTCTGTGATGGTAAATAAGTTAGTCATCAATCTCATTATCAGGATAGGGCATTTAAGGAAGCCTTTCCACTGTTGCTCAGATTGTTAGTTGGGGTCATCTACAGTTCCTCCTGTTGTGGTGATGGCCAACCATAAAATTACTTTCATTGCTACTTTGTAGCTGTGATTTTGCTGCTGTTATGAGTTTCTGCACTTTGGTCTTGACCCTTTTGCTCATCACTTCTCCCTCTCTGCAATTGGATTCCAGGAGTTTGGCTTAGTGTTTAGCTGTGGGTGTCTGCTTCTTCTATCAGCTACTAGATGAAGACTCATGTTCATTTTTTTGTGACTGGGTTACCTTACTCAGGATGGTTTCTTCTAGTTCCATCCATTTCCCTAGAAATTTCAAGATTCCATTATTTTTTTCCACTGAGTAGTTCTGCATTGTGTAAATGTACCACATCTTCTTCATTCATTCTTCAGTTGAGGGGCATCTAGATTGTTTCCAGGTTATGGCTATTACAAATAATGTTGCTATGAACATGGTTAAACACATATCTTTGTTGCATGGATGTGGATCATTTGGGTTTTTGCCTAAGAGTGGAATTGCCAGATCCTGTAGTAGACTGATTCCCATTTTCCTGAGGAACCACCATACTGATCTCCAACATCTGACATAGGGCTTGGTCTCCAAAATATACAAAGAACTCAAGAAACTAGTCACCAAAACACGAAATAATCCAATTAAAAAGTTGGGTACAGAACTGAATAAAGAATTCTCAATAGAGGAATCCAAAATGGCTGAAAGATGCTTAAGATTTGCATTTGCTTTGCCTTAAAGTTCACAAAGGGGAATGAGAACTGAATAGTAACAAAAACATTAAAAACAAATCACATAAGAAGAATCAAGTACATCTCCCTCCCTCTGAAATAGACATCCATCTGTCAGTAACTGTTACTGCTAAGGAATTTTCTAGAACAGAAAAGAGAAATATAGCATAAGCTTACATGTCAAGTAAGACAATTTCAGATGCTGAAAAAGCCATTCAAGACCTAAAGTGGTGTGTAGTGGAGAGAGAATGTGGAAGGCTAGCTTAGTGGCCCCTTAAAGAACACAGTGAAATGACATTTGAGTCTGAAACTAGTGCTGTCACATGCTGCTAGTGACATAAAAATTGGTTCATCCCTCTAGGAAAGTAATTTGTCAATATATGTCCAAGGGTTATAACATGCCCATTTCAGCCAATCATTTAACAACTACAGGACAGCTCAGAAAAATGTGGCTGTTGTAACAAAAGAAACATTCAAAATTCTGTGTAAACTATCCCAATGCTACAAATACATTCAAATACCATTGGTTGTAAAGAACACATATGATAATAAAGTTGTAAAATATATAATATTTAGGAGATAATCTTAAAACATTGTCAGTCTTTTAGTGGATCAGTGTATGTAGGATCTGATATGAAATAAATAAATAAATAAATAAATAAATAAATAAATAAAATTAACAGAATGATGACAACCACATAGAAGGTACCTTTCATTAGGAATGATTTTCCTCTTCTGTTGTCTGATACATTTTTACACACCTTGTTGTAGGCTGGCAACCCTTGGTCTGAAATGCTAAGGGCCAGAGTGTTTTAGGACTCATTTATTCACAAACTTTACTGGGTAAAACTCCCTTAACTGGTAAGTTCAAGTCAAAATACTCCTAAACCTTAAGAAGTTTCACAGATTTTGCATTTAGGAACTTGGGGTTACAGGTGCTCAAACTGTAACTGAATGCCTCCGACCTCTGTGTATGCCTTTTACCTGCTGAGAGAAGGCACTGGAATCCTTTTTCAGAACAGCAGTAACAATGAGTTGGAAATTGTTTATAAAACTTGCATATCAGCAGTTATTTTTATTCCATAAAAAGCCCATGATACATTTCACAAACTACCCAGTTGTGAAGGGCACTAAAATCTTTGTGTTGAGTTCTGCAGTGTGAAATTCTCCTTCCACTGTCAAATAAGCACCGTAGCTACACTGCATGTTCAGAGGGGGTCATCTGGCAAGCAAACTGCTCTGATTGCCTCACTCTGGAAAGTCCCTCTGTAGCATGTTCCAACTTTCTATGGTAAACTTTGTATATTCTGGATGCCTTCACTTTTTCCAACCATGGAACGCAATTCAAACAATGATGTTTTCATCTAAACATTTTACATATTTCTAGATGCTTGCATTTTGAAGTCTGCCATGTGAATTGGAGGCTTTAGCTTCTCCTGAGTTGTTGTTAGAAATGTGGTATCCCAACTCTACCCTTACCTACTGAGTTCCATTCACCTGCTTAATAAGCTTTCCAGATGGCTGGTGTGCACTTTAAAACTAGAGGAAATACATGCTGTTCAACCTCTTCATCATTAGGATTTGTCTACAGATGAGAATTTTCCACAGTTAGAAGGGTGCTATTATGCAATTCTTCATTGTCATTGCTTTGTTTGGGGTAGATAAAGAATAATAGATAAATATAAATAGATAAATATAAATAAAAAATCAGCAGACAGGTTGATTCTTGAATTCTGCATATTGTTTGGTTTTTCTGGGTCTGTCAGTAACTTAGGGACAATGCTCTAGACAGGAGAATAGATGGCACAAGGAAGTCCTGTGCCCATTAAATAAATCACAAAAGTCAATAAAGAAATGTGTGTTACAACTAAAGAACTCTTGAGAAATGACTTTAAGTCAACCTAAATCTGATGATCTAATTTTAGAACAATAGGAAAGTTTCAAGTCTCAGGGATGACAAAGAAGGTGAGAGCTAGAGGCTATTTTCCTAAAACCTAGTAATTCTCAAGCACCTTTCTAACAGAGCTTAGCACACTAATAAATAAATAAACAAACAAACAAACAAATAAATATTGAAATGAACAAGAACAAACAACCCCATGACACTTGAAGACAAAATATTTATGCTTTTTTTGCCTCAACCTCCACATGCTTGTTTCACAGAGGAATTCAACCATATTTATGGCTCTTGAGCAAACCCAAGGCTAAGAACACTCTATGGATGTAAAAACATTTCTTCCTGGGGGTTCAAACTGCTTTCCAGACATTATCTCATTAATAGCTCCTTTAAATCTTTCTCATTGATTTTTGTACTCCTTGAAACAACAAATTCACTGTTTTATTTTTGGGGTTTTTTTGCATATGAAGGAAGGAGTTCACATCAATGAGAAAGTAAGGTCTTAAATATCTTCTAAAACAGACATCATAATTTAACTGGTAATGTGTTACTGGATAGGCTTAAAAGGGGGCTGAACAATGTTATTTATTTATGAACCCACGCAGAAGTTGCAGATTATCTTGGGACTATTGCATCAGCAATGTAAATACTTAAGTAATGACTTTTACTATTGGTCAGAAAAGATATTTCTAAAGGGTAGAGATGGGCAAGTCTCTCCGTTTGAGAAGGAATTTAATGCCGGTGTATATTATTACACAAGTTGCAGGATCAATGATGCAATGATGATGGTGACCAGTGGAGGACTGCCAAGGTCAGGATCATCCCAAAGCAGCTCCAGTCACAAGTGTTGCTATTCAATAGTTTTCAATCTTTAGCAAGGCACTAAACTTCAGGGAGGTGGATGCTGAGTGTACCATTCATAGCCACATTCCATCAGTTATTTTAAGCATTAGACTAATTAGCTCACATCAAGCACTGATGTTCCCTGCACATGGTAGATATTGCATATCAGCTGTAATTAGTATCTTCATGTGCAGAGACAGAAGGATATTTTTTAAAGCATTATATTAAAATAAGTAAATTGGAGAACTAATTATATAGTATAAATACTTTTATGCATTAGAACTATATTTACATGAATACATACAAAGACATAGTGAAAAATGATGAACCTTTCTTTGTGGTAACTTGAGGGGGTGAGTAGGGTGGGCTAAGCATAAGGATACAGACCAGGCAGTGAAAGCACATACTGTTAATCACAGAACTCAGGAAGCAGAGGCACAGGCAGGTGGATCTCTGTGAGTTCAAGACCAGCTTGAACAGTGTGAGTTCCAGAACAGCCAGGAGCACACAGAGAAATCCTGTCTCAAGGAAAAAAAATAACAAAAACAATCAGGAGACATGTATGAAGGGAGCTTTCACTCTTTCTACATGCCTCATTCTGCACATTTCAACTTTTACACTAATTATATATTATAACTAGTTTATAATTATATAGTTTATATAATTGGTTTATAATTAAAAAGTGAAAACAATATTTACTTAATGTTAAGGATCAGAGAGATAGCTTAGGCAATAGTTCACGTCTCCCTCCAGTTGAGAGACACTGAGGAATATATGCAAAGGGCTATCCTTGCCGATGCATGCTTACGCCTTGCTCTTTTGATCTTCAGAGGCACAGCACACATGACACCACTCTTTAGCTTGGCCACTGGCTAGTTCTGACCTTAGGTCTAAGTCTTTTTTCAGTGATGATCCCTCATCAGTGATGGGAAGACAGCTTTTCACTCCTCCAAGATGGTCATATTGACTACAGAAGGAAGGATCGATATACTAACAGAAACTAAAAAAGATTCCCAGGCAGCAGGAACTGACCAATTTTGAGCAGGAACTGACCAATTTTGAGCAGCTGTTCTCTGGACATCTTATTGTTGTTGTCATTCTGCTGATGTCCATTGCAGGAAGTCCACAGTCAAGATGTGCAGAAGTCATGCAGTCAGAGTGAATGATCCAAGGGCTTAGCATGTGCCATGCACACAGGCAGAGGAAATCTCTATTGTCATCTCTATGTTGTAGACTAAGATGAAGAGTTTAAGGAGTCATCAGGTCATACAGCCTGAACAGTGAGGGACTCCAACCCTAAAATGCAATTTCTGTTCATTGGTATGCTCCTTTGGAAAGTACAGGGCATTTAATGTAGATGCTAATTAATGGAGGCAATGGTCACAATGAAGGATATGCTTTCACACACTAGGCATTTGCATTTAACAACTTCCTCAAATGAATAGACAAGCATTTGCTGTTATATCCCCTTCTCTCCTTTTCACATTAGAAAATTGTGATCAGATAGTAACAGGGCAAAGGCTCATACCTACCTAGTTTATCCATTAGAACCTAGCAGTATTTTGTTATTAAGTTATATTCCTGGATGGGAAAATGTAGGCACACGGTGATTTTTTTGTATGTTTGTTTGTCTCTGAAGATGCAGACAGTAATACAAAAATTTAGAACACATCAGGATATTAATGTCCAAATAGCATACATATACAAAGGTTTAATCTGTGAAAAGAAAAGATATTCAGACAAAGTAGGAAGATAAGAGAAAGCTGCAAACTATAGTGAGCTATTACCTTACACACATTAGAAAGCTACAATAAAAACTGAAAAGTAATGAGTGTTGGCAAGGCTGTGGAAACTTTGTAACCATTGTATACTCTCATTGTCCAAGTATGCAGCTGCTATGGAAGACAATATACTAGTTCCTGGGGAAAAGTTAAAATAAAACCACCATTGTACCCAGTTCCCTCATGTCTGTATATGAAGTAGTTTTATATCTATGGCAAAATACCCGAGAACTCAACTTAAAGAAATAATTATTTGGCCTCAAGTCTCATAGCTCTCAGGCCTTGGTTGGCCAGTGCTTTCGTTCAGGGTCCTACAACAAGAAAGGAGTATGATGGCGAGGGAAATGTGGTAGAACAGAGTTGCTCCCCTTTTGGGGTCTAAGAAGCAGGGAGTAAATAGTAAGAAAGGGTCTAGGAACATGACATACCCAAAGACATCTCCCCCCTGTGGTCTACCTCCTCCATCTGCATTCCATTTCCTAATTTCTACTATCTCCCAATAAGGTCATCAAAATTGGAAAAGAAATGAAATTAAAATATTATTGTCATTTCTCTATTAACTTGTCTTAGGACTTCTATTGCTGTAAAGAGACACCATAACCATAGAAACTCTTATAAAGGAAAACATGTAATTGAATGGCTTACAGTTTCGGAGGTTTAGTCCATTGTCATCATAGCAGGACATGGTTGCATACAGGCAGACATAGTTCAAAGAGTTCTTTATCTGAATCTACAGGCAGCAAGAAGAGACTGCCACACTAGTAATGGCTTGAGCATCTGAGACCTCAAAGCTCACCCTCAGTAACATTCTTCCTCCAACAAAGTCACACCTCCTAATAGTGCCACTTCAAACACATGAGTCTATGGGAGCCATAACTATTCAAACCAGCACCAGCCCTTAACCCTTCCATGTACCCAGAGCCTTGATTTCAAATTCATGTGCTCTTGGTTTTTTTTTTTTTTTGTTGCAGATTCCTAAGCATAATACTATAACCTACTCAGTTTATATAATATTGTTCATATGTAAATGTTTTCAATGATGGCAACTTGGTATTGGATAACCAATTGGTGTGTTCCTCACCAGGGAAGACTATTTTGCCTGCTTTCAATATCCCTTAGCTGTCTGTAGTTCTTTATCTATGGTTGGAGCCCCATGAAATTTCCCCCCTCCATGTTAACATGACTGTGAGTGTCATCTTTAGGTCTTATTTAGGCAGTCATGTTGGTGAAACTTCATGGGAATAGCTTCTCTGACATTACTAGGAGACACAATCTCACAGCAAATGTTCTGTCCCTCTGAATTTTGCAATCTTTCTGCCCTCTTTTCTGTTATGACCCCTGAGCCTTAGGATCAGCTGTTGTATTGAACCTTTATCAGTTGAGGCTGGGCACCACATGATCAATTGCTTGTTCTCAGCATTTTATCGGTTGTGTTTCTTTTATAATGATACACAATGAAAATAAATGTTTCTTTTTTGAGAGGTGAGAACTATAGCTGTCTGTGGGCACAAGGGCAAATATTTAGAATGTAGTTAGGATTCATGCTGGCATAGTAAAAGGGAGGTTGTAGATTATCATCCAAGATCTGGAACTTCACGGGCCTGATATTTGGCTATGTTTCCAGTACCAGACATGGCTTCCATCTTATTAAGCATGCCTTAAGTCCAATTGGAGACCTTTTGGTTACTGCCAAGGTATGAGTACCATTATTGCACCCTTAATAATATTGAGCCATTCTGCTTGTTACTGTAGTCCATACACATTATAGCTGGGTAGGATGATTGTTTGTTTCCTCCCTAGAAAGCCTGCATAGCACCTTCTAGTACTGTGAAAGCTAATCCTCATAGCTTCAATAAAAATTGAAGAAAATTTTTATTTCGGATCCTACTCAGTTCCTCCAGGTCTTGTATATGAAGTTATAAAGTGTCTTTGGCAATAGGTACTTACCTTCAGCCTCTAGATTCCTTAAATGCCCTTCCCTAATAATGAGATTGATGACTAACTTATCCACCATCATAGAGCCCTCATGTAGTAGCTGATGGGAACAGAAGCAGACACCCACAGCTAAACACTGAACTGAACTGAAATCCAGATGCAGAGATTGGGGGGGGGTGATAAGAAAATGGGGACAAGACCAGGCTACAGAAATCCACAGAGACAGCTGACCTGAACAAGGAGGAGTTAATGCCCCCCCCCAGACTGATAGCTGGAAAATCAGCATGGAACTGACTCAGATACCCTGTGCATGGGTCTCAGCTAGAAGGCCTGGGCAGTCTAAGGGACCTCTGACAGTGGACCCAGGATGGATCCCTGGTGCATGAAAAGACTTTAGGAGCACATTCCCCATGGAGGGATACTCCCTTAACCTAGAGGCAGGAGAGAGGGCCTAGTCCCTACTCCAAATGACTTGACAGATTTACATGACCCCTCCTGAAAGACATCACCCTCCCTGTGGAGTGTGGGGGGGAATGGGATGAGAGGGTGGTTGGGGGCATGGGAGGGAAAAAGGGAGGGAGAGAGGAAGAAAGGAAGAGAGAGGGAACTGGGATTGATATGTAAAATAAGAAAAATAAATAAATATTTTGTAAAGAAAAAACAACAGTAGAAATGTTGAGAATCACTGTAGTAGGAAGAAACCAAGGGCAGCAGCAATTCCTTTTAATCTCTGGAGAATCTCCTGGCATTTTATTTCTTAATAAACCCAATGATTATATCAGAGTCTTCATAATCCACTGACTTCTTAATAATGCCACCAGTTAGGGACCAAGCATTAAACACAGGAACATTTGTAGGCATTTCATGTCCAAACAATAGCAGGACAATATCTAAAAAGAATTGAAACTAGAGTCTTAGAGAGGGATCCATGATGGCCAGGCAGTGGTGGCGCAGGCCTTTAATCCCAGCACTTGGGAGCCAGAGGCAGGCAGATCCCTGTGAGCTATTTCCAAGATAGCTTCCAAAGCCACAGAGAAACCCTGTCTGAAAAAAAAACCATAACAACAACAACAACAACAATAATAATAATAATAATAATAATAGAGAAAGAGTCATGCTTCCCTACTCATAATAGCACTACTTATCTGTCACACAAGTGGTAGCCACCCAATAGTACATTCATGAGTATGTTAGTCATTTTCCTCATCACTGAGATAAAAATGCAAGGCAAAAAGTAACCGAGAGAAATGCATGTTTTGAGTAACAGTTTGAGAGAATGCAGTCCATTAGAGAGAAGGAAGTATGGTGGCAGGAGTGAGAAGTGTCCCTGTGTCAAGAAGCAGAGGGAGTTACATGCTGTGCTCAGTCTTCTTTTTCCTTTTATTCAGTCTGGGACTTCCATGCTGCCTCAGTTGATCTGGGCCTCTTTGAGGCAAGTCATCTTATCTGAGTCTTCCGGGCAGCTTGCCTAGTCTAAGAATGACTCTCAGCAGCTTTTACTGTTTAGATGCTCTTGGGGAGAGGAGCATGGTTAGTCTACTTCGTTTCAGAAACTTCCTGGAGCAATTTTGAGTTGTTTACTTCCTGTCGTACTGAGCTTGTCTGCAGTTTGGAGTATTTCAGGTCTCCTTAGAATATCCTGTTGTTTCACCTATTTTTACACCCTGTGTCTTAAAAAGTTTCTCTCCAAGATGGAAGGTTCTCGTCTCAGTGGAAACTGCTGTACAACACATGGGAAGGTGGTCCTCCATTCCAGCACATGTGTGTTCTCTGTGTGTTTCTAAGGATGTTTTCCTTGGGATTAAAAGGCTTGATACCCTGAGTTAGCCAGAGAGAGACCACCAACATCAACAGTGGAGAGGATTTGCTCTGTGTATCTTTATTATAGCAGGTCTTCTAACTTAGGCAGCATTTTAGTCTAGAGAGAACAAAAAAGGGAACATACTTTGGGGGAAAGTATACAAAACCCATTTCACTTTGCCATTAGCTGATGAACTCTCTGGTTACCTTTTAGTTGCCTGTGTCAGACACAGGGACTGGAAGCTCCTAAAAATTAGATGAAAGCTGAAGCTACCTGGGAAATAGTTTGTTCCTATTTTCCCCCACCACTCAAAGTAGGACTCCAACAAAGGAGTTCTTCCAATGACTCTCATCTCTGTGTCTTTGTTCCATGATCCAGCCTTAGTGGGTCTTATTCAATCTACCTTTCAGGACCAGGGAGATGGCTCAGTTGGTAAATAGTTGACCCTATTGAGTTTGAAACCTCAGAACCCACATGAAAAAACTGCTCATGGTGGTACATACTTGTTACCCCAGTGCTGTGAAGGTGGAGACGAGGGGATCTCTGGGACTCACTGACAGCCAGCCTAGTTAAATTGCTGAGTCCCAGGTCAGTGAGAAATCTTGTTTCAAAAAATAAGGTGGAGATCAATTGGGGATGATACAAGGTTGACCAAGTCTTGCCTCCTCATACATGAGCATACATGCACATACACTCACACAATAATACTTCCATGCACAAACACAGACACAAAGAAGCAGACCTCATTTAAAACTGACTCTACAAAGCCTTTGGTGTTCTGCTGTGGTTGGTGTGTTTGTCCCTGTCATCAGTGTGTTCCAGCTCACTCCTGATTTACAAGGAGAGATGCTTCCTACCACCTCCACAGTCAGCCTCACGGGATGGGTTTCACTAGTCTGTCTGCCGACAGTGCAACTTGCCCCAAGTTAGAGTGAAGAAATAACACTTTGATGCATGTTTGTTGTGGTTTATTGATCCTATTAACATTAACTCTTAGGAAAATCAATGTTTCAGTCTTGCAGGAGATGTATAAATAAAGTGATAAAAATAAATCAAGGTCAATTGTTTCCTGATGGAAAAATGAGAGGTAAATTATGACAGCCTGTGATCAAGAGTGGGAGATATTTTGTAGCTCATGGAAGATTTAGTACCAGAACTCTGTTTAGCCATTCAGTGCTATTTAGCCTACTTGAAGGACATTCTTATTGCAAGTATCTGGCTGGTGCTGACCCTTGGATGTCATTCTTTGCTCTAATTGGAATCAACATTGTTCAGTTTTCTTGTCCATGCTATCTTATTGAATAGCTAAATCTTTTGGCCTAGTCACCTGCTGATAAAAAGAGGACACCATTAATCATCATGTATGAGTTACTTTTCCATTTCTGTGACACAACATGATGACAGGAATACTTATAAGAGTACTTAATTTTGGGCTCATGGTCCCAGAGGATTAGCGTCCATGACCATCATGGTGGGGAGCATGGCAGAAGGCAGGGAGGCATGGAGTTACAGCCATAGCTAAGAACTTACATCTTGATCACAAGCAGAGGCAAAGAGAGCTAGCAGAATGGCATAAGCATTTGAAAACTTAAAGCCTTCCCCTGGTGACATACCTCTTCCAACAAAGCCATTTCTCCTAATCCTTCCCAAACAATTCTGCCAACTAAAGACCAAATATTCAAACATGTGGCCCATGAGGCTATTCTCATTTATCATACATTATAAAGATGATAATACTAAACTACTGCTAGAAGGACCTGCAGACCCATTCACTTATGTGGGATTTGTGAATGTCTGTACTGTCATAAATAATGCTAATTTTGTGTTGGAGATATTTTGAAGTTCCACCAAGTACAGTAGCTCAAGACAGACACATTCCCTGACTTCACACAACCTACCAATGTGTGAATGTACAGTCAGCAAGCAGTCAAGTGTAATATGATGTCAAAAATGATTAATGTAGTGAAAAGAATAGGGGCAGAGGAAAAGGCTAGTCAGGGATTGTTGTGCAAAAATACGGAAGCACTCAGGGAGAGTTTCTGTTGACAGTTAAGCAGAGACCCATGTCTGAGGCAGAAAATAATCTCTTCAATACATTCCCAGTACTGAGCCCATGAGGGAGGCTAGAGATATCCTGGAAAATAGTTACCTCTAGAAACAGGAGCTGATTTTATTGCACTTGTGAGAAGTTCTGTGGCTTTGGGAAGCCAAGAATCCTCTCTGTGTTCTGATTGCTCTAGAGAGAGGAAACCCCCTGTGTCTTTTACAAGATTATTTGGAGACCTGAATAAGAGTAAAAAGTTTCACACAGGAACTAAAACACAGGAATCTCTCAGAAAATACTAGATCCCTTCCATAATGCCAGGGCTGCTAGGATATGCTAGAACATATTCAAGCTAGGATATGTCCACAGAGGGTTGCCATTCACATATATTCAATCAGTTGGAATGTAATGAGCACCTTCTGTGTGCTAAACACATCCAGGAGATCTCGGTAGACAAGGCAAGTAATGTATCTGCCCTTGTACAGTTTGCTACTAGAATGCAGTCTGTAAAGCAAGGCTGTAAGGGTACAATTCCCAGGTCCTTATACCTGGTAGCTATTTCAAATTGGCAAATTATTTATATCTTTGTTTCTCATCTGTAAAAATTGGATAATAGTAGCAATTTATTTGGGTCCCAGTAAATTAATTAGCTGCTATTGAGTGATGGGAGATGTTATTCTGTAAATATGTTTCTCATACTGGTTAATGAATAAAGCACTGTTTGGCCAATGGGAAAGTGAGATAGGCGGGGCTAGGAGACAAGGAGGAAAGAGGAAGTAGTGAGGAGGAATCAGCAGAGCCTAGAGGAAGCAAGATGCCGGCCCACCGCGCTCGGTTAAGATGGCCATGTGGAAATACTTACATAAGTAGAAATGGGTTAATAATGAAGACAGATCTAGCCAGTAAACAATGATAGCACCTGGCCAATAGCCTTATATCAAATACAGAGTCTCTGCGTGTTATTGGGGCTCACACGGCAGCAGGACCTGGCTGCTGGTGGGGAGGAACAAAGAGGGAGACCAGACCGGCAGCAGCTGAGGCGGCGGGGAAAACGTGCTCGTAACAATTGAGAATATCCAGAATAGGGTCTTACACATGACAAGTATTAGGAAAGTATTTCAAGATTGAAATTAAACCCAATGCACTGTGAGGTATGGTTATAAAAGATGCAGGCTAAACCTCCAGCTTTGCCCAATGCCCCATGATGTGCTGCAGCACTGTCTTTAGTCATCCCACAGTTCATTTTGTAGATGAAGAAACTGAAATAAGGCAGCATCAAACCCTTGCCCAGTCACACTCATACCTCCTATGTTCCCTTAGGTTGCATGAATGAAAACACTAGAGGTGAGCAAGATGGTATACTCCTCCAAGGAGGTTTTGAAGTAAACAGACTATCTCTATCTATCTCTATCTCTATCTCTATCTCTATCTCTATCTCTATCTCTATCTCTATCTCTATCTCTATCTCTATCTCTGTCTCACAGGCCAAGCAACGTACCTAAGATCTCAGCAGCAGCAAATCAAATTGCAAGGTTCCCAACCAAAGCACTTGTGTTGTGCTGTTCCTAGAATCAGATTCATCATGCACTGATTAAATACTTCAAAAGAAAAAAATATCCACAGTAACCAACCCAGTAGGATAGTAACTCATTTGGTGTTCTCCAGTTGAATGGTGACACATTTGGTTCTCTCTAGCACATAGCAAGGTCATCCCCTAAATCTGATGAACTGGGGGGAAACTAGCTCCATTTGCAGGGAGAGTTGTGAGGAGATACAGTGGCTCCCACACAATTCTCATCATCTCCTTTACAATAGGAATATCTAATATAGCCAAGGCACATTCATCAGAAATAAGACAGTTGCACTGATACTGTACTGTTAAATGGACTCCAGGCTCCATTCAGGGTTCACCAGCTTTACCATTAGGGCCTTTTATTCAGATGTACTCCTGGATCCCACAAAGATTTCTGGAATCTACTCAGAGAAAATTTGACTTCCCCCCTATATACACATCTTGATTTGTGTTCCTGCCATACAAAGATCCTACCTGTCCTTTCAATAGTCTCCCTAATCACAAAGGTGGGGCCACTGAGCTTTGAATAATGCTGTCCTTACGTAGAAATGTTGCTAAGAACAAATAAAAAAGGAGTGATTCCACAAAATAATCTCAGGATTTCTTTATAACCATAAGAGTCAAAAATTAATGGATTTTTTGATTTATTGAGCTTTTTTTAGAAAGTCAAAATTTATTTGTAATATGTTGATTTGTGGCTTCTCAAGATGTCACTGGCTTTTCAAAGATAATTTCAGCTTGTGAGTATGTCTGTGTGTGTTTGTGTGTATGTGTATGTGTGTGTTTGTGTATATGTCTGTGTGTCTGTGTGTGTGTGTGTGTGTCTGTATGTGTATCTGTATGTATGTATGTATGTATGTATGTATGTATGTATGTGTGTGTACAAAGAAAATTATGTACTTTTCTGAAAGCTGGAGTCCCTCCAAGGAGGATGAAGTAGTTCTAAGTAGAGAGCACATGAAAGAGTTCTTTCAGTTTCACATCTATTTTTTAAATGTGATTTTGTCTGCAATGTTTGGTTGAACCGGATGCATGATGTGACCTTCCTATATTTGCATCTTGCACTGGCTTCTCAGTTTGTTTTTACCCAGAAGTCTTGCTGACCTTGAGGCACTAGAAATATTGCTCTCACATGGGTGAATGGTCTGGGTGTATTTCTCCTGTGTGTTAGATAAGCTTGGGTTTGTCTTCTCACCAATATGATGCTATTCCTCTTTAAACTCTTGTGGATTTATGTCAACAAAATTAATTATGAACATTATGGGAAAAAGTAAAGCACAAAACAGCTTGTATTCATGCCAAAGCTCCTGAGTGTTTTTCTTGCAGTAGAATGCACAGTGGGGGCAGGTGCCATTTGATTATCCCCACAGTTTTCCCTGACTCTGTCATTTTTTATTAAACTGATAGGGCTCCTACTTTTCTTTTCTTTTCTTTTCTTCTCTGAGATCTCAGGAGGATGGCCTTGCCTTTCAATCCTCCTGCTCTCACCTCTGAGTGTTGGGATTGTGAGTCTGGGCCCTAAGCCCTGGTTTAGACAGGGCTGAGAACTGAACTCAGGGCTTAGTGGGTACTGGACAACTGTTCTACCAACTGAGCTACATCCCTACCCATTTGTGACATCTAGTTGTTTATCCATGTGACTTGGTGTGTTCTTTACAATAAGAAGTTAGTGGGATTCCTACTGGAACTAGCAAATGTTGTTGGGGTAGGCTTACTTTAACTTTTGAGAAGTAAAAATAAAGATAGAAAGCCAGTTGAGTTGGGCATTATTCCTTACACGACTACAACTCCATAGCATGTTTCCTGTGATGCAGCTCACCCTGGGGGCACGAACAGGGAAATGGTGCTTTGAGGAATATGTCTGTTCATTCTCTGTTCCTGTGGCTCATCAGTGCTGCTCATGCCTTCATTCACCGGCATCCCTAGCTGTCTCTTGACCCTCCTTCTTCATTCCCTCACTCTCAGAGTACCTGAAGCTTTTCCTTCTTCCTCTCTGTATGAAATTGTTTTTATTCTTCCAGGATTGCTTCAGAATGCTTTCCCAAGTCCCTCCATTTATCCACACTTCTGTAGTATTCGTGGCACAAACCACACATTCTTAGTTCAGGAGAGCAGCATCAGCCCTGAGTAATAACAACAAAAGATTTGAGGCATGGCATAGTCTTTTGATACATACCCCACACACACACATACCCACGTGCACACACACACACACACACACACACACACACACACACACACACACACAGACAGACAGACAGACAGAGACACAGAGAGACAGAGATACAGGGAGAGACAGAGACAGAGAACATAGGAAATGGTTTGCTATCTGGTATATTTTCATGCGGAAACGATTGGGAATTTGTCTCCAAATGCTCCTGAGTGCAAGGCCCTGAGTAAGTTTTAGAGGAAGTGGAATAGACCACCCCATGGCATGGCTATTCACTTTTTCCAGCAGCAAGACTCATGTCTCCAGCAGCTATATCTTCTTAATGTCCTCAGGAAAATCAAAGAAGAGAAGTGGACAGAAAACAGCCATGGCCATGTTGTAGGAAGTAACTAGTGCCTCAGCCTACCTGTCCACCCATGGCCATGGTAGAAAGAATGTTGTCAATACCATGATGTCCAGGCTATCTGTCCTTTTCTATGCCCTGATTTACAAAGCTACCAGTTATTGTGCATAATGTAGGTTTCTAAACTTTAGGTGTCTGTATGCCCAGAAGTATGAGGCAGAGTAGAAGAGGAGATGGCATTGTTACCTTTGTGCCACAATGACCACAATACCTGATAGACATACCTTGAAGGGGGAAAGACTTATTTTGTCTTCTGGTTTTCTGTCCATTGTGATGGGGAAGGCATAGAGGAGCAGCTCAGATTGTGGTGGTGGGAGTGTGTAGCAGAGACTACTCACATAACAGCATATCAGCAAGCAGAGAAAGTATGATGGAAACCAGAGGCCAGTTCATGCCTGAGTGGCCCATCCCCAGTCACTACTTCCACATTCCAGGTCCCCTTGCTAAAGGTTCCAAGGTCTCCCAAAACAGTGCCAACTACGTAACAAGAATTCATAACATAGCCAATGGGGGAAATTTCAGATTCAAATCAAAACAGAGAAGTCTTAAAGCCATTGTGGTAGCAGCTGAGGGAATAACAGGAAACAATAGTTTTATTTGCACTCATTATCCTAAATATGATATTTCATTATTTGCAGCTTTACTCTCTATGTGTGCTCTTTTTCTACTCAACTGTTGATGAGCACCAAATTGACTTCGTACTTGGTTGTTGCCAATAGTGTTGCTATAAAAATATATATGTGAGTATCAATATACTATATTGACTCAGAGTCCTTTGGGTATATTCCCAAGAATAATACAGCTGCATCTTATGGTAGTTCTACTTTAGTTTTTTGAAGAACTTCCATATTGGGTAGATTACATTACAGCTAGCCACATACAAGGTTCTCTTTTGGTTTTGGTTTCTGTTCTTCCTGATAGCCATTATATCTGAATGAGTTAGAATATCAATGTAGCTCAATTAGTATTTTCCTGTTAACTAATACTAAACAATTTCCATATGTTTACTGACCATTTATATTTCACCATTTGAGAACAATCTCTTCATTTTATGAGCTCATTTATTGATGAATTGATTTTTTTTGCTAATTAGAGTTTGAATTTTTTATTTATAGTGTGTGAGCATGTGAGCATGCATATCTGCACATGAGTTTGTGTGTGTGAGTGTGTGTGTGTGTGCCACGTGTATGTGTATACATATGCGTGTACCAGGGTGCTTGTGAAAGTCAGATGACAATTCTCAGAAGTCAGTTTTTCTCTTTCACTTTGTGAGTTTTATAGATTTAACAGAGGTCATCCAGCTTGGTGAGAGATACCTTTACTCACTGAGCCATATTGTCAGCCCTAGTATTTAGTTTCTTATGTATTTTAAATAGTAACCCTCTGTCAGGTGTATAGCTAGCAAAGGTTTCCTCAATTCTGTAGGCTGTATTTTTAGTCATTTGTTGCCTTGCTATACAGAATATTTTTGATTTCCTGGGATTCCATTTGTCAGTTCTTAATTTTATTTCCTCAGTGAAATAAAATTAAGGCTGTGACCACAGGTATGCCTTGAAATGCTTTGCCTATGTTTTCGCCCAGTTAGTTCAGGTATTGTGATATCTTCTTCATTGTTCTTTTGCTCCAGATTGGTTTAACTATTGAGGAATTTGTATGCTTCCATCTGAATTTTAGGATTGTTTCTCTTAGTTCTATGAAGAGTGTCATTGTAGTTTTTATATGAATTACCTCGAATCTGTATATTGCTTTCATAATATAACAATGTGTACAATATTAATTCTGCTAATCCGCAAGCATGGGTTATCTTTTTTTTTTTTCATTTTAAAGTTTCCATTGTGGAGGTGCTTTACTTCTTGGGTTAGGGTTATTCTTTTGAAGATGTAGGGAATATGATTGTTTCCTTGATTTCTTTTTATTGTTGGTGTAAGAGTATAGGCTTTTTTATCTTTTATTTTTTTAATCCTGCTACTTTGCTGAAAGATTTTATCTGCTCTAAGGGGTTTCTGATAGACTCTTACAGACTCTTACATATAAAATCATATCATCTGCAAATATGGATGTTTTTGTTTCTTCCTTTCCTAAATATACCCTTTCTGTTTCTCTTTTCTATTACTCTAGCTATAGCTTTGAATGCTATATTGAATGATAAGAGAGAGACTGGGCTCCCTAGCCATCTTCCTGATTTAATAGGAAATGCCCTCCTTTTTCCTCATTTAGTATAATGTTGACTGTAGGTTTGTCTCACATAGCCTTCTTTATTGCAGTGTGTTCCCTTTAGTTTCTTCAAGACTTCTCTCATGAAACGATGTTAGGCTTTGCCAAAAGAATCTTTTCTGTGTACTTTGGGATGATCATATGATCTCCATCCTTGAGTCTATTCGTGTGACATTTTACATTTATTTATTTGTGTATGTTGAATCACCCCTGGAATGAAGCCAGTGTGATCATGGTTAGTAATAATTTGGATGTGTTCATTAACTCAGCTAATGAGTATTTTTCTACAATTTTTGCATCCATAAACTTCAAAGAATTTGGCTTAAATGTTCATGTCTTCTTTCTTTGTCTGGTATTGGTATCAGAGTAATACTGACTTTGTAGACTAAGTTTGGTACAGTCCCTCTCTGTTTTGTGGGATAAGTTGAAGTGTATTAGAGTTGGATTTTCTTTAAGTGTTTAATGGGGCTCTGTATGAATTATTTGGGCCTGGACTCATTTTTTTATTACAGTGCCTTTCTGATTGCTTTACTGTGTCTGGCTTATTTGGGGAGGGGTTGCTTGTATTCTTTTGATTTATGTGTCTAGGAATTGAGTTATTTCTTTTGACTTTAAAATTTTTTGAATATTAATTTTCAGGTATGTTCTAATGAATTTTATTGTATCTTTGTCAATATGTTATTTTATTAAATTTGTTTTTTATCTCTTTTTGTTTTGGCTAGTTATAGTTTGGCTGAGTGTCCATCTTATTTATCTTTTTAAAGAATCAACATTTTATTTCTTTATTCCTCTGTTCTTTTCATTTCCATTTCATTAATTTCTTTCCTGATCTTTATTATTTCTTTCAATGTGCTGATTTTGGCTCTAACTTGTTCTTCTTTTGTTTTAATTTTTTAATGATACTGAGGAGCATCATTAAGTGATTGAGTTTCTGTCCTGTCTGATTATTAACATAGTCATTTGTTTATATATTTTTCTCTTATGACTGCTTTCACTGTAGTTCCCATGCTCTGGAATATTGTGTTTTGTTTTTTTTGATTTTAGGAATGTTTAGATACCCCCTATGATTCCTTTGATGACTTATCCATCATCAATGGTGTCTTTGCAGTCCCTGTTAGTTTGCATGTTTTCTGTAATTTCTCTTCTTCTTAATTTCTACTTTTATTTCATTGTGCTCACACAAAATGCAAGATACAATGTTCTTGTACTTTTTGTGACTTCTTCCATATCCTTCAACATGGTCTGTTTTAGAGACTAGTCTAAGGACTAGGACCACCTAGAAGAATGTGTACTCTACAGTCTTTGGGAAGAACAGTCAGTAGGGATGTTATGTTCAATTGACCTAATTCATTTTTAACTATAATTTGTTGTTGTTACTTTTGTTCATTTTTGGCTTGGATAACATGTCTACGGATGAAACTAGGATGTTGATACCACCCACTATTGTATTAAGATTAGCTTGGGTCTTTATATCCAGTATTTGTTTTATGGAATTGGGTACATCGACGTCCAGAGTATATGTGTTTAGAACTGTTATATCCACTTGTATTTGTTCCCTTAGTAAGTATGCAGTAAACTTTATCTCACCAGATTTTCAGTTGAAATGTACTTTTTTCAATGTCATTGTCCAGAGCCCAACACCCTTGATTGCTCATGTTCACCTTTGCCGCTGACTGTCCATGTCTTACTGGGATGGAGCAGCCTCAGGGCCAGAGTCTGCAGTCTCTGTGTGAATATGTGTGTGCCACTGAGTTCCAGTTCTGCTTAGCACTCATTATGTATCACATGCCTCTCTAGTCTTGCACTCTCGGTGGATGGGGGAGTTTTGGAGTTTGAAGACATGGTTGTAGGGTTTTCTGCTTCTTCTGGCTGAGCAGTTTCCTTTCACACATGCCTTAAAACAATAGGTAGCAATGCAGGTGGTCAGCTCTGTGGCTTTCCTAGCCTTTGCTTCATGCTCCGTGGTCCAAATTTTTGGTTTTGTCTTATTTTTCCTGGTGATTTTTCCTTCTCTCTTTTGTCTGAGAGACAGAGTAGAGGGGGATCCCCAACTTCCTTCACTGTTTGTTCAAAGCTTCAGGGCTGTATTTTGTTGTATTTTATTTGTGGTGACTCAAATAAGAATGGGTTCATAAGCTCGTATTTGTGAATGCTTGTTCACTGGGGAGTAGTGCTACTCGGCAGAGATTAAGGGATGTGGCTTGTTTGAGGAAATTTTGTCACTGGGGGTGAGCTTTGGGGTTTCAAATGTTCAAGCCAACCCAGTATCACTCTCTCTTCCTGTTACTTGCCAATCCAGATGTAGAACTCTTGGCTATTTCTCTAGCACATGTCTACCTGTGTGCTACCATGCTTTCTGCTGCATTGACTAAACCTCTGGACCTGTAAGCAGGTCCCAATTAAATATTTTCCTTTATAAAAGTTAAAATGGTCATGGTGTCTCTTCATAGCAATAGAAACCCTGACTAAGACGGTTACACATCTTTCTCCCTTGTCTTTCCACCCTTCTACCCATTTGAAGCCACAGATAACACATCTCTCAACTTTGTGGGGACACAACAAAGTTTGTCTTGTTTCTACAGTCCCACATCCTTCTCTGCTGTAGTAATTTTGGCTAAATCCATTTTTGTAAATATGATACTTCTCATTTGTTCAATCTAGAACCTGTATTTATACTTAAATTTTCATTTTAAATCTCTTCTCGGGATTGCAGTACAAATACATTACTGGGTGTAAAAATTAAAATAGTAATCACAACACTACTTTCAAGGAGGTAACTGGCAGCATTGTATACTTCTGTGAGGAGTTTTCCATGTCTACTTGAAATTAAAGCTTATGTATTATGTTTTATTCATTGTTACATTGTAACTGCTGATGTATTTTATTAAAAGTTCTTGAGCATCACTATTGTAATCTTTATGGAGTACCCTGATGGAATATGCCATTATTTAACCAGGGTTTCTAATAAAAATGTCTATGCCTTTTAAAATTATGTTTCACAGACAAAAATTCTTCTGAAATGAATAATTTTGAACTTCTTTGTCAAAACATTAATTCCATTAAAATTTCTTAAAATAGAATGACTAGACTGAAGATCATAAACTGTGTGTGTGTGTGTGTTTATATCACATAGCAAAATTGTTTTCCAGAAGGTACTTAATACTTATTCCTAAAAATAAGAAAATCTTGTGTCTCATGGTATCTGTCAGTGTACTTTAAACTGTTTTACTGATTTATAAGCAAAATAGTTTTATCATTAGTGCATGTATATCTGTGCACATACATGTATGTGTGTGAGTTCAGATGAGTGTGTCCATGTGTAGGCCAAAAGTTCACTCTCAACTTTATTTTCTTAAAACAAGAATGCCTCAACCTGACCCTCACTGTTTTGATGGTTGCTGAGATCTGATCTCTGCTCTATATGCCTGCAAAGTGTTCTTACTTCCTGAACCATCTCTCTTTCCCTGTTTTACTATGAAAAGGCTCCATATTTATTGATTATTTGTGTTTTTTTCTGAAAAATATAAAACTCCACCTGCCTCTGTTATATAATAATCATTTAGACAACTGAGGGTGGTGAGCAAAGACTGAGAACAAGGAGGGTGTAGAAGTTGTGGATGTACTCAGCTACTTGTAGAAACAGCTCCAAAACCATTCATGCCACGTGGATAAAATTTTTATTATTAAAAAGAAAACCAAACAGTTTTGACGGAGTATTTAAACAAAACATCTTAGAAAAGAAGGAAAAAAGCCTTACTGATTGACACTCAGAGATGCCAAAGAAAGACGTGGGAAAACTTGGCAACCAATTCCAGATTGGCGACCTATTTCCAGATTGCTTCACAGGTAACAACAATACCCCCCCAACTGTATAGAGCTTGGTCATCATGATGCTTTTTGAAAGTCCTCTGTTGTCATGGAAGCCTATGAATTTGCTCTCTGAGTGACTATCTCCATGGGCAGGACCTTCTCCGAAGATTCCAATAACAAACTGAGGCACTAATCTACCAAAGTCCACTCTGGGGAAGCAATGAGTTTATTAGGCTCCCTTAAAAGGTGAGGATGAGAGTTTTCTTACAGGGATGGAGTGTTCCTCCCTTCAACCAGCATGGATAAGGGCTTCCCCATAGCTGCATACATGGAGCCCCTCCCTTAGTCTGTCCTGCCCTATGTACTCTAACTCCTCCCCAAGGCCACATGCAATTAAGCAATGTTGCTTAGTAGGGCAGTAGGGATGCTGGGTGCTTGGATGAGGGTCCTCTGATCACCCCTACTCTTCTATGAGGGCTTACAAACCATCAGCAATGCTTGGCTTGAGGATAGTCCAGATGTCAGAGTTTGCCTTTTGGTGTCATTTGTTCTGTTGTCTCCTGAATACTAATTCACTGAAAAGCCCATATGTATATGTGTTTGGCAGAGAGGGGGATCTTAGCTACAGCTTAAAAGGAAAACCTGTAAGATTCTCTTCTTTCAAACAGAGTTATACCATAATGATGGCAACTGCCATTTATTGTCGAGTTCCATCTAATTTAACTCACTCACATATTGCTAATATCTGGTTCTTATCTAAATGACACTGACCCAACCAAGTACTTCGTCATAGATAAGATTTCTGCTTTTTAAGTAAAGTTCCACTAAGTTATAAATAGGTAATGATTCTGAACTCTGGTTTACAGGCAAAATAATTTAATGAGGCCTCAGATTACTTTGTGTGGCTTCGTTAATGTAAATGAGTAATGTGTATTGATTTTTCACAGCTTAAAAATCTCTTTGTTCATCTTCTGCTAGAAAGTCTGTTAAAGAATTATTAATGATGGCATAATTGCTTTAAGATCTATGCCCTAATTAAAACAGTAAATTCTTTATTACATCTTTATTTTAATTAGGTGTACAGAAAGACAATAATTTTTACAAGAATTGCTGTGTAAAATAAAATTACCTCATTTAGAAATGCTTCAAGAAGCCAGTGGGTGTACTACTTGGAGAAACTTAGAGACAAAGCATTTGCGGGCCTGACTTCCCAGCCCTGGTTGGAAGAAGTAAAGTGGAATAAAATGTGTTAGGCTTCGATGCATAAGTCACCTGTGCCAGTAAACCCATGCTTATACTGAGAAAAAAAAATCCAATTGATAAAGGAAAGAAGAAATTTTAAGTCTGAAATGTTGTATTAAAGACAAGGAGAAAAATAAATCTATTGTCACAAAAGTTACGTCCAATTTCTGTCCCTTTATTTTGTATTTGTGTTGGGTTCCCTTTCTTCACTCTGTGAGATGCTGTGTTTGCCTGATTTATCCTGGGTTGTATGCTGGGTTGTATGAACAGGAAAAGCCTCATCCAGGATCAACAACAACCTTCTGGATCTCATGTCTCTTATATCTATTGTTTCTACCTGGTGTGTACATGTGCATGTGTGTATGTATATATGTGTACATATATGTGTGCGTGTGTGTGCATGTATGTGTGTGCATGTATGTGTGCACGCATGTGTATATGCGTGTGCATGTGCGTACATGTGTGCATGTGTGTGCATGTATATGTGTGCATGTGTTTGTGTGTGCATGTGAGTGTGCATGTATATATGTGCATGTGTTTGTGTGTGTTTGTGCATGCATGTGTGTGTGTGTGTGCATGTGTGTGTGTGTGTGTGTGTGTGTGTGTGTATTCCAATAGGGGAGTGCCTATGGAGGTTGCTCCACTGTCCTTCCTCAGTGCCCATCTAATTTCATTAGCCTGGAACTCACCAACAAGACTAGCAAGCCCCAGGATCTGCTTCTGTCTGTCTACTCAGAGCTGAGATCACAGGTGTGCACCCACCTTGTCTGGCATTTTTAACATGGTCCTAGAAATCAAACTCAGGCCCTTGCATGAGCAAGGTAAGCACTTTAGCAACTGAGCTATCAACACGGGGTTTGTCTTTTTGTTTTGTTTTGTTTTTGTCTTTAATTAATATGTGCAATTAATTGAAACAATGATGCTCCTTTGTGGACTATGATCACTTGGAGGAGGGAGATAGGTAAATAGGAGCATGTGGACCTCATGCGAGCAATTAGTGGGTACATTTACATTTCTGATTCAGTACTCAGAACCAATGAAACCAGAAAGTTCCATCATATGCACAGGGAAACTGGAGCTTAGGAATCTGATAGACTGGACCATCTAAACCATGAGAGCCAATTCAAGACTCCAGTCTTACAGCAGCCTTCTGTCTTGCCCACAAATAGCTCCACACTCCTTACTGAGACATTGTCTGCAAGTCCCTAGCTAACTGACAGTCCCATCCTCTGCCAGGATTTATCACCTGGGAAATAAATGAACTTCAAAAGGTGTAGATATACATCTGTGCTCTCTTGTAGACAGCTATCTTTTGTGAAGCAGATGTACTTTTTAATTATCTTCCATTACCTTGGAACTTGAACCAAAGGCAGGTTTTGCAGACAGTTAATTTTCTTTAATTGGGTAACAATAAAAGGCAATACTGTGTGTTGAGTGTGTGTAGTAGTTAGGCACCTTCTGAGGCATTTTTCACATAGTAACATACTCCCATCTCTCAGCTGCCAGTTTTACTGATGAGCATGCTGGGATATAGAAACAATTTGCCCATAGGAACAAGTAATTAAATAGCTAGTTAATGGTAGAACCAGGCTATGAACCCAGGCAGTTCTTTGTTGACAATTTGGCTATCCAATTTCTTTAATGGCAAATATTTTCAGTGCCTGTTAAGTGTGTTCACGTCCATGCCAAGTGCAGACCACTTTCAATTCTAAGCAGTTACTAAAATGTGTGTGTTAGGGACCAGAAGTGAGATGCATCCCTAGTCAGCAGTCAGATAGGAAGAAGGGCCACAAATACATAAGAAAGATGGTGAGTCTCTACCTTCTTCCTCACTCTTAACCAGAGACAAAAACCTAAAGGCCTGGTGGGTTTTTTTCTGCTACCAGTAGGCTTTCCTGTCTGTGGATTAACTGGACAAGAACTGCACAATTTTACCTCAAAATTGAGGACATATTGGCCTCCCTGTCTCTGTTTGAACTGGCAAACCCTCAGTTATGGAAGGAAGGGAGACTCCTTGGAGACACTGAGAACCTCTAGTCCTCAGAGAGAAACTGGATTCCAGCCTTCTGAGTCCCCATCTGCAGACTCTCTTCCTCTCTGCGTGCCTTGTGTGTGCATATTTCTTCATCCCTAATAAATACCTTTCTGCACTGGTTGATTCTGTCTGCTGTGTAAGAGTTCTCACTGCTACTTGTTATGCTCAAGAATTTTCCTGCATTTCAGTTCTTTAACTGACAGAGAAAAGTAGCAGAGAAAAGTAGCCAGATCAAGACTCTTAGATTCTGTGGGCTCTTACATCCTGAGCCATTGTTGTTTGATGAAAGGGAAGAATCCTTCTATGATTTTACATTATTTAGATCAATGTCTCTCGACCTTCCTAATGCTGGGACCCTGTAATACCATTCCTCATGTTTTAATGACCCCACCACCACCATAAAATTGTTTCCTACTTCATAACTATAATTTTGTTACTATTATGTATCATAATGCAAATATCAAATATTCAGGATATCTGATCTGGGAACCCCAAAAGGGTCATGATCCACATGTTGAGAACCCTTGGCTTGGAATTTAATCTGGCGAAGAAAGAAATTGCTTGGGAGAATGAGCAGATGAGAACAGTGGTAAGGAGAACATTAGAAGCCGTGGTCTCAGGGAAGATGAAGTGTGTTTGGTGTTTGTGTTTTCTTAGACATTATAGATCTGATCAATCATGTTTTCCAACATTCAGGATAAAGAAAGAAAGATGCAGTTGTGAATTGTGTGCCAGAGTGCCTGGCTTCATCTATCTGAAGTCTGTAACATTAAATCACTGGTCAGTGTTGACTGCAAGGTTTCTGAACCACATTCAGTTCTTGTGTGGAGTAGTAAAACAAGGCTGAAGCAGGAGACAGTGGTAGGTCACAATTTGCACTGTACATATTTACTTGAGGTAAATGATCTGCTTGGCATTTTTGCTGAAAATCATTATTTCTAATTTTTTAATGCCGTGCTCTAAGTCTTTCATTTCCTAAAGTATAACAAGATAGGGTATTTGTGTCAATAACTCTGTTCCTCCCACACAGCCTTAACTGGCACTGAAGGTATGTGCACCTCACAGCAGTGTGGTGTGAGAGAAGGTAGCTCACTAACTCACTGGAGCACAGTGCCAGTCCAGAAACAAATAATGTTCAGTTGGTACTGACGTACACTAGCTTGGGTTTCCGTGTGTTGCTTTATCATTTATGTCAACCAAACCCCAGCAGTCATTTGTCCCACACCCTTCTCATAGATCAGATGACAGAGGTAGAGAATAACAAGCAAACAACCTAACTGTGACACAAATGCTGAAGGTCATTTGGGGCCAGTTCAAATTACCAAGTTTGATGGAATCATAGGCTATTTAGTGCAGTGATTATGGGAATAGACTGATGAACTCAGTCCTGGTATTTGCTGTGTTTGATGGCTGTTAACTTATGAGTCATTGTGATCTAAAATTTTCCTCAAGAATAATGTGATGAAAGTAATTTTTTTTAAATTTTAATAATAAGTTGGCCTAGAAGTTTAAAAGTAGTAAAAAATAAACTTATATATGAATTTGATTTTCAGTCTAATGTGTCTATATATCTTATTCCAGACTCGTTCTTACATGATAAGTTAGTATACCCCTCACTGTGTATTCAAAGTAATTTAAATAGAAATTTATGTGAAACATAATTATAGGTATAGGGAGGGGGCCCAGATGTTTAACATTCCATAGTTAAATTTCAGGGATTTTGTTTGTTTGGGGTTTTTTGCTTGTTTCTTTGGTTTTTAGATTACCTGTTGGGTTGGATTATTTAGCACTCTGCTTTCTGTCTTCAAAAGGGAAGGGGGAGACAAGATTTGACTTACTAAAATTCCGAGTCTCTCTTTGAAATATTTAGCAATGTATAAACACAGCAACCATGTAAACAATCAAATGCACAGCTCCAGCCATGTGCACCAGTCAATCATTCAATCGTTCCGTATAGCAAGCTGGGGTTCTGCTTTCTATGTTATAGGATACTTTATAATGTAGAAAAACAAAGCTAAATACAAATCACTGATTGCATTAGTGACATCATTCTCCTTGCAAGCCAAAATGATTAAGAAACAGGACTAGAGTCCCTAGCACTTTTTACTTGAAGTCTTAATCTATTTATATTCAAAAATAATAATTATAACTGTAATTATCTCTCCTACATAGAAATCAACATACTGTGCTGTTTATTAATATGAACATGTTTACATATTTAAACACTTTATTAAAACATATATATTTTATTGTTGTCTAATAATACATAATGAATTGAAATGACCAGACTTTGGGAGAACAACGTACCCTTTCTGGTGCATAAGTTCATAAGTCATAAAGTATAAGCAGATAGAGGTGATGTTATGCAAATGAGCCAGAATGTGTAGCCATGAATTGTTAATGACCACTGAAAAGAAACCATTTTATTTTGAATGTCAAAAGCATTTCTATGCCAGAAGACGACAGTGTCTAAATTTATCACTAACATTCACAGGTATAATGGAAATTTCAGTGTTGAATAATACCGAGAGAAGAATGTGGAAGGGAAAGTGGCCTTTAGCAGAAAAGCAGGCTGGAGACAGCACAGCAGGCACTGGCATAGGATGGGCAGGGACTGCCAGAGTGAAGGACATCTCCTTAGACACCAGTGAGAAGCAAGACTGAGGTGAGATTCAGCCGCATTCTGGATACTCCCTGGCCATGTTGGGTTAGTTGTACAAAAGAAGGCAGGTCCATAATCAACTGGGAGTTAGTACCAATGAGATAAATATTTAAATAGGATGGTATTGACATGGTAGATGGTACTTTAACCTGAAAGTTATTAGGAACAATTTTAATTGGAACATTAGCTTGCTTTATACTCACACTCTACCTCCCAATGTGTGTATACTTTGACCTTGTCACACATTTCATAGAGAGACTTGCTATCCCTGAAGCCACTGGCTGGTGACAGCACTGAATTATATCTGGGAAGGTTTCTCCACAGACAAGAAGCCTGACCTCAGCATTATGAATCTGATGGCAACCCCAGAATATATATCCCTAAGTTTAATTCCACACCCTTCTCAAGTGTTTCCCCTGGAGCCCTCCATAGATAGCCATCTCACTGACTGGCAAGAAGTGGATACAAAGTTGTTCCTAGAAGAGGAAAACCTTGACCATTCATAGATTCCTATTATTATCTGATAGTGAAATAGATTCCCACCAATCACAGAGTGGCTTAGAACCCTGAGAAAGTAGGAAGTACATATAACCTCATGGAGCTGGAAAGTGCTGAACTCCATGAGAAACCCACCATGGGGATGTTACTACAGACAGGCTATGTGGAATGAGGGAAGCACAGATGACTGCTTCCTGTGCACTGGGTCGCCTGTCTCCTGGGGAAAGATTTGAACAAGTGCACATGAGGACACCAAGCCTCTGGCAATCCCAGAGAGCTGTTGACCTCCTCAAGAGCTGAAAGCTTTAGTCCTAGTATTCAGGGCCTTGGTGGCTGTTCTTGGCACAGGATCTAGTGACCACATAGATTCCTCACCTGGCGGGGGTGGGGAGGAAGTCTTTACTTGTCTCTGTGCCCTTAGTTTTGGAGATCCTTCTCGAAGAGAACTTGCAAATTCCAACAGAGAAGCTCTGAGTTTCCAAGGTGGATGGCACAGCTGCAAAGTGAATGGCCATCTCCCAGGTTCCCACTGCTATCCTATGGAGATGAGCTACTGGCTGGTGGAATGGTGGTCACAATTGAAGGAGCAAATACTCTGGCCTAAGTTTTACAGAAAAGCTTTTGGGTTGACGAGACCACCTGTAGAAGGAGTTTCAGCTCCTCCAGCCCTGCTGCTGTTTTGCCCCAAATAAGCACACTAAGTCAAATTAACTATTAACTGTTTGGCCCATAGCTTAGGCTTCTTATTGGTTAGCTCTCTGTTAATTATTAAACAATTTCTATTAATATAAGTATTTTAATATGATCTTATCTTACTGGAGAAGGGTCTGGACCTTCCTCCACTACATGGCATCTCTTCCTGGCAGCCTCTCTCTGCCTCTCTGTCCCCAGAATTCTCCTTATCTGGTAGCCCTGCCTATACTTCCTGCCTGGCTACTGTACAATCAGTGTTTTATTCAGCAACCAATTATAGAAACATATATACAGAAGAACATCCTCTATCAGCCACTCTATCTGGAGACTTTGTCAGAGTTTGGCTTCTGAAACAAGACAGAACAGAGATCAGGTGTGGTCTCCATGTCTGAAATCGCTTCCCCTCTGTCTTACATGCACACAGGTCCAGTTTGTCATCTCCTCAGTCACAGCTTACACACACACACCCTCCCTCTATCCCTCAAAATTAAATTCTGTTGCATGTTTTTCCATCCCTTTGGCACTTTTGAGGTCTTTATGCTTCAGCTAATTCTTATTTGTTAAATTGTTTTTCTATAGTTGACATATCATACTAGATATTTGGGAAACAAAGTATAGACTGCTATCATACATTCATGATGTCAAATATATGTATAAGGAATTCAAAGTAGTATGTCTGGTTAAATAAAGCTCCTGAAAACTATAATTTTGAAAGAGTTTCATCTGTATAGAGAAGAAATTTAAGGAGTTTGTACTTGCCTGGCATGCCATCCTCAAAACTGCATAAAATCTGATGTGGTGGCAATCTGTTATCCCAGCACTGGGAAGTGGAGGCATAAGGATCAGTAGCAAAATTACAGTTATGAAGTAGGAACAAAAATAATTTTATGGTTTGGGGTCACCACAAAGTGAGGAACTGTATTAAAGGGGTGCAGTATTAGGAATGTTGAGAACCACTGGTCTAGATTAAGAGGAGGATGAAGGCACAAAAGGAAGGTTATGTCTACATCCTCAAAGTTTAGAGAAGAACCTAGGCCAAGGCATCAGAACGTTCCTTTTTTCATGCAATAAAAGTCTCCCCTCAAGAGTGGCAGAAAGGGGCCTCAGGGCAGTTTCATCTGGTTATTACTTAGACATCTCATTTAGTGATAAGTGACAGTGAGCTAAACAGGAAAGATGTTTGTTTTCTCTCCCATAGCAGGGGATCAGCAGGCAGCTACTGCCACAGGCCCAAGACATTAGGAGTACCCCAGCATTTTCTTTTCTCAACTCTTTCTGTTTTAGTATGTAGCTTTGATTTTCCAGACCATAATCATAATATGGTTCCTAAAATTTATCTGTCAAATCCAGTTTCCAAGTCAGAAGTGTGAATGTAAGAAGTGTGGTGGTTAGTATTGATTATCAACTTGACAGGCGTTAGAATCTTGTAAGAATGAGCCTCTGGGCATCACTGTAAGGGCTCGTCTAGGTCATGTCAGCCTCTGGGCATGCCCATGAGGCAGTAGCTAGATTGGTTTAAATGAGATATCTCAGGGGCCAAACTTATTATGTGGTATTTCTTTTTCAAATAAAATCTGTGAGCAAAATTAAATGAAACAACGTAAGGGATAGACTAGGAAGTTGCATGACTCCTAGTTCATGCACCCAGAGAAAGCGGAGGTCTCTTAGGGGTAGAAGAAGGCATGTGGGAATGGAAGTTGGAAGGTAGTGCACGGAAAAATGCCTCGGCACTCTTCCTATAGAACCTCTGGTGCGGCCTCAGTGTGACACACTGAAACACTATACTGTGGCTGACATTCAGACATTGCTGCTGTAATATCTGCTCAACTGTATGTTCAGAAACCTCAAGTTGCATTTTATGTGCACACTCAAAGTACATCGCTTTTGTACATTCCTCTCTTAGGGAAAAATAGTGGCCTGGGAGCAAACTTGTTGATTCATTGAGAAACTCATTGAGTGCATTTGAGAAATTTTTATTTTAAAACAGTTTATTTTAGAAGCCCTGGTTTCAGCATTTAAAGACACCATCCTTTGGTAAGGGATAAGAACATTTCTCTGTGAGTATAAGGGTGAGTATTTAGAATTTATAGTTGGAAATTATATTGGTTCAGGAAAATGGCAGAGGTAGGTTCTCATCTTGGATCTGTAAGTCCTTCATGGGTAGTTGACTAGGTTAACAATACCAAGCATGAATTCTCTCCTGTTGAGCAGACCTTAAGTCCAATTAGTCAGGTGTTGATTACTCCCCAAGACAAAAAATATCACAGTTGCACCACTGGGGATATCTTGGCTGGCCAGTCATCACTGTGGTCGTGTTTTACAGCTGGATAAGGCTACTGATTATTTTTCCCCAGTTGCAGCTTGCACACACTTTCAGATACTATGAGAACTAGCCTTCAGGCAGAAGGCCTTCAGGTCCCTTTTAGCTAGAGCACTCCAAGTAGTATGTCTGAAGAGCATGGTGACTTCAGCAATAGGGACTTAACTTCCAGTTATGAGAGGCAAACAAAGGCAATGACAATATCTTGTGTCTGAGGAGTCTTCTGCACCCCCTGACCAACAACTCACAGGGAGGTTTCCCATACCTAGCACTGGCATTTTTGTAAGATAGTTTATGGCTCTTGTAGGGAGCATTATCATGCCATGTGGCATAACTACATTTAATCTAACATTCACACAAGCATACATACACAATAAAGCTAAAAAAATGTTTCCCTATGGTTCCTTATCCTTAGTGTTATTTATCACTCCTCCTGTTATTCATCCCTCTCCCTCTCTATTACTGTCCTTCCCTTTCCCAATTAAGTCCCCCCTCCCCATTTTCTCATCTTCCCCTTTAGAGCCTATTAAAGTGATACACAATTGGTCAAAATGAAGAGAATAAGTGATGGTGGGGTGCTGAACTCTGATACATCTACAATACAGGTCCTATACCTAAAGCCTGGAACATCAAAGAAGAGGGGGCAGAGGACCAGGGTATCATAGTGTCTTCTAAACATGGCAAGTAAGCTGCATCTGTGAAATCTCAACAACATATCAGCCTAAACAAGACTCATATAAGGATAATACCAGTGTTCTTAGCAACATGGATGGGGGAAATTTCACAAGCTCCTATCCCTAGATGAAGAGCTATAGGAAATAAGTGGTTGACAGAGGGAGAATCAGTTTTTCCAGGGATGAGGCTATCATAGATTATTAAATCCCAAGTGGTCATCCATAACAGATATACATAAGAACAATGCTAAATGGACTAAGTATGTTGTGATTATATATACATATGTGTATGCTTATCTACATATGGTTGCAACAATAACTAGAAAAGAGGTCATGAATGTGAGAGGGAGTGGAGGGCACTGAAGGAATCAGAGGGGAGCAAGAAAGAGGTGGAAAGATGGAATTTCATCCTCTGTCAAAAATATTCTTGTTTTCTCATTAGAACAAATATTGGCAGCAAAGAAAACTTACATATAGACAAGTATAACTCCTTATAATTTTATCTCATCACAAAATCTCATAAAAACCTAAGTAAATGGGTAGTTTGTTTTAGAGAAATATGTAAAGATTAATGTGGAGCAAAACAATGATATAGCAACAACCAACATCACAACAGGAAGCAGCAATACAACTCAATTCTGTATCCAGAAGGGTTTGTTTAGAAAGGAACTGTATACACAGGCATGAGAAGAAACTATGGAGCCATAGCAGGTGTAGACCAAGTCATGGAGCCTGAATAAAACAAAGGTAGAAGGATGTGGGTCTCGCAAGAGGGTTCATCCTGACAACCTGAGTGCTGTCCATAGCAGCGGGATGTGATGGCTTCTGTTTGTAACCCTAGCATTCTGAAATGAGAGGGGATGAAAGGCAGAGACAGAGGAATCAACTAAAAGCTTGCAAACACACATAGCACAGCAGTAAAAAGTACAAGAGAAACCCTGTGTCAACACAGGAGGAGGAAATCAACCCTGGAAATTGTCCCGTGACCTTCACGTGCACATACGTGTGTGTGTGTGTGTGTGTGTGTGTGTGTGTGTGTGTGTGTGTGTGTTGTGTATGCTTTAAATCTCTGCTTTGAAATGTAGAGAGTTGTTAGCAAAAGCTGAAGGAGAGGCGTGTAAAGGCAAATTGATCTCTACTAGCAGTGACTTAAAGACAAAGGACACAGTCAGTTTCAAAGACATAAAATGGTAACCTCAAAACATGAGAGGCCAGAGAATAAATACACTCACCCCATCCTTTGTCTGAAGTGTCAGTTTGCACTGTTTCAGTCAAATGTAACAGAAGAATTAGTTACTTTTCTATTGCTGTGATGAAAGAGTATGACCAAGTAAACTTATAGAAGGATTGTATAATTGGGTTTACAGTTCTAGGGGAGATAAGAGACATAGCAGGGAAGCAGCAGGCATGATAGCTGCAGTGGCAAACTGGGGGTTGAACTGCCAGCAGAGTGCAAAGGGCCTGTACTAAGAATGTTGGGAAGTTTTGACCTCCAAGTCTGCCCCCAGTAACTTCTTCTATCAAGGCCATACCTCCTAAACCTTCCCAAACAATGCCAACTGGGGACCAAGTAATCAAAATCTGAGCCTATGGTGTACATTCTCATCCAGAAATCAGCACACCTTTCATACATTTTGAGAGCCTTCTCATCAGCATAATGAAATCTTGTGCCATTTTGCTCCATCCCCTACTTCCATGTGACAACCCTGTATGCAACACCTTCTCAACAGTAACTTGGTAGCTATCTTGGTTTTCAGATAGACTGTCATAGTATCAGTGTATGTCTTCAAGTAAGCATTGTGTTTCATAGTAAAAGACACAGAGTGTGAGAGCTGTGATGCCGGCAGTTTGGGTTTATCCAGAGGAAGCCTGTGTGGTCTGTTTAGTTGAAAAGACAGACCTTCTCAACTCAGGAAAGAAATAAATTATACAGAAGGCACTGAGATATATGGTTAAGTCCTCTGCTTGTAGAACTAGAGAAATCCATGCCAGTTTTGTTATCAGATCTCAAATGGCAAGTCATAGCACATGTATATGTTTAGTGGAGATGGAAAATGGCTTAAGCTATGTGGTTATATGATGTTTTTCTGTCCGCTTAGTGGCTGCACGTGAATCTATTGATATTTTAATTATCATCTGTAGCCCCACAACACTGCAATCAGTGCCCTGGCCACTGGAATGTCTTCTGTCTCACAGCCCCAACTCTGCTGCAACCTTGATATGTAGGTTTAAATTAAGTCTCTATTGTTCTATTTATCAATAATTCTCAGGAATCAAAGGCTGGGGTGAAACCTTCCAGCTTGGGGAGGTTGAGTAGCAAATAGCTGACCTTGTTTTTTGGCCAGAGACACTGCAAGAGTTGTGTCTCTTCCCTATTCCCAGAGCCAAAAGGAAGCTCAAACTCTAGTCCCCTCCCTTTCCTTTCTGTATGTCTTCTCTATCCATATTGCTGGCTTCTCTATGATTACTTTCTGTCAACTAATTGCTAACTTGGCCTCGTGACCCAAGGTTGATTTTGTTTAATTAACACAAACACAAACTTGGGAGCTCACAGTGTGATTAAATATCCCAGTTTTGTACTGTGTGTGGCTTCAAGTATCTACCAGGGATCCTGGACCATATCCTCTTTGGAGAAGTGGGTGTTCTACCACCCCCTGTTTTTTTTTTCTTGTTGAGGCTTCCACTGGACAAATGGCAGCCAATGGCAGACTGCATGCTTCAAGCAGATCGGTACTAGGGCAGAAATCAGGTTGAACAAAGGTGTGGGCCTGGGTGGATAAACAGAAGACAAGATAGCCCCTTCAAGTTAGGGATACGTTCATCTACAATGTGCAGTCCTCAGTGTCTTGAGAGGCTAAGTGCTCTTCGTTGGGTGATATGTAATACCATGCTCTATTTGTCTACATTATAGATCTCCTGGTGTCAACAGGAATAGTTCACAATGTCTACCTTCCCAGAAATCACCTACAAAAGCTAATTAACAGAGCACCCTTGTTAACACATGCAGATTTGGCATTATTAGTCTAATTAAAAGGATTTTAACAGTCTCTCCTCTCCCTACCAATTCCTGTATGTCCCAGTGAAAGTAAATTAAACCATTAATCAAAGTGGCAAAAATGATAGACGGTGCTGGATATGGCAGAGCTGAGAAGAGACTAACAGCTCTCATTATGTTTAATTTTGTTCCTCAGTAAAGGATAATAAATTCCAGTTGTAACATCACAATAAAATATTTAATTATTCAAGAGCAGGGTAAGGAAGGTTATAATTAGCTCCTTATTATGTATCTTCATTTAGGTAGCAAAAGATGCAGTCTAGTAGCCCAACCAGTCTTAAGCCACAGATTTGAAAGGAAATATCAATCACTTCATCAGCATGAAGAAATCCTCTCTATATAGAGTTGATCTTTGAATGTAGGTACATGGTGACTTGGGTGGGGGGCCCATTCAGTATTTTTCTAGTTAACAGGTCTCTGTTGAGTCCCAGGTACTTGTTAAGTGGAATCTGGACAATGGAGACCCAACTGTGAATATTTGATGCTTAATCTTGACACTGTTATGTGTGTCTCTGGGGGTTTTACCAGAGGACAACATGCATGTAAACATCTGAGTGGGAAGACCTACCCTGAGTGTTAGTTGTTCTGTCAAATAGGTTAAGGGACTACATGGAATAAAAGTAGCCAAAGGAAAAGCCAACCAGTTCATACAGGTTCCATTCTTCATGAGTCTAAAGCTGCTGGTATCACCATTGGCATCATACACCAGCCCCTTCAGCCTCACCATGAAGCTTCACACCAGTGACTCCTTGGAGATTCTGGGTCTTCAATATTGGAGTGGAATTGTGTCAATGGTTTACCTTGTTTTAAAGATTCCAGCATTATGAACTGAACACTTTAGGGGTTCCCTGTATCTTCCAGGATGTAGATATCCATGACTGGGTTCCTCAACTTCCAACTGGATAAGCAAGTCCAATAAACTACCCCCATACATACACTGATTTTTTTTTCTTGTGGTGGCTAATATTATTTACAAGATTTAGAATTACCATGAATACACCCTTCTAGTCATGTCTGTGTTTCCAGGTGATTTTAACTGATATAGGAAGACCCCACCCTGAACACATGGATGATAACATTTCATGGGCAGTAATCCCATGAAAAAAAGGAGGAAGTGAGCTGAGTGTGCGTTTATTTTCCTTTGCTTTCTGACAGTAAATGCAGTGTGGCTAGCTGCCTCACAATCCTTCTGCCATGAATTCCCTACCATGATTTACTTGCCCAGCTTTCTAAAAGTTCTGCTCCCTCCCTGACAGATATTCACTTAACTTTTCTTCTTATCATTTTCTCTGGCAAAGACTGGCCTGTCTTGACAGCACTGTTCTATGGAGGTTTCCTGGACCTGTTATGCTATTTTCTTCCTATTCTCCACTTTTAGCACTGCCCAATGGTCTGTTGCTTTCTTCTGTACCTGTTATCTATCTCTGAACTCATGCTTAGTGTGATGTAAATTCTGCAAGAGAAATCACTTTTCTTTCTTCTTTTTTTGAAAAACCTATATTGTAATATGTATTTACATAACAAGTTCTCAATATGTTTCTGTGACTAAAAATGATCATATTTTCTAAACATGATGGTAGCAATAACTGCCATGGCATATGTCTTCCTGAAAACTAGTCAGATCCCCATAAAAAGATGGAGACAAATTCTCTGCCTTTTGGTGGCCAGTAGTATAGGATTGACATGATGTTACATAACTTCAGAGGCTGGCCATGACAGATGGAATGCTTTGCCTTCAGTGTCCTGGTAGATCCATGTTCAGAGACTCTGGAACTACCTGAGGATGAGTGGGATGACGCAACTTCTAGCCATTCCATTCCTACATTTTCCTAGAGCAAAGGAATAAAGTGCAAGTTATTGCTTCTAGTCTGGTTCAGAATAGATGCAAAATGCAATCAAGATGAAACCTGAGCTGCAGATTTGTGTGTCTAAGTAAAACTCAAATATTTAATAAACATCTATCAATGTCTCAAATATAGTACAGACTCATTTTCACTTTGATCCTGTATGTCCTCCAGAGGAGTGTAGACACTGTACCTCAATAGAAGCTATTCCCTGTAACAAGTGTGTTAAAGTACCCAAGGTAACTTCTAAAGATACGCGTTTGGGGAGCTGGCTCGGTGATTAAGAGCACTCACTGCTCTTGCAAAGGACCTAGATTCAGTTCCCATCACCCACAGGATAGATTACAGCCATCTGTCACTGCAGTCCTGAAGGATCTAACACCCTCTTTTACACTGCATACATGCAGTACATTTGCATAAATGCAGGCAAAACACCTATACATATAAAAATAAATTTTAAAGAAAGAGGTAAGAGGTTTATTTGGACACACAGATTTTTAGTTCATAGTCACATGAACTAAACGTTAGTTTATTTTGAGACTAAAGGAGGGCAGCATGTTACAATGGGTGAATCAACACAGTTCATCTCATGGATAGGATGGGAAAGAGATGCCAGAGTCTCATAATCCACCTCAAGAATTTTCCCTCGGTGACCTAAAGCTGTCTTCTAGGCCACACCTCTTAATGACTCTACCTGTTCCCACTGGCACCACCCTTAGCACCTGAGCCTTCAGAGACATTGCAGAACCAAAATTAACACCAAGTCAAGGTAGTTGTTGCTATGTATTTACAGTGTTCTCTCCTGCTAACTGTGGCTTCACAATCCTTTACAAGCCCCCAAGTGTTTGCCATGTCAATCTTAAGGAGATCTCCACACAACATCCCGTAAGGCCATCACTAAGTATCCTTACACCTCACCTCTGGCAGGTGATTATCTAGGATTTCTATGGAATGAGAGTGAGTGTGAGGATTTTACAAGCTGAAAACAATTGTTTTTTTTCTTTGAACTCCTTAAATTGTGTAAGGGCATCTCTTCCCAAGTGTAGGCAGAGTTTCCCTGTCCCAGAGCTGCTCTAAAATAAACAATCAGTGGCTTAATATCAATTACAAATGCCCAGCTGATAGCTCAGGCTTGTTACTAGCTAACTCTTACACTTAAATTAACCAACATTTCTTATTTATGTTTTGCCACATGGCTTGGTACTCTTTCTCAGTACAGCATGTCCATCTTGTTCTCTTTGCATCTGCTGGCAACTCTCTTACTCTGCCCCTCTTCATCCCAGTATCCTCAGTTTAATTGTCCCACCTAACTTTATCCTGCCTTGCTATGGGCCAATCAGCTTCTTTATTAACCAATAAGAGTAATACATATTCACAGTGTAAGAAAGATTATTCCACAGCCCACAAGTCTTACTGAAGCATTAGTATTCTTACAGTTACTATAACTTTGTACTGGTTGATAAGTAATCATGGGGTTGTCTATTGTTAAGGCATTTCTATTGTTAAGGTATCTGTTAGGGTATTTGCTATGTTATGAAAGTCTTGGGATGTGTTGGAAACTGTTTCTGATTGGCTATATATTCCTCGGTACTGAATCATTGGTGGCAGGTGGTTTTTGTTCTTTCAGAGTTGTGTCATTGCTTTGGGGGTTTTGTGTTTGTGATTGCTTTCTGATTTGTTTTTACTGTGCTGAACATTAAACTCGGTATCTTACATCTTCTAGGCAAGCACTCAACCCCAGAACTATACTCCAGTCCATATTTGTATCCTTCTTTGTGTCATCTTTGTCCATGCCCATGAGTGCCATTCTTAGCTAGAAAATAGATAAACTTTGCTATTATTCACTGGAGCCAAACCAAGGCAGTTTTGGTGCTTTTGGCTAACAGCATTTATTTGTAATACAAACACAGTTTTACCGGGTAGTCTTTCCCAGTTCCCTACATGGATAATGGTCAGTCTTGCAAAATTGCTATAATGGTTGGAAAGTATTAGAGATATCTATTATTTTGTATAATATTATTGTTTTGCAGCAACTTTAACTATTCTGATTATACCAAATCTCCTTGAGGGCAGAACCATTTCTGACTCATCTTTGTGTTCCCCATAATGCTTAATAAAATACCCTTCCTTATAGAAAATTTAGCAGATTCAAAATGTGGCTATTCAAATCTACTTCAAATTTTTTCTAGCACACTCACTACTCAGGCATATGTATATACCCGCCCCCCACCACCACCACACACACCTCTTGTCCTTTTGGAACAAGAGAAAATAACATCTATGAGAGCATTCTGGCTAGTGATCTATGCCTCTCAAGGCCGGAATGAACTAAATCAGTTATTCACAGCAAGTGGTTTTTGCATGTGGAGAGGAGACAGATTATTTTTCTCAAAAAAAAAAAAATGGAGGTATTGCAACTGGCACTCAGAGCCAAGGGTCCAAGAAAATTAAGCATACTGAAATGTGGGAATAGTATTATGAAAGATTATCCTGTTGGCAAACATGTCCTCATCAAGGATGCCACCAGACTGTCTAGCTTATTCTCGATAGACAGCTTCATGATGTCACTTACTCTGCACGAGGAACTGACTGTAAGATCTTCCCACAAGTGATTCTCCAAGATTAGTTTATGGCAATCATCAGGAATATGGATTCATATGAAGATCTCAGGGCTCTATCCATAGAGTTTTGCAATCAGTGGCTATGAGTGATGTTGAGATCACATTGTATTTTACTCACAAAGATGCTGCTCCTGCTGCTTGCTGCTTGCTGCTGCTGCTAAGTCCACATTTTCAGGACAACTGATTTGTCAATTTCATGGCTAATACTATCTATACTCTACATTAGTCACATTTTTTCAAATGAGGACTCTAACCTGAACAGAGCCAAATCAACTATTTTTCCAAATATTCCATTTTCCTAATTATTTTTCCAAATAATTAGTATTTGAACTCCAGTATCAGGAATAATATATAAGAGTCAGGAAATAATTCATGTGCTTGAATGGTGTGCATACAGGTTAAAGTGACATTTCTTGGAGATCTGTTTTGGGTAAGGTTGTATTGCTGTGATGAAACACCACTACCAAAAGTCATCTGAGGAAGAAAGGGTTGATTTCATCTTACAGGTTATTGGCCATCATCCAGGGAACTCAAAGCAGGAACTGATGCAGAAGCCATGGAGGAGTGCTGCTTACTGGCTTGTTCCTCATGGCTTTCTTCACCATGCTTTTTTATACACCCAGGACCAACTGCCAAGGTTACCATCACCTATAATGGGCTGGGCTTTCCCACATCCATCACTAATTAAGATAATGCCCCAGAGGTGCCTCTTCCCAGATGACTAGATTGTGTCAAGTTGACATACAAACTAGCTAGTTCTGGGCCATTGTTTCATAGCTATATGAGCTTGAGAAGTTATTTAAATTCTCTGAGCCTCTGCTTCCTTAACTTAAAATAGCAATTGCAATAGTCTTTTCCCCCATAGGAATTTCGTACAGATAGGATGAGCTAATGTGTGAAAACCTTTAGAGCATTCTGTGCCCAGGAGAGCAGAGCAGACACGAGTTCTCCAGAAATTCACATTTCAGAAAAACATCAGAGAAGAAATGGTAGAGATGCTATAAAAGTGTGCATCAGGAGGATGATGGTGAGAACAGGAGAAGAGGTGGCGAGATCTGAGCATCTGAGCTGAGAATGATTAAGAAGAAATAAGCCAAGTGAGCTAGAAAAGGAGTCCCGGGGAGAGGAAAGGGCTGGTGCAGAGGCATTCTCAGCATGGCAGATGGGAGGAGATGGGAAATGGAGTAAAGAGTAGAATGAAGATGCCTCGTGAGCTGGTGGGACTGCTACAGTTAACCCTTCAAGACACAATGAAGAGTGTGCATTGTTTTCCAAGGAAAGTAGGCTTTTAGACAAAGGAGTGGCTCGATTGGAATTTTGCTTAGTTTGCTTTCTACTGTGATAAAACACAATGATCAAAAGCAGCTTGGAGAAGAAAGAGTTTATTCCACTTTACAGCTTATCATCATGAAGGGAAGTCAGAACAGGAACTAATGGCAGGAACATGGCAGCAGAAACTAAAGCATTGACCTGGGAGGAAAAATGCTTACTACCTTGTTCTTCATGGCTTGCTTAAACAGTTTGTTGTTGTTCTTTGCTTTGTTTTGTTTTCTACCAGGACCATCTGTCTAGAAGTACTACTACTTGCGGGGGGGGGGGGCTGGACCCTTCCACATCAATCGTTATTCAAAATATGCACTACAGACTTGCCTACAGTCAATCTTATAGAGGTGTGTTTCTCAATGAGGTTTCTCTTCCTATAAAATTCTAGTTTGTGTAAAGGTGACAAAAAATCAAGTAGAGAAGATTTGTACTTTGTTTTTGTCTTGTTTTTTTTTAGAAGCAAGGTTTCTCTGTAGCCCTGGCTGTCTTGGAACTTGCTCTACAACAGGCTGACTTTGAATTCACAGAGATCCACCTGCCTCTATCTCCCAGATTTGTGTCTTAACATGTGGATTCTATTCAGTAAGAGTGCCAACACAGTTGTGACCCCTCCTAGTCACATGGTCTAATATTAAGAGAAGTGGTGGTGTATGGATTTCTGTGAGTTCCAGGCTAGCCTATTCTACAGAGCAAGTTCCAGGACAGCTTCCAAAGCTACAGAGAAACCTTGTATCAAAAACCCAAAGAAGGAGAGAGAAAAAGGGAAGTGGAGTGGGAAGATTCAGAGCTGATAGATAACATTTATAGACAAGCAAGATACTGAGTTTAGCAGGTCAGTGGCTGACCAATATATTTACTGTAACAGGGTTACCTAAGATAGAGACATATTAAGAATTTGAAATGAAAAGCTCTGTTTGATATAAAAAGTTTATTACAATGGGCTACAAGAAAACTTTGAGGACTTAACAGATATTTTCATCTTCATTATCTTGCAAAATTTATATGCAACAAGTCAATGGTTCCCCAATAAACTCTATTGTAAAAAACACTATAATGAACAACAACAAAAAGAGATGTGATTTTCATTAAATCTCACTGACCAGCTGGAAAGTGAAGTTGACTGTAGGATAGATATGAGTCTGGAATTTAGATGAGAGCATCTCATGAGATTTTCTGTGACAATTCCAGAAATGCAGACTTTTGTTGTTGATATTTGTTTTGCTTTTTTGAAACTGGTATCTTGCTGTATTGTCCAGCCTATCCTCAAACTTGTGGCAGGTAGCTGGTATTAAAGATTCAGGGATGCAATATGATGCTTTGCCAACCTTGTAACCTTCTTTGTTTTCACTTGCATTAACATATAATAATTTATACACCCATGGGGTACACTGTGATGTTTTGGTACATGTGCATGTACATTGCACAGTGATCAAATCAGAACAGTTAACATATCCACTGCTACCTCTTGTTTATTTGTGGTGAGAACATTCAGAATCTTCTCTTTCAGCTATTTTGAAAAATAAAATGTCGGAAGTTACCAGTACCAGGGATCAGCCTGGCCAATGGAGTGAGGAGTTAGAAGCTAGAACATTTGAATTGTAGTTCCTGCCAGATGCCTCATAACTGTGGAAGTGTAAATAGACTGCTGGATCAGTATGGTCATATATTGGATCAGTAGAACAAGGAAGGTCAGGACTGGAGAGATGGCTCAGTGGTTAAGAGTACTTTCTTCCCTTTCGGAGGACCAGAATTCAGTTCCCAGGGCGTGATGAGCAGCTCACAGTCTAATTATTACCTGTAACTCCAGCACCTCCTTCTTTGCATTCTCATGTGGTATGCACATATAGATACCATAGACATACACACACAGAAACACACACACACACACACACACACACACACAAACATACGTACACACAAACATACACACAGACACATTTATACAGACAATACACACATGCAAACAGATACACACACAAGCACACATAAATTAAAAAATAACCCTTAAAAGTTATGATTATATTGACTACTGAGACTATAAAATGGGTGAAGTTGTAGATGTGTCTGGAAAAGTTATACATGATCTACAAAGTGTGCTGCTGTATGATTCAGTGAGAATGCTTCAGGATGTGGTGGTTTGGAGGGAACATTTGCTTAGAACACACTGGGAGAAATAAATTTAAGTAACACAAGAATAAATCTTGCATTTACTTTATGGCCAGCACCCAACACTTGTCTCCTCTATGATCTTAGGTCCTCTGCATTGAAATGTTTCCAAAATCATTATCTACCAAGCACCATGATCTTGTAGCCCTTAAAGCATCACTAAACTATTATTATGAGAATATTGGGGTGGGGGTGGGGCCCATTGATAGTCTAAATGGTCAATGTATGTACTTTCTCTCTTACAAAGCCTCTCTACAGGATTATAGCCTTGTTTAGATGCATTTGAAATAAATATGCATGATAGTGCTGGCTTTCAGAGTTATACATCAGCAGCCAATCATCTAAAAATTCATTCATCACTGGCCTAAATCCCAGAGTGCCCCACCACCCAAATTAATGCTTAATCTCTTGCTTGGATTAAAAAAAAATAGACTTTCAAGCCAGGCATACTGGCCTTTGCATGATAGAGATGAGACTGGTATTGAAATTTGAATATATACATGTGAGCTTAACTGAATCCATTGTATGTCACCAAGAGAATCTAACACGAAGAAAGAGGAGTGAACTTAATGTGTTGTTTAATAAACAGTGTCACAAAAATTTTAAGCAATAAAGATCAAATTATAGTTACATTAATGGTGTGACTGGGACAATATATAAGGTCACTAGCAGTGGGTTCAAGATCTAACACTAATGCCCAAACTGACTTAGTGGAGCCCATTCTATATGGAGAGATACCTAGACACAGGGGTGTGGGGGTGGAGAGGTATCTTGGTCATGCCTCAACTAGATGATGGGACAGACTCAGTAGACTTCCTACAGGAGCCCTTACCCTCTCTGTGGAGCAGATGGGAGGAGGGGAAGAGTGGGGACATTGAGAGAAGAGAAGGGAAGGGAAACTGAGATTGGAATATAAAAATAAATTAATAAAATAAAACAAAAAATTATAGTCACATTTAACTTACATGAATGCCCTGCTCCCAATGTTATATTACTTTCTTTAAGGAGTGATCATTTCCAATGCTGCATGGAAAACTGGCTTTGTTGACAAACTAAGACATGAGATGGTAGACAAAACATTACCAGTATTGGATGGCTGGCATAAAGAAATCAAAGGGATAATTGCATGCAAGCAATTTTCAACTAATATACAAACTCTTCACAAGGATTGATACTGCTCAGTTCTTGCCTTTACCTGTTACTTACTTGTTCATGCATCTATGTGTATTTGGGGGGTGCATCTGAACATACAGATGCACAAGCATATGCAGGAAAAGGACAATCTCGGGTGTCACTTTTTAGGTGTTGTCTACCTTGGGTTTTAAGACAGAGCCTCTCATTGGCCTGTCTCACCAAGTAGGTTCAGATAGCCAAAAAGTCCCAGGGGTTCACCATCTCAGTGTCTCTGCGGCACTGAGATTACAAGTGTGAACCACCACACTTTGCTTATTTTAAAACATGGGGGTTGATATAATTGAGGTCCTCATGCTTGCAAGACAAGCACTGAGATGACAGAGCTGTCTGCTTAGCCTCCTCTATACGCATTGTATGGGTGGCACTCAGTGAGTTTGATGGGACTTAGTAATAGCAACTGCGGTCGTCTAGGGATCAGTTGCATAATCCTAGGAATATATGAAATAGCTAAAAAAAAAGGAGGGGGCTGTTCAACAAATATTGGGACTTCTCTGAGGCTAAAAGAGAACTCATTTTCATGGTGGTTTAAGATTTTTAAGCACCCTAACTAAGGAGTTTTCCTGAATAATTAAGTGGTTTTAGAATCTGGTGTTATTTTTTTTAGAATACTATTCCTACGGGTGTAATGAATGGTCATTTGCAGAGTGATAATACTTTGTAATGGCAACCATCTCATCACACTGACATACCACTTTGTGGCTTTGTAAAATAGAGCCATGAATTTGTCCTACAGATTATTTAATTATTAATGTTTTTTAGCACAGTTTAAGGAAAGAAGATAATTACAGGAAATTTGTAGTTCTGTCAAATGCTGAACTGAAGCATGGCTGGAATCCGCTCTATGGTTCAATAATTTAATTTTCTCATCTAGAACCATTTAGGTTAGCATTTAGGTAGTAAAGGGGAAATGTTCTTCTTTATCCTTAGAAGATATGGAGATATTTACAAATAGAGATATTTAGCAGAATCTTACACTGTAGCCCCAGCTTGTCTGAAACTCACGATTATATACTAGGTTGGCTGTTACAGGCAGGTTTTTCCCACCGGCTGCCTGACCCACCCTTTGCTCCTCCCCGCCGGCCTCCCGGTCCTGCCGCCATGGTCCTGCCGCCACATGAGCCCCAAATAACACTCTGAGACTCTGTATTTGATACAATCCTGTTGGCCAGTTACCATTATTGTTTATGGGCGGCTGGCATCTTCCTTCCTCCCTGGTCTACATCTTGACTCCTCCTTACCACTTCCTCTTTCCTCCTTGTCTCCTAGCCCCGCCTACATTGCTTTTTCATTTGCCCAATGGTGCTTTATTAATTAACCAGTATGAGAAACATATTTACAGAATAACATCTCCCATCAGTTGGCCTTTAACTCAGAGATTTGCCTGCCTCTGCCTCTGGGGTTCTGGGATTAAAGGCATGCATCATTGTACCCTGTCTTACAGATTAATTCTCATTATTTTTTAAGTTCGAATTTACTTTATTAGATAAAAACATTTCCTTGCTGAAAGTACATAAGGAAAGGAAGGTCAATGTGAACAGGCACAATTACGGTTTCATGTCTGCTTTGTTATACTCAGTGGTTACCAAGTGCTTTCATATCCAATAGACTTTTCTATTCACACTTTCAAAAATAATATCCTAAACAAGTAGTGTATTAGTCATGGTTTGCTAAAGGAAGAGAACTGATAGATTGAAAAAATTATGTATATGTATATATGTATTATGTGTGTACATATATATATACATATATATGTGTTACATATATGTTTGTATGGATATATACATATATGTATATATTATCTATTACATTGGTTTATAGGATGCAGTCCTACAATGGCTGACTCATACTGGAGAGCCTGAGGCTCTTGAGGATCTGATAACTGTTCAGCGCCCCAGGCTGGGCATCTCATTCCTTTCAATCTGAAACAGAAGGGCCAGGGAATTACTAGCAAGCTTCTGGTCTTTTGTCTATGTTAGAAGCCCTAAGAAGTTGGTTCTAACACTGATGAAGAAATGTAGGAGCAAGATTGATGAACTTGCCCATGAGAGTGAGGACAAGCAGGCAAAAAGCAAAGCGTTCGTCCATGTCTTTTTTAACTGGACTGCCACCAGAAGGTGCAGCCCACATTTAGAGAGAATCTTCCTACTTCAAATAAGATAAAGAAAAAAAATCTCTCACAGGAGTGAGTGCCCAATGGCTTGTGTTTTAGCTCATTCCAGATTCAGTCAAACTGAGAACTGAGATTTGCCGTTACAGTAGGATGTAGAAAGGTGTGATAAAGAGAATGTATTGCTAAGGAAAATCCAATGTATGTCACAGACTAGAGTAAGTATTGCAAACAGTAACATACAGGCAACGTCTAAGCCACAGAGCAGACAGGGGCTAAGGTTTGCCCTCCTTTTGCTTGTCTCACCCTCTCCATGTGTTCCCATTCTTTGTTGGCAGCTCCCGCCCCTCAGAGCCAGTTACTGAACCCAGGGCAGCCTCACCACTTCCCAGGCTTGTGCAAATGGAATGCAGCATGGATGTTCTTCTGTGTTGGAATTATTTTGCGAAATATGCTCTGTGTTCATTTAAAAGGAAAGTAGGAAGGGAAAGAGGAATGAAGAAATAAAAGGGGAGGAAGGGGCAGGAAGTAGGGAGGAAAGGGAAAAGTAAAGAAAGGATTCATCTTCACAGTCCTATGATTTGCTTTAATAATCACACCAGTCTTGGAAATTCTAATTTTTAAAAAGAGAAGAATAGTAGAATCAATTGTCCAGAGTTATGGTCATGTAGAAGAATCAGACATGTTCAGGGAGGTGGTACAGTAGTAGCCTACATAGTTATTTAAAATTGGAACCCAGACAAGGACTTGGGCTTTTGTCTACATTTCCAAGGATCTTTATGTTGCGTAATTATATTCTTATGAAAGACTAGAGAACTATATTATGAAGTATGTAGGAAAGCTTTTTGCCAGACAGTTTGAATAATTTGCATTCAGCCCTGTCACTCATGTGTGTCTGTGCTCCTGTATAAATCAAGGCCATGTATATTTGGTTGGTGCGCTTAGATGTACTGCAATTTTAAATGATCTTCAGAGCGCAAATATATTTTCAGTCCAACAATTTTGCACTGAAATATTTTATGCTAGTTAGATAATGTCCTGAAAGGCAAAAGGCAGAACATGTGAGTCATACCACTGAGGAGATAGCAAAAAAAAAAAAAAAAAAAAAAAAAGGAAAGAAAACAAACTCAGGACAACTGAGTTCAGAGCTCTGGACACTGATGCAATCAATTTAGAGTTCACACCATTTTCCTGCAGAAGGCGGTGAGTAAAGCCACCATCTATTGAATAAGATGTCCCACTGAGGGGGAAATTAAATGTCTCCTGTCACACACCTCCTGGGTTGGCTCTGATTTACCTATTAAATAACTTTCCCTCTCCAAGTAACAGTTTTGCAAGCAATAAACTGTTGGCAAGGGAAGTGTTGAGATTTCTTCCCCCACCACACAACTTTTCTTTCCCTTATTCTGAGTGCATGGCTCTGCTGATGTCCTGCCCTGTCCTGATGAAGGTGTGGCAGCAGCAGGACATCTGTCTCTACTGGTCCTTCAATAAAAACATACAGAGTTGTATGACTTTCTGTTCTTGTCCATCCCAACAGAGGACTCTACTGCTGCCTGTCTTAATTGGGTGAGCTAGTGGACTGGGAAGATGGATAAGGGTGCAAGAATTTCAGCTTTACATTTTAATGGCCTTTCAGCAATTAAGAAGTATGAAGTCATGTTCTCCTCTTCCATTCACTCCCCTTTCCCCAGCCTGTCATCCTGAAATGAAAACAATGCTTTGAAAACCCAGTGGACATACAGTTATCATCTGAGACTCCTGAACTCTTTAAAAGGTAATGTTTACCTTGTTCATCATCAGCACATTCTTCTCACCAATACTTGCTATAGCAACACTAACTATGACGATATTAGAATGATAACATTTGGTTCTAGAATATTTGTATCAGTAACTGCAGCTCTGGCCCCTCTGTCAAAATATATTTAATATAAAATCATTCAGAAGATCCAAGTAAGATGAATTTTAGAGTGATTGTTTCACTCAGTAAACACTAAAAATTAGACAGTGGGTGTAAGGGTGCAGTTGATTACACTCCCATAGAGGAAATGAGCACTTTCTGTCATCTTCTTTCTGACTGGGGATATGTCCCAATCGATGGAAAGCAGGGGCTTGTGTAATTTGTACAGATGGGGAATTGAACCTTTTTGTGAGCTGTCTATCATGATTCAAGAATAGAATGAGGTCATCCTAAGACTCTGCAACATCAATTCCAGCCAATCACATCAATCAACACACTCATTAATCTCCCACTGGGCTGTTGAAGTCAGAGAAAGTGTCTTTAATCTGCATCTCTTACAGGTCAGTTTCTCTTGTGGGACTTAGTGCTCTCTTCTTCGAGCTTTGGCTCGAAAACATTCAATGAATTTTGAACTTTCTATACATTCTTGCCTTATTTTAAAAAATCATCCTATTCTTGTCAAAATAGCTCCAAAACACAGAAAATTAAAAGAGAAAATTATGAGTCACTCATAACTTCCACACTGGAAACCTATTAACATTCAAAGCAATATTTTTTAGACTTTTTTCTTCTGTATTTGTGTATAAATGATTATGTTTGTATACATAATTCACATGTATTTATATACATGTTTGTTAGGATCACATACTTTAAAATGTAATATCTTTTTATGTAATAAATCATACCCGTGTCTCTATGTTAGAAAGTTTAATCTACATAATTCTTAACAGCTTTAGTAAATTCTCTTGTTTTATATACTATAACATATTTAGCCAATCCTTTATTGGTAGACATTTTCCAATCTTTAAGTAAAAGACATTTATATACATACAGTTTTTCTTACCTAAGTAAAACTTTTACCCTTGGGTAAAATCAATATGTCAAAGTATATGAATACTTGGTAAGTATTTTATATTTCTATTATATACACAGGTTTTGAGAAGACTATCAAGGGCATGGGATAGTTCATTGCCTTGACCCCTCAAGATTTACCAACATGACCTAGGTACTATGGAAAATTAATTTAAATTGTGTTTGGGCTGGATATTCTACAGCCTTCCTTGGAGTATTAGTCCCTTCTTTTGGACTTTTGTCATCCTTGTATTTCAGTAAGTGTCAGATGCTGCACATTTTGGTGATGATATATAGACAGGAAATGTCCTCCAAGTCTCCCAAATCACCAGTTTTTACCTAGTACAAGTATACCTACTATAAATGCTAAATTGGTTGAATTAGTCCTATGATAAATTATCAACATCATTCAGTTTTAATCTTATCCTGCATTTCTTTTCTCATTATTGCTTTAACTCCAGGATTAAAAACAAAAAAGTCAGTTAATGATGCATACTATGAAGGGAACAGAACCTGGTAGAAGAGAAGCTTTCATTATTGTGTCTCTTATTGGAAGTGTGGTTAGAGTAGGGAAGTCTTCCTAGAAGAGATAGTTTGAAGCACACATGGGGTTAAAGGAGAGAACCAAGCCATGAGAATGTCAGGCAAAGAACATTTAGACAGTGAGAAGAGCTAATGAAAATTCCCTGAGTTAGAGGCATTTCTGGCATTTAGTATGTCTGAAGCAGAATAAGTAATAAAAGTGGTAGCTTGGTGTGAGATATTAAATATGGAGACATCAAGTAAAGAAGCCAGCTAAACAGTTATATATGAGCATTTATATTTTAGAGGGAGCTTGGGACATGATGTGGTAAATCCATGTTTTCTCTCCTGAAATTGTTATAGGTTACAGCTAAAACATAAGTAAAATATTAATATGTATCCACATATGTGATGTGTATAAATATAAGAAGTTGGATTTGTTTCTGTCCAGGTCCTGGTAGAAGCAGGTACCAAGATGAAATTAAACATATGTATTAGTTACTTTTCTGCTGCTATGATACAATATCATGATCAAAGCAAATTAAAGAAGGAGTTTATTTTAGCTTATAGTTCCAGGGGATAAGAATCAGAAAGCATGGCAGCAAACATAGGTGATGTACCCGGACCAACAATCTGAGAGACTACATCTTTCACCACAAGTAAGAAACAGAAAGAGTGAACTGGAATTAAGACAAGGCTATGAAATGTTAAAGCCCATTACCAGTGACACACTTCCTTCAGCAAGATTTTACCTCCTTAACCTTCTCCAACAATGCCACCAATTGGAGAAAAATTCAACCATTCCTATTTCCACTGATAGAGCATAATGCTCCTTCTTTTTCTACATACTTGTAACACTAATTTATGATGGGGATGTTCTTCTGTATATATGTTTCTCTTATTGGTTGCTGAATAAAACACTAATTGACTAGTAGCCAGACAGAAAGTATAGGCATGGCTACCAGATAAGGAGAATGCTGGAGAGAGCGGGGCAGAGAGAGGTCACCAGGAAGAGATGCCATCTATCTACTGGGAAGATAGGATGTCAGAAGTTCTCTGTGAAGATAAAGCCATGTAGAAAGTAGTTATGGGTTAATAATTAAGAGAGAACTAGCCAGTAAGAAGTTCTAGCCATTAGCCAACAGTTTAATAATGTCTCTTTGTGCTTATTTGGGGCTGAAGGGCGGTGGGAACTGGCAGGACAGAAACTTTCATCTAAAAATTTGTCTTTTTTCTTGATGGTGGCCATTTAGACTAAGGAGAAAAGGGTCTCCTTGTAGTTTTATGAGCTTTCACCCTGATGACTGAGGATGCCAAAGACTTTTTCCCTTATATTTGTGGGTATTTATGCTTCTTTTGAAAACTCTCTAATTCATTTACCCATTTCATGAAAGATCTATTTTTGGTAGAAAACATCTATTTAAACTAATGTGGGGCTGGAGAAGAAATGGCTGAGCAGTTAAGAGCACACACTGCCCTTGCAGAAGGCCTATGTTTGGTTCTCAACACACAAAATGGACAGCTCCCAACCACCTGTTCCTCCCTGATGCCCTCTTCTGCCTACTCAGGTGCATCATTCATATAATGAAAAAAAAAACATAAATCTTTTTCAAAATTGAAATAATAAATTAAAAGTAAGCATCTGTTTCATTAAAGAATCTGGATTCCTGTATTTCTGGAGAGAGAAGTTTGTGAACACAGGAGCTCTCTCTTGTGGGTAAGTCACTCTTACAAAGAATGGCAGAGCATGTCCCTGCCAGAGCAGCTGTGTACCTGCTGCTGAAGAGATACTCAGCCTGGTGAGTACTCTCTGCCCTGCTCAGCTTCCCTGGGGGACAGCTATCTAATCTCTAAGAAGAGACCATCAATCATTATCCACGGGTCAAAATTTCCAGCTAGGCTGGAGGAAACATTTTGATTAATGCCTGCATGGTGACCTGGGTGATGCCAAGGGCTGGGGCTTGTGATGAGAATGAGGTAAGGAATAATTGTTTTTAATAACCTTGATAACTTTCCTTCTAGTTCTTATCATAAATTCTAAATTTATTCCACGCTGGTAAAACCTGATCTAGGTATGTTATTATGCTTGAGGTCCTGTCTTCTAGAAACCACAGTGGAAGAAAGAATATTTGAGCCCCTGATACATAGTACAATTTAGATTTATGTAGCTTGTTTTTTATCCCCTGGGAATTCAAATAAAGCTCACTTCTTTTGCCTTGAATAATATAGAAAGCAAGAATTTCTAGCAGATTTCAGTAGCATTCGAGCACTATATAGACCCTTATTTAAGCAGCCTCCAGATCATAGTGGAACATACAGGATGATAAGTTAGGCATCTTGATGAAAACATTTACCAGCCAGGAAGAGTCACAAGAGCTATGTAAGTTTCCTGGACTAAGCTGAGTAGAACAGTGATTCTCCCAGACAGCAGCAGTGTAAACCCTTTAGTATATGAGTGTAAGCAGAGCAAGCATAAATCCTAACCAGCTTGTGCTAATGTGTAAGATTTGATTGATGTAAGGCTAAAGAATGCAAGCACAAGGACCTGGCTTTGATTCGCAGAATGCATAGAACAGTTAGACGTAGCAGCATGCAACTATAAGCCAAACACTGGGGAAGGCAAAATCAGAAGGATCCCCAGGGCTTGCTGTTCATCCAATCTAGCTGAATTGGTTAGGTCCAACTTCAGTAAAAAGAACTTAACTCAAAAATAATACAAAAATAAATTGGGAAAGATATCTGGCATTGACCTCAGCATCCATGGCATGATCATAAATGTGTACCTATACCCCTACACACACACACACACACACACACAGAGGCATGCACACACATGTACATTTATGAACACAAAGGACAGTGTAAGAACTATGCCACCATTCAATATGGCTCTTTTTTTGGTGATAATTGTTCCCCAAACTAGCACAACCTGGTGGAAACCACACAAAACCATGAACTGGGGGAATTTTCTCCAAATCTGAGTTGTCAAGACTAGGAAAGAACAGAGGCACCTTCACAGAGGAGCCTAGGGAAATGTAACAACTAGATGCAAGGTTGTGCCTGGACTGTATTCTGCAGTAGAATAAGACATAGAGGAAGATGGTCTATTAGATAGCAGTGTGCCTGTGTAGGTTTCTTATCCTGACAAGTATTCCTTAGCAGTAGTAGATTAGAGACATTGGGAAATTTGGTAAAGTATATATATGGGGCTTTCTCCACTATTTTTTGTAGTTTTTCAGTGATTCACACACTATTTTGAGGTTGTCAAACTTAGCTATAACTGGTATGCAGCCACGAGCTGTCATTTCACTGAACCCTCTAGAGATGAACTTCCAGTCTTAATGAGGTGCTATGACACTTGCTTGTTTACATACATACATACATACATACATACATACATATATACACACACACATATATATATATATATATATACACACATACATACATACATACATATATATACTAATATTCTATATCTACATGCACATATTTGTTGAAATAACAACTGTGCGGTCCTGTTTGGTAATACAGTTTTGGCACCTTGGAGAGAAACCTCAGGACCTTGTGCAGGCTACACAAGTGAACTCTATTCCTAATGCATGACTTTCTTATTCTTAAACATACAAGACAGTCATGCTCTGAAGTCCCTTAGTTTATATGTAAGAAGTATCTCTAAAGAAGGACATTGACACCTATATTCATAGGGTCATGAGCATCCATCTACTTCTCAATATAAGAGGAAAACAAAAATCTCTCTTTTTTCTCCTCATTTCTGGGTATTTATTGGTTCCATTTTCTCATCAGCTCAAGCTTTTACCAATAAAGGTGACAGGGACAGAGTTACCTCTTCCTATTTTCCTATTAGGACATTCAAAATTCCTTAGCAGAAAACAATAGAAACATTTGCTTGCTTAGAATGAGTGAAGGATAAACTGGTTCAGAACAAAACATGAGTCTATACAGAAATAGTCCTGTGTGAGTAATTATAAGCCACTTTGCAGAGTAACCCCAATAACAGAATAAGGACCTATGCATAGAGAATTCTCCACACTCATTCAATGCTCACCCCAAACTTTCATGTGAAAGAAACAGGTGCATAGGCTGCCTAAAAAAACCCTCTGGGTACTTAATTTCCTAAGTCTATAATAACCAGAATCTTTCTGCTGGAAGACAAACTTGGAGTATCCCTGCTGCTCCATCCTCACCCTTTGCCAAGGCAAGAGATTTAATGAGATCATTCAGGGTGTCAGGAAGCCTTCATGCCAGGCAGAGAACACACCCAGGGGAGCTGGGAAACAGAACAGGAGCATCTTGATGTTACAGAGGAGGCAGAAGAAGAGTAAGAAGTGCAGGGGGGAAGTTACGAAGAGGCTCTGACAAGAGACAGAGACTGGTTGGCTTGGAGAGTCAACAACAGAGCAGACAATGGTGGGCGGGGGAGGGGAGTTTTGCAAGACCCAGGACAGAGGTATAATCCATGTTCGTAGGTTGCATGTGAAGAAATGAATTTGAATTTCCCCAAACCCCAAATCCTTCAAGTGTGTCAAGGTCAATGGAAAAATGAATCAATAACAACAAAGTTTTAGCTGTGAAAAAAAAGAAATTGCTTTGGAGATGGGAAATGTGAGCAGAGTGTCCGTCCATCCACAAATGTGAAGACTCTTTCAGGTTCCTAATACCCACATAAATGCCAGACAGGCATGGCAGCCAACTTGGAATCCCAGCACTTGGGAAATGGAGACAGGGAATTCCCACAACAAGCCAGCTATCTTGCACTCGCCAAAGCTGGTGAGCTTCAGGGGTTCCAGGGAGAGACCCTGACTCTATGTAAAGTGGAGAGTGATCATATGAGATATCTAATGTCAACCTCTGGTCTCCACATGCATAGCCCACACATGTGCATGTACACCTGCTCCCACACATGTTCCCACATGCACACAAATATGCACATATACATGCAAAGATAACATAAAAGAGACTATTCATTTTAAGAGAGTTTTACATTGTTAACATTAACATAGGAAGCCACTGAAGATATTTGTTTTGCATTGTGGCTGTAGTCACTACTCAAGAGACACACACCCTAAACTGAAATTTTGGCAACAATCCCTCTTTCCTTACCTTATTACTCTGACATTTGTGAAGCCAAGAAAAAGGAATGCATAGAGCACCACACAGGTATAAATTTAAAATCCATAAATCCTCCTAACAAGATACCAAGTAAAATGAGTTAATTCCCACTTTGACAAACATATTTTCATTATATAAAATAAAAAGCACATGTAAAGGCATTTTTCCTATATGACCGGTTATCATATCAAGGTCAACTGAATTTAATTTTTAATTTCTGTTGTGGATATTAAAATAGTTATATTTAAATAATCAAATGTATAATGAAAATTCTTAGGTTGTTATATAAATTGTTTTTACAGCCTTCATTCTATGAAAATTACTAATTCCACTATTATGTATGGTTACAACTTTATTTTATATTCTATTGGTAATAATAAGCTGATTGATTTTTAAAATATCTAATAGTTTTCAATGTGCTTATAGTTTTAATGTATTTCATCAAGAATGTGAGTTATAGTCCATGATAAAAACTGAACTTACAATCATTAGTTTTTTATAAAAAGTTATTTCTCTTACTTATCCAGATATAGTTGTTAAAATTAAAGCCAAAACTACCAATTATGATTATAAATTATAACTCAAAAGTTGTTAAAATTAAAGCCAAAACTACTAATCATGATTATAAATTATAACTCAAAATTTGTCTATTTTCTTACAACTAATTAAATCATCTTGTCTACATTTATAAAGAATAATAATCTTTGCCATGCCAGGATTACTCCCTATGCTGTTGCTGATACAGAACATTAGTGGCCTCATCCACATATGGTAACATGTATAACATTGACTGATAAGCATGCATATTTGAAATTAATATAGGCAATTTAACATTAGAAAATGTTCCTCAGCTCTTAGTGGTGTGAACCCCATGCTAATTTCCAGAAACTTAAAACCCAGGGCATTCAAGAAAACAAGAATTCTCTCTGGTTGGAAAATAACTTTATTGTATAAGGACCCAGTCATTTCTTATAATCTGGGAGAGGAAGTTACAGAGCTGCTATGCCTGCTACTGCCCTGAGCATTTCTAACTCTCAGAGGCTTCCTCTGTTCTGTAGCGGTGCCTTTCTCCTATGTCTGTGACAGCCCAAACCATACACCCTTATAGTCTTCAGAAATGAACACCTGCTGTTTGAGTAGATGGGAAGTTTGACGGTGATTATATAAAAAGTTCTGAGAAACTGGATCCCAAATGAGAGAAAACCCACATGGTTTTCCCCCCATACTTTGATATGTGATACCACTAAGGTTAGAGTGCGGGTTTAGAACACTGCTCATCCAATTATAAGATCCTTATTGGCTTCAATAAATGATCTCGAGGCCAATAGTGATTTATCAAATCTTGTATCATGCATTATCAATCTTTTACATCTGTCTGTCAGAGCAGGAGGGATTACATCAGAATCACAGTTTCAATTCATAAAATGATTCTGAGGCCCATGCTAGTCTGTGGGAGCAAGAGAAACAGAGTGAAGATCATTGTTTATTTATTCTCCACCCAACTCAACATTACAGAAAGGAATAAGAATCAAAGGCAGTGAAGCAGACTGCTAATGACAAGGGGGAGTCATAGCCAAGTTCAGATAGCTAGTCACTGTAGACTGTTTATTCTTTTGCCTGAACATTCAATAAGATGCTTTTTAAGTATATGTTAACACAGTATCGGTAGATGGATGGTGTCAACATTTATTCAGGTTCCTGAAACAGAGGAACAAAGGTACTAACTGACAATCAGCAAAATTAAAACAAACAACAAAAGAATAAAGTAGAAAAATTGCCCAAATTCACGGCTTGCCAAATGGAATAGCACTCATCCTTTCCCATGAATCTCCACCAGACATTATTATGCAATTAGTGAAATGTGAGCAGTGTCTTAGTTAGAGTTTCTTCTATTGTTGTAAAGAGACACCAAAGAAACTCCTAAAAAGTAAAACATTTATTTGGGGTGGCTTGCTTACAGTTTCAGAGATTCAGGCTATTATCATCACAGCAGGGAGGACGGTGGCAGAGTGTCAGAAGTGGTACTGGAGCTGTGAGTGCTACCTCTTGCAGGCAACAGGAAGTTGACTGACTGTCACACTGAGAGAAGCTTGAGCGAAAGAGACCTCAAAGCCCACCCCCACAGAGACACACTTCCTCCAGTAAGGCCATGCTTCCTAATATTGTTACTCCCTTTGGGGGCCATTTTCTTTCAAAACATAATAAGCATAGTGTCATTGAGTTGAATTTCAAGCCATCTCTAAGAATAAAGAAGACTTTCAGTGACCAAAGGGAATGAAATCTCAGGTTATTCTGCATCTTTCCCAGAAGTAAGTCCTGATACCCACTCCATGTTATCAACCCTAGGATGTCCCTATGGTCAACTGCAAATAGGCTGCAGCTGTAAGCTTCTTATCATCACAGACTAGAGTGTTTATCTTATTTCCTCAGAGGTCCTCAGGATGCTGGATACTTGAGCTTTTGTTTCTGCATAGTATGTCTCAATAGCCTCTAGGACAGCAAGACACTGTGCCCCCTCCAAAAAAAAAAAAAAAATCTTCCTTTTTAATACTAATCTTAAATCTTGTCAGTTTTATCCAGACCTCTAGATCAATACAACCATGTCTTGTATGGTTATGTTTTCTGCTAAAGTAGGTCTTCACATTGTGTCTGTTGTGATAAGCCTTGCTATATAAACCCACTTATTTTTGAAGATATGATGAACCTTACTGTACAAATCCACTTATTTTGAAGATCTCACTCTCTAGAAGACCAAGCTTGAAGAGTACTTGATACCATGTGGACCAGAATTTCCAATTTGAAGATTCACAATCATCCCCTTGTGAAAACACAGCAAGCTAAAACTCTCTACATACCCATTTTTATGTATTCCTTACATACCAACACAAAAGACATGTAGAGTGCCTTAGCCCTCTTTTGGCATCCACTGGCATGAGGCATGTAAACAGTATACAGACATACATTTGGGTAAATTACCAATTCTCATAAAATAAACTTAAATTTAAAATAAATTTAATAAATTAAAATAAATTTAAAATAAATGAAATAAAATATCAAATGGCATAACATATAAAACTGGATTATGTTCTGCCTATAAGGAAACCACTTTAAATACAAAATCATGGAGTAGTTAAGATAAAAGGAATGGAAATATGTATTTCATACAATAACTAACCAAAAGAAAGAGGCACTAGCATCATAGCTCAGTGGATAAAACGTTTGCTTCACAAATGTGAGAAACAGAGTTTAGATCATCAGAACCACATGCAAACCAGGCAGGTGTTGGGACTGCCTGTAATTCCAGAACTCAGTGGACAGAAATGGTATCCCTAGCCAGAATCAGCATGCTCTGGATTCAGAAACAGACCTTGCCTCAGTGACTCTGATGTCATCCTCCACACATGTCACATACATATGTGCACCCCACATGCAAACCATGTAAACATATGCATGCTGAAGGAAAGAGAAAGGGAAGAAGAGAGAAAGGGAGGGGGAGGGAGGGAGGAAGAAAAGAGAGTGAGAGAAAGGAAAGAAGAGAAAGTGAGAGGAAGGAAGGAAGGAAAGAAGGAAGGAAGGAAGGAAGGAAGGAAGGAAGGGAGAAAGAAAGGAAGCAAGGGAGAGAGGGAGGGAAGGAGGGAGGGAGGGAGGGAAAAAGGGACAGAGGGAAGGAGGGAGGGAGGAAGGGAAGGAGGAAGGGAGAAAGAAAGGGAGGGAGGGAGGGAGGAAGGGAGAGAGGGAGGGAGGAAGGAAGGAAGGAAGGAAGGAAGGAAGGAAGGAAGGAAGGAAGGAAGGAAGGAAGGAAGGAAGGAAGGAAATAAGATTTGAGATTGAACCTGAGCTCTGATGATCACTCTGTGATGAACTTGGATAGGTTACATAACTTGTCAGAACTTAATTTTCTCCCTTTTATTTAAAATTAAGAAAACGTCTTAATTCAAGTTAGCAAATTGAAGTATATAACTTGGTTTCTATTAAGTATTAAGCACCTGGTCAATAGGTTGTTGAAATGTTGTCACAGTTTTGAGGTTTGATGTAGAAACTCTAAAGAGTCTTCGGAAATAGCTTTCCAAATGTTCATAGTGTCCGTGTCCATGGCATTTCCAGTTTGACCTGGGCTAGGATTCTAGATCGTACGTAGAAAACACTTGTATGTTGGTATTTGAAAAAGAAACAAGTTCCAATGTAGGTCGCTTAGGCAATCGGGTCTGGTGAGCAGCAGAGCCCTTGGCAAAAGTAACTGTGCTTATTTTTAAGCAGAGCAGATGTAGGGCTGTCTGTCATCCCTGAGCCAGCTAGAGACTGGCTTCACTCTGCCCCTAAGGAGAAGGCATGTGCTCCAACGACAGGGAGCTAGCTGCAGATGTGAGTGTAGAGACACAGAAAAGGCACCTGGAAGCTGCAGGGCACATTTGCTGTCAGTGGACGAATGAGAAAGGAACACACATTCTCCCATTTCCATCATGACATTAAGTAAAGATAATGTAACACAGATGCTAAGGATAAATAATTCAGGAGAAAACAAGAGACACACAGCCTGAGTGCCCTGAACACCAGCCAAGGCTTCTGTGGTAGCAGCTCAGTGCCACTCATTCTGACAAAGTCTGTATTACATCCAGATGCAAATCTGTGGCAGGGAGGTGAAAACATCACAGTTCCAGGGCTGGATGCTGCACCCAGGTTCCCCTGCTTCCAGCACCTGTTTCTAAGTACTTTGTCTTTGGCTCTAGTTTTTTTCCTATACATAAAGTTTCCCTCTCTCCTATCTTCCTCTTCAAGCCTTCACCCACTGATGTCCCAATCTCTCCCAAGACAATGGAGTGTCACATCTTACTGCGCTGAACACTAATACTCAGTGATTTCTAGGCTCTAATGCTCAGTGACAGTTGGTGAGCATGTGATACTTTCCAATGCCTGTGCCCTGTTTCAGCATGTTTAATTCTCACAAACACCCTAGCAAGAAGATTCCATTATTTTTCCCGAAAGGAGGAAACTGAGTTGAGAGAGGTTAAATGATTCTCCAAAGGCCATATGAATATTAAGTCGTAGAGTAAGAATCAGCCTGCCCCCCGAGCTTGTTCTCTTAACCTTTACTACACTATTCCATAAACTACACAGCAGTTGGGGGAATTATGCAATGTAGCCAACCCTTGCTTGGCTCTTGTATACTAATAAGCTACAAGCCTTGAATAACAGGCTAAAACTTTTCACCCACTTTTCATCAGTTCCTAGCTGAACTACATTCCTCACCAGAATGCCAGTCAAGAGGGATACACCTCATGGATTCCTGGAAGAATTAAATGAGATAACCCATGTAAATGATATGAAACAGTGATTTAGACATACTAGGCACACAAGGTAAGGATTGGTGAATAACTGATGCTCATTAACTTTAGAAACTAGTTTCTGATTTCCACATTATACATGAGAGTCAACTACATAGTCTACCTTGAGAAGGCTAAAGTCACAGATGGCATGAGTAAATTAAAGGAAGAGGTGTGTTCTGAACAGTGGTCAGTGACTGCTTTAAAGGATGTTATTTCTGGTGTACTTGGCAGAGGGAAGTAGAGAAGTCTAGGAACAGTGTTTCTCTTTGAAACGATGTGGTCACACCTGCGCAGGATGGGGCAGAGAGTCTTGTGATTAGATGATCTGAAAACAAATGTTCCTGTATTTACTGGAGTTGTTGGGATTATCAGAAAGAGTCCTAAGGAGGCTAGGGGCTTGACTACTGGGAGCTTCTGGGTATCAGAGTTCATATGTTACCTCGGCTTATAGAAGGGTTGACATATGGGACGACATTGGTCTTGTCAGTATCTCTGGCTTAGATTGACAATCTTAAGAGGGAGGAAATGGAATGTGTGTGATCTAAGCTGCAGTTTATAGTGGAGTCAAATTTAGAAACTATCATTTTATCATTAAAATTATAAAGGGAGGAATAATGAGATATCCACCCTGCCTGCACCTGTTGCACTGACCACACCCATTAAAGCATGGGGACAGGTGAGGGTGTGACCTGGGAGGACTAGGTCAGGGGCCTGAAGCACTCTTGCTTCCTGGTCAGAGACAGAGAGCATCTGGAAGCAACCTTAGGATGGGAACCTGCGATGGTCATCTGTTTCTGGTGTAAGTGATTTCTCCCCAAATAAACATCCATCAGCCTATCATTTCCCAGATTCTTATTTACCACGCTATAGAGAGGGTCTAGGGAACATTGGTAGAGTGCTTGCCTAACACACATGAAGCTTTGGATTCAATATCCAGGGCTGTATAAGCTGAGTGTGGTGGACCACATCTGTAATCCCAGCCCTAAGGAGGTGGTAATAGTAGCATCAGAAGTACAAGGTCATTCTCAGGTAGACAGTGAGTTCAAAGCCAGTCTGGGCTACACACACACACACACACACACACACACACACACACACACACTTTTATTTATTTATTTATTTATTTGTTTGTTTGTTTGTTTGTTTGTTTGTTTATTTATTTATTGTTTTTTCGAGACAAGGTTTCTCTGTATTGCTTTGGAGCCTGTTCTGGGACTCACTCTGTAGACCAGATCTCTAACTCACAGAGACCTGCCTGCCTCTGCCTCCCCTGAGTGCTGGGATTAAAGGTGTGCACCACGGATGTCCGGCTAACATTTTTATATGTATGTGATTAATATGTTTTGTATAAATATATACAGAAAAGAAAAGGTCATGGTATGAACTAAATTTCATCACCAAGACCACCAGTTGAGGAAGAAACAATTCCATGTCAGTGTTGCCAAGCAGCAGGTATGTCAGCTGCTGGCAGATCATATCCATCATGGAGATACTTTATCAATCAACAAATCAATCAACAAACATTGATGATAATGTTCCTTAAATAAATGGTAAAATATAAGGTAATTTCTTACAGGATTTTATGTTCTGTGCTTTCATAACACCTAAGCCACTGAGTGAAGAAAACGTAGATGCACTTGCAGGATTGGTCATCTTATCATAGATGAGAGGGTTTTCTAATGGGCCAAGATGTCTAGGTTCTTTTCAATACTTCTTTGGTTGATCTCTTTGAGTTCTAAAGCCTGTAGAGTGTCAGTGAGGTATGGGGGTATACCCCAACATACTTGCCAGTGTCCCTCTAATGTGGCTCATGATTGCACATTTTTTTGAATCTTCATTATTCTGTGTTTATGGTATCCACCCACTCCCAATTATGTTTTAAGCAGCAAAAGTTACATTGTTCTTGTATCTCCATCATAAGAAACTAGCAGAGTGGCATTTTCATATCAAATTTGTCCTCTGTAAATACTTCCTGATTAAGTAATTGTCCTTGTTCATCCCTTCATGAATTTATAGACTCCACTATCAAGAGTAGAAACTGACAAGAATAAAAATGGCAAGTGACAATTTTCAGTGTTCTTACATGGTAGCCCATTTTATGAAAAGTTATACAACCCTTGTTGATTTAATTTACTTCCTCAGTAACTCAATTAATTGTATACATTTCCTTTAACACTAAAGGAGGGCTGGAGAGATGACTTAGTGAACAAAACATTTGCTAGGCAAGCATGAGGGCCAGAACCCATGCAAACCCAAGCAGGCATGAGGACCAGAATAAACCCAAGCAGGCGTGGCAACAATGTATAATCCAGAACATAGAAGGCAGAGGCAGGGGATGCCCCAGAGCATCTGGCTAGCAAGATTAGCAGCAATTGGTGAGGTATAGATGCATCAAGAAACTTTGATCCAATAAAGTGCTTCAAGCCTTTAAGTCTTTAGCAATAAATCCTGTCGCAAGCCTCCATGGCCACACATCCATGCCCACCTATACAACAAAATGGACATATGCATGCATGTATACTGCACACATATTCACATGTTTTAAAACCCTAAAGAAAAGGTAGTTGATACCTTAGACATGTATAGGCACTGCGACAAGCTCTCTTCCTGCTGGAGTGGTTCTGTCTTTATACCTATTTTACAGATGAAGAAATGTGTTCAGAGAGGCTACACAGCCCTCCTAAGATGCACATCTATGGAGATGATGAGAGAAATTACACGGGTGCAATGTATGTTTGGTCATGTTAGTAACCTGTCTTTCATAGAGACAATCTAAACCACGCAGTCACCATAGGGTGGAAACCCAGGGAGATGAAACGGCCAGTCACTTTCTCAAACCAACACTGTGATGGAGTCAGGACAATAGCATGTCAGTCCAGCACTCTCCTCCTGGCTCTCAAAAGTGCCTTTGTCCTCTTCATGATGTTCCCAGCTCTCCTGGTAGTGGTAGGGACTTAACTGTCACCTCCAGTCTTACTCTGGCAGCACACACTGGTCCCAAGGACACAGTGCTGGCTTGGGTGAACATGGTATTGATAAAGGCTATGAGCGGAAGCAATCTCTCTGGGGGCATTTTGAAGTTATAGGATGTTCCCCGAGGGTCCTTGCTTATAGAATGCCAGTTGCTGGTCCTGTCCTAAAATTCTCTGAGATCCGTGAAGATGTCTTGAGGCACGTTTGAGAGCCAAGCTTACTCCCAAATGTACTGGGCCAGATGCCACTCACTTTGGAGTTCACATCTGGCGCTGTCAGGGTACTTAGCAGTCTCTAAATGGTAAAGCAAGCAGAATATGCTGATCTCTCTCCTCCCAAGACTTTGAGTGACAGAAAATATTTGTGGTAGCATTTAAATTTGTTCTTTGTTTTGTCTGTCTATTAAAGTGATCTTAGTGCAGCTGAACATTATGTGTAATGATCTATTACCTCCACTCTCCATCTCCATAACATAAACTCCAGGAGGATAGGAAACTTGTCTGCCATGTGACCTTGTATGTCATGTCACTCTGTGTCAAATTCCCACTATGCAATACTTTGAATCAACCAGGATTTTACCTAAAAGGCTAGTTGTGTGGTGTGCACATGTATTGAGCTAACTCATGGACCTCATGAAGATGTAGTTCTGACTCTGGTGTACCCCTTTAAAATGAGTGTAGAAAAGAGACAAGGAATGAGGGTGACCAAGAAAAGAACACAAGACTGTGAGTGAATTTTCTGCAGCCAGAAAGTGCTGTCCTATTGCACTCAACTTTAGGTTACAATTATTGCTGACACAAGGGATACTGTTCAGATGTCTAGATTTGAAAGTGTGCTGTGCACACAGGAAAATGGGAACTACAGGTGTGAAATTTGAATAGCAAATTAGCTCTGCACTGTAGTGGAATCAAGAATGAACCAAGTGAATTACAGATAGAAAGCTAGTGGAAACACATCCAAAAGACCTGTCTCCTACAGCAAATTAGGAGTGGCCAAGTGTTTACATAGCTCACTAACACAGAGAAGTGCCTGCCACTCTAGTGCTTACACCAAAACCTAATAGTCATCTTGTTAGACTAGATATGTACCATAGGGTGGCATCGGGGAAGGAGGGTAGCTTACTTCTGTTGAGAAGTAGAGGGAGGTGTATATGCAGTCTGACCCAGTAGAGACTTGCACAAGGAATTGCTGAAAGTTTGAGAGTCTTGACAAGTCTCTGGGAGAAGTAGCCTTGTACAAATTCTCAAGCAAACTCTCAGTCACTAGAGTCAATTGGATTCTTATTGATGCAGGAAATAGATATTTGAGAGCCATTTGCAAGAGCATTGCAGGATTGGATACTGGTAGACTGTCAATGACAGAGTGAGCTCTGTTTGGGAATGAAATTGCAGTCGATGGTTTGCATTCTTCCTTAGAGCTATCATTAAGGGTATGTTTGGAATTAAATGATCAGAGGGGTAATGTGAAAAACAGTGGCAATAAACAAGTTATCTAGAGGCCATTGAGACAGCTCAGTGTGTAAAGGTGACCTGAGTTCCACTACTGGAAACCATGCAAAAGTAAAAGAGAACTGACTACAAAGCTGTGCTCTGATATCCATACACGTGCCGTGGTGCCGTGGCATTCTCTCTCTCTCTCTCTCTCTCTCTCTCTCTCTCTCTCTCTCTCTCTCTCTTGTCTCTCTCTCTCTGCCTCGCTCTCCCTCTCTCTCTGCCTCACTCTCCCTCTCTCTCTGTCTCTCTCTCCCCCTCTCTCTCCCCCTCCCTCTCTCTGTCTCTCTGTCTCCCTCCCCCTCCCTCTCTTTGTCTCTTCCTCTCTCTGTATCTCTCTCTGTCTCTCCCTCTCTGTCTCTCCCTCTCTCTCTTCCCCTCCCTCTCTGTCTCTGTCTCTCTCTCTCTGTTCATGAACATACACAATTAACATAATATTTTAATGAAAACTATATGGAAGGTAATAATATCCTCTCTTGTCAATAGCTTTTTATTGATTTCCTCTCCTAAAGGAAGCTATAGGTTTTTATTCACATATAGTAAAGTGATATTTGAGATGTTTGAGATCTTTCTATTGAGGATTTTATTTTCTAGTAGAAAACTGAGGAAATTCCATGTCAAAAGTCTGGAGTTGTCTTCCCCCTATTTGCACTTATTTTGGTGGAAAACTCAAAGCAAAAATGTAGAAATCTGGTCTTGACCTTTTATTGTGGTTAATGGGATATTTTAATCCAAATATGTTGGCAAAAGAATTCTACACTTTGATTGCATAGTGCTTAAGCATTAGCATACTGCATGGGCATGACATTTAATTCTTCATGCCTTGCATATTAATAATGGTGGGAGTTGGAGGGAGATGTCCTGAGGGCAAAGTGAGACTTCTCTTTCCTTCCAGCATTCATTGCTTTCCCGATTCCAGCTCCAAGGGAATTATGAAGCTCAAACAGCTGTAGGCAGGCATCCCTGGCAGTCCCACAGAGTTCTGAGAAGGTTCAAGTGCCATTATCTACAGAATTCACATACTTGGAGCTCATATTTTAGGTTGCTTCAAGAGAAATTTAACAGTGAACTCTTTCCCTTTGTTTCTATGTGTATGTTACCATAACGACCCAAGTCAGATTATTGTTTATAATTTAACAGAATTGCATGAGTTGCCATACCAGTGAGTAAAGTATTTACAACCTCACCCTTCAAAATTTAACAAAAATAATTACCCACTTATTTCCTGCTCTTTCTTCAACTGAACATGCTGCTTATAGGGTTTTTTTAATGGTAATATTTGAGGTGATAATGAGGAGTTGCCTCTTGTAAACCACTGGAGCAATAGTTAGCTGGAGTTGACATGAGAAAATGTGGGGAGAGATCAGCTGGAAAGTAACAAATCTGGTAGAAGTCATGCTTGTGGCTTGGCATCTTTAATGGTCCTTTGCACCCACATTGATTGCCTTCATTTGGGTGCATGAATTCACTCAATCAGACACTTTGCACTTAGGGTTTGCAACAAAGTAGCTATAAGAAAGCAGAAAGATGAGGTGAAACGAGGAAGATGACACAACCCAGGACTAGAACCCTGTCCCCACCTCCTTTATAGGGTCTTCCCCCACTCATTCATTTGCAGACCATCAGGGTCCAGCATGTCTGTTAAATGATTGTGTTACTTACTAGGGTGTGTCTGAAATCCTAGTTATTCCTACTAAAAGAAAAATGTTCTCAAATTGGCAGAGCCACCAAAGCACCTAAGCCCATTTGCCCTCTAACCTGCCCTGTGCCAGCAGATGGCTGTAACAGGGAACAAATAGCCCACTCGCAGAATAAATGCTAAGAGTGTAGTTGAGGACTGGAGTGTCTGTTGTGTGCAAGGCTCCCGCCCCATCTGGGGGAGGGGACTGACTTGTCTTCCCCATTCCTACCCCTATATCAGCTCCTGGATGCATAATGTTCTTCAAACTTTCACAAGGTAACAAGGTGAGTCATTATAACAATAATACACACACACACACACACACACACACACACACAGATGCACACGCACACGCACACACACACACACACACCAATATTAATAATTTTTCTTGGGAGGGACTATATACTATTAGAGAGGAATAAAGCATTTGAATTGTCCAGAAAATGGAGAGCATTGTTAAGTTTTCAGGATAATTAAATGATGTTCTTTCTATGTATTTGTATCTAGTCTCTTTCTCCCTCTCCTTTTTCCTCTCTCCCTCTCCTTTTTCCTCTCTTTTACTCTCTTTTCCTCTCCTTTCCTCTCTTTTCCTCTCTTTTCCTCTCTCTCTCTCTCTCTCTCTCTCTCTCTCTCTCTCTCTCTCTCTCTCTGTCTCTCTCTCTCACACACACACATGCACACACACACGCTCGCTCAACTTAAACTCACACATTCAGATATGACAAAATTCACTTTCAAGCCTCAGATTGTGTAGACAAGCATGCCGACTTGCTTCTCTCTGTGTCTGGAACTGGGTACTGGATGCTGAAGTGAGACTAGATGCAGTGCTCTGCCTCAGAGCAGGGTTTCCCACAGGAAATAGATGGAAGGATTTCCAATATCCCAGAAGGCAGTGGAACCTCGAGGAACAGCTGAAGCACAGCCCACACCAAATTCTACATTTGTGAATAATTGCAGAAAAGTGTGTGTCTTGGTCTCCCATGAAGAGATGGAAGTTACTCACTTTGAATCATCAATAGAGTTGGTCAGTATTGATTGAATGAGAATGGCCCCAATAGGGTCATAAATTTGAATGCTTGCTTCCCAGTTGGTGAAATGATTAGGAGGTGTGGCTCTGTTGGAGAAGATGTGGCCCTGGGGGTGAGCTTTGGGGTTTAAAATATCTATGCCAGGCCCAATCTCATCCTCTCTCTGCCACATGCCTGAGGGCCAGATGTGAGCACTCAACTACTGCTCTAGCACCATGCCTGCCTCCTGCTGTGCTCCCTGCCATGCTGATCATGGACTCACCCTCTGAAACAGCAAGCATGCCCCCAATTTAATGCTTTCTTTTATAAGTTGCCTTGGTTGCAATGTCTCTTCACAGCAACAGAACAGTAACTAAGACAGAAACTAAGCATTTCTGTGGCCACCATGGTGGACAGAGACCAAATAAGTTTCTCTTAAGTTTTCATCAACACCTAAGATAATGGAAAGAAAAAGGACACACAGTACTGACTGTAGTTCAGAGTCAGATTTAATTAAAGATGTGTTTGTGCTTGCATCCAACAACCTGATACATGTGTATATCAGTTACAGTAGTGGCTACAGTATGGTTGTGCATGCATTCATTTGTATGTCCAAGGGCTAGAAGCTGGTTTGAGTGCAGGAATTTTATTTGAGAAAGGAATCAAGAAAACCCTACCTAGTGGGTGACTAATCAATGATTCAGAAAATAGGATACACCATGAAGTATGCTCAAATTATTTCCAATTTCTTGAAATGGAAATAAATGGCTCATTCTGTCAAAAAAAAAGTAAAAAGAAAAGGGAAAATAGAATATAGGTAAAATTGTAATTTTAAAAACAGATATGCCTATGATTATTGGAAAGTAATCCTACCAGGGACTGCCATGGTCTCGAGCCCCAAAATTCACTTCCTGGAGAAAGAAGGGCTTGGGCCTTTGGGCACCAATTTATAGCCCACATTATTCATAGCTACTTCCAAGAGCTATTAATCCTCTGCGTTCCCAGCCTCTCCAACTGAGCAGCAGAGGCTGTAAGCACCTGAGACATCCCTGAGGCCACCACTACTTGAGGTATACTCCATGGTAATGCACAGGAGATGTGGGTGGGGCCCATAGAGGATCTGCACACAGCTGTAGAGTTTAATGTGCTAGAGGGTGACTTTGATGACATTGAAAACATTTCTAATTAAACCTGCAGATATTTTCAGTAGTGAAACTTCTCAACATCTTCACGCGTGTTTTAGAAATGGTCAGCCTTAGAAAGGGTCAGAAATGACATTGACTTTAACTCTATAAGCCAAGATAAAGTAAGTGGTATGAGTACATTTTCCCTTATGATTGGTATAGCCTGTATTATCCAGAAGAGAGTCAGGTGTCCTGCCCAACATTGTTTAGGCCAAATTACTGAGACTTTTATTGCCTCTTAGCTGTAGGTATAGGTCAAAATAGTTCAAGCAAAAATTACATAATATACCTTCTAAGTTGGCACACCAGCAAGACAAATCATGTCACTTGGTGTTTGGTGTAAAGCCTCCTGCGCCACCCCCAGGCTCATTTCTCAGAGGTTCTCATGGTGCCTTGGTGAGTTGTAAGTCATTCCAAGGCCATGTCTCACCTCTGCCTGATTCTATGGTTTCAGTGTGTCTCCTCTACTTGGAACAGAAATCTATGTTTTGCCCACATCAGTCATTTCTCTACTAGAAAAGCTTGCCACTTCCCCAGACCAGTCCTTCCTCCCTACTTCCTCCCTCCTTCTCCCTCCATCTTCTCCCTCCCTCTTTCCCTCCCTCCCTTCCTTCTTCCCTTCCTCCTTCCCCCTCCCTCCTTCCTTTCCTTCCTTTCTCCCTTCCTTTCTCTCTATGGAGAAGTTTCACTATGTAACCCAGACTAGCTTCAAACTCACCATGTACTACAGGATAGCCATGTACTCACATTGATCCTCTATTCTGGGAGTATAGATATACTCCATTACAGCTAGCAGAACCATTGATTTCTTAGGTGCTCCTTATGCCTATGAGGAATCAGCCTGGGGTCTCTTCCCCACTCTCACTCTTCTTAGTCAGGACTGGGCTGGCAAGACAGAGGATATCTGGAACTGCACTGTTTTAGAGGGAGAAGGCTGTATATGATGGTATCTTGAGTGTTCCCTAATGACTTCCTAGTAAAGGCATGTCCCCACAAAGGCACTACTGGTGGGATGAGGTGGGCCTTTAGGAGATGAAGCCTAGGGAGCCATCTTCAGATGGCTGTGGACATGTTCTTGAAAGAGACACTAGAAGTCTTGCCATGTCTCAGTTTATGTCACTTCCCAGCTGTAAGATGAGCAGTTTTGTCCTGTCTCATATCCCCACCATGCTGAGCTACCAAGACAGTGGGGCTGGAACCTCTAAAACCATAAGTCCAAATAAACTCCTTCCTTTTGCAGATGGACCTTCTTTGGAACTGGCTGTAGTGCTGGAAAGCTGGCCCGCTTGGAGAGCAAGCACAAATTGCACAAATTAGCTTTCCAACATACCATCTGCCAATTTTGCACACTGTTGCTCTCATTTCATTGGCTGAAGCAACCCTCAACTAGGGCCAGAATATCTGCTAGCTGTTTTAGTAATTTCTTCCATAGCTTCACCCTATAGATGTTTAACAACTGCACAGTCAGTACACAAGTGTGAGGTGGTTGCATACATGTCTGGGATCTGATTGAGTTGTACACACTTTTTGAGCTTCTGCCTCTTAAGTCCCAGAGTCCATCTACCATCAGCATCATGTGGTGCTGGACTTTGAGCTGTGTGTGCGAGCACAAGTCATCCTGACAGTACTGTAGATCATACACTATCATTTAGTCCTTTTTCACAATTAAGATCTAGAGACAGTATTTCTTATTAATGGTGTATAGTGGAGGAAGTAACAGCATTAAATCCAAACCCAGGTCTGTTTGACCTTAAAGCCCCATGTGTGACTCTCAAGGAAGGAGGCAGGCACTATCCTCCCAGGACTTCCCTTCCTGGCCTTTTAATAGCTTGTATAAGAATAGCTCCAGGAGTGATTTCTAGAATGGCCACTTATCCATCCTAGCCCACAGACAAATATAAAACCAACACACTTTAGTAGAGGGGGCATGAGTAGTAGTTTTAAGCATGCATCCTTCAAAATCTCCTCGAATACTGAATTATTTTGCACTTTTTCTAGCTCTTGACATTATGGTTTTCAAATGAGAAACCTAAGATTTTGCTGTCAATTATCTATTGGATTTTTACAGAGATCTGAAGTTCTGTCTGTGGAAAATTATAAACTGTTGTCCTTCTTAACCCACAGCACTCCCACTTCTAAGGAAGCTTCAGGCTTTTTAGAGAGCCTGAGTTGGGTTGGTCTGATTACAGGTCCTGCCAAAGTATGACCACCCTGCCCCCTAGCGGACGGAATGTATGTCGCTGTCCTTGGTGCTAAAACATGAGTTGGCCAAGAGTTCAGATTTTTCTCTTTACTCAAGGATCTCGAGAGGGAATGCTAGGCAAAGGAGCATGCTGTCATTTCTCCTGCCTTTCTCCTGGTTACAGAAGAACTTATTTCATGTAATTTTTATATGTATGTTCTTACTTAGACTCCCTCTTTTTCAAAGTTGAAAACACATGTTCTTTCTATATGCCTTCTCATCTTAATAATTATATCCTCTTATTTATATGCCTGTAGGTTGTTGTAATTATTTAGGTAAGCATCAGAAACTAATGTACCAAAGAAGATGTTGGAGAGAGTTCAGTGGTTAAGAGCACTGGCTTCTCTTTCCGAGGATCCAGGTTCAACTCCCCAGCACTCCCTGGGTTGCTCACAACCATTTGTAAGTCCAGTCCTAGGGGATGTGGTGGCTTCTATAAGCACAGTGTGCACCTGGTTCATGGCCATATATGCAGGGAGAACACTTGTACACATAAAAGTAAAATTAATGTATAATAATATAAAGTAATAAAATAAATATTTTTATAAATAAGATATACTAAAAAGTTATATAAAATAAATAATATAAAATATTTACTAAAATATTCTATTTCCTTTAATACATTTTAAAATGTAATTATGTACATACACACACACACACACACACACATATATATATATATATATATATATATATACATATATATATATATATATATATACACATATGAAGTAGAAAAACTCAAAGTAGTAGCTAAAAACTATAAAAACTAGAAACATTGAAATCAGGTTCACTCTGTTTGAAACCTAGCTCCCTCTTGTGTGCATGCTGAGCAACACTGGGAAACTTACCTAAGTTCTCTGAAGCTCAGCTTTCTTATCATTAACACAGAAATACCACAGTGCAGAACTCAGAGCCTCATGTGGGAACTAAATGGAACAGCGCCTGTCCAAAGTTCAGCATGGATCTTGACTCCTGTTATCCTATGCCACCTGAATTTGTTGTTGTCCAGGTTCTGGTTATTGTTTGTTTTATTTTTTTTTACTCACATGGGGCAGATTTTGATGAGAGAAGTTTAATTCTAATAATTAATATGGTGGGTCTCTGGAAATGGTAGGGGTATATTTTCTGTTCTTTCATTGTTGAACAAGGTGTGCAGAACACAAAATACCTGGGCCATGTATCTCAGCATTTTCTCCCTACAGAATTGCCAGTTTCCTGTATGCTCTCATTCATTAAGAAGAGTTGGTTAAAAATATTCTCTAGCAGAAATCTGGGCCTCCTGCAACATTACAGCTACTCCTTACTGTGAGCCTTGGAGAATTTAAGTGGACTTAGTTATAGGAAACTTCTCTGCAGAAGTTAAAATAATTTTTTTCTGCCTTCTTTTGTCCCCAAAAAGTAAATGAATATTATGTAACTCGGTAGGGCTTTTCTGTCTACCTTAGCTGCTGGGAATATGTGGCAAGATCCAGTTCCTGACAGCCATAAGACATTCAACTCAGTGTCTGTTGTGCCTGTACCCCAGGAGATCAATTCAGTGAGTCCCGCACCTGCACCCCAGCCACCCTCAGTCAATTTTTATCTGATATTCATTACTGTCTGATTTAATTTCTTATCTTTCCATTCACAGTATATACACACACAGAAAAAGTTATACACACACAGATATATATATATATATATGCATTCGTATATTTACTAATGTTCTGCACCAAATTTTGTCAGCTGCTATAAAAATTCTAATATAGATGGAGTACATATTCTAAACATATGAATAGTCCTTATCGTTAATTAACTTTACTCCATGTAACAAGTTATATTGGAAGACTTATTATTGGAAAATAAGCAGTTAAACTTTATATTGCTGTGGCTGAAATCAACCAGGACTAGAAAGTTAGGTTAACATGGTTCACATGGCAGCTTTCAAGTAGGACATAATGGGCAGGAGGAGTGGAACAGAAGCAGGGAGTTTAAGATACTGGCCACATCCCGTTAAGTGTGTGATTTGAACAATTGTGTGATCTTCTTGTTGGGATTCTTCTTTATACCTTATCTGAGAAATGCAATGGGTATGAGCATTAGATGGAAAGAACTTGGTGCATGGTGAGGATGTAGGAAATGTGTGCAATGGCACACATGATATTAGGAACCACTATTACTGTTATTATTTCTGCTGGAATCCTCTGTTTAAAACTTCGTGGCAAACACCATCTCACTCATCACTTGTTTTCTCTATAAAGTGTGTGGCTCCATCACACATAGTGGTGTGTCGTTTGTTCATTTTCTGTCCTCCATTGATGTAAAATGGAGAGAAATGGGTTGGCATGCTCATTTGTCATTTCCTTCTGTATAACACCTAGTACAATTCAGTGGCATGTTTGAAGTGCCTAATAAATATCTAATGAATGAATGAACGTCTAATCAAGAGTGATTGTTTACACTGATATTAGATGGGAAATAGGATTTATTAGTATAAAATGACTCTAGATTTGGAGGTCATCACTCTGTGGTATATCACTTCCCTACCATGTGCAAGGCCCTGGGTTCAATCCCCAGCATTGAAAAAAATAGATAAGAAAAAGTTAAGTGAGGACTAAACCCTAATAATTTGTTATTGACCCATCAGTCTAAATAAACTTATATTTACTCAGCATGAGTAAACTTCTTGTCACAATTGTAATTAATTATATATGGTAAGTCTTTGGAGATTTTCAGATCTTCCTTTATTAAACTTTAATTAAAATATAATTACATCACATCACATCTCCTGCTTTCAAACTCCTCCAACATACCTCCAACCTCTCCCTTGCCCCTGACTCATCAAATTAATGGTCTCTTTTTCTGTTATTATTATTATTACATATAAGCCCATAAATATTTAAATGCAATTTACTGCATCTGTTTAGTGTTGTGTTATATGATTTCTGGGCAACCAGTTTGTGTTGGATGACCACCATGGAAGCTCATGAAAGTAATTCTTTCTCTCTCAGCCGGCATTAGCTCTTTGTCTAAGGCTGGGATTTTGTGAGATTCCTCCTTTCTGAGCTAGTGTGTCTAGTAATATTGTCATTGTTCATTATTAAGGCAGACATATCACTGAGGTGTCATGGGTGAAGCTTTTCTGTCCTTTCCAGAAGACACAGTCTCACAAGCAGCCTTCCTGGTCCTCTGACTCTTACTATCACTTGTCCCCATCTTCCACCATGTTCCCTGAGCCTTAGATACAGGAGTAGAGTTCTATATTGTACCCACTGGGGCTGTTCTCTTCAAAAGCAGTTCACTTGTGCCTTGAGCAGTGCAGTGGTCTCCATTTGCTGCAAAGAGAGAAGCTTCTCTGGTGCAGGGCAGATATGCACTTATAGTTGTGTATGAGGGTGAGTATTTATAATGCAGTTGGGAATTATTCTGCTAGAGGCAGTTGTAGGTTTTTTTTCTAGGATCTGTGAGTTCACTACCCCAAGCAGTTCACTAGGATTCCAGTATCACACATGATTTCCCTCCTGTTGAAGTTGCCTTAAGTTCAATTATACAGCTGTTGGTCACTTCAAACATATATATATATATATATATATATATATATATATATATATACATATATATGTCTGTGTGTGTGTATCTGTCTGTGTGTGTGTCTGTGTGTGTATCTGTGTGTGTGTGTGTGTGTGTGTGTGTGTCTGTGAGTGTGTGTGTATGAAATAGTGAAACCCATATGTATGTATGTATGTATGACAACTTCCCATCCCCTTTCTGCTCCTCAGGGAGGATGAGGCCTTCCATGGGGAGTCTTCAAAGTCTGTCATATCATTTGGAGCAGGACCCAGGTCCTCCCCAATGTGTCTAGGCTGAGAGAGTATCCCTCTATGTGGAATGGGCTACCAAAGTCCATTCATATACTAGGGATAAATACTGATCCATTACCAGAGGCCCCATAGACCACACAGTCCTCCCAACTAACCACATTCAGGGAATCTGGGTCATTCCTATGCTGGTTTCCCAGCTATCAGATTGGAGTCCATGAGCTCCCCCTTGTTCAGGTCAGCAGTTTCTATGGGTTTCTCCAGCCTGGTCTTGACCCCTTTACTCATCACTCTTCCCTGTCTACAACTGGATTCCAAGAATTCAGCTCAGTGTTTAGCTGTGGGTATCTGCTCCTGCTTCCATCAGCTACTACATGAAGACCCTAGGATAGCATATAAGGTAGTCAGTCATCAATCTCATTATCAGGGAAAGGCATTTAAGGTAGCCTCTCCACTATTGCTTAGTTAGTTGGGGTCATCCTAGTAGATCTCTGGACATTTCCCTAGTGCCAGATTTCTCTTAAAACATATAATGGATCCTTCTATTATGGTATCTCTTTTCTTTCTCTCCTCTATTCTTTCTGAGACTTAAACTTCCTGCTTTGCCATACCCAGCTCTGTCCTCCTCTTCTCCCTAACTCCCTCTCCCCCCTCCCATGCTCCCAATTTGTTTGGGAGATCTTGTCCCTTTCCCCTTCTCCAGGGGATCATGTGTGTCTCTCTAAGGGTCCTCCTTGTTTCCTAGCTTTTCTGGCGGTGTGAATTGTAGGCTGGTGATCCTTTACTCTATGTATAAAATCCATATATGAGTGAGTACATAACCATGTTTGTCTTTTTGTGACTGGGTTACCTTACTTAGGATGGTTTCTTCTAGCTTCACCCATTCACCGGCGAATCAAGATTCCATTCTTTTGTTTGTTTGTTTGTTTGTTTGTTTGTTTCTGTTGAGTAGTACTCTATTGTGAAATGTACATTTTCTCCATCCATTCTTCACTTAAGGGTCATTTGGGTTGCTTCCAGGTTCTGGCTATTATAAACAATGATGCTATGAACAGATGTCCTTGTTGTATGAATGTGCATCTTTTGGGTATATGCCTAAGAGTAGAATTAGGCATATATTTTCCCATTTTCCTGAGGAACCACCATACTGATTTTCAAAGTGGCTGTACAAGTTTGCACTCCCACCAAGAGTGGAGAAGCGTGCCCCTTTCTCCACATTCTCTCCAGCAAAAACTGTCTTTGTTATTTTTAATTTTAGCCATTCTGACAGGAGTAAGATGGTATCTCAGAGTTGCCCTGATTTGTATTTCCCTGATTCAGCCATTTTAGATTCCTCTATTGAGAATTATCTATTTAGTTCTGTACCCCACTTTTTAATTGGATTATATGGTGTTTTGATAACTAGTATCTTGAGTTCTTTGTATATTTTGAAAATCAGTGCTTTGTCGGAGCCACCTTTAAAAAAATTAAATCTATCCAATGTGGCCAAGACAAATTCTACCCACATTAGAAGTTGGAACCCATGTATTGCAGCCATTTGAGAAGGTGGTCCATGCATCTTGCAACACACCCATTGAAGGTAGAGCCCACCACCAGGACATCTTGTTTTATCATCTAATTCCTTCTGGCCTCTTGTGAGTTTTCTTCAGCTCTTTCCAGGAGAAAACTACTCCTTCTATCAGGGTCACTATTATTTCCTTTATCCATACTTTCAGGGTTCATGCTGTGAATATGAACTTCACTGAATGTAGTATTCAGTTGGGCATCTGACCATGAATCCCAGCTTCTTGCCAGTAGTCAAGTTACTTATCTCTGTTATCCCACGTAGTTATTTGTCAGATGAGATTGTGGAAGATTCTGTGAAGATGGCATGCAATAAACCACATAAGATGCCAAGAAGTTAATAAACTCTCCATCAGTATTAGCTAATTGTCCCTAATTTTACACAGAGGATCATTTTTGAGGCCTTTGGGGATTTTAGATTGCCTACTAGCAAAATTGACAAAATTATGTCTTTAATGTGTTTCACCAATGCCACTTTTCTTCTCACTGAGGCTGTTTTTCCATCTTCTGCCTCTCCTCAAAAGAAAATAACCAGGGCTAGGGAGACAGCTTTGTGGCTGATGGCATTGACCTGGGTTCGATCCCAGCACTGAACGGGTAACATACAACCATCTATACCTCATGTATGAGGTACACAAACATGTGCAGGCAAAATGTCAATAATAATAAAATGTTTAAAACAATGGAGAAACATATCTCACAATTATCATGACTTCATGAAACTGGATTCTTTGGGTATTTTTAAGCTTAAATTATGAGATAGCCTTCTCAGAATTCTGTTTGTCTTGTCCCAAAGTAAGTAGTATGTAAATCAATATATTTTCTCCCCAATTTTACCTGAGTCAGCCTCTGAGATAATATTTCTATCTTGCAAAGGGGTACTCACATTCCAGTGCATCCTTCAGGAGCTATCTATGACATGTAAGAGATACTTCAAAGGGTGAGGACATAGGTTATGTCTCTTTCCCCATGACTGACTCTGTCTCCAAAAGCCAAGCATCCAAAATACATCCTTATGAGATGCTCCAGGCTGATAAAGCTTGAGAGGCCCTGTTTCTGCAGAATAAGGTTTAGGATTGTTTCCTTTATGCACAGAATGAGAATGGACAAGTCCTTTGCATTTGAAAATCATGAGCTAATAACAAAATCTATGTCATCTATTGTAAAACTTCATAATGATTGGCTTTGAGATTCTAAGATTGGTTATGTGTCTAAAAGACCTGACTACTTTGCCCTGAACCCACAAATTCCACTGACTGGAAGTGTACGCCCTTGTAAATCAGTCCTGTAACTGTAAATAAATAGTATAATTTGTGGGTTTTTAAAAATTATTTATTTTTGTGTGTGTGCAAAGGTGCAATGTGTGTGTGTGTGTGTGTATGTGTGTGTGTGTGTGTGTGTGTGTGTGTGTGTGTGTGTGAACCATGTGTGTGCAGGTACCCACAGAAGCCAGAGAGGGTGTTTAACCCCCTATAGCAGAAGTTACAGACATTTGTTAGCTGCTTGATGTGGGTGCTGAGCACAGAATCTGGATTCTCTGTAAGAGTAGTGTGTATCCTTAACCACTGAGTCCTAGCTCCAGTCCATTGTTTTGTTTTATGCATTTGGTTGGTTTTGTTGCTTTGGTTTTTTTTGTTTTAGTTTTTTTTGTTTGTTTGTTTGTTTTTTCATTTGTTTGAGGGTTCAGTGTCTTGTCTATCTCATGCTGGCCTTGAACTCTCTTTGTAATGAAGGATGACCCTGAATTTCTGAATTTCTTGCTTTTATCTCCTGAGTACTAAGATTATAGGTATGTACCACCACACCTATTTCAGACAGTGCTGGGAAATCAAAGTCAGGGATTTGTGTATTCTAGGAAGTACCCCACACTGAGCTGTGTCCCTGGCACCTAAATATCATGTGTAGAAATAAGTACACCAGGCTGGGGATGCAAAGATCTGGATCTAATCTCTAGTGCATGGAGAGTAAGAATGAAGTGAGGCAGAAAGAGAGAGAGAGAGAGAGAGAGAGAGAGAGAGAGAGAGAGAGAGAGACAGAGACAGAGACAGAGACAGAGACAGAGACAGAGACAGAGACAGAGACACAGAGAGAGAGACAAAGACAGAGACAGAGACAGAGGGGGGGAGAGAGAGACTGGATCTTTTTAAAATAAAGAAATATCATTCTTAAGCAGTGGCATTCAAGAACCTTCTACTTGGTAACAATGCTAACCAGGAAACCTTATGTGTCAGACAGAAAGTGTACGTTAATAATAAAGTCAGCCCTTTGTACTTGAATTAGATAATTTGATTGGGGACTTGTGACTTGTTTGGGAGATATGCTATTTTATTCTCACCTGTATCATTACATAGATAAGAGCAAGATTGAACTCTAGTGGTGAAAAGTCCAAACTACAAGCTATTTCAAAATCCTGCAGATGAAATAATAGGCGTAGAATGCTGTACCTAAATAGGGAGACTCAGGCTGAGAGCCTGATGACAGCAGACTTGCTCCTAAAAGAGGACTCTGTTTAAAAGGACCCAGGTTTCATCACATATGGTATGACTGTCATGCGGTGTTCTAGGGCAAATGCCAAAAGCTGGTATTTTTAGATTTTTCAAAAGTAACCACTGACTATATATGAATCTACAAGGATAGCATTCATGAAGTCATGGGCTGGAAATGTGTTTTATTAAGAATTCCTTAAGGCAACCTTAACTAGAACCATGCTAATAAGAAAAAAGAGCAGTCTGTGTTTCATTCATTCTGCTAGTGTGAACTGAATAATCCCCTCTCTACATAAGACATGATAGGGGTCAGAAAAAAATATTAAGTGTTTTGCTTTCTTGGATGAAAGGTATTTTCTGCCAGTACATAAATAGAGGTGTGCAAACTTGGCGTAGGCAGGTTTTCTTGGTTAAAATATTTCCAAAAACTGTTCTGAATAGAACCCACCCATCCCTTGGAACTGGACAGCCAAAACCCTATGCATTCTTGCCCTGCACAGGCTTGCTCCGAACAAGCCTGCCCTGTGCATGTGTGACCTGCACCAACTTACATTACACATTACATATATAGGCTTTCCCTATACATGCTTGACTTACACTGTGCTTGCCTTTTGACTGTGGGTTCTGAGGATCGACATAGGTCCCCATACTTAACATGGCAAACTCTTTACCTGCTGAGCCATCTTCCAAACCTTAAATGAGGGTTTTTATTTTTGAGAATTCAAAGAATCCACACAGGGTGTTTAAAACATTACATAGGGTGCTACACAAAATTTGTGTAAGACCTTTCCCTCACCTAAACCCTCACTTTCCAAATGATACAACATTGAATGAAAACAAGGAAACAAAAACTAAAGTGATGGTCATAATAGTGAACAGAGAAGAAAACAAGGCCACCAGTCCTGGAGTCAGAGATGCTTGCAGATGCTAAGAGAACACTGTTCCCAAGCTGGAATATATCCTGAAACAGCTGCTAGACACTTGTGTGTGTTTAAACCATAAGCAATTCTAACAGTATACAGTAAGCTTCCCAGTAATCTCTCATATTCCATGTGTTTAAATGACCATGCATATGTAGGAGCCTCCATGTTGGACAGTGTGTTTCAGTGCATGAAATTCTAGCCCAAGAGTGACATTCTTCTCTCCTAAATTTAGTAGCTCACTTGTTTGCCTGGATGTATCCCAGCCTGCTCATTCATTCACCCATTGAGGGATATCTTAGTTGCTTGCAGTGTGTGGTGATTTTAAATACAGCAGCCATAAACATCCACATGCTGGCTTGTGTATGGCCATGGGTTTTCTCATCAGTTGGGTAAATACCTAGGAACAGATGTTAAGCCTGATTTAGCAGGGTGAGAGACTGTAGAATTTCCATAGTGACTACCCATCCTGTGTGCACTGCAGGCATGGATGAGGCTTCAGCTTGCTCCAGTCCCTGCCAGATGTTGATGGGGTTGAAGTGTGGGAGCATAGGCATCCAAGCACAAAGTAGATAAGCAGAAATACCTCATTTTCAGATTTGAACTTTCCTAATGACCAATGGTGATGGTCACATTTTCATGTGTTTACTGATCATCTTCATCCCTTTCTTGGTGAGGTGTCTATTCAGATACTTGACGTGTGTGTGTGTGTGTGTGTGTGTGTGTGTGTGTGTGTGTGTGTGTGTGTGTGTGTGTGTGTGCCTGTGTCTGTGTCTGTGTCTGTGTGTGTGTATTATACACATGTATGTAGAGGCCAAAGGCCAACTTCTGGTGTGTTCCTCAAGAGTGGTCCACCTTACTTTTTTTTCTTAAGATTTATTTACTTTTAATTATGTATGTGTTGGGTCAGCTAATTCTGTGGGTTTCCCGATCATGGTCTTGACTCCTTTGTTCATATTTTGACTCCACCTCACTTTGATTGCATTCCAGGAGCTTGACCCATTGGTTAGTTGTGGATCTCTGTATCTGCCTCTATCTGTTTTTGGAAGAGGGTTCAAGCTTCTCTGGGGTTGTGGATTATAGGCTGGGTATCTTTTGATGATTCTCACCTTTTAACGTAAATAATATCATCTTTACATGGGAAAGTTTTCTTTTCCTTTCTTTTTTTTGGGGGGAGGGAAGAAGTAGGAAATATCTTACTTTTTAGCCAGGATGACCTTGGATTTCTTCCTAAATGCTGTTACATGTGTCTACAACTATGCCCAGTTTTTTGGGTTTTTTTTTGTTTTTGTTTGTTTGTTTGTTTTTGTATTTCATACCCAGAATATCTAGCATGATGCTAGATGGTAATTTTCAGACAGCAGCTTTGTGTTGTTCCTGATCTCTCCCCCTCTCTCTCTCGCTTGCTCAATCTCTGTCTCTCTCTTCCTCTCTCTATCTCTTTCTGTGTGTGTGTGAGAGAGAGACATAGACAGAGACAGAGAGAGACACACAGAGATACAGAAACAGGGAAAGACAAAGACAGAAAGAGACACAGAGAGAGCAAGAACACTCAGACTCTCACCATGGAAAAGGATGGTAGCTATTGTCTCTTTGTAAGTGTTCTAGATAAAGCTGAAAAACTCCCATTGTACCTCGTTGGCTATGATGACTCAGGATTTGATTTTATGGAGTGTTCATTTAGTATTAACTGATATGGGGCATATGATCTTACTTCATGAGTGTATTGATTTAGTGGATTACACTTATTCATTTCTTGACAATTTCCCTAACTTGGTATACTTTGAAGAAATCCAGTTGATGGGCATGTATATAATTTTTATGCACTAAATTTGTTTGAATTATATTGTATGAAGGATATTTGAACTTTTATTTATGAGAAATACTAGTTTGTAGTTTTCATTTTCTTGTAATATTTTTGGTTGAAGGGTAATACTCAACTCAATATTTCAGAAATGCTTCTTCTTAAGTTTTTAGGAGACAAGCTAATTTAAGCACTTGGTAGAATTCTCCACTGAGCCTGTTAGAGTCTAGCTTTCAGAAGGCTGTTGAACATGGATTTGAGTTAAGATGCTCTTGAATCTTTACGTGTACATCATGGAAGTCTGTTTCTCCGTAAGAGAGCAAACTCTCTAGTGCAAGGCTTTGTTCATGGCATTATTTTTATTTTCCTGCAGTGAGCAAGGGATGGAAAGTGACAGTGGGCTCTGTGGTTTATGGCTGTCCTCCCTGTAAGGATTCTGGTGTTTCCTAAGAAATATGCTCCTGTTTTCTTGTCTTTCCTCTCTGTTAGTCTGTGCTTGGGCTTTGATTTGGGTTTACTCTAATTCATATTATTTATTTTATTCTGCTAGCTTTCACCTTAAATTTGCTGTATTCCTTTAGTTTTTGGTAACAGAACTTTTGAATTAGAGCTCTTAACATATTCATCTTATTTTAATTTCCTGTTTGCTCACTCTAGTCATCTGCGTCATGGCCAAATTAGTTTTCTCCTTTGTCCTTTGCTTGCTTTGTGTTTGGGGATGCCTTGTGAATTTCAGTGACATGAGGACCACTGCACTGGATGTTGAAATGGAAGTAAATGGTTCTTTAACATGAGGACATTTGTTAACCTGGCAGGAATTTGCCTGTGTTTTTCTTGCACACACAAGAGGCTTCAAAGTTTTCTTAGATTCTTGCTTAGGTCTCCCTTGACACTGGGTTTATCCATCTCAGACAATCTATGTCTTGCAACTGTCTTTATTCCAGAGCCCTCTAGGTGTGATGCTCTGATGTGGGTATGAGGGAACAGTTTACAAACTTCAGGAAATCACAGTACTTTTATGAGCCTGGCTCCAGCTTGATATTGATGATTTTCTCCTGCCAGCTAGACTGTTCTATAGAGGCATCTGGGTACATTGCACAATAATCTCTCTTCCCCTCCCAGAGTCACAGGGACAGTGTTTAGAGCCAAATGTTCAAAGAGTAGAGGGCTTACATGGCAGATCCATATAAGCATGAGCTGCCAGATCTGGCTCCTCACTATCCTTCTCTTCCACATGAACCCCACTCTCATACCAGTGGTATCCAGGCTCCTACAGTTCTTGGAATTTTCCACTGAAATGCCCCTGCTCGGTTTGGGCTCCAATAGGTCTTGTTCTACATGGGTAAATCCCATCCACATCTCTCTGGCTAAGCATGACCCTCCAGATTTAGGGGTGACGGTTGTTAGTCTTACAACTTGGGTATTCTGCTCGAGTCAATTAATGCTGTTTATCATCTGTGTTACTAGAAATTTTTTGTTTTACTTACAACAGTGAGAACAGTGGTTCCCAGACTCTTTATGAATCTACATGAAAAAGCAGAGGTATGGGGTAACTTTTAAACCAAACTCCCATGAGTTTTATAGAACTGGGTGGACTTCTCAGGATTGAGGATATACCCCAAAAGGAAGCCTTCCTGGGGTTCTCATCTCCTCTGTAGCCTTTATATAATTTAAAGTAAATATCTGAAAGCTGAGACCAAGACAATTTGATCAAGCCTTTGGGCCCTGCCAGTGATAATCAATTGAGAAAGGGATTGTGTTCCTTTCCACCATGAAGGTGCTGACTGACATGATGCAGATGGCTGCTGTCCTGGTTCTCTGGCAAATGGCTTCTGTGACTACTTTCTGTCCTCTTCCCTATAGATAAGACAAAATGAATTCATGTTTCTGTGATGTTCCAAGATTCTCATTTTTTCATATGATAGTTAGCCCCAAGCAGTGTTTTGCCTTTCTTTCCAAATGGATTCTGGAGCAACCTCAGTCTATCCCCTGTCAGTGATGAACAGGTAATAGTGAGGCTCTTCTGGATTCTCCTTGTGCTCAGTGTTGTTTCCATAGAGCAGGTGTTAATCTTGCAGCCTACCTCCTATTAGCTTGTCCTCCATACAGTCACAGATTACAAGGTCATTGCCAGAAAAGGCAGGTTCATACACAGTGGCCTCATCTATAAAAGTGTCTCAATGGAACATGTTGTGTGTAGCTCAATGTGAATGTTGGATTAGGAGGGGCATTTGTTACTTACAAAAAGCCGCAGGGATCACATTACAGGGCAGATATAAAACCCAGATTCCTTGGCGGCACTGTATAAATTGGAATGACAATCAGCTCCATCACTTACGCTGAGCTCTAAGTTGTCTGGAAGGTTTATGATCACTCATGAGTTATTCTCCACAGCACACTTGTGAAGAAAAAGGATGGGGTGCCTTCTGAGGGAGGATGGGGAGTCCTTGAAGTAAGTACTGTAGTTGTTCTGCCCCTTTCCATCCTATCCTGCAAGGATCCCTAGGTGAGCATCACTATCACCTGACAGAAAAGCATCCTTTAAAGGCAAAGAAAGGCTTTTGCTGTTGGAGCAGCTTACATTTGGTAATAGGGATTTTCTTCACAGAAGTAAGCCTGGCTGCAGGAATTGAGGGTGCTCTGCTTAGGGCTCTGAGAGTTATACCTCCAGGCTGGAAAGCTGATATTTCTTTCCAGGCCTATGTTATTGCTGGATCACTTATAGTTATCCCCACTGTTATCAGCTCTCTGTGTGGGCACAATTAAAAGCATCTTCTCAAGGAGGGAATGAGTTAAGAAGTGGAGCATTACTAGGCAACGGGTAGCCTATCAGGGTCCTTCATTTAAAGCTCTGCTTCAGATGTTGTAGAAAATCACTCCAACCTTTCATTATACTTTTCTTAGAAAAACGTCATGCAAATCTGTGAACAGGGGCTTCTGCAGTATGGGTGTCTGTGGCTGGTACAACACTTGTTCATCATGCTAAAGGCTGGCCCAGGAGTGGCCATGCCAGAGAACTATGCAGCCTCTTTCTAAATGAGGTCTGAGTCGACTTGGGAAATAATGGCTTCTTGGAATAAGGCCAGGAGTAGAACACATTCTAGGAGCTCGGGATTGAATAGCATTTGGAATTTTTCAGAATAGAGTCTGTCCATCCCAGTTTGCAATGTGTATAGATTCAAAAGCAAACCAACTCCTATTACCCATAGGTTTTGAAATTTTGTCTTAGTACTTTGGCTGGCCCACACATGTTCCTTAAATCAGATACACAGCCCCCAAAGAGGAATTGTCTCAGCAAACACTATAGTCATTTATTTACAACACTGAATCTCTTCCTGGGCTTTCTGTGCATTTCCTATAACAGGGTATATCAACAGAGAACACAGTACTTGTATCAAAGGAAATACGAGTTCCTTTATTCTGAGCCCAATATGTGTGACCTGAGTCATAAACTCATGTGATCCTAAAGGGCATGCTCCAATGTGGAAGAAGGTATAGTCACATATAGAAGTCAAAAGTCAGAGAGTTTACTCAGTGTCAGAAGGATATCATGTAGGTGAGTCTGTATTCTTTTTTTTTTTTTTTAAGAAGTTACAAGAAGGCTTTTAGACTTTTTTATTTAGTATACAATGTTCTGCCTGCATGTATTCTTGCATGCCAGAAGGATGCACCATATCTCATTACAGATGGTAGTGAGCCACCATGTGGGTGCTGGGAATTAAACTCAGGGCCTCTGGAAGAGCAGCCCATGTTCTTAACCTCTGAGCCATCTCTCCAGCCCAAGACTGCATTCTTGAAGTCAGTTAAAATCAAACCACATTCTTAGTAAAAATGTTCCATGTCAACATTATGCCCAATAACAAATACTCTCAATTAAGAAAAATTGACTAAGGATAATATGAACCATGAACACAGCTTTGGAATCGAACTCTTCTATGAATATTAATCTCTTCTTGCCTCCATGTATCTCTCTGAACTTAAGCAAAGATCTAGGCTTTAAGGGTCAAAAATAACTATATCAGCTTAAATTTAAAAGCAAATGTTACAAAAACATGACTGTCTGGTGGCTGAATTGAGATAATGAAACAACTAGTGATCCTGATGATGGAGGTGCTTTTTGAGACTTTGAAAATATTGTTTTGATGGTTGGCAAGGACAAGAATGCTTCAGAAGCCGCCCCTGATAGAACAGACATTCTTTGCCCAATTTGGTTCACAGCTGACCTACTTTGCATTGCCATGAATACTGCTTGAAGCTGAAGACCAGATCTATTGTAGATCTGACATATAGAAAACATTACAAAGTCATTTTCTGAAATAAACCCATGGCTCCCTAGACAACATCAGTGGTGGTTGCTCAAGTCTATTTCTAGATACAGCCATTGTAAAACATAGGACTTTTAAATTAAAGCCAAGTGTTTTCTGAATTGCTGCACACATGTTGGTTAGAGTACTGACATGATGTGTTTTAAATTACAAATTAGTTTATTCAAATCATTTATTCCTCCCTGCAATTGAGATAATTCCATGAAGTTGTACCAGTGCATTATTCCCCTTTGGGATATTGGGTCCCTTAACCCAGATTCCTATCTTGTCTTCCAATTGTCAGTGTCATAGAGTTTGATCTTTGCAGATGAAGGATTCACTCTTCCCAGATACTGACTGGGACAGAACAGATGACAAGCCTGAACAGACTAAAGATGCAATGAAGGATGGCAGAGGACAAAAGCAATATTTATCTGTCTTCTGGTCCATTCCCCTACTCTCTTGATTCCATTAGTCCAGAAGGTTGCTCAGGAGCCCAGGGTGTCTGTGTCTGTATTCATGATGAGGCAAAAATCTATTTTTTTAATTTTGTAGTTGTTCATTTATGTGTGTGTGTGTGTGTGTGTGTGTGTGTGTGTGTGTGTGTGTGTGCATGTATATGCTACAATGTGCATGTGAAGGTCAAGGAAAACTCATAGGCATTTGTTTTCTCCTTCCACTGTGTGGGTTCCATGGATAGAGCTCAGATTGTCAGGCTTGGTCCCACTGAGCCATCTGGTCAGGCCCAAAAGACCTATTCTTTAAATTGCCTTCTTATTATTTGGGTCCATGGGGAAAATACTTTTTTCTTTTAAGACAAGGCCTTACTATGTAGTTCAGGTTGGTCTAGATCTCACTATCTACTTATCTCACCCTCCTGAGTGCTGGGATGACAAGGGTGCACCACCAAGCCTGTCTTGAATAGGGCAATTGTTAAAAAAAAAAAAAACTTTAAAAAGAAAACCCTATCTGAGTCTCACTCAATGTTGTTTGGACAACATTGGCCTTTGAACCCACAGTGATACATCCCTCTCTGCTTCCTGAGCCACAAAGAATTTTTGAAAGTATTTCTTTTCTATAGGCTTTTGTAACCTCCATGAAGGTTCAGTTACTGGCTACAGGTACAGGTTGGGCACCTATAATCCCCAAATGCTCAAAATCTGAAACTTGGCTTCAGTCAGTGTCTGACAAGAGCAAATCACTCATCAGCAAAATCCAATTACAGAAGTTAAAAGTTCTATTACAATAAATTCTGTCTTATGCTAAAAGTTGTTCAAAATAACCATATCAAGTTGCCTTTGGGCTGTGTATTTAAGGTACATATGAAACATAGATGAATTTTGTCTTTAGACTTCAGTCTCATGCAGAGACATCTCATTACATATGTACAAATATGGCAGAATCTGAAAGGAAAACATGAATCCCAAAATACTTCTTGTCCCAAGCCTTGAGTAAGAGGCATGCAGCCTGTGCCACTTTGGTTGATATCACAGTAGGAAACTGTGGCTGGCTTGTGGGAAAATCAGCATGGCCGTCTGCTTCATCCCCATCTGTCATGGAGAAGCATGTATCATGGTGGTTCTGTAGACAAGCTCCTTCCTTTTGCTGTACTCAGACAGACCCCCCCAATTGCCCCAGTGTGCTGTCTTTGAGTCTGTGTTTTGCCTCTCTAGCGATGTGGAAAGGATTAGGAAAGATTCCCATTGGGCTGTGTTTCTCCACATTTCTCAAGCATCAGAATGACTTGCTGAGTTTGATGAAACAGAACTCTGTCCCTCCCACTCAGAATTTCATATGCAGAAACTCTGATGTCTGGGAATTTGCATTCCCCATAAGCATCCAAGTGATGCCACTGCTGAGATACACCCGCCCACACACACACTCCCAGGGAAACTCTTACATGACTTCTTCAAACCACTAGTATTGAGAACTTGTGTGCTTTGTGACCTCTTTGGTTCCTGTATTCCCTGGGACAGTTTTTTCTTATGTCACATTTTGTAAATATATTTTCCATCCATATGGAAATAACATAGGGGGCATCCTTACTTAATTCTACTCATAATTTTCCAAAATTGAGTCCATTTAGTTTAAACCTTCCAAAATCTCAGGTGGTCCAGGTTGCTCGGTACTATAAGATCTTCAGTGCTAAAACAGGAAAATCCTAGGCAAGCCTCAAATCAGTTGATCATTCCTAAGCTTGATGAGCATGAACTTTTGGTTAAGTATGTGTTCTATGCACACATACACATTTGTGTGTGTGCAAGTGCACCCATTTGGAAGCCAGAGGTTAATATCAATTGTCTTCTAGCACTCTCTAATATTATGTTCCAAGATAGGTTTTCTCAATGGATCTGGATTTCACTGATTCTGCTACATGGATCCCTTGGTCTCTTCCTGATGCCCATGGCTATGACTAGTTTTCTCATAGGTGTCAGTGATCTGAATTCAGGTCCTTGTGCTTGAGTGGCAGGCAGTCTACTCACTGAGTCATCTCCCCAGCCCCGTGAGCATGTATTTTTATTATCTACAAAAATTTTAAGTTATGTCATATCAGTAATACACATCTTTTCATTCTCAAAGTTCAGTGGGAGCTGGGTGTGGTGGCCCATGCCTGTAATCCCAGCACGTGTGAGAGAGGACAAGACAGGAGGATTGTCCCACATCTGAGGCCAGAAAGAGATATATACTGTCTTCTAGCTAGCCTGAGCTACAGAGTGAGACCTGGTTAAAAAAAAAAACAAAAAACAAAAACAAAACACTGAACTGACTAAGTAAATATAATCTTATTTCTTACTGTCTGCTTTCTTTATAGTAGAAAATAAAATTTGTTGTCCTTAACAGATCACAAAAACCTTTTGAGAAGGAGAGGAGTTTTGGGCTACATAGCTGATATCTATGATAAAGAAGATCTTTGACTTTATAGGCTTTCGAAAAGACACATTTGAAACACTAAATTAACCCTGAACTGTAGCCAAAATTGGCTGTTAAAACTCACATGTTTGGGAGTAAACAAACCCATTTATTTCTGAAGGCCTTCCATCTCCTCTCTCTTTGGGGCCATTAATTCCATGAGCTTTCAGACTGATTTGCCAGCAGCTGCAAAAGTGTAGCAAATTAATTATAGATGTATGTTAAATTGCTTACATTACCATCCCTGGTTTAGGGATAGGCTCCCATGAGTGGAATGACGGATCAAAGACTCTTTCTATCCATCCCCTGGCAGTACAGACACGTTTTTGTTCTGCCTGTCATGCTACTCATAGAGAAGGGATAAAATCAAGCTCTGGTTTGCAGACCTGCCTGCAGGCTCCTGAGGAAGGGGTGTGGTGTGAAGAAGGCATCCATGTGTAAATGCAGATGCCCCCTTCTGCTACTGTCTTCATCTAGAATGCCCCTGCAAAGCCTATGTGTTAAGGGCTTGTTGCCTAGTATGGTGCTATCAGAGGGTGGTGGACCTTTTAAGACGTGAGGCATGTAAAAGATGGTTTGTCACTCAAGTTATGCCCTTGAAAGGTCATCTCTGCTTTCACCAGGATGTACAGCCTCTGGCCCAAGGACTAATGCCAATGGTTCTGTCCCATCTTACACTTAAATGCGCAAATCTGTGAACTATAGTGAACTGTCTATAAGATGACAACCTCGCCTATTGGAACGCATGTCAGTACACCTTAATTCCCTTGAGTTTTACAAACCCAGAGTTTCAGACATCACACAAACACCAACAAACACAAACACCAACACCTTCCGTCTTCAGTCCTCACTATTACTGAAGTCTGATTTGGTCTGGGGGAGGCCCTGCAGTTCTCATGTTTTGTTCAAAGTTCTAGTTCAATCTGTTGTATTTCCTGGTTACTGATACTCTTTGGTCTTAGGTCTGGGCCTCTGGGATGTGGTTTGTTTCCTTTCCATATTAGCTCTTTGTAGCTAAGCTAAGGTTGCATTTATAAGTAATATATGGAATCTTAACTTAGCCCCTGAATGTAGGAGCTCCTGCACCTCCACAGAGTTGAGCCTTTACTAAGAGGCTGAATTTACAAGTGAGCAATAGTCAAAACATATGTCAAAACTGAACTTTGATCTCAAAACTATAGTTACCAGTCCAGGCAGCCAAACCACAATTTCTGTAACAAATGGCTCAAAATAGCTGCTACTTTATCAGCAAATATTAGTGATGTCTTCTATTGCCAGAACTGAATACCACAGGCCAGGTAAATAAGGAATCAACTTGTATCCTTGAGTTTTAATATCTGTAGAGACCAAGTACATGGTCCTGGCATCTGTGGGGGCCTTCCCAGCTACTTCCTAACATGGCAGAGGGCATCATATGGTAGAAGCAAGTGAGTTTGTTAGCACAGATCCCCTTTTTCTTATAAAGCCACCATAATGGGACCTCCACTGCCAAGGCCACATATGATCATAATTATCTCCCAAAATTTTTATTTCAGGAGCATATGATTTTAGGGATTGTGTTAGAACATGAGTTTTAAAAGAGACAAGACCTTGGTGGAAACAGGTTTACAGCCTAAAGAGTTATGGAGCTAGCCGGATCACCCTTTCAGCCTGAGATAGAACTTAGAGCTTTGCTTATCTGACCATCAACTTGAACCTCCATATCAGTCTCTGTGTGTTTATTATTCATTACACTAGACCATAGTAGGTGGTTTTCTTTTCTGTATACCCCCCCTCACCTCTACCCCCACACCACCACCCTATCTCCATTTCCATCTGCAGGCCATAACCAAAGCAGTCACATGCAATGCCTCTTTCTAGTCAGTACTCCATAATATCCCTAGTACCAACATTCTGCAATAAAGATGCAGTTGGACCTCCCTTTATTCTGCCTAGTTTCCACATCCCTCTGTGATGATGACTAGCTTCTTTGTGTAGCACTCAATGACTTGTTTGATCTCACTTGGGTTATCTTTGTTCACATGTTTCTCCTCTTTAAAAGACAGAGTTTCTAAGCAAAGAATGGGCCATGGGGGCTTTGGGATTGTTTAAAAGAACAACTCAAACACAACAGGTTCCTGAGCATCCTATGGGAGGCTTAAAAAGAAAAACACAGATGCCTGTGCTCCACCTACCATGTAAACAGATGCTTAGCTCTATGGAAGCCTAGAAGGGACATCTTTCATAGCTAAATCAATAACACAAAACTGCACTGGACAACTTAGAAAAAACACAGCAAAGTCTCAGGTAAATATAAAATGAATACATGCTATTTTATTCAATCAGTTAATTAACAAGAGGCCCATTGAAATATAAACCAGTTAAAAGAACAAGAAAAGAACATGTTTATAGGTAATGTTAGGATACAATTTCTGGGTTGGCTACAAAATGGGGAAATGTCCAGGGAAGCCGTGGCTGTCACCCTCCATGTATATTGTTCTACTGGGCAGAAATGATTTACCTCTCTATAGTGCAAAAATCTATAAGTTAACTTCTATCCCCATAGCATTTTAAAGTAGTACAAGCTGCCCTGAAAGAACCATCTAGTCATCCTGCTGCCTATTTCTAAGTTTCAGATGCCCGCTATAGCCAAAATACTCATCCAGATGGGAAAGACTAGGTTCAGGGTGTTTGTGCAGCTCCCTCAGAGTCATGTGGTTGTTTAACACTGACACGGGAGTGAGAACTAGAGACTGCCCATTGAGAAAGCATCCCTTCTTCACTAGGGCACATCTTGTCCTCCCGCAGACCCAGATGTCCTCTGCAGCCAGCTACTACCCACAGCTTATGGGTATTCTAGATACCCATAAGCACAGCTTCTCCTTGCTTGTGGATATTGGGAGGCTTTCTTATAGGGATGACAGGACGTGTTTGAAAGTTAGCGTCCTTGGAATGATACCAGAACAATGATAGAGAGATCTGAGTGAGCACATAGGACTTGGACCTGGGGTTTCTTATCCTAAAGTAACATGTTTCTGAGGTCAGCTTCACAGAGCCTCTCAGATGGCTTCAACCGAAATGACCTCCACTTGCCCTCAGGGATAACCTGATGGTTAACACCTGCAGGAGCTCATTTCATCCATGCTCACTCCATTCTATTACCTTTCCTAATTTACAAGGAGGTCACTTGCACCCACATCATTGAGGATAAGCTGGCCTTAGGAGGACCCAAGCTAAGTCATAGGTCTAGAAATGATTCAATCTCCACTGTGGTTGGTAAAAAACATCTCTGATCTATGATGACTTGAATGAGACACATGTGGTCAGGTGAGAAATGGACAAATGGTGAAGAAAATACAGCTTGTTAGGAAAGATTCTTTTTAATAAACCTTTTGTCATCAAATTATACAGTCTTTCTTATTAGGATTTTATAGCTAGGGTGTGTTATAAGTCTGCCTTTTTGTGTGTGTGTCCAAATCCTTTAATCCTATGTAAATATCCAGAATATTCATAATTCCAGTTAGAAGTTTAATTAACCTTTGATAAGTGCAAATTTCACTCAGAGTTTAAAAACAAATACTTTAAAACTTAAGCTATGAAAGATAGTAGAAATCAAAATTTCAAAGGCAATATAAAGATCACAGTGTTTCAGAAGTAGGCAGGTGTGATCTGAGAGTCCTAAGAAAGTTGAATGCAGAGGTGGAGAAAGCACCTAGGGAAATGAAACAATTATATGTTCAGAAACCAAGCCTGCATGGAGCATCTTGGCAAATGTAAGCTTTAGTGGAGAAGGTAACAGCTAATGTGTTCCCCCAGATGTCTCTTGTGAGTTATCCTCATTTGATAACTAGAGTTCATTTCCACGTAGGTGCTTCACATATGACCACTATGTCCTTCTCACAACAGTTGTTACAGTTCAATAGCCAAATACAGAAACAAATTAGGAAATGCTTGTGTGTGGGGGAAGGAGTTCTGTTTTTCTGTCTGTCTGTCTGTCTGTCTGTCTATCTGTCTGTCTGTTCTAATAACATAACACACCCATCTTACAAAGAATCACTTAAGGCTGGAGAGATGAATTAGTAGTTCAGAAAACTTATTGAGTTTTCAGAGGGTCAGGGTTCAGTTCCCAGAAACCACATGGTGCAACTCAAACTCTAACTCTAGTTCCAAAGGAACCTTTGCCCTCTTCTGGTCTCTGAGGGTACTGCATGCATGTTACACATACAGACAAGCATGTACACATACATACACACATAAATTTTAAAAATAAGAATCATTTATGAAATAAAATAAAAAGTGGTGATACTCTTTAAAATCAGTGAATACTTTAGGAAATATAACCTAATTTTATTATGTTTTTAAATGTACATTTAAAACCAAGTGTATACACACAGAGACACATGCATAAAGAATTTGGATCAAAATGTATTGTCTAATATCTTAGACTATTCAGTTATTTTACTGTGTCTCTTTACATGTCATTAAGTATTATAGATGGAGTTTCTGTTCTGCCTGATCCCACTGCCTTTCAGCCCCAAATAAACACACAGAGACATATTAATTGGCTAGCTCTCTCTTAATTATTATCACATAACTATTAATCTCTGTATTTCTACATGGCCTTGTCTTACCAAAGAATGCTCAGCCTGTCCTGTCTTCCTGGTAGTTACATGGCATCTCTATCAAAACCTCTCTCTCTCTCTCTCTCTCTCTCTCTCTCTCTCTCTCTCTCTCTGTCTCTCTCATTTCTTTCTCTGTGTGTGTGTGTGTCTGTGTGTGTGCCTCCCTCTCCCCAGCATTCTCCTCCTCTCATAGCCCTGCCGATCTTCCTGCCTTGCTATCCATCCAGTGTTTTATTCATCAACCAGTAAGAGAAACATATATACAGAAGGACATCCCCCATCATCTCTTTTCTGAACCTATATTGGATTTCTTAGTATCTCATTGTATTTGTATTCCATGGTTTATGTAACTTCCCTACAATTAGATATAAGTTTTATGGATACATATATTTGCCATTGTAAATAATTCTACAGTGATTGTTTTTATCTCTTAATTGGTTTCTTGTGGTGAATTATGTTAAGCAGAGCTTCCTGAAACACTGTTGTGAACATTTAAAAAGTCTTCACACTCTTTGCTAAATTGGTTCACTTACAGATAAAAGGCTGGGCATGGCTATAATCCTAGCACTTAGGAGGTGGAAGAAGAAGGAGTAGAAGTTCAAGGCCATCCTCAGGTACAAAGCAAGTCCTATGCCAGCAAGGATGGCATTATACCCTCTATATATACATTGTATATGTATATATGACTTACATAGTTTTGTAAGTTACCATGTAATTTTTTTAGACAGGCATGCTTCTCTCTATGTGGCCCTGGTTGCTCTGGAAATCACTATGTAGATTAATCTCTATATCTATCTGGCTCTGTCTCTGCCTCTGTCTCTGCTTCCTAGTGCTGAGATTAAAGGCATGTGCCAGCACACTGACTTTAACTGTATTCTTAACTTATTATATTAATATTTGATATCTATTACTATGGCACATGAAGAATGTCAATTTGAAATTTAGAGCTACTATGAATAAATGTCAATTTTTACATTATCTATTTTACTGTACAATCTTTAAGAGTTCTGTATTCTCATGGACTCATTTGGTGTGTATTTATCAAGCATCTGTGTAATGCTAGGCACAGGAGACACAATATTAGGGCTAATGAAGTAGCTTATCAGGAAAGGCGCCCACTCTTAAACTTCAGGACCTGAACTCTATCATCAGGACCCATCTAGTATAAGGAGAGAACCAACTCCTGCAAGTTGTCATTTTATCCCCAAATTCACACTAGACTTATGAAAACACTTCACTGTTGCAACATGGGCTCCATCTTGTGATTTCTCTTGGTGAATCACAGAAGCACAGAGTGGTGTTGGTGACCTGGATATAGACACTTACTCCAGGCCCAACAACTGTTGTGGGAGTGTGCAAGAGCAGTAGGAACTCCTCACAGTAGGAAAATTTACCCAAGTTCAAAGACTATTTGAGTCCTCCCTGGCTCTCTTAAAGCAAGACCTGGCTGGGCAGTGGTGGTTCAGACCTTTTCCCCAGCATTCAAGAGGAACAGGTTGGTGAATCTCTATGAGTTCAAGGCCAGCCTGGTCTACAGAGTGAGTGCCAGGACCGGCTCCAAAGTACACAGAGAAACCCTGTCTCAAAGAAACAAAAAACAAAACAAAACAAAAAAAAAGCAAGACCTGAAAAGATATAAAGCTGAAGGACAATTTTAATGGAAAAACAAAACAAAACAAACAAAAAACTCAAGCACTCAGCCATGACTAACATTCAATCAAAGAAATAAAAAAACATTAAAAATCACCAAAGTTATAAAAGAGCAAGACAGTACAACCTATGAGAAAAAACACTCAAAGCTCATTAAGAAATGTTTAAAATGATAAAGTGACTAGGAAAGGACCTTAAAGCTGCCATTAAATTGTTTTAATATATTCAAGAATCTAACAGTTGTGACCAGGGAAACACAAAGGACTCAAAGCAAACTTCTAGAGATGAAAACTCAACATCTGGATGAAAAATATACTCTGTGGGAAGGCAGTTGCAGAATAGACACAGCAGAAGGTAAGATTACTGAATCTGAAGACATGGGATACAGAAGCCATCTAAATATATCACAAGACAGAAACAGTTGTAAAATGTGGAAAAGGTATCAACAAATGAAGTCAAAGAAAGGATACAGGAGTTTTTCCAAAGGAGAGGATAGATTAGAAGAAAATAATAATGACAAAATTAATAGGAGTTACCAAATATCACAAAAGAGAGAACCAAATGGTGAATGATTACTCCTGAGGGAAATTTGGGACAATAGAAAAATAAAGGGTAAACACAAGCCATTTGATATTTCTTTCCTGGTCCTCATTCTATTAGAATATCCTAGAATACAGATGATCCTTGACTTACCATGGAATTATATATAGTCCATTGCAAATTAAAAATACATCAAAACTCCTACATCAATCCTCCAAGCCAAGCATTTTAGAGTACCTTGTCCATATGACATCATGGCTGGCAGGGATTTATGGTTCTCTGCTTCATCCTGCCATCATGAAAGTACCAACCAGTGTGTTTATAGCCCAGAGAACACCTCAAAGCGCAGTATGTGAAGTACAGGCTCTTCTGAATGTGTGTGTATTTCACGCTATTCTATAGTTGAAAATTAGTAGCGGGGTCACCTGTATTTGGTGCAGGTTTTCATGCCAGTTCCTGGTTGGGTGGATGGCAGATTGTACCAGCATCTTGTGCAGCAGTGGACAGCCAAGCAATGTTAGGAGGACCTGTGTCTGTTTCCCATCTGACCCTATTTGACCTAAGTCCTGCAGAAACTAAACTTGAATGGACAAAAACTAAGATGGAAAATAGGATTGTTGGAGAAAATGTATAAGCTGTTTAAAGCCAGTGACCAGGAATATCTCTTGGCCCCAATCTGCACAGATGTGTGCTGCATAGCTCTGAAATCTGAGCATAGTCAGGACGCACTGTGGGATAGAATTTTTGTTAGTCACATATGAGACAAGCAAAGGGCATTGAACACACATACAAGATGTTGCTTGAAGAGGTGAATGCTAAGATGTATCATAAAATGTGAGTAAAATTAAGACAGAAGGAGCATGGAAGAACTGTAGCTCCCACAGAATACCAAACTGAATTACTGAAAGCATGAAGAGAATTGAAAGAAAAGGGGTTTTACTATATCAACACAATAGGTGAAAAGCCATGGAGGAATGTATTGACATCTTCCTCTATCCTATGCATGCCTGAATAGAGCACGTATTCCTGGTATTCTCACATGCATGCTCCACATTAACATACGTGCACGCACGCACACACACACACACACACACACTCACACACACACACACACACACACACACACACACACACACCAGTGTATGTTCTATGTGGAAACCATTGTTTTTAAGATTATCTCAGATTGTAGTTGATTAACTCTTCTGATAGGGAATCCTCAGAGTTGGAAGGCCAACTACACATTGAACCCTACATCTCATTGTCTTTCATGATTCTGGGATTCAGGATTCTCTCTCTCTCTCTCTCTCTCTCTCTCTCTCTCTCTCTCTCTCTCTCTCTCTCTCTCTCTCTCCCCCTCCCTATTTCCCTCCCTCCACCCCCCCCTCTCTCAGCCTTAGAAAGGAAGTTACTTTTTACTGCCTGTCTCCATATCTTTGTAAATGCCAAGTGAAACAAGATAGATGGTATCACTTATTAGGGAGCAAGCTAACCAGATGGCCTATGCTTTTCTGTTACAGGTATCTCTTGACAGGAGTCAGAAATCATCTTCCCTTTACCTATTTTTGAAAGTAATCCCGGAAAATACTATAGTTTACCATATGGTTTCAATTACAATGCAGAGCCAATGATTTGCTGTTAAAAGTTGTCATTCTTCTCCCAAAGCAGAGCGAAATGTGTGTTGAGTGTCAAATGGAGCTTCTTCTCCCAGGCAGGGAGTCAATTCAACAGGAAATGAACAGATAACCTGGCACGTTTCATTGCAATGCTCCAGACCCAGAGATTTGCTTGAAAATAAGCCAAGTTCATTTCAAATTCTTACTGCCCAGAAATGAGCAGTACTGGGTCACATGCATATTAATCAAGAGGGACAGCCGAGAATCCAGATGTGCAGGTGTCTTTCCTATGCAAATGTGCATGTAAAATCATTTACATACTTAATTTCTCACAGAATATCATTAAATCGGGTAATTTCCCAAAAACCTTAGCTGAGGATTTTCATTTCCTTGGATCCATGATGGGGAAGACCAAACAAAAAACAAAATAGCAAGCAGCTTCCAATGATAAAGCATTTGTTTGTTTCAAAGACTCTATGAGCCATAGTTCTTTGACAATGTTCATGTCATTTAAGATCATAAAAATGATCATGATGCTCCAAGTAAGCTGTGTTAGTTTCCTTCTCTGCCTCTATGATAAAACAGTGACAAAACCAACTCAGGGTATGAATGGATTTATTTAAAATTACAGTCTGCCATTAAAAATTATCATCCCAGAAAGTCAAGGCAGGAAGGTGGAGGCAGGAATTGAAGCAGAAACCATGGAGTGATGTTGCTTACTAACTCTCTGTTATGAGTAGGTTTTTCCCTTTTGTCCTGGGCCCACCACCACACCATCCCCAAATAACACACAGAGACACTGTATTTGATATAATTCTGTTGGCCTGTGACTAGTTTCCTATCAGCTAGCTTTGTCTTAATTATTAATCCATTTCTATTAATCTAAGTATTTTCACATGGTCTTCTCTTACCAGAGAGAGTGACTGGCATTCTGCTCTCTCTGTCTTCCATCTTGGATCCTCCTTACTACTTCTAGAATCCTCCTTGTCTCCTAGTCCCACCTATCTTGCTATCCAATTGGCCAACAGTGCTTTATTCACTAACCAACAAGAGAAACATACTTACAGAATGACATTTCCCAGCATCTCCTCTTTTCTGTATAAAATAAAAAGAAGGGTTTAAACCTTAACATAGCAAAATATATCACACAAGAGTTACCAAATAAAAAAATCACAGTTAACAGTCCATTAACATTTAGTAAGACTTAAAATATTCTATCATCTATCCTATCTTTGTGAGTCTAAACTCTTATATGTAATTTATCTTTATTCCTAACTAAGGAAAACTATAACCATAACTATTTATCTTCAACTCCCTCAAAGACCACAGAAGAATAACATATGAACTCTAGAGACATCTTCCCTGGTCAGTCACCTGAAATTCTTCTATAATGTTCCATCTTCAGCCTATAGGCCAAAGTGTGTCTGGCAGACTCCTCAGAAAAGCAGGAAACTTTAAACTGTCCATCTGTATTGGCAGTTTATCAGTCATTTTTCTTTATGTCCTGTTGAATGTCTGGCAGACTCTTCCATGAAGCAGGAACCCTTGTAGCACTGTCCATCTTGTTTCAGCAGTCACTTTCCTGTGGGCCCTGCATGTCCAGTTTATAGAGCATGAAGTCAAATGGTACAGACAAGAGCAGTATCTTGCCCAAATGGCTAGTCTTGCCATATTGAAAGCAAACTTCATCACATGTTTCTTCTATGTCCATATTTCTTTCTGATACAGGTAGTATTGCCAGGAGCAGTTATGTCTCACTTTCAAGAAAATCCTTAAACCATTTTAAATGCCATATTCTGTAGGTCTTTGAAAGGTTTAAAGAATGCCTATTCATCTCAAATACATCTCTGTATATCTAGAAATCCTAACGAACTTAACTCTATGTTTTCACTATCATAGGTAATTATCTATAATCTGTCTTAAATTATACATTACATTTCTGAATGAGCTATATAAATACAATACCTAAACAAGAAGCGAAATATACATATCACAAAATTGACCTTAAATTTGTATCAATAAATGAAAATCCATTCCAAAACAAAGTGTTCATATCTATACCATAATCCCCGTTTTACTTTTAAAAGGAATTGATTGTGATCATTAACCATTTATAACCAATCCCATTTAAATAAAAGCAAACATTTATAAACAATATTTGGGAATTTGGACGTCGTTCTTTCCAAACTGCTTCCTGCTCATAGGGGGCGCTGTCATGGGGATCCTAAGAAGATGCAGAAATCCTGGCTGTAGTGGTCTGCAAGTCTGCATTGTCCCATGGACATTTCTTCAGGGGGTCTTGCTTGATCAAACCACATTAATCTGGAAGGAATCCACAGCTTTTCATTTTTCTGTGGAAACAAAAATAGAAATCCTTTCCCCCAGTAACTTGTCATTAGACTTAAATTTTGAAGTCAAAGCATTTTTAAAATATATAAATTGGATTAATCCAGCAGCATTTCTTTTAACAGTTATTGTTATTTCATCAGCACTCAAACGATGCAGACAATATAATATTGTACAGTACCCAGATTCTCTCTGTGCTTTCCATTTTTACTTGGCTTATTTATTTCTCTATTTCTTCTACTTCTATGTTTTCATATTTTGAGACGGGGTATCTCTGTATAACTATTATCTGTCCTGGAATTAACTTTGAAATCACAGAGATATGCTTGCTCCTGTCTACCAAGTGCTGGAATTAAAGGTGTGTGCCACCACACCCAGCTACTCTGTCCTTTTAAACCATTTTATCCTGTTTCTTTTTCTCTCCCATGAGTACATATATTTTAAAACACACTGTAAACCTTCGGCGGTTTTTCTTAATGTGAATCTGTCTTTACTGTGATTTTTTATCTTTTTCTGTCCATGAGTCTTTTATCTGGTAAACAACAACATTACTAAAATGAAAGCCACAGCTGTATTAGCCATGGTTTATCCAAGATGGTGATGGGTACCTATACCACCAGAACTGAGAGCTGTGCTCACTGCCTTGGTCTACGATGCCATCCAGCAGCATGTTGCTGGCTTGGAGATGTGGTCACTGCCATTGCCAGCTCTCCTACACAACATTCAGTTGTTAGCAGCACTTCTTACAAACCATGTGCTTTTTTGCTGCTTATGCTGAGTCAGGAAACCTCCCTTAAAGTAGCCAAGCAAGTGCTTGTTGCTAGCAAAACAGAGTCAAAACATAGAAAGATATATCACACAAGAGAAAAATTGCTGCTACCAACAAGCCTTGCTTGTCTTTGTTGTTTTGTTTCTAAAACCCTTTCTTAAGCTTTTGTTAAATTTTAAGAGGAAGTTCTTCGGTCAGCATTGGATGCCATTATGTGTTTCCCCCTGCCAGTCTGGTCCCACTGCCCCACCAGCCCCAAATAATACACAGAGACACTGTATTATATATAATTCTGTTGGCCAGTTACTAGTTTCTTGTTGGCTAGCTCTGTCTTAAATATTAACCCATTTCTATTAAACTAAGTATTTCCACGTGGTCTCATCTTACCGGAGAGAGGGGCTGGCATTCTTCTCTCTCTGTCCTCCATCTTGGGACTCCTCCCTACCACTTCCGGAATCCTCCTTCTCTCCTAGTCCCACCTATCTTGCTTTCCTATTGGCCAACAGTGCTTTATTCATTAACCAATAAGAGAAACGTGTTTACAGAATGACATCTCCCATCAAGTCTCTCTTTATGGCTTGCTCAGATTTTGTTCTTGTATAACCAAGGCCCATCTACCCAGGTGTGGTATCGCCCACATCAATTCATAATCAAGAAAATGCCCCTTAAATACATCCAAAGGCCAATCTTAGGCAAACTGTTCCTCAGCTGAGATTCACTCTTCCCAGGTATTGCTAGGTCTTCATTGAACTACAGCATATAAGCCCTAAGAGAGTAAGAAAATAGAGGTTAAAGTGGTAGCAGGTGGCTCTTGGTTGCAATAGTTGTAGACACTTTCACAGAACATAGACAGCTCAACTTGTGCAGCCTTTGTCAAAACACTGATTGGTGGCACACAATACAATGCATCTCACACCCAAACGTGAAAGACAGGATAACTAACCTGAAAGATGTTCACCAATGGATTCTCAACCCATTCTTTAGTTGTTTGGAACATTAGAGAACATTCTGTACACGTGTGTGTGTGTGTGTGTGTGTGTGTGTGTGTGTGTGTGTGTGTGTAAACCAATAAAATTGTTGTTGCTGTTTTCCTCAGAAAGGTGAAAAATTGTTAACTCAAGGGGACAATCCAGTCTTGTCAATCAAGGTATATGTCTTGCTGTTCTGTTTTCTTGAGAAAGGCTAGCATTTGGCTTTGAGATGGTGATGCATCTAAACATGAGAGCTCTGAAAAAGACTGCTGAAATTCTGCATGTCAAATCAAAGGACCAAAACCCTGCAGTTAGTTCAAAAACACTCTTTTTGCTCTGCCCTCACCAGATGTTCATAGACAAAAGAGATCATTCTCCAAAAAAGTACATAATTCTACAATGTTTAGGAAAATGGGTGTTGGTGGGGGTAACTGGTGGTCATCGGGACCTGAGAAAGAGAAAATGGGGAAATTCTGGGATAGAGTGTGGTGATTACCTTTTTGGGACAGTGAAGAAAGTAACATTTATGAAGGTGCATCCTCAAAACTTCAGAAGAGGATGTAAAATTTGAGGTAAAATGGGGGTCTCACTTTCAGTTGACTGAGCAAGTTCCTCATATTAAAATTAACTTGTCCCTACATAATCAAGTTCAGATCCTACACTGACCTCTCAAAGTACCATTTGTTACAACCACAAGGTAGTTCTGAAGTGGCATTTATGTAGCAATTGCCTTAACACTTTCATGTGCCAATGAGCCACTTATTACTCATTGAACTCTTTTTATAAACTGTGATTATAATGTAATATAATTGTGACAAATACAGATGAGTTAACAAATGTAAATGGTAACGAGTAAATGATCTGAAACACATTAGTGATGTGATCTGCACCCTGTTAAGAAACAGTTGGCTAGGATGAGCAACTCACACTGTGCAGACCCCAAAGTACACATGCTGTCAATAGGACTGCTTGTAGCATTGGCAGCTTACGTTTCAAAATCACCACTAGTATTTAGAAAAGTGTGTTTTTCTTATCCCATTATTGTCTGTGCTATTTTTACTTCTGATAGTAGACTGTTTCCTTCTCCCTTCTTAAGTGGTGCTTTCCATTTGAAATGTTCCTGTAAGTCCATAAAAGTGAACATTTTGTCCCCATCTGGAGGCACTGTTTTGGAAGCTAACAGAACCTTTAGGGAGTGGCTCCTTGATAGAGGAAGCAGCTCACTAGGAGAGGGTCTTGAGGTTTTATACTCCAACCCCACTTCCTATGCACCTTCTGTTCCTGACTGTGTTTGCAATATGACCAGCCACCTCTATCTCCATGCCTTTCCTGCCATAGTGGAATGTATTCCCTCAAACTGTAAGCCAAAACTAAACCTTCTCATCAGGTGTTTGGTATAACAATTTTTAGAAAAGGTAACCAGTAAGCCTTTAAATCATACTTGGAGAAGTTTTATCCCAGGGATTTACATTCTTATCTCTTTGCATATCCAGTCAACCAGGCTGCATTTCCAGGGCCCACAGATGAGGTATCTAGCATCATCACCTCCTCACTGCCACGGTCATGGCACTTTCCGCACCAGCAACTCCTAGGTGATAATAGGAAGTCTATTTGATTCATGGTTCTCATACAGCAATGAGCACCAGTGTTACAAGTAGGTTTTACCCTGCCGCCTGGTCCCACCACTATGCCAGCCCCAAATAACACACAGAGACACTGTATTAGATATAAATGCTGTTGGCTAGTTACTTGTTTTCTTGTCGGCTAGCTCTGTCTTAACTATTAACATATTTCTATTAATCTAAGTACTTCCATGTGGTCTCATCTTACCAGAGAGAGTGACTGGCATTCTTCTCTCTTCGTCCTCCATCTTGGAACACCCCCTACCACTTCCAGAATCCTCCTTGTCTCCTAGTCCCACCTATCTTGCTATCCAATTGGCCAACAGTGCTTTATTCATTAACCAACAAGAGAAACATATTTACAGAATGACATCTCCCAGCATCTCCTCTTTTCTGTCTAAAATTAAAAAAAGGGTTTTAACCTTAACATAGCAAAATATATCACACAACAGTTATCATATAAGAATCACAGTTAACAATAATTAGTACATTAACATTTAGTAAGACTTAAAATATTCTATCATCTATCCTATCTTTGTGAGTCTAAACTCTTATATGTAATTTATCTTTATTCCTAACTAAGGAAAACTATAACAATAACTATTTGTCTTCAACTCCCTCAAAGACCACAGAAGAATAATATATGAACTCTAGAGACATCTTCCCTGGTCAGTCACCTGAAATTCTTCTATAATGTTCTATCTTCAGCCTATAGGCCAAAGTGTGTCTGGCAGACTCCTCAGCAAAGCAGGAAACTTTAAACTGTCCATCTGTATTGGCAGTTTATCAGTCATTTTTCTCTATGTCCTGTAAAATGTCTGGCAGACTCTTCCATGAAGCAGGAACCCTGTAGCACTGTCCATCTTGTTTCAGCAGTCACTTTCCTGTGGGCCCTGCATGTCCAGTTTATAGAGCATGAAGTCAAATGGTACAGACAAGAGCAGTATCTTGTCCAAATGGCTAGTCTTGCCATTTTGTAAGAAAACTCCATAACAAGTTTCTTCAATGTCCATCCTCCTTTCTGTAGTATAAGGGTAGTACGTAGAATTTTGGATTCTAATGTATAGGTTCAATTCCTGTTGTTCTAGAAATAAGAGGGCTTAAACCTCTATGATTTACTCTATCAAAGTAACTCTTTTTCAGACATATTTCTAGGTGTATGGAGGGATACTTGCTATGAAAATTGGTACTGAAATATGTCATATACATAGGTAGTATTGCCAGGAGCAGTTATGTCTCACTGTCAAGAAAAGCCCTAAACCATTTTAAATGCCATATTCTGTAGGTCTTTGAAAGGTTTAAAGAATGCCTATTCATCTCAAATACATCTCTATAGATCTATAAAACCTAACTAACTTAACTCTTTAAGTTTTGACTATCATAGGTAATTATCTATAATCTGTACTAATTTATACATTTTTAAATGAACTATATAAACACAATACCTAAACAAGAGGAGAAATATACATATCACAAAATTGACCTTAAGTTTGTATCAATAAATGAATTCCAAAACAAAGTATTCATATCTATACCATAATCCCCTTTTACCTTTATAAAGAATTGGTTATGCTCATTAACCATTTATAACCAACTCCATTTAAATGAGAATAAACATATATAGACAATATTTGGGAATTTGGGTGTCATTCTTTCCAAACTGCTTCCTGCTGGTAGGGGTTGCTGTCTTGGGAATCCTAAGAAGACACAGAAATTCTGGGTGTAGTTTGCAAGGCTGCCTTGTCCCTACTGTGTTGAATGTTGGATCACCTGGGACACTGTTTCAGGGGGTCTGGCTTGATCAAACTACATTAGTCTGGAAGGACTCCACAGCTTTTCATTTTTCTGTGGAAACAAACATAGAAATCTTTTTCCCCAGTAACCTGTCCTTAGACTTAAATTTTGAAATCAAAGCATTTTTTAAATATATAAATTGGATTAATCCAGCAGCATTTCTTTCAACAGTTGTTATTTCCTTGGCAGCCAAAGAATTTAAAGACAACAGAATAGCATATAGTATCCAAAGTTTCTCTGTGCTTTCCATCTTTAAATGGCTTTTTTATTACTGTATTTCTTCTATTTCTAGTTTTTCATATTTTGAGACAGGGTTTCTTGGTATAAATTTTATCTGTCCTGGAATTCATTTTGCACATTAGGTTTACTTTGAAATCACAGAGATCTGCCTCTGTCTCTGGAGTACTGGAATTAAAGGTATGTGCCACCATACCCAGCTCCTCTCTGTCTTTTTAAAACCATTTTATTCTTTTTCTCTCCCAAGCCTACACATATTTTAAAACACACTGTAAACCTTTAGTGGTTTTTCTTAATGTGAATCTGTCTTTACTGTAAATCTTTATCTTTTTCTGTCCATGAGTCTTTTATCTGGTAAACAACATTGCTAAAATGAAAGCCACAGTTGTTTTAGCTGCAGTCTATCCAAGATGGTGGCAGCTATTTTACCACCAGCACTGAGAGCTAAGCTCACTGCCTTGATCTACACTGCCATCCAGCAGCATGCTGCTGGCTTGGAGATGTGGTCACTGCCATTGTCAGCTCTTGTACACAACATTCGGTTATTAGCAGAGCTCTTTAAAAGCCTTGTGGTTTTTTGCCATGTAGGCTGAGTCAGGAAACCTCTCTTAAAGGAGCCGAGCAAATCTCTGCTTGTCTCTAGCAAAGCAGAATCCAACTGAGAAAAATGCTGCTACCAAGAAGTCTTGCTTGTCTCTGTTTTATTTTTTTTCTAAAACCCTTTCTTAAGCTTTTGTTAAGTTTTAAGTGGAAGTTCTTCCATCTGTGTTGGATGCCATAATGTAACTAGTAGGTTTTTCCCTGCTACCTCGTCCCACCGCCACACAAGCATCATGCAGAAGGGTGGGGAGAAGCAGATTTCTATGACTCCACTCATAGTCTCTGCCCTGATTTTCCTAAGACATACAGGGCTAGAAGTTTACATTTCCATCAAGTTTCTAGACATCCTGGTGTCTTGAGAAGGACTGTCTCCCTGTGACAGTACTCCATAGTCACCCTACCCCACTGTTAGCACGAGCACACATCACATAGTTGGTCTTAGTAAAAGTAAGGATCCCAGTGTCTGATGCTAGCTGGGATGCTGATACTTGCATCTGGCTTTGGGGGGAACCTCTAAAGCATACTGTTTATACTTTCAAGCACTATAAAAACTAAAGAGCAGTTATGGGAAGAAATCATAGACTTCCTTAAATAAACAAGTACCATTTCCAGAGGCTGTGATTGATACATGTGAAGTATCTTCAACTATTTTAGGAAGCAGAAAGTGCCATTCCATTCCAGTTCTCTGGTTCTTGCAACTATCACTTAAAAAAAAAAAAACAACTCCCCAAGGGTCTTTGGTATGGTGTCTATCTCATTATCTCATGCATTCACCTTCCTTTTTGTATGATGGCAATTTTAGGTCTCTCCAGTGACTTGTATGAAAGGGGAAAGTGTAGGTCCACAGGCTTGTCTAACCTGAAGCCTGGGGTCTGCTTGTGACCAAGGAGAGCTATGAATGCAGCCCAGTACCAAGTAGTAAACTTACTTTAAACATTGCAAATTTTTTTCTTTTTATAACACAACTGCAGGGTCTGAAATGCAAAGATTATAGGTGGAAGTTTTGTATTTCAATGTCAACAGTGTGGAAATGCCTAGTAGGAGATGCCAAGGTGTTTGTGTTTTCATGACTGACGTTCTTAGGAGAAAACACTAAACTCCAGCCACACATCCTAATATGCCAGTTAAAGAGACCAGTAATGCTGAAAATTAAGAAGAGAGAGGTATTCAATGTGGCCAGTGGGAAGAGTAGCACTACCTTAGGGGTACTGGCATGTGATTTTGAGTTAAATAGAGAAATAATTAAGAGTTGGGGTGGCAAGAGATTTAAAAACGTTAAGCAGCCCTGGTCAGGGTTTGGTCTGGTGGAGCACTACCTAAGCTCTGGTTCAGGGAAGTGGTCCAGATGAACTTGTCACTGTTGTCATTGCTTGATTGGAAGCAATCTGGGTCTTATGAGGTAATTGTTTCTGCTCCAGGGTGTGCCTCTCCATGAGGAATAATTGTCCCTATTTGGACATGGTGTGCTCTATAGGCACAGGCGCACCTTGTCCTGTTGCTTCTTGGGACAGTTAAGTCCTAGCTCAAAATGACACTTATCTCCTAGTCCTATTGTTGCTGGAATTCAACATGACTCAAGAGGAAAGGTTAAGAAGATAATTGTAGGACCAGAGCAGGACAAGATGGATCACCTGAACCATGAATAGGTTCCTTCCTTCATTTTGAACTGGTACTAAACTGTCTTGTGATGGTAGAGTATAATTGCATCATTAGTTACCATTCTATTCAGCACAGAAACAAAAAAAGCACATGAAGGGGATACATGCATACATACATACATACATACATACATACATACATACATACATACAGTGTCTGGCCCATCCTTTGGATTAAAAGTCTCATATAATAGTTTTCCTGAGTTAGTAGTACATACACAACACCTTCCCTTTCTTTTACACTAACTTCTATTGCAATTTTTTGTTGATTTGGAAGAATCACTAGTTTTCCAGACTACACAGCAATGATGTCCCCATTTGCAGATTAAATTTGATTGGGTGGTTATTTTGTCTTCTTTTCTTTTTTTCAAAGATATAATTTGTTTTTAATTATGTTTTTAATTATGTGGGGTAGGGGTATTGCTAGAACCCTCAGAGGCTAGAAGATGGTATTATATTCCTTGAATTTGGAGTTACAGGTAGTTGTAATGTAGGTGCTGGGAAATGAATTTGGGTCCTCTGCAAGAACAGTACATTTTCATAATACACTGAGACTTTTCTCCAGCCTATTGTCCTATTTTCTTAAAACACAGATTCATAGTAGCCCAGACTGGCCTCAAATTCACTATGTAGCAAACTCATGATCCTTCTGCCTCAGCCTCCTAAGTGCTAAAATTGTATGTATATACCACAATGCCCAACTTGAATGAATGGTTTTTCTTTAGCATAACTCCTCATGATTTTACTTATGTTTTTATTAATACTGTCACCTACCCAGCAGTACTTTGTATTATCTGGCCAGCAGTGTTTCTGTGCCTCATTCTTATAGGAACTCTGTGTTATATTCTGTACTAGCATTGTAGGATTCTCTGGAATAATATCCTACTTTCCTGGAGATTGCATGACTGTAGAGGAGTTGGAGGACAAGAAAGAGGCAGGCTTATAAACAGTACTGGCTTTCTCCTAGTTCTGGTGAAAGGGGTAAACTAAACTCAAAGGCTTCACTTCTAATAATTTACACTGGGGAAAAATTGTATAAATGTGACAAAGCCTTAAGTTCCCATTCAACTCTTATTATTCATACTAGAGAGAAATAAAGGGACCAGACCCTCACTCAGCCCCCTGCCTTATCAGCCATGACAGGCTACAGAAAAGACATGTAGGCCTCTGACTCAGCACATGACACAAAGAAATTCCAGATCCCCTAGCCTCCTGGAGCCTAGGGCCAAAACTGAACACAAAGAAACTCCTGACCTCCCACCCCCAGTCTCTTAGATACTTGGTTCCTGGGAACTGTTTAACCACAAACGAAGCTCCAGGGGAGACCAAACACTCCTCTGTATTCTCCAGGATACAATTCTGAAAACTGTTGGTATCTATGAACAACAGGCCACCTGCAAGTAACAAGACAAAGCCATAGAAAACACAGAACATTCCCTGTCAGTACTGACCAATGAGAATAATTGGTACACAGGTATTCCATGCCAAAATATGACCAATCAGAAATCCTGTGATTTTTTTTTTTTTTTGCCTTTAAAAATCTGGCAGTAGACAGGGAAATCACTTCCTCTGGTGGCTGTTGCATCAGCCAGCTAATCAAAGTCCCTGTCATGGTTGGATGAAATAATAAAACCTTGCTTTTACAGCTCAGTGGGTCTGTCTCCCTGGTGGTCTTTGGGGATCCTTTGTGCCTTTTGGCACAACAAAGGAAAGTACAGAGGACATATAGAAAAGGAGCTTACCACAATCTGGTCCAGGAAAGCTTCAAGAATGAACCTACTAACTGCTCTATCCTATGGGTAACAGAGTCACTGCAGGGCTTCAACCAATATGGCGGGCTCAATCTGATCTGCATTTTAAAAAGGTTACTCTGGATAGCAGGGTAGGAAGGGGAAAGGAGAGGAATGTAGGAGGAAGAGAGAAGCTGGGGAGGATTTTTTTAGAGGACAATACATTCCACACAGGATAGAGTTGATGCATTTTTGAGATGAGATTATTATTTGAGTTCTGTAAATCTGGCTATCTGCCCAAGGACAAAGGAGTTCATATGTAATCTGTAGAGCCCAAGTCCTCTTAACACTGAAGCAACCATCTTGATCAACATCAGTTAATTTGGGTATCAATTAGTTTTCAGCTTCCTCTGGCTCAGAAAAGACTGCCTTAATGTGATGGTAAATCCCTACATGTTCTAGTGCTGTGTCCCCAAGGAAGACATTGAATCCCTTGGAGCTATTATGTCTCTGGAGTACATACATGGAGCTATGTTTCAGTTCCAGTTTCCTTTGCCCAGCACAGCACATGCAGCACACAATAAAGGTGGATGACTGCCATTATTTTACTCCCACTTTCCCTGTCTTCTAGAGCAGGGACATTTTTATAGAAGTCCATGCACCTCAAAAAGCACTGGTCACATATGCTATATGGCAAAGGCCTTGGTTTGTTGTTTGATTTGGTTTAGTTGGGTTTTTTTGTTTTTCTCTGCTCCTTGTCGGTTTCTATTTGTTGGTCAGATCTCTAAAGCAGAAAGTCTTTAGGACCCTCGTGTTCTGTGATCACAGGTATGTTTATAAATTTAAGCACCACCAATAGTCTTATAACTCTCATATCTCAGTCTCCAGTTCTCTGCTTATTTCTCCTGATATTTCATGCAGATGTCCAATGGAGACATCTGAATTTCTTCCCAAAGCCACCTCCTTCCAGTTGAAAAAATAAATGTTGCTGGGGTCCATAAAAATGACTTCATTCCATCTTGGCTTAAGGCCAGAGAGTTCAAAACTATCCTTACTCTTCCAAGGTTTAAGCCATTAGGCCTAAAGGTCTGAGGTGTGATTACTGTAGGATATTTGGTTTTAGGCATGAATGTCTTATCTAAATAACATGAGACTTGGTGTAAGGTGTGGTTATTCTTAACCCTCAAGGCCAGATAACAAGAGATTTAGTCTAAGGCATGGTTACTAAATGTTTGGAGAATTAAGGAAGTCTGCTTCTTGTATCATGATAAAGAAGTCTTTTCCTAATTTCCCGCTTTTGGTTCGAGTATATTAGAATGTTGAAGAATAAACTTGGGGCATTCAGTATTCACTGGATTGCCCTCCTAACTCTATTCTGTGTCTCTGTCTTTTTCTTAGTATCTTTACCTGCCATTTCTCAATCTACTCTCCTCCTCTCAGGAATGAACGTGGCAAGCCAGCTGGATCTGACTGAAGCCCCCAACAAGTCGGGTTACTACAGTATCCTCTATTCACTCAGGTCCCACACAAAGGGATTATAGTTTCTTCTGCATGCTATTTCTAGTTCCTAGCAGATTCTGGATAGCAGAACCTACCCTACCTGGATAGGTTCATACTCATCTTACTTCCTGGATCTTCTGTCAGAAGGAAGCTGCATGGAATTAGGGTTTAATACGATTTGTTCAATGCTGTGTCCTCTCTTGGGACTCAACACAGTGCCTTTGTGCAAAGTTGTCTTTCAATAATTACCAGTCTAAATTTCCACTCTTGTTAAGTTCTTGATATATTGAGATTGGTCTCACTGTATAGCTACAGGAAAGATAGACATCTGCTGTCAGGTAAGGACTATTCAGGGCACACACTCCACTATTGATTTTATATTAATTCTAAGCAGTTGGCCATGAGGTTTCTTCACCCAAAATCTTTCCACCTGACAACTCCTTCCTGCCCTAACCCTTGGAATCCTCTTCTCCAATGCAAGCTTCTTAATCCATATCTTCCTAACTCATTTTCTTGCTTATCTCTCACCTAAGACCAAAACAAAGCAACCACTGCAACCCTTTAAGGAGTATGTAGGGTAATGCTAAGGAAACAGTACAGTCAATAAAATGCTCCTATGTGAGCATAAGGACCTAAGTTTAATTCCAGAACCCACTCAACAAACAACAACAACCAAAAGCCAGGCCCGGTGACATTGATTTGTAATCTCAGCACCAAAGAAGTGGAGAATTGCAGATCAGATCACTAGAGCTCACTGTAAGCAGCATCGCCTACTTAGCAAATTTCAGTCCACTGAGAGACCTTGTCTCAACAGAAACAAGGTAGACAAAATATCACCCAAGTCAAGGTTATCTTCTAGCCTCTATGTGCATACATGCATGTGCACACATACATATCTATAGATGAACACACATACATGTACACATATACATAAATACAGAGAGAGAGAGAGAGAGAGAGAGAGAGAGAGAGAGAGAAGAAACCATGTAAGTTTATACCCTTTGCTCTCACCCTGACTAAACCCACTGCTATCATCTTGACCCAATTTCCCATTGTTCATTCCTTCACTAACTGTTCCAGTCACATGATCTCTGTAGATCACACAACTTGTCAGCCATGATCCCATGTCAGAAATTTGTCCTTGCAGGCTTTCTTCCAGGAAGTCCCCTCCATGAGATAGTTGCATTACCAGCTCCCTTGCCTTTCTCTCTTTGACTCATTACTTCTTCTGGGAAAGCATTTGTAGATGCTCCTATCTGAAATCTGAGCTACAACCCCTGTTTCTTATCCCACTTCCTTGTTTTATAGCTATAAAATCCCTGCTCATGAGGAACACCCTACCTGGATAGGTTCATACTCATCTTACTTCCTGGATCTTCTGTCAGAAGGAAGCTGCATGGAATTAGGGTTTAATACGATTTGTTCAATGCTGTGTCCTCTCTTGGGACTCAACACAGTGCCTTTGTGCAAAGTTGTCTTTCAATAATTACCAGTCTAAATTTCCACTCTTGTTAAGTTCTTGATACATTGAGATTGGTCTCACTGTATAGCTACAGGAAAGATAGACATCTGCTGTCAGGTAAGGACTATTCAGGGCACACACTCCACTATTGATTTTATATTAATTCTAAGCAGTTGGCCATGAGGTTTCTTCACCAGTTGCAGCTTGTCTACTGTACTTCCTGGGGTGTCTTCCGAGTCAAAAATAGCTGTGGATGGAGACTTTCCCAAGCTTCTCCATCTCTCCCTCATCACTGTCCAAATCCAATCTGATTGCAAGGATTAAAGTAAGTAATCCAAAGAGGGAAGGGGGCCAAATGATACACTTTTTAGCATGTGTGCTGCATTAAATCATTGAAAAAGTTTGTCTGTATGATTCCAGATTTCAAAATCTTTCCTGCTTATGGATTTCCAAATGGAGCCTGCAACTACTTTTGAATGTTGCCACATAAATAACATTTTTTTAAAAAAATCAAGATGAATGGTTTATTTGCTTGGTATGTTCTCTGAAGAGCTATTAAGCTTAAGGTGAACACATACACCATTGTGTCTGGGGCAGTCCTTATTTGTTGTATTTTTGCAAATAATCAGAAACTGATTTATTATTAAGTATCCAAAGTCAGTGCTCAGTCATTCAGTCACTACTGCTTCTCATATAAAAGCTATTTCTAAGATTTGACCTTTGTCCTGGGTCAAATATTTTTCTATATACCTACTTAAATAACTGTGTTCCTGTTAGGTTTTGAAGAAATGTCAGACAAATGGCTGTGGTGCCTATTGAACATAACAAAGTAAATGCTGGCTGCAGGTTCTCAGCAACTACCTATTACTGTGTCCTCCTGGTTTGCATAGCTCATTCTCTACCCTAAACTCTTCAGCCCAGTGGCTGGGCTGGGACCTTTCTCCCATCCTCTCTCCCCTATATATAACCCAGCCATTTTGGCCACCCTGGTCTCTTGATCTCTTTGCCTCTTGGCCACTGCTCTTGCTTCCCACACTTCTGGCCTCTTGGTTGCTGTCCCTCTTCTATATGGCCTGGTTCAGTCTTGGAGTCATGTTCACTTTGAACCTTTCCAGATGTCTCTGCCTATGCTCTCCTTCCACCCATACTTAGGAGCAGTCATGTCCTTGTTTCATTTTCCATTCACCTCCACCACTTTCTTTTATTATGTATGGGTCTTTGAATTTTTAAATTGCATGTATCAAAATTTACTCTAAAGTACTGTTCTGAGTTCTACTGGATTCATCAGTCCACATAACCATGACAAAACCCAATATTCCTGACCCTTAACCCTTGGTAACCAACCACTAATCATTCCTATTCTACACTCAGGATAAACCCCCATGAGCAATATTTCTAATTTATTTCCTTTTTTGTCTAGGTACAAAGCATGCTATCAACAAAGCAACATCAATTACTCTAAAATATGTCAGGTCAGTTGGGGAGAGTTGTGCCTTGTCAGAATGTCATTTAATAGGACCATGTGGCAAATAAAAATGGTTTCTTTCACTTAACATAATTCCTTTTAGATGAACCCAGGTTGTTGCATGTATTGGTATTGCTGGATGCTATTGCCTGGTAATATTTCATGACATGAATGGCCCCTGATTATCTATTCACCCATCAGAGTTCTTTGCAGTTTTTGATGCTGATGAATAGAGTTGCTGCAAACTTTCAGACAAGCTTTTGTAGAAATATAACTTTATTTCCTCAGAGTGGGTAGCTAGAAGTGCAATTATTAAATGCTTTTTTTTCAGAGGTTTAATTTTATATGAATTTAAATGCAATGGGAGTTCTTAATACCCTGCACCTTTGCAAGCACTTGATGGTGTCATTGTTGTTGTTCACTGCTCGTACTGGCTAGTTTTATGTCAACGTGACACAAATTGCAGTCATCTGAGAAAAGGAGACCTCAGTTGAAAAGATGCCTCCAGAAATCAGGCTGTAGGATATTTTCTTAATTAGCAACTAATATGGGAGGACCCAGCTCATTGTGACTGTGGGTGGTACTAGTCCCGGGCTGGTGATCCTGGGTGCTATGAAAAAGTGGGCTGGCAAACCATGAAGAGTGAGCCTGTAAGCAGCACTCCTTCATGACCTCAACCTTGCCACCAGGTTCCTACCCTGCTTGAGTTCCTGTCCTGACGCCCTTTGATAGTGGACAGTGATGTGTAAGTGTAAGCCAAATAAACCCTTTCCTCCCCAAGGTGATTGGTCATGGTGTTGCATAATAGCAGTAGAAACCACAACTAAGAGTTGCTGTTTTTATTGTTTGGGACAGTCTAATAGTTTTAGACCCATGATATTGCACTATGATTTCAGTTTGCACTTCCTTGATGACAAGCACAGACCATCTTTCCATGTGCCTATCTATGTAGCCTTTAAACTTTCAATGGTGAAGTGCATGTTTGAATCTTTGGATTATTTTTAAGATTGGATTATTCCTTGCTGAGTTGTACAAGTTCCACATATATTCTAGATGTATGACCCTTATTAGGTGTATGATTTGAAAATACTTTTGTAAACATAATTTCTGTCCCACCTGGTCCCACAGTCATTTGCATAAATACACAGAGGCTTATATTAATTATAAACGGTTGGCCTATGGCTCAGACTTCTTATTGGCTAGCTCTCTCTTAATTATTAATCCATTTCTATTAAACTATGTACTGCCTCAAGGCTATGACTTACCCGTAATGCTCTGGTATGTTATTCTTTCAGCAGCTGGCTACATGGCATCTCTCCTATGACTCACTCTCTGCATTCCTCTTCCCAGAATCTCCTACTTTGATAGCCCTACTTATACTTCCTGCCTGACTACTGCCCCATCAGCATTTATTCAGTAAGCAATAAGAGAAGCATACATTCACAACATATAGAAGGACATCCCCCATCATACTTATCTCCATCTGTGTCTTGTCTTTTCACTCTCAATACTTCTCTCAGAACAGAAATTTATATTTTGATAAAACCAGTAGATATGCCTTCCTAATTTTTTCAAAAATGAATTGAGCACATCTGTACATGTCTACTCCTTGACTCTTTTCTACTCCATAGATTCATGTGTTGCAGAATTTGACTAGACTTTAGAAGTTACTATCAAATTTTCTTTTATTAATCTGAGAAAATAAATAATTGTATTAACAGGGAGCTTATGTATTACTACTTGACATGACTAGTCAGTAAAAAAGTTGGTGATATAAACACTCATCAATACATCTCCTTAGCTACTATCTAAGGTTTGAAACACACACACACACACACACACACACACACACACACACACACACACACACACACAGCTGCCTCAGAAACCAAACTACTTACTTGCCATGTGTCCTCTTGGTGAAAGAATGTACATAATGTACATATTACAGGTTTTGAGTTGCCCAGCAGTGAAGGGCCTTTTAATGTTGTTCAGCACAGAGTGTTCAGGCACACTGACTTTTTCAAATCATCTATCCACTCTTCAGAATGTTTCTTAAAATATCATTTTATATCCAGGTAGTCTTGTGTTTTATTGAAAAAAATCCCTAACATGTTTCACCCTTCCCTCAACCTCCTTCAAAATTGGACCAACATTCTTTTTTCTCCACCTGCCTCTTTTCTAGAGTTAATTAGAAAGTTTTTCTGATGTGTAGGTGAATTGTTTCTGCAGGAAACTGGAGAGTCATGGTTGGTGCCATTAAAAATCTAGTGAGCTGTGTGCTATTAACACAAAGAAATAGCCACTGTGTTTACCTTTGTGCCTACCATAGTACATCACAGCACCTATGGAAATGAGTTAATACTGATAATTTAAATGTGATTAAAATAGTAGTGGATTTTAATATTCTTTAAAATACTCTACAGGAAAACAAAATACAACTAGTGGTAAGTTTTAGAAAGTTTGAAGAGCAGCAAATTTAATCATAATAATGCATCAAATTAGATGGCATGTTTCTGTTTCCTCCACACATATGTTTCTCATTTATTTAACAATCTAAAATTAACAATACCATTCCTAGACACTTTCTGTTTTAAAGAACAACTTCAAATTGGTTTTGGATCTTAAAATTTTGTAGTTCATATTTTTTTAATAAATCAGACAATATACAAGTTTTTACACATTTAAAATTATTATTGTGTGTGCATGTGTGTGATGTGTGTGTGTAATTTGCACATGAGGCAGTCAGAGGACACTTTGTAGAGTTGGTTCATTCCTTCTACCTTTGCATCTGAGGATAAAATAACTTTGTTACTGATGACAGTCACTGAGGTTTTGTTTAAATCTTGAGCAAGCCTAGATTTCAAGTCCCCCATTAATACAAGTTATTTTTGCAGATGACCATAGAATGAAGGAAACATTATCTATTTTATAAATGTTAACTGCCAGGTTTGCAAAGCAGGCCCTTTACCCAATGGGCTATCTCACTAGCTCTACACAGTTGTAGATATTTTATTTAAGATGTGTTACATTCCTTTATTCTGTGTAATATTTGTTTAATGATTCAAAAGTGAGTATCATTCTTTTATGTTGCATTTGTTTAACTCTGTGAAGCTGTGTTATTTTGCCTGCCTAAAACACCTGATTGGTCTAATAAAAAGCCAAACAGTCAGTAAGTAGGCAGGAGAGGGATAGGCAGGGCTGCCAGACAGACAGAATAAATAGGAGGAGGAGAAGAGGGAGGAGTAATTAAGGGAGAAGGAGAGAGGGTGCCAGGGGCCAATCACAAAGTAACAAGAGAAGAAAGGAATAGAGAGTAGAGAAAGGCAAAATCCCAGAGGCAAATGGTGGATTGGATAATTTAAGTTAAGCAAAGCTGGATAGAAATAAGCCAAGCTAAGGCTGGGCATTCATAAGTAAGAATAAGCCTCTATGTATTTATTTGGAAGCTGAGGGCCCCTCAAACAGCAAAGAATAAAAAATAAATAAATACACTATACTGTATAGGGTTTTGTTGTTTTTGTTTTGTTTTGTTTTTTGTTTGTTTGTTTGTTTGTTTTAAGACAGGGTTTCTCTGTGTAGCTTTGGAGCCTCTCCTTGGAACTAGCTCTGTAGACCACGTTGGCCTCAAACTCACAGAGATCTGTATGCCTCTGCCTCCTGGGTGCTAGGATTAGGTTTTTAAAGAGTATTATTATCTTATCAGTATAGATCTGATTTTAAAGGAGCATCTGCAATAAGAAAGTATTCCTACTTTCATTTGATTTATATTTCTAGCCAACTTCTCAAGAAGTTCAAAAAAGGAATCAAATTATGTTGTAACTTGGGTTAGAAACTTAAAATTGTTGATTGTACAGCAATGAAAAACAAAAACCAAAATTAACAAAAATTCAGAGATTTTCTAGCAACTAAATCTAAAATCTTTCTCTGTGACTGTTGGGAGCACTTGGCTTGTCTTTGGGAATTCTATCTGGTTACAACAGTGAAGATTCTATCTTTAGGTACCTCTGGTATTTCGGGACAACTTTCGCACTCCCTGGGCCCCTGATATTTTGGAGCTACTTGTTGGCTTTCCTTGGAGATCTGTTAGTTATGTGTTCCTTGTAACTTTGGTGATCATCTCAATAAAATTCAAAGGGTGAGGCTGATCTTTGTCCGATTTCTCTGGTAAGCATAGCTCTAATAAGGTCATTTGAGAACATGATACTTTGTTATAAAAGTCAGATGTATGACATACCCAGTCCGTAGTGACTCTCCTTGTACAGTACTTGGGAAATACCATTTTCAAGTAAATGTCAGTACTATATTGTGGAAACACACTTTTAGGAATCATTAATAATATAGTCATATTTAATTAGTAAATAACTCATTAAGGAAGGAATATTTCTAAGCATTCCAAAGCTTTCCCTGCATTTTGCCTTCAGAACATCACTTCAACTTTGCTTTAAATCATTGTTTGTACAAAATGAGGTGATACACACACGTATATTTCTTTTAGGTAATAGTTTTTGTCATCTTTGTCAACAATTTACTTTTAAACTAGTCTTGTGCCCTTTCAACATTATTTCTCACTCTTTTTAAGTCACTCTGTTATTGATGGGAGATGTCATTCTGTAAATATATTTCTCTTAGTGGTTAATGAATAAAGTCCTGTTGGCCAATAGGAAAGGAAGATAGGTAGGACTAGGAGTCTTGGAGGAGAGAGAAAGAAGAAAGGAGGAGGAGATTCGAGATGTAGGGCAGGGAGAGCAGAATTCCAGCCCTTCTCTCCAGTAAAATAAGAACACATAAAAAATACTTAGATTGATAGAAATGGGTTAATATTTAAGACAGAGCTAGCCAATAAGAAAAGCTAGTAACAGGCTAACAGCTTTATATCTAATACAGTGTCTCAGTATGTTATTTTGGGCTGGTGCGAGTAGGGGACCAGGCCAATGGAAAAACATACTCCTAACATGTTATTATAGAACATGATGAATAGAAGAAAATTTCAGAATGTAACCCAACTATGACAAGATAAATGAACACATGGCTGGAAGACCCACAATGATCTTTATCTACTCTTTATGAGCTGCAGAAAAAGGCTTAAGATTAGTGGGTAGAAAATGTTTCACAAGAAAGTATCTTTTAAGAATGATTTCTTTTGTTTCTTTATATCACCTGATTATAATATGACATGGAAAAGATATGACAAATATAATTTCGTCCAGTGAATTATATCTTAGTATTGTTATGTTAAATTGTGATATTAATTGACAGAATATTTCATTCTACCACTTAATATCTAATTTCTAAAAGACGTATAAGTATAAATATAAGGTAAATGAACATAAGAAATACAAGAAACTTGTATTTACTCTGCAAGTAAACCTGTATATTACTCAGCAAGTACCCCAGTTTTCTGAGTTCATTTAAAATCAAATTTTTTCAATCAATATCATAAAATAGCAAAACTTTAGAAGTATGATTTAAGATGTGCTTATCACAAATACAATACCATCCATTCTTCTGCAAATATAGGTAGCTATTGACTTCCACGTGTACAATTCATGGCCACCAGATTTATGAATCATCTTTGTTGTTGGTTGCTTTTTTTTTTTTTTTTTTTTACTCTTTTGGCTCTTTTGTGGACCAACCACCAGCTCCCAAATAAATACATGGAGATTTACTATTTTCTTATGAATGCCTAACTTAGCTTGGCTTATTTCTACCTGTTTTGCTTAAATTATCTTGTCTGTATTTTACCTCTGGGCTTTTACCTTTCTCTCTATACATATACCTTTCTTTACTTCTTAACCCACATCTGGCTCTGTAGCTGGGTATCTGCTCTATAGCTGGGTAGTCTTCCTTCTTCTCTCTCTCTCCTTCATTTCATCTTCCTAGGTTTGTCCTTCTGTACATTCTCTCTGCCTGCCAGCTCTGCCTCACTATTATTGACCATTCAGGTCTTTATTAGACCATTCAAGTGTTTTAAACAGGCAAAGTAACAGCCTAACAGAGTTAAACAAGTGCAACGTAAAAGAATGCAGTACATCTTTGCATCATTAAAACAAATGTTCCACAGCATAAGCAAATGTAACACATCTTTAGTTAGTTTTTTACAACATACCTCATCTTCTTCAGGATGCAGAGGAGGAGAAACCTGTTTGAAGACAAGATGAACTAAGGAATCTGATAGGCTCTTTCCTATAGGGCTCAGATTCTGTACATGTGCCAGACCATCTGTGATTGATTATTTATTGTGTGGGGGTGTGAGAACTTTCAGGGGTCAGTTCTCTCCTGCCACATGGAATCTGGGGATCAGACTCAGTGCTTTTATCTGTTAAGCCATTTTTGCAGGTGCAATATCAGATAGTTATATAGTCAAAGGCCCAATGTTTTTAATTCTACTGATACAAGTTAGTCTTCTGTGAGCATGGAGTAGATCACATAAGCTGACCAACAAACTTCCAGAATGTGCTATGTGGCTAGACTAAACCCTGGAGCATATGGAAATCCCTTAAGTGGAAGTGTCCTAGTCTCCTGTATGGGAGCCTACACCCTAGGTCTGTGGTTTTCTAAATGATGTAGGACTTGCTCAAGTTATTCCTGCATGTTTAAAATGTACATGACAATAGTAATTACACAGAGGTTCAGAGGTTAGATAAATTCCTGTTAAGCAGGAATAAGAAAATTCAACATGTATTTCTCCTTCAACAGTTAGCTGATGTGGCTGTTTTATTGAGATCTTAGACTTTCAATCTAAAATACCTGACCTCATTATTAAAATGTCCAAGATGTGGACTATGGAGTTTTGACATGGAAATCCAGGTTTCTACCATAATGGATGTAAACATCTCCAATATATTTAGATTGCCAATCCCTTAAAGAAAGTTCAGGAACAATACAACCAAAAAGGGGAGTCACAAATGTGTGTTTCTTTGACAGTGAAACTTTCAGAAGTCTGTTGGTTTTGTTTGTTTGTTTTTAATCAAAGCTTCTATTCCTATAGATGTTCTAGTCTAAGCCCCAAGTATGTCTGCACTGGAGACTTAAAGAGGAAACCTTAAACTTGACTGACAATGTGGCCTATTAAGACTTGCCTGGATCTAGCTTTCACCCAGCATCATCTGGTAACCACTCTCTTTTTTCCCAGTTTCTCACTATCCATTGCTGAGGGGTTATTTTAGGTCATTAAATATTCCAGGCTCTTCCCAGACTTGCTGTTCCTCCACCTAACAGAGTCTCTTGACTTCCCTGTCTCCTCTAGGACTACTATCGACAGGAGACTCCCGACCCTCTCTTTTGGCCCCTTCATGTCACTCATTCAGCTTGCATTTCAATGTATTCCTGCTGCTTTGGGTGGATATAGCAGAAGGGGGAGCTGGATGATAGCCATGTATATTCTTTCCTAGATCATCAGCACGTAACATATAGTTTAATGCTCAAAATGTTTGATGAATGGATAAAAGGTCAAATGACTTTCTTGAAAACTTCGTGCTAGCAAAAAGTTTTTAAATTAGAAATTTTCTGGACTGATTTAATGAATAAATAATAATTTAAATTAACATACTAATGACTTACATCTAGTTGCAGTTTAAATTTCTTCTTGGGAGTTTATTTATTCAATGGATTTGCTTTATAAGAGTGGTTTAACCTAAACATGGAAACAGTGTACTTCAGTTTACCCTTGAGAGAATGATTACATCTGAAACCATTGCTATTTGAGTCTACAGAATTAGCCTGGACAATTACATAACTTCTTTGAGCTCTAGATTAGTAACACTAAATGTCTTAGGTGGTAAGAGCCAAGATTTGCTCTTTCCTGCAATGTATAAATTGTATGGCAAGATTAGTTATCTTAGTTATCTTAAATCACAGAAAATATTACCCAATAATTGTCTTTTTCTTCAAATATTTCTTGATGATATCTACCACTCTTAGGCTGACTTCAGACTCATTATGTAGTCAAGATGGCCTCAAACTCACTACATAATCCAGCCTCAAATTTATAATCCTCCTGATTCGGTTTCTTAAATCCTTGGATTATAAACATACAGCATCATGCTTTGTGACTTTTACTTTTATTTTAATATTTATGTATTAATATTTGTGTCTGTGTGTACCAGTTGTGCGAGCACCCTCAGGGTCAGAAGCAGGTGTCCTCTGGAGCTATAGCTATACACTGTTCTGAGCTGCCTGATGAGCATAATGGGAATTGAACTTGGGCCCTTTGCAAGAACAGTGTTTTTATCCTCTGAGTTGTCTCTATAGTTTCCTACCACTTTTAATACAATTAATATTTTCAAGTCCAGCCTGAGCAAAATGTTTCTCATTTACATTACTAAGCCAACGTTAATCTAAAGTCAATATCTCATCTTCACATATTGCTATTTTAAGAAAAATACATAGCTTAGCAAGAGCAATTATTTCACCTTCCCTCTGACACATATGGGAGTTTTTGCACTGACTTCTATTTTTAAAATAACAGCATTTTCCTGCTGGTAAAATTGCTCAGCAAGTAAGAACAACTGCACCTGAATCTGATGGATCTGAGTTTGATCCCTGGGACCCATATGGCTGAACTGACTCCAAGGAGATGTCCTCCAACCTCCATGTGCGCTCTGTGGAATACACAAGGTAACACCACACACCCACACACATACACACACACACAGAGAGGGAGAGAGAGAGAGAGAGAGAGAGAGAGAGAGAGAGAGAGAGAGAGAGAGAGAGAGAGAGAGAGAGAGAATACTAAACCTTTGCAGAAACCCGTATGGAATAATGATTGAACCTCTTTTTAAATTTGAGATTTCAGTTTCATCCTTGTGTGTGTTTCTGGTTAATTAGGTGAGCATACTATTTTGAAAGAGCTTCTTTCGTTTAGTCTCTGTATTTAGCTACATTTCTGACATGAAGGAAAATAAAGTTTTAAGAATGGGTAGTTGGAGCTAGAGAGACAGGTCAGTAGTTAACATGAGTAGTTAACATGAGGTTCTACAACAACCTAAGTTCTCTTCCCAGCACCCACTTTGAGCAGCTCAGGGTCACCTGTAACTCCAGCTCCAGCACCCCCTTCTGGACAGCACAGGTACCTGCACTCATGTGTACACATACTTCCATGCACATCTGCTGCTACTACTACTACTATTAGCTTTGATAATTGAAAAGAATAAAGATAAATCTTTTAAAGTCAAATGTTGGGATGGAGAGATAGCTCAGCTATTAAAACCTAAGGCTCACAACCAAAACTGTAAAAAGCAAAATATTCCCCAACCCCCAATATTCATGACAACCAACTTTGTTCAAAACTCCATATATCATCTGAACACTTACAATTACCCTTTGCGTGGGTTTATGCAAGAGCAGCCAGTTCTCACTAGAAACCACAGACTTTGTGGATTTTATGTTTCCCTACATTTCTTACCATCTTCCCAGCCTTGCTCTAGCCTTTCTCAACCACACGCCCACAAATCCAGTAGCCATGGAAATCCCTTTAGCAGCTTAGCAGCCACTGGAGTCAGAACTGCTTTGGGTTCCCAGGCAAAGCCCTGTTTACCACGTGTGAAAACTCCCAGAAGAAACTCCATTTTTAAGGCTTGTCTTTAGGATTCAGAGTTACTTCATGGGAATAAACTACAACCAGGGCATTGTTAAAAATAAATTTAGTAGCCGTTATCTAACATACGTAACTGAGGTGACACAATCAGTTGAGGCTGAAAAGAATCTGACAGACACACAATGGAGAAAAACTAGGGAATTGATATTCATCGATGGCTTTGAAAACCTCCAACATATTCCTAGGAGTCTGCGGGAACATAAGTATTTTCAAGCTTATGTGCAGGCTAAGAAAAGATTCGGGACAACCTGTTTTCGTCACCTTTGGCTGGGAGCGAGGATCCATGCAGGTAGGAAGTGAAGGCGAAGGAGTTGCAACTCTGGTGGCAGCCAACACAAAAGGACATGGGAAAAGGAAACTTTGCTTTTGGCCTGCTAGTCCTCACTCTCACTGACAAGTCCATCTAGCCTGCTATTGTGGCATTCCTTTGACAATATTAGAAACAACTTCTTTAGGATTCTAATGAAGGCTGAAGACCAGCAGCTCTCCATTACTCCTCCAGCTCCACATTGGGACTGCTGAGATGACTGCTTTGTGGACTCCTTTCCCAAATAAGAAAGGCATTGTTGTATTATCTCACTACAGCCTTTCAGCCAATATAATAAATCCCCTTCAGATATGGGTATTTCTAAAGACACAGACTGATAAGAAAGAGGATAGGTGATAGATAGATAGATAGATAGATAGATAGATAGATAGATAGATGATAGATTTGTAGGTAAATAGAAAGGTAGTAGGTTGGTAGATTGATGATGGATGGAAGTATAGAAATAGAAATATCTATCAGTTATATTTGTTCCTTTTGAGAACTTTGACTGATAAAGTCTTTCAATACAGAGAACCCCAGTGGCCAAAGTTGGGAGGCGTTCTTAAGTATCTAATCCTTACTATTCGATTAGTAAACTAACAATCACAATTCACTAAACTAACCAAACACAAGCTTTAGTAATTCTACTTATGAGGGTTTTGTGTGAAGTAAGAAGACAAAGTTCAGTCTCCTGCACATGGATGTCTAGTTTTCCCAGCTCCATGTATCAAAGAGGCTGTGTACCTTCCAGTGTGTATTTGGCATCTTTGGAATCAGTTGCTATAGATGTGGAAGCTTATTTTGGGGATGTCTATTCTCCTTTGGTCTTTATGCATGTGCCCTGCTGTTCAACTGCTGTGTCTCTCTGGTGTCTCTTGACTTTCTATGCTGTGACAACTTCCAGCTTTGTTCTTTTTGTTCAAGGCTGCTGTGTTTGTTCAGCATCTCTTTGTGCTTCCTTGGGCATTTTAGTATTTAGGATTAGCTTTTCTAGTTCTGTGAAGAATGACTTTAGAATTTTCATGGTGGTTATATTGAGTCTGTAGTCACTTAGGCTATTATGAACAGATTAAAAAATGTAATTCTCTCAACCCATGAACCTAGGAGTGTTTTTTTTTTCATTTTTTGTGAGTTTTTTTAGACCAGTATTTTTTAAATTTTCATTATATAAGTCTTTTGCTTCAGTGATTGAACTTATTTCTAGTTATTTGGATTTTATAATTATTATGAGACTGCTTTCATAATTTATTTCTCAATTATCTCACTATTGGTATGAAAAACAGCTGATTTCATGTAGTGATTTTGTTTCCTGAACTAATACTGAATTCATTTATCAGTTCAGATAGTCTTTAAGTTTATATATATATATATATATATATATATATATATATAATATCACTGCAAACAAAGATAATTTGACTTTCTCATCTTATATCTAAGCCTTTTGTATTCTTTCCTTGCCTAATTGTTTTGTTCTAAATGTGTGATACTAATGAATAGAAGCAGAGAGGGTAAAATTCCTTGTCTTACTCTAAATCTTAGAGGAAATGTAAGAAACCAACTTTAAATATATATAAACATACAGACAAGCAGTTAATGGTAGAACAAAGATATGCTAATACCAGGCAGAATACTTTCCAACAATAAAATAAAGCAAAGTTATTAATGATAAAGTTTTACATAGTGATAAGAATCAATTTTCCACAAGACCACACTCCACTCAAAAAAAAAATAATGTTTAAGGCATATGTTTCTAGCAGTAGAACATGAAAATACATATGATAGAGAACAATCAACCTAGAAAGAGAAATATAGAATCTGGTATTATAGTGGGAGATTTCAGTCATAAATAGATAATCAGTAGAGACCAAGCTGACCTAAAACAATACTGTCAAACAATTAGATGAATCTATATTGGCATACTACTTCATTCAACCACAGAAGACTGCATATTCCAAGATCATATGTGGTATCCACCAGAATTAACCACACTCTCTGCCATAAAATGTGTCTTAATGGTATTAAAGGAATAGATATTAGTAACTTTCCTACCCCCGAGCCATAGGATGTTTAAAATTAAAAGGAGGACCCATAACAAGCATTGACAGGAAATTGAAGAAATTAGAAAAAAGGGGAAAATACTACAGCCACACCAAAAGCCCACTTTGCAGGTCCTCAAAAGTTAAACAGAGTGATAATAAAATTTGCTTTACACAGGTGATCATTTAAAACTTTGTCTACATATAATCTGTGTGCAAATATCCATAGCAGAATTATCCATAAAATCTAAACAAGTGAGAACAATATAAATATCTCCCATACAATGTATAGAATAATAAAATAAGATAAATGAAAGTAAAATGATATGAAGTGAGTCTTTAAAAACTCATTTATTATGATTATTTTATGTGTATGGGTGATTTGTCCGCATGTATGTCTGTGTATCATGTATGTGACTGGTGCCTGTGGGGGCTAGAAGAGGCACTGCATCCCTTGGAACTAAAGTTACAGACAGTTGTGAGCAAGCTGCTCTGTGAGTGCTAGGAACTGAACCCAGGTCCTCTGCAAGAGCAGCCGGTGCTCTTAACTGTTAAGCATCGCTCCATCCATCCACACAATGTATCTGATTCAGCACTAGAAAGGAACAAACTACTGAATGTACACACCATGGATGAACTTGAAAACGGTATATTACGTGGAAGAAGCCAGTCACGTGGAAGAAGCCAGTCGCTGAAGGCCGATGTGCTGTGATTCCATCTTTTGAAATACACACAGCAGACTGATCAATAAAGACAGAAAGTACATTTGTGGTTCTTAGGCACTGGGAACAAAGGAGGTGAGTGTTCATGGCATGGAGGTTAGGAGGGCATGATGAAAACATTCCACAGTTTCGTTAGTATTTACGCAACTTATGAAAAAAAAAACAGTGGATTTGACGCTAAAGGATTAATTATATGGTATACATCTCAATAGAAGTAACAAAATACAGTACATGACTGAATGAATATGTAAATCTTCCTTAAAAAGGAAAAAGAAAAATTCACTCTAGTTCAAAGCTCTTAAACATCCAAACTACCACACTGTTGTCATATACAATTCAAGACTGCATTCTCTTTCACTTTGCTGTTGTTGTAGTACAAGGTCTGAAGACTGGATTCATCTAGCTACTCAGAGTACAAGAATTCACTCCGGACAGTTTGCTCCAAACTATCAGAAACAGATGTGGAAGATTCTGTGAGCCGAATGTGTCCCTTCAGCCCCTTCAAAATGTGTGTGTGTGTGTGTGTGTGTGTGTGTGTGTGTGTGTGTGTGTGTGTGTGTGTGTGTGTGTGTGTGTGAGGTCAGAGAACAACCACCTTAGGCTGTTCCTAAGGTGCTATTAACCTTACTTTTTAGACAAAGTCTCTTCCTAGAACCTTGGGCTTGCCGATTAGACTAGGCTGGGTGAGACCCAGGGATCTGTCATTTGTTTCTGTCTCTTCAGTGCTGGAATGACAAGCATGTGACAGTATACCTAGTTTTGTGGATGTTGTTTGCTGTTTTCAAACATGGCTTCTGGGGGGATTGAACTTATGTCCTCATGTCTCTGTGGCATTTATTGACTCCCTTGCTCTGAGGCTGATTGTTTTTGAAATAGCAAATAATAGTGACTATTTGTTTTACTTTACTAAACATGAACTATTTGTTCTTATTTAGGCAATTTCCAGAATTTTATGACAAGATTTTAATCTTAGAAGAAATATATCTTTTTAGAGATAATTCAGTTGAATATTAAAGGAATGTTTAAATAATTAAGGAGAACTATATTTTAACAATGACATATCAAAAATATGTCATGGCTTATATTTGCCTTACTGACACAAGGTATATACTTGCCATGTTTTGAATTATTTGCCAGATTGTACTGGTGAATTCTAATGCTGTTTTTTTTAGGTGGATACTTTACTCATAATGAACATAGCGCTATCAAATACATTTTAATGGTATCTTTTATACATATAAATTTCAAGGTATGTTATAGTTGGGAAATACCCCAAGTAGTTTTGCATACTTTGGTGTAGTTATGAATACTTTTAAACATACAAGAATTAAATATTGTTTTCTCTTAAAGAATCTATTCATAATGCCATTTTAGGCAAAAGTCTGGGGTACCTTCCCTAATTTTCCCTTAACTTTTATTAGATATTTTATTCCTTCTTCAGTTAATATTTCATGTATGTTAATTTAGAAAGAGTATTCCTTCTGCTACCAAATGTATTCATATGCATCTTTTTTCTTTTTCACCAGTTAAGATTTTTCCTTTACTTCTTAGATTCTTCCAGAAATGCATCTACTTTTTTTGCTTTGAAGTCATTCATTTCTGTCAGTTGCACCCTCCATGTTTCATAGGAACCATTCTGCATTAATTCTTGAAGTTCAGTAGAAGCAGTCAGTTCTGGTAGGAAGAACATACAGATCATATTCCATAAACCTTGAAATGTGGTGTTTAGTTTTTACTAGATTAAAAATCAATTATTTACATTTTAAAATTGCGCGCGAGTGTGCGTGTGTGTTAGTATTTATGCGATTGTTCACTTGTGTGAATGTGGCTTTATGTGTGTTGTGCTACATGTGTAGAAGTCAGAGGACAATCTCAGGTGTCACTGCTTATCTTCCACCTTACTGTAAACAGAATCTGTTCGGCACTGTGTATCCAGTCTGCCTAGTCTGAAAGCTTCTGGAAATTCTCCTGTATCCACTTCCTGTCTCATCATAGGAACATGGAAATTATAGACACAGACTACAGTGTTCTTATTTACATGGATTCTGGGGATACTGGGGATCTGAACAGTAGCATTGCAAGCACTTTACCCACAGATGTTTTGCCTTGGCCCAAAACATCTTTCAGCAATAGTTTTTCTTTAGAAGGAAATATTTTTTAGATTTAATTTTTTATGTGCATATATGCCATGTGTATATGGGTGTCAGCACAGTAGAAAAGAGCATATTCCCTCCCCTGGAAATGGAATTTGGGGCCATAGTGAGCCACCAATATGGGTGGGTCCTGGGGACCAACCAAACCTGGGTCCTCAGGGAGAGTAACAAGTGCTTTTAACTACTAACCTATCTCTCCAGCCTCAATTTAATTTTTTAAAAAATATAATTTTAGTGTGTGTGTGTGTGTGTGTGTGTACATGCGTTCATATGCCATGTACATGTGGGAATTAAAGGACAGCTTGTAGGAGTGAGTTCTCTTCTTTCTGTGGGTCCCAGGAATTGAACTTGGCATCAGGCTTGGCAGCAACTGCCTTTACCTATTTGAGGCATTTCACCAGCCCTAAAATTTTTTAAGTAGTTTGAATTTTTTAGTCTGTATTCCTATTATTCTACTAATTTAAGCTATGTTTTTATTGTTATGAAATGTTAAAATGAACAGAAAAGTACAGAGGGTAACATAGTCCATGTTCATGTACCTGGTCTCAGAACTGAGAAACATTCAGTCTTTGTTATGCTTCTCCAACAGTTGTTTTTAAAGAAATAAAACATTACAGATAAATGCAAAATTCTTTTTTTTTTTAACTTCTCCTGTTCCTAGGCCTTTGTATACTTCCCTCCCCAGATGGACTATCTGCCCTAAGAATAGTTTACATATTTTTGTCCATATCTGTGTAGATTTGCTACATAACCTATATTTAAATATTTTTATATAAATCCTATAACAAACATTGTGAAACTTGCTTTTTCCCTAACCTTATATTATGATAAAAAATGGGCACATTAGTTCATTTTAGATACTTTACAGAATGTTGTCATGTGTGTAATGAATCTCATCTTACTTCCCCTTACCTTCATATGCAAGAGGTGAGACGTGCTCCTGAAGACGGAAGGGTTAGCTTCAACTATATTACATATTACCAAATTACTTTTTCAAGTTTTTATCCAGTTTGTACTCCTGTCAGAAATTAAGGGAAGTTTCCCATTTCTCTACATGCTTACTAACAACTATCATTGATAAATTTCTGAATTTTGTATTGTGAAATGTCATTGTCATGTTAATTTGTATTCTCCATATCCCTAGTGATCTGAACAACTCTTTAAATGCTTATTGGTTTTCTGCCTATGAATTCCCTATTTGTGTTCTTTGTCATTTTCCTATTGTGGTAGTTTGTATGTAATTGGCCCCCATAATCTCATGGGGAGTGACACTATTAGGAGGTGTGGCTGTGTTGGATTAGGTGTGGCCTTGTTGGAAGAAGTGTGTCATTGTGGCGGTGGGATTTGAGGTTCCCTATGTTTGGAATACCACCCAGTATCTTAGTCTACTTCCTATTGCCTACAAGATGTATGTAGGACTCCCAGCTACTTAACCAGCACCATGTCTGCCTACATACCGCCATGCCCCCATCATGGTGATAATGGACTGAACCTCTGAATCTCTAAGGGAACCATCCCAGTTAAATGTTTTCTTTATAAGAGTTGCTGTGGTTATGGTGTCTCTTCACAAAAATAAAAACCTTAACTAAGATACCTATGAAGCTGTTTTCTTCCCAATGTGCAAGAATGTATTTAAGGGTCTCATAGACCTTTTAGTTAACTTTTAACATAGTGTGCAGTCACTGTTATCAGACACACATTTATAATTTTCTTGTAGCCATACTTATTGATCTTTCCATTGCAATCTACTATTGCTCACGTCACAAAAATGTTGCCCTGTTATCGAAGAAAATTATTAACAGTTTTGCTCTTTCAGATTTCAGTCTTTTCCCACTTCTGTAAAATGTTGTGTAAAGAAAAGGCATGGGAGAAGAATGAATAAAAGCACCACACCCGTCTGTCCCCTGTCAAAGATGAAATGCCTAGTGCACAGGTTTTGGATGAGGTGTCTAATCCTCACCAGCTAAGTTATGTCTGCAAAATATCATGACAGGTTACCTACTCTATTTCTTAAAATGTTCCTAAATATATGAAAGAATTTTTTTCCTTGAAGATGGAGTGCATGCCAAAGTATGCCTATATCCCTACATCATGAAGAAGCTGGAAAAATAAAGAAAACAAAATCAAATCTTTAATGGCTACTGCTTTGTTACCAGCTGTGAGGAGCTGGGCTGAGCTGGTTCATATAAAGCAAGCAGGAAACAAATTTGTTTTCTTTTGAGTCAGCTAACATATAGTTTTATTATTTGATTTAAGTAAAGCAAATTTCCAAAATGAACCTCACATCCAAGTATGTGTGTTCAAATATAATCCAAAAGCAGAAATGATTGTCTGGGTGGGATAGATATGTGAGAGCCTTCCTAGTATGTTTCTGCTGAAAGGGCAGATGTGTTTTCTACAATTTAAGAATCTGCTAATGCAATTTCTTCTCATATCTGCATGTGGCGATGGACTTACTTAATAGGATTTTTATAAGCTTTTTCTGGTTAGCTGAGAACTAGCTCAATAATAGGGCTGAATTTGACTGATAAATCCAGGCTCTGTATTTAACCTTAACACAGTGGTGTGTCCTTCTGGCATCTTAGCTAGTGACTCCCCCAAACTGTTCTTCAGAAGTCCCTTTGTCTTACAGTTGTAGCACTACTTACCATGCCTATGAGGCCACATGCATCCCAGAGCCTCACCTGGCCACTAGGATACAGAGGTAGAAAGAATACAGCACTGCACCCAATAGTAAACAGTCACTATAACAGAAAGTTTTGCTGAAGGAGTAGATTTCATGTTAAATGATTTACCACAAAAATATAAAGAACCTTTTTATCTTTTTTTATTTTATTTTTTTCATTTGACATATCAACCCCAGTTCTCCCTCATTCACCTTCTCCCATCTCCACACCTCCCTCTCATGCCACCCTATATCCACTCCTCAGAGGAGGTAAGGCCTCCCTTGGAGAGTCAACGAAGTCTGGTGTACCAAGTTGAGGCAGGACCAAGCCCCCACCCTCACCTCCTCACACCTGTATCAAAGCTGAGCAAGGTATCCCATCACAGGGATTGAGCTCCGAAAAGCCAGAATTTATTTTCTGAGTCCAGGTCTCCTGTAGCCCAGGTTGTCTTTGAACTCATCACTTCAGGTTTTATGCAGTTAAGAATCATTTCCAAGGCTTTGCACATGCTAACCAAGTACTCTACAAACTAAACAACACCTTTTAATCTATAGATTGCTTTTGGTAAAATGGCCATTTTTACTATGTTAATCCTACCAATCCATGAGCATGAGAGATCTTTCCATCTTCTGATATCTTTTCCAAGTTTTTTTCAAAGTCTTGATTCTCAATGTATAGGTGTTTCACTTGCTTGATTAGAGTTATCCCAAAATATTTTATATTATTTCTGGCTCTTGTGAAATAGCCTGTTTCCCTGAATTCTTTCTCAGCTTTTTTATTGTTTGTATATAAGACAGCTACTGATTTTGTTTTAGTTAATCTTGTATCCAACCACTTCAGTAAAGCTGTTTTTCAGCTTTAGGAGTGCCCTAACAGAATTTTTGGGGTCATTTATGCATGCTATCTTGTCACCTGCAAATAATGATACTTTCACTTCTCTTTCAAATTGTATACCCTTGATCTCCATTATTTGTCTTATTGCTTTAGATAGAACTTCAAGTGCTATATTGAATAGATATGGAGAAAATAGACAGCCTTGTCTTGCTCCTAATTTTAGTGAAATTGCTTTGAGTTTCTCTCCATTTAATTTGTTGTTGGCTGTGTTGCTTTCATTATATTTAGGTATTTCCGTGTATCCCTGATCTCTCCAAGACTTTTATGAAGAAGGGGTGTTGGATTTTGCCAAAGGCTTTTTCAGTATCTAATTAGATGATTATATGCTTCTTTTCCTTTCATTTCATTATGTGGTGCATTACATTGACAGGTGTTCGTATGTTGAACCATCCCTGCATCTCTGGGATGAAGTCCACTTGATGGTGGTGGGTGGTCTCTTTGATTTGCTCTTGGATTCAGTTTCAAAGTATTTTATTGAGTATTTTGGCATCAATGATCATGAGGGAAAATGGTATGTAATTCTCTTTCTTTGTTGAGTATTTGTGTAGTTTGAGGATTAGGGTAACAATGATCTTATAAAAAGAATTTGACAATGTCTCTTGCTCAACTACATTCATAGCAGCACTATTCATAATAGCCAGAATAACGAAAACAGCCTAGATGCCCCTCAACCAAAGAATGGATAAAGAAAATGTGGTACATTTACATAATTTAGAGCTGGTATTACTTAGCTGTAAAAAATATTGACAACAGGAATCTTGAACGCAAGTTGATGAAACTAGACAAAATCATCCTAAGTGAGATAATCTAGACCCAGAAAAACAAACATAGTATGCACTCAATCATTAAGTGGATATTACCTGTAAAGTAAAGGATAGCCATGCTATAATCCACAGACTCAAAAGGACTAGGTAACAAGGATGGCCCAAGGCGAGACACATGAATGTCCCTGGGAAGGGGAAATAGAAGAGATCTCTTGAAAGGGGATGAGAACTTGAAGGATTGGGTTGCAGACAGATGGAGTGGGTGAGTACTGAAATATATGACCAGAAAGGGAGGTATTTCAAGGTCAGCTAGAAACCTTACATAAGGGAAACTTTCAAAAATCTACAAAGATGACCCCAGCTAAGACTCCTGAACTGTCCATCTCCTGTGATCAGATTGGTGACTACCCAAGTTGTGATCAGAGAGTCTTCATCCAGTAACTGATGGAAACAGATACAGAGACCCACAGCCAAACATTAGACTATGTTCAGGTGATCCTGCTGAAGAGAGGGAGGAAAGATTGTAGAAGCCATAGAGGTTTTCTTTTTTCATAAGAAAACTAACAGAATCAACTAAAATGGCTCATAGGAACTCACAGAGTCTGAACCAACAAAAAGGAAGCCTTTTAGGACCAACCTATGCCCTCTATATGTGTGACAATTTTGTAACTTGGTCTACTTGTGGGACTCCTGACAATGTGAGAAGGGGCTGTCTATAAGGCTTTAGCAGGCTCTTGGGAAACTGTTTCATATACTGGTTTGCCTTGCCAAGCCTTATTTCAAAGGGAGATGCTTAGTCTTATTGAAACTTGATATGCCATGCTTTGTTGATATCCACAGAAAGCCTGCCCCTTTCTGAACAGAAATGTAGGAGGAGTGAATTGAGATGGTGGAGGGAGAGGAGATGGGGAGAGGGAATGGAAGGAGAGAAAGGAGGGGAAACTGCAGTCAGGATAAAGAAAAAACAGACACCCAATAAATAGTAATAATTTTTAAAGGAGATGTATATCAGTGGGTACTTTCACCTATCAAAAATAAGACAAAACAGGAAGGTTAAAAAAAATGTAAACACAACTCTTACAATGATCCTGTATCGGGGAAGACAAAGTGTGGTATTAGCTTTCATGGAATTCTCGACCAGTTATCATAATGAGCAAAATGAGAAAAGGTCGAGACTCTGTGGCTAAAGTCATTAGCATCAGCGCTTTAGAAGACACTGACTGTTATATAATGCCTGCTTATGCAAATGAGATAAGTTTGGCATTTATTCTTCTAGAAGAGTAACGGGAAGGAGATACGATGATGATATACTTTTTAACGGGTTTTACTTTGTGAGATTGACACAGCAACCAGGCTGTTCTTATGAGGCCTTGGTAATGTGCCTATTCAAGTCAAATCAGTCCTGCAAAGGGCACGTGCATCAGGTTTTTATACCTACTAGCTCATAAGGAAAGTCAGGGCATTGTACAGAATGGTTTGTGCATGACATCTCCTGAGACAATCCTACAAATGTGCCGTTATTTGATCTCTAGAAGGATTTATTTTCTAAAGGTTGGCATTCTTTAGAAAGTGAAAAGAATATGCAGATAAAACATTATAGCAGAACATACTGGAGAAATGGACTTGACACAACCATGATATTTGACAGGCGTGAGCTACATATTGATTTATGGCAAGTATATCAAGCCTGTCCTCTGTGGGGCTCTAAAATGCCCTACTTTAACTCCAATGATCACTTTGATAGCTCTCCCATGGGAAAACTAGATGAAAGACTGGTCCAGGAGTGGATTAAGAGATTTGTGGCTTTTATACACCAACAGGAAAGCATGGGATTTTAGGTTTCTACTAATTGTTTACAATAGTAAGTCCACTATTCAGATATGTTAAAAGATATTTTAATCTCTGACTCCACTATTGAGATAGGCTAAAAAAAAAAAAAAAAAAGTATTTCAAAACTGTGTAAGGTGCCCTGTAATTATTTAATACACATATTACTTCAGATGTCTGTAGACATGATCTGCAGTGTAACACACACTTATAGGTGTCAGCATAGCCAGTCTCAACACATAAAACAGCATTAACACCTGATACTGTGCTGTCAGGTGAAGCTGGTTAGGCACAAATTTCAAAGTGTTTGCTGTGACATCTCTATGCAGATGTAATTATTAAGTTTTACAAATGAGGTGGCTTTGCATTCACCTAATTATTCGGTGTCATGGCTGTCCTGACATTGCATTATCTACATTCCATCAGTCTTCTCAATGCTTTTTACAATATGAATAGACTCACTAAGCTCATTAGAATGCAGCAATGCCGTCCTGAGTAATAAAATTTACTTTTGAATTCAATGGAAAAGACAAAATCCACTTGGCTATTTTGAAATTTTAGATGCTATTTGGTACAGATGAGCATTTGCACATACAAAAGATTTTGAATTATGTCGGTTGTCATATTATGTTATGAAATAAACTTCGTGTGATATATTTTCCTCTTTATCAGCATCTCTGAATTTTGAACACTCACTCAGTTATGTGGACAACAGTGAAGAACATTCATGAGTAAATGTAGGAAAACAATCTACCTTCCTCAGAGGGAGGTGGCAACAGTTTGAATTGCCAAGTAGTCAGAGAATGCAAAATAAGGGGGTTCAAAGTTACATCTTGCCCATATTTAATAATTAAGATTTTTCTCCCTGTTGTATAAAGGAAAAAAATATTAAATTAGATGTGGAAGCTGACAAAGACTAAAATAGCTATTAATTACTCTGGATATGATAATCTTTGCTCTCAAACCATGACTTTGTCAAAACAGACCTTTTTCTGACTTTAAAAATAAGCTTACCCTATTATAAATGTGAAGCTACGAAACAGGTTAGCACAAAGTTCTATCTTTTGTTTGTTATCTATATCTAGATTCTGTAGAAGATAGTACTTTAAAAAAAAATCCATTATTGCTTAGAGGTTTGGAAAGTTGCTATGCCAAACTAATAGATAAGGCTTACTGACTTTCTAAATGTACAAGTTAGCTTTGATAGAGACTCTCCAGCGTCCCAAAGTTCTGTTTGCTTCCCTTGGGTTTCAGGCTCTAAAGATGGAAGGTCATATTCTTTGAGCACTGCCCATTCTCAAAGCACAATCTGAGCTGTGCAAAGCAACAGACACAAAAAAGGTGCATTCATCATTCACCAAGATTATCCTGTAGATGGATGCATTCACACTAACACTTTGGTGACCTCTAAATGCCTCCTAATCCTCTGCCCATTTGAACTCCTTGTTTGGGAACAGATACTTGCACCCTGTTCAAATGTATCTGAGTTTCAAACTCAGGCCTGATAACATCAGTCCCAGCACTTAGCAAACCTTTCTTTTCTTCCTTCCTTCTTTCCTTCATTTCTTTCTTTCTTTCTTTCTTTCTTTCTTTCTTTCTTTCTTTTCTTTTCTTTTCTTTTCTTTCTTTCTTTCTTTCTTTCTTTTTCTTATTTTACACATCAATCCCAGTTCCCTCTTGCTCCCTCTCATCTTTTCTCCCTCCCTCCCTCCTTCTCTCCCTCCTTCCTTTCTTCTCTCTTGCCTTCCCTCCCTCCCATACCCCCTCCCAACCCATTCCCCCCACACACACACTCCTAGCAAACCTTTCTACCCAGCCTTCCTCTGCTATACAAGACTGTGAAAGTATTAATAACGCTGCCTTTAAACAAATACACAATTTGAGAGGAAGACAGGCAAACACTAAGTCCACCTGGGTATTTTTTTTCTAATTCGGCTTTAGCTCTTAATATTCCTTGTCTCTTTTAACCTTGGGTCTCCCTTCAAAGCTTTTTGTGTGGGTCTTCCCCCGCCCTTCGGGTTTTTTTTTTTTTTTTTTTTTTTTGCATTTCTTTAAGGGATTAAAATCTTATCCACCATGGTCAGTTATCAAAAGCTTTGAAGCCTTTGTTGTTCCTAGGCCATTTATATTGTAATCTCGTCTCAATTTCAGCTGGCTTCTTTATATTTAGATATTACAGGGAAAGCTTCTCTATTCATTCTCAGGCAACAGCCCCTTTTCTCTGCAGATTTTTATGCTTTTCACCCAGGATGGGGGTGGGTGGGCACCGCAGTAGTTCTACAAGGCTGGGTTCTTCCAGGGACTATTGTTTAGATGGGAATGGGTTTTCTGTTTTGTTTTGTTTGTTTTTCTTCACTCTGAGTTTGCTGCATCCTCTTGTCTCACTTCCTGTGCATGGAATTTGTCTTTCAGAGTCACAATTTGCCCAGTTTGAAAAAGACAGGCCTTTTTGTCCTCTCTCTCAGAATTTAGCTCTTTCAAGGAAACTTAATAAGCCCAATATGAAATGGTTTTAATCAGAATTATAGGGCAATCTACAAGATACTTCATCAGCCAAAATTACCATTTATGTTATCTCTCCCCCTGGCCAATTTCTATTTTGTTTCTTTTGAAATGCGTTTTCAGTTCATAGGATTCTTGAGAGGTGAAAGATCAAGAGAGATTCCTGAGGCCAAAGGAAGAAAGAATTGAGAGTGGGGGGCTCTGGCCCATGCTTAGGGACATGTCATTCCTATTTGCTAACTGCAACCTAGACACAATTGACTTGCCTAGTTCCTGGCCTCAAAGCCTCCAGCCTCACTTACCAGATCCCTAGATTTTGCTACAGGATGAGGGGGGGAGAATTGACTCAAATCTGAGATCTCGGCTTTGGCTCCAACCTATTTCTAAATCCATATTTGACTAGTCACCAGATGTCCTTATTTCCTCCCACCTTTGAATTTTAAGCACGCGGATAAAATGTTATCTGAAATATTCCAACCTCCATCTCCACCAAACAAATTTATATCCATAGTCTCAAACCCCTCCTAAAGTGTGTCTACTAGCTCTAATCAAACAGCTGTTGTGTGGCTATTCTCTTCAAAATTGTTCCCTCATAACCCTTTACCTATAGGTCTGTACAGTAGACAGAATGCCACCCTATGATGGTTAATATTGATTGTCAACTTCATAGGATCTAGAGTTACCCAGTAGACAACTCTCTGGGCACACTAGTGGGACATTCTTTTGGATTAGGTTAACCTCTGGCCATGCCTGTGAGAGTTATCCTGATTAGGCTAATTAAATTCTTCACTATTCCCTGGGTTTGGGTCATGAACTCCACAGAAAGGAGGAAGCTAGGGGAAGAAAAGTATTCATTAATCTCGGCTTCCCAGATGCAGATGACATGGGACTAGCTGCCTCAAGCTGCTACCCCCAGGATATCCCTGCAGTGATGGACTGTACCCTCCAACTGTGAGCAAATAAGCCTTCTCTCCCTGAAGTTGCTTTTTATCACAGCAACAGTGAAAGGAAGTTTTACTCCTCAATGCCCACGGAGGTTCACACCCTTATTCTTGAACTATATGAGTATGCTGTGTCACATGACCAGGAACTTTGCAGAAGTAAGAAGGGTTACAAACCTTATAGTATAGAGAGTAGCCTGGGTTATCTGTCAGGGGGCCCACTAAATAATTCATGCCTTTGGAAGCTGAAAACTTTCCCTAGCAAGAGTCAAGGAAATGTCACGGAATGTGAAATAGTAAGCATAAGGATTCTGCCTCATGGCTACCCTACAGGTGAACTTGAAGCATGAAACACATGAAGAGATGAGACCTAGGACTAATCAACAAGCTCAGGACACTTGGGCTCTAGAAGAGAACTGAAGCTTGATTTTTGACCAGGTGTTTCCATCTGCCTGGTGTGCATATACTACACAAAAGCCCATCCTAAAAAATATCAGGTGCCATTCAAACGTCACAATGGAAACTGGGAATGGTAGAGCATACCTCAATTCCAGCAATTCTAGAAGACTGAGGCAGGAAGAGCATAAAGGTAAGGCTGGCTAGCCTAAGCTACATAATGAGAGCCTATTGTTAAAATAATAATGGTAATAAGAACAGTTAAGATGGATAGAATCTAGTTCAAGCAGCTTGAATGACCAGAAATCACTTCCAGAACTGGAGATAAAGCAGCTACTCAGATTCTCTGTACAGAGTGAGCAAGTAGAGAAAATAATGGGCATGTTGACACACCAGGAAGGGGTCAATATGTTGGGTTGATGGTGATGGAGACGATAAAGATAAGTTTCTTTAAGTAATCACATATAGCCTCTTCCAAGGAACTAAAGGTATATCTATCTGTCTGTCTTTGTGTTTCTGCCTGACTTTCTGTATGTCTGTGTGTCTGTGTAACTATGTGTCTATCTGGTGCTGGTATTTTGGGAACAGTCTGTCAAGATTAAGGAAATCATAACAGCTGTTTTGGAAGAGAGTAAAGAAAATTAAATTTGGTATTTTACTGCAGAAGAAAAAAGTACATATCAACCTGTACTTTTTCTCCTTCATAAAATAAAGAGATATAATCAGTATGATCACTATTTTTGAAGAAAGAAATGACCCCAAGAGAAAGGATCATCAGAAAGTACACACCTTACAGAAATTTTTATCTCAAGTTATTGGAGCCAGAGGATATACTGTCTCTGATATGGATCATGGGTGAAATTACTCTTGTGTATATACATTGTCATTGTAATACAATGTTACTTACATTTTATAAGATGATGAAGATGATTTCTTCATCAGCAGTTTGGAGGGAGTTGCTCATTGATTTAAAAATGCTAACTTCCTTTGGATGATCCTAAACTGTGCTTTTATTTGGTAAACGTTTGTTGCTATACATCTAGACACTGGATATTTCTGGGAATACCAGTGTCTTATGAGAAGCCATAGTATCTCTGCTGAGTCTAAACTGAAACTCAACGACTGAGGGTAGAGAGGAACATTCTATAAAGTCAGGCCATGTTATAGTTAGGGTTTCTATTTATTTCAGCTTACACTTCCATGTGACTCTCCATTACTGAGGGAAGTCAAGGCAGGAACTCAGGACAGGAACTCAAGGCAGGAACTTGGAAGCAGGAACCAAAGCAGAGATCATGGAGGAATGCTGCTTATTACTTAGTCCTCATGGCTTGATCGCCCTGATTACTATTCAGGACTATGCCCAGAGGCAGAACCACCCCAGCAATCTGAGCCTTCCACATCAATCACTAATTGAGAAAATACTCCACAGATCTACCCACAGGCCAATTTGGTGGGACATTTTCTCATTTGAGGTTCCCTCTTCCCAGAAAACTCTAGCTTGTGTCAAGTGGACATAGAACTAACCAGCATAAGTTTCAAGTATCATCAAAGTTCAAAATAGGGACTTTCTGAGATGGATCTCTGGGTAAAAGCTCTTGGTTCACAAATTTGAGAACATGAGTGTGAGCCCCAGACCCACATAAAAAAGGCAGGAGCGGAGGAGCTTATCTATAATCACAGTACTACCACAGATGGATGGGAATGGGAAAGGGAGACAGGAAAGTTGGCCTGGAGCTCTCTAGACCACCTAGCCTGGAGCATAAGGCACAGAATCAAGGGAGAGAGATGATGTCTCAACCAGTTGAGAGGAGGGAGCTGACTCCCAAAAGTTGTCCTCTGACTTCCCCATACATATACACACACATGCATATGAACACACACACACATGCACACACAATGAAAACTAAAAATAAGTTTTTTAAAATAATCAAAATTGTCAATCAAAATTGAAACCAAAATTTTAATTAAATAATTCTTTGCTTCCATTATTTAAGTTTGGGGTTTTTGGAATGACTTAGCCTGGTTTCAAACTCCCAATCCCCCTAGTTAGTCTACTGAGAGTATAGGCATGTGCCACAGTGCCTACCTTACAAGCAGTTTGATTTATAGGTGAAACTATACTTTTTCTCATGATGCCCAGAAGTGCTATAGATTTATGTGAGTTGACCCTCATCCTTGACCTTGTACAGCTACAAGATAAAATAGACACTATATACATATTTGAAATGTATTTTGACTTATTTTTTAAAAAGAAAATTTCCTTTTTGTTTTAAAACTTTTAAGCAAAATTTTCACAGTGATACTATTCCCATCTTTATAAGTCTAGTATATACAGTTCATACTGAGCATATTTAGCAAATAATATCAGTGGGACTCAAAATGTTTTAAATACCTAGTTAAAACCATAATGATAGGAGAGCTGCACACTGGCCACCAATATGTGGCCCCAGCCCTCCCTTCAAAAGTTCCTAGAGCAACCCCAATCCCTCCAGTTAGCTTTGTAACCTAACCTCGCTGTGCCTATAGGTTTATCTTATCAGGGTTTCTTAGCAGAGGCATAATTGACATTGGGGCCAGGACAATATTCTTGTTGTTGGGTGTGGTGCAGCAATTCTTACAAATTGAAACATTCCCTCTTGGAGGAAGCATGGAAGCACAGTAAATTGCATGTTCACGAGGCTCCTTCCCAAAGGTACAGAAGCAGTCAGGGCTGCTAGGGGAAGAAACTTTCCAGCCAGCTAAGCTGTCTGCATTTTCCACAGGGAGTTCTAGAGGTGCTACTGTTGGTAGTCCTTGTCCATGTTGGGGTGTGCTTTCCTTTGATGTGGCTGCCTTTGGGTCCTCCTATAAGCTTCCCCAATAATGGCTCACTCAGGTGAATAATTCCTCTGGTTTGTCTTTGGTGCCGTATCTGGGGTGAATAGATGTTTGTCTCCCAGGAAAAAGTAACACAACATAGGTGCAGCTATATGTGTTATGGGGTGTAAACAGAATCACCGCCCTTCACCTGCTAGAGGCCAGCAGCATGCTCTCTGTCATTTGTGGCATATCTCTACACATTGACAAATGCTCCCGGGAGCCAAAATCTCTCTTATTGAGAACCACTGGTTTATAGGCTTTGACCATCTCAAACTTGACTCACTCACCATAGAAAGGACTTCCCATGTTAGAATGCATATTATTCTTTTTCCTTTACATGTGTGGAGTGTGTATGTAGCTCCCATTATCTCTTTAGGATGGGATTTGGCAGCCCAAGTTAGCTGGGTACAGACAGCATCCACCTGGCATTTCTCCTTTCACAGCTTGACCCCCTTCTGTGTGAACAGTGAAAGGGTTAAATCCTTAAATTGCAGGTTGGGATCACTGTTGAGTCTTTCCCTAGCATGTCACCATTGCCTGGCATGGGTAGGTACACACCAAAGACTTTTTGAATCACAAATGCTGGATCCTGTGCAAACATCTGTCAACAACCTCCAGTGTTGGTCTTTTAAAAAAAAATAATAATACATTTTCTAATATAGTTTTTAAGCAGTAGAAGTTCATACAAATAACCTTAGGGAAAACCTGGCACAACAATGTGTCAAAAAAAAATCACTGCTTCAACTTAATTCTTCCTGTGTGTTTGACCTTCATGAATCTTCTAACCTTAATTCATTTTATACTTAAACACTATGTTATATCACAGTTTGGCAGTTTTTTGTTTGTTGTTCATTAACACAAGAAAGGTCACACCATTAGATAAAGCCCAGTGGCAGGAAAAAACCCAGTAATTTGCCAATGGGAAACATAAGGAAAGTGACTTCATTTTTTATGCTGTCCTATAACTTTTACCTTGGGGTTGCTTTTAAATGTTATCATTCAAAATTGAAACTTATGTCTAAAATAAATGCTGCAAAGTACACACAAGGAACAAATTACTTAGAACTCCAACTCTAAAGTCATGGTTATTTTGTACAAATATAAATTAGGAAGGTGTTTAAAATGGTGTATCATGGGTTTGAGGCGCTAATGAATGAAGCTCCTACAGCTTGTGGACACTTGATTTTGTGTATTCCTCCCTGGCTTTTAAGAAAATGTATGAGAGAGAGGGAGGGAGAGAGACAGGTAGGCAGGCAGGAAGAGATATCTATGGATGTGGGGCATGTGTGTTGGTGCACACACATGTATGGAGTTCCATGCCAAAAGAGGCCATGGAGTATTCTGGATGTCCTGCTCTGTCATTGTCCATCTTATTTCCTTGGGACAGGGTCTCTCACTAAGCCTGAAGTTAGTTTGGCAGTTTGCCAGCCATCGGATGTCAATAACCCCTCAGCTAGGGGGCAGGCCTTATGGTAGCATATGTAAGAAGCAAGAGATCACATGGCTAGAGAGTGAGTCAAGGTCTCTCACAACCTATTCCCAGAAGAATGAACTCAAGTCTCACAAGAACTACCTCAATCTCTTTTAAGATCAGTCCATCCCACAGAGGCTTAATATCCTACCACTAAGCCATGAGATGGTGAAGTTCTCCTTAATACCAGCACTTGGAAGGCAGAAGAAGGTAAATCTTTGTGAGTTCAAGGCCAGCCTGGTCTACAAATTGAGTTTCAAGACAGCCAGGGCTACACAGAGAAACCCTATCTTGAAATAATGAAACAAAAACAGAAACAAAACCCTAACACTAGCCTTTATTGCTTTAAAGCACCCCTCTCACCACATGGGGACCAGATCTACATGTGAACCCTTTAAAGACAGGCACTGGTCTAGCATATACAAGGCTCTGAACACAGCAAAAACCAAATGACTGACATACATACATACACACCATGAGAAATTCCACATACATTATTTTTAAAACAACAGATAAATATTTTCATTGTTTGGTTAGGTTTTGTTTGTTTTGCTCTTCAAAAACCTTGCTCAATGTGTGGCAGTGAGAGACAATGCACAAAAATGACGAATAATAATTATTGGGACAGATAAGATATACGAAAAGCTAAGGGTGAGGGCTAGGGGTGGCTCTCTCTAGGAAAGCACTTAGCATGTGCAAGGCTCTGGCTCTGGCACTGTCTTTAGTCTCTAGCAATGAAAGAAAGAAACAAAACAACAACAACAACAAAAAAAAAAAAACCAAAAGGCAAAAAACAAAACAAAACACAGTTTTGGTGATAGACCCTTAACTCCAGCACCCAGGAGACAGCCTCCGAAGGCTAGCCTACTTTACCCAAGGAGCTCCAAACCAGCCTACATAGTGAGACACCACCTCAACAAAAAATAACAAAATCAGTAAGTGAATTCCCTATGATCTCCATTCTTTAAAATCCAGTGGCTCTTTCTTGATATTATTATACTTTAAGTAGTGTACCATATTTTCTTTGTTAAATTAGAAGAAAAATGAGTTTACATGAAAGCCAATTTATTAACTTAAGAGATAGAGATGTGTGATTTTATGAAACATGAAAGTACTACTTATAAGACATTTCAATTTTTTATATAAAATTGGATTGATACAAATTAACTACTAATAAAATAATTTAGGGTAAATATCCTAGAACCATTGAATCCATGCTCCTATTTATAATGTGATTACTATGTGCTGAGCAATTTTAAAATCTTATACCTATTAACTTATACTTTCACAGCTCAGTAAGTTTGGTGCTTTTATTTCCTTATTACAAACAACATGGAAACACTGGCAATTCAGATGATTTATCTGTGTATGAAAGCCTGTAAGTAGGAGAGCTAGACTCAAATTCAGGGAATTTTAGCTTTGTTTGGTTTATAAGATTAATTCATACATTCTCTTAATTTTAAAAGGTCAATAGCACACATTAAAAAAGAAAAAAAAATAAAAGAATAAAAATTACTCAAAAGTGTATCTAATGAAGGCTGGTGGGTGGAGCTCTGTGGTATAGTGCCAGCATAGGGAGGCTTTGTATTCAACCCTCCTGGAAAGGGGGGTGGGGGTGGAATAACAGTGGAGCGGACAGGGGAGGGGGCAGTGTAGTGATCAAAGTAAACAGCACCTTGAGCAATCTCTGTGTTATTCCACAGAAGTAAATACTGTGACGTGTTGAGCTTATAGGTAGACACACGGACAAAGTGTGGATGTTCACATACTATGTTTTTACAAATACTGACATACACTAATGCAGTACAATGGTGCCTGTCCTCAGGCATGGTGACACATGCTTGTTTTCCCAGCACTCATGAGCCTGAGACAAAACATTTTTGTCTAAAAAATAAATATATATTAATATTATATATATATTATATATGTGTGTATGTGTGTGTGTGTGTGTGTGTGTATAATTTATATATTGTCTTCTTTAATTTCTAAAGTATATGTTGCTGTATCTTTAAACACACCTAGGGGCTGGAGAAATGATTCAGCAGTTAAGAACACTGATTACTTTTGCTAAGAACCAGAGTTCAGTTCACAGAACCCATGTGGCAGCTCACAACTATCTCTACAGTTTGGGGGATCATATGCCCTCTTCTGGCCTCCACAGGCACTGCATACACATGTCACACAGACAGACATGCAGGTAAACACACCCATACACATAAAATAAAATTATATAGTGCTGGGCAGTGGTAAAATACCTTTAATCCCAGCACTTGGGAGGCAGAGGCAGGTAGATTCCCTGTTTTTGGCTATCCTGGTCTTACATAGTGTTCCAGGACAGCCAGAACTAAATAGAGAAACCCTGTCTCAGGAAAAAAAAAAAAAAAAAGGAGGAGGAGGAAGAGAAGGAAGGAAGGAAGGAAGAAAGGAAGAAGGAAGGAAGGGAGGAAGGGAAGAAAAGATTATATAAATTGTTTTTGAACTATCAGGGGCTAGAGAGGCAGCTCTGCAGTTAAAGAGTACTTGCTACTCTTGTGAGGGACCTGATTACAGAACCCAGCACCCACTTGTTGATTCCCAACCATCTGTAACTCTAGTCCAAGGTGTAGAGAGCCGTGAAGTGCCATGCCTTAAAGTGGCGCTGGCTTCCGCCTTACACCTTCCTGTTGGTGAGAGCTCTCTGGCATAAACAAGCCCTTAATTGGTTAAGTCTGTTCAGCCTGCCTGCTTCCGCATTAGAGTAGCCTATCTGCAGGGTCCACGTGGCTCACTGGGGTTGGTTAGCTCAAGGGTATTTAAGCCTGTGCAGGGGTCCCCCGGGTCTCTCTCAGAAGAACATGTTTCAAGAATCCTGATTAAAACTGCATGAAGAAGATCTACCCGGAGTCGCGTCCCTCCTTGCTGGCGAGGGTAGGCGCGCACACAAGGGATACATTGCCCTCTTGGCCTCTGTGGGCAACAGGTACACACGTTGTCCAGACCATGTAATCAGAATACCCATACACATAAAATGAATATTAAAAAAGAAACCCTTTTTACATACAAATAGCACAACAATCATTAATCTCTACATGCTTTCTAGTTAACCACTGCTTAGCCTATAACTCCTTGCTTTCTGATGATCTGAAAGCCATATAGCTCCAGTTTCTACTTAGTTGGAATTTTGAAATTTGAACTGTTCTGAGCTCCCACTGAGCCTTTCAACCAGTGATGCCATCCCCAGAGTAAACAAGCTTCTCTTTACTGCAGGCTCTGCTGTGATGTTCTACAGGTCATTTGCTTCAGAAACATTTCAACTTATGGAGTCTTCCAACAGTGGAAGCTTTGTTAGGTCTCTGCTCATCATGAGTCTGGGAACAGCTTCAAAGATTAATGTTTTACATATGTTAATTTTCTCTAGAGAAAATGAAAACTTATTTCCCTAAAGGATGCTTTAATTTATTAATTACCACTTTGAGTGAAACTTTAAAAGTAGGTTATTTAAAAGTCATCTCAGAAATCTTGCTCAGACACTCCAGTGTTTGGCCCTTCCATTAACAATCTTCAGCCTCATGTAGTCTGCTCCATTCACTGATCTGTGTTGATTATAGTTATCCTTTTCTGTTCAATTCCCTTAGACTTCTTAGGAAGCAGGCCAATCATCTGCAAACCATCTTATGTCGTTTTCCTTTCCTACACAATCTATTGCAATTTTTACCTTCTTGTATGATTTTGCAATGGTTAGCAAGAACAGAGCACTGGGCTAGCCCTTCTTCTGATTTCCAAAGGAACATGTATGTATCATATGTCAAATTTATTTATATTCCTAACTTACTACTTTTGCTTATTTTGCTGTTGAATTTTAGATAGTGAAGCAGCTTTTTTGTTCTGTGTGATTTTCCATGTCCGTTCCCATCTATCCCCTCTTGTCAGCTGTATTTTCTACTATATTTACTATCTGGTATTTTCTGCAATGGTTTGGGTAGTTCCTACATCCTTGGGAATCCCTATAGTCATGTGGCACACCTGCTTTCTTGTCTTCTTACCACTTCTCAGATTTCTTCTTGTTTACATAGTATTGCTTCAGCTGACATGAGACTATATGTTAATATGTTCCTGATTTTTCTACCACGCTTTCATTATCTGTAAGTCACCCACCTCTTTCCCTGCCTCCATCGCTCCTCTCTGTCCTCAGGGCACTAACCCCAAGGTTCTTCTCCTCTAACTGTTACTCTGTCAACCTGGATGTTTCTGGACGTCCATGTGGAAGAGCAGAATATGGATGGATGGAGAGGTATAATCTGCCAGTAGATACGATTTAAAATTCTTGTTTTTAGTTTTGTTGGTTTTTTTTTTTTTCTCGTTAAATCATTTGCATCTTTTGATCTGAAGAGAACGTCATGCTTTGGTGTTTAGTGTTCATTGGTTTGACATAAGCATGAGATTAGAGTCACTTCCTATGCCATGAGCCTTCTGTGACACCATGTTTTCTGACCTGCAAAGCTCATGGCTGCTCTTTTCTCCCTCTTGTCCTCCTGAACTTGTGTGCACCTGTCCTCCTAGAAAAAGCATCTAGTTCAGAGTAAATATAACTGTGAGAACATTACTTTATTTTCTTTCTACTCTCATTCCACTCTGCTCTGCAGTGGATCCCCAGGCAGATGGTCTTCTCATGGTCTACCATGGTCCCTGCGTGCCATCATTCAAACTATTTCCGTAGTTACCTTCAAGGAATATCCATTTGCAGACATAGACCTAGACACGGTCATCTCTCTCTGTGTTGTGTATACCTGCATGGTTTCTTGGGTATATCTAAGTACGGGTGCATGTATAGATGTTTGCACACATGTGTGGAAGCCAGAGGTCAACCTCCAATATTGTCCCATCTACCTTGATTACTATTTCTTGTTTGTTTGTTTGTTTTGTTTTGTTTTGTTTTTGAGACTATGTCTTCCACTGTCCTGGAGCTGGCTGGCCCGGGGGTGAACCAACCCCAGCACCCTGCTTGTTTCTGGCTACAGAGCTGGGTACATAAGCGTGCACCACCACTTGTGGATTCTCAAGTGGGTCCTTGGCATTGACACAGGTCCTCAGGTCCTAGTGTTTTCATAGTAAATGCTCACCCAGAACTGTCTCCCAAGTCTGGAGAGTCATTTCTGTCATTTCACTTTTTCACATTTATCTGGGAACCACAGGAAATGAGACGGGACATTAGTAGTGCATAGTCTCTCCTCCCCCACCACGTTAAGTCACTCTCACTACTTGGGCCTGTGGTAGGCAACATGCCAAAGTGTTAAAAGAGAAAGTGGAAAGGGGTAGGCCATAGTCCCACCCCACCCCACCCAACCCCCAGCGACCTGAAGCCCTCTCATGAAGCCCCACTTACTGAACACTCTGCATCTTTCCTGTGTACAATCCAGAGGATAGTACAGGTCTTAGGGGTCAGGTCTCCCAGACTGATTGCTGTTTAAATTCTGCTAGGGGAACTCCTCAAAATTCAGGCCACTTTGTTAAGACATTAGAATAAGATGGCAGCTAGCAAGTCTTTCTAGAGCTTTCTTTTCTTTCTTTTCTTTCTTTTTTTCAGTGTATTGCCCCAAACAGATGAGCCCTACTACAGTTGAAAGACAGCCAGACCCCTAGATGACCCTCTGGAGCTTTGCTTTCCCTGATGAGTCTCTAAGAAAAACACATACCTGTAGGTGGTAAAAGCATATTACCCCAGTGATGCTAAGAATTTTTGGTTTATGCTGAACTAATGAGAGCCTAGTACCTGTACCATAACCCCACCCCAAGGCTGTCCTTGTTGTGTTTAATTTCTTAATAAATTTAAAATCCTGTATATTTTAGAGGCAATAATTTCTCATTTTCAAAGACTAAGAATGAAACGGGCACCAGTCATACAGTAAATAATAGAAGACAATAAGGAAATACCCAACTGTCTAAGAGTGAAGGACCAGGACCCTGAGCACTGACAGTCAAGCAAAATAAGATTTAAACGAGGAGCTGGGGTGTGGCTCTGTGACGGAGCACTTGCTTACTAAGCCCAAGGCTCTAGGGTCTATTCCCAACACACACACACACACACACACACACACACACACACACACACGCGCGCGCGCGCGCGCGCGCGCAAGACTGGAGTTAACAATGAAAATATTCCAGAAGGAGAGGTGAGAGGTGAGAGGAAGAGAGAGGGAGGGTGAGAATGAGAGAGAGGAAGAGAGAAGGAGGGAGAGAATGATCGCAAGCCCTAGGAACAGATGTGCTTAAGAAATAGTATATCTGACTAGTGGGAATTAGGAATTTCAGAAGAAAGCAAGCTAAGAACACAGCAAAAATACCTAATAAATGACACAGAAAAGCTCCCTAAACTGCCAGTGTGTCTGATGAAAACAGCCACACAATTAGGCATATGTTACGAGATTTCACAACCCATGGACAAGGAAGAGATTTCAAAATCTTTCAGAAAAAGACAGAGAGGTCATCTGCAAAGCCTAGTAAGCCCGAATGACATGCAGCTTATCAGTCATAGCTCAGGGTGATAGGAAACAAGGGAGCTGTAGATTTGGTTCAGCTGGCTGCTTTCACAGCAGATGGAAGTTCAGTTCTCAGCACCAAAGGGCAGGAGCTCACAGCTACCTGTAACTCCACATGAGCAGGCACAGAGATAAAAGTCAAATACACTTTAAAAAAATCTTAAAACATGAATTGGTGGCTTTAATATATATTGACAATATGAGATAAAGGGGGAAGGGAAGAAATAAATATGTTTTCATCACATGTGGGAGCCTGTCTGAGAGTCTATATAACCCGAGTCTAGCACAAAGTGATTGCAAAATATTAGTATTATAACTCAGGGATACAGGAAGCAATCAATATTCTGAATATCACCTATCAAGAAACCCCTGGTTTCCGGTTATTAGTGAAATGTCCATTTGACCATAGGTTTAACTCCCTTCAGGTCCTTTGCTCTTTCTCCCATCTCCATTTTATTTTTCTTTGTCCTTTTCCTCCGCAAATAAAACATGATAAAATAGAATCGGAGTAAATAGATCGTTATTTGAGCGCAACTGAAATCTAATTTTTCCAGAGGTGTTTAATAAGCCTTTAGGAAAAGTCCATGAAAACCCAACACCAACAAAATATTCCACATCTACCCAAAGGCTCCTACTTAGTCAGGGGAGGGTATATTCCACCCCGGTGCTTGTGGTCCCAAACAAAAGACAATACTCTTCCTAACACATGGTCAAAGCAGCCCAGTGAAGCTCAGTTGCTATGATCCCACCCTGGAAAGAGCACATGTTGGGGGAAGAACCAGCCATCCGAGCCATCCCATCTGTCCACCTTTATCTGCAACTAATTGATTTCACAACTCTTCCGGATTTGAAATGCCAAACCCCCACAAAGGAATGCTTGCTGATGGCTCCTGGGCCTGAAAATGTATCTTTGAAACAATAGGGAACATGACGTCAGTCCTACAAAGGACACGGAATCCTGTGCAGTCTAGAAGAGGGACTTGGTGGAGCGGAGGGACTCCTGTTGACTGCAGGAGCAGCCTCATCTCTGCTCAGCATACACTTGGGCTGGGGACCAGGCCAGGCCCTCAGGGGGCTTTCAGGCCAGACAGAGGAGGATCAGTGGGTTGTGTGAAGGTACAAACTCGAGGATAAGGTTGTAAATAATAGCTTCTCTGGCCAGAAAATGCCACACTCTGCACTGAAAATGTGGCCATTCTATAAAGAAACAATTGTTGTCAGACTTTAAGACCACCACTTAATAGCGAGGATTTCAGGAACGAGGCTTAACAGGAGTCTCAGGATTCACTATCATTAAATTGCTCCTTTTCTTCTTGACACGCAGCCTTTTTCCTCTCCGTGCTATGTTCCCAGTTGTCTCCCACCATGCCTGTTCTCGCAACCTTTGAAAGGCTGTCTTCCTTTTCCTGTGACCTCTCTTGGGCCTCCCAGTCTTGGCTTGTGCTGGGCCTCTCTCTGTCTCTATCTCTGTCTCTGTCTCTCTGTCTCTGTCTCTCTGTCTCTGTCTCTCTGTCTCTGAATCCCTCCTTCTCTTCCCCCCTCTTCCTCCCTCACTCATCCCTCCTTCTCTCTCTCTCTCTCTCTCTCTCTCTCTCTCTCTCTCTCTCTCTCTCTCTCTCTCTCTCTCTCCCCCTCTCTCTCTCTCTCTTGCTTTCTCTGTCTCTCGTTCTCTTTCACTCTCTTCTTAGTGCCTGGCTTGCTGACCAGTGTTTGAGTGACTGCCAGATCCACATTGTCCCCTGATCTATATCACCTTTCTTTGGTGTCCTGTTTCTATCCTGCCTGCAGCATAGCACTCTGTATATAGTTGTGTGTCTTGTCACTGGAAACTTAGCTCTTCCAAACTTGAGCTCACTCACTTTGCATCCCACACTGGTTTTCTGGCCAGTTGCCCAGGCCTCTTATGAATATGCCCATTCAGGCCATCTTCCTGTGTCCCTACTCACCGTAAGGGAGCTAACATGTCAGCTTTTGTCGACAGTTTGATCCTGTGAGTTTAGCAATTCTTCTTCCTTGTGTGTGTTTTCTCAAACACAGTGTGACAGATGGCTCCAGGACCGTTAGCAGGGTCCAGGATGACAATACACACTGAAGAATTTTAGCAAGTAGAAAGTGCCTTGCCAGAATAAGATGTTGGCCAGTGGCTCTTAACTGGTAAAATAGTTTTCACCTTATAAGGTCCTATCATACATGTGTTTAATAAATATATAATTTATCATGCTGAACAGCGAATCAGACTTGTATAACAAAGTATAAATACTGTTTTATCCTTTAGAACTGTGAAATGTAGGGTTAAGGAAAAAGTTTGTAACTTATTTTTTAGAAACTGTCACATTCTTTTCATATTATGTGTATAAGCCTACTTGTGCCTGTGCACATGTGTATATGCAGGACAGAGGTCAATGACAGCTGTCTTCCTTAATCACACTCCGTCTTATTCTTTGAGGCAAGAGTATCTCGATGAATGCAGAGTCTTACCACTTAGGCTAGGCTGGCTGGCCAGCTGGGGAGTTCAAGGGATCCTCCTCTCTCTGCCTCCTCAGTGTTAAGATTACAATCGTGTGTGTTGCCACACCAGGCTTTTTACATGGGTGCTGGGAATTTGAACTTGGGTCCTTATGCTTGCACACAGCTTATTATATTTCACATTTATACATAAATATAAATTCTATTTGGTGTCTCATCTTCTACAGAGGGGAGCAAAATACACTTTTATAAACTGTTGGCCAATCCCATGACACATACTGCATAACCTGAGACCCACGAAACTCCCTACTCTATGGAGCTGGCTTCTGGGAGATAGGTCCTGTCTCCCTGGCCTCTTTGCCACACAAAGTCTACAAGAACCCTGTGTTCTCCCTGACGTTAATGAATGCATACTCTGACTAGTTAATCCATTTTTCTACCAGTCATTCCTGCTATCACCACACACAGTACATGCTTTAGAAGATTGTGGATATTGGAAGACTTAGCAGGTCAAAGGTGGGAACTTGATTTGGTTTAGGGCCAAATTATCAAAATGCTACAAGTATTGTTACCATTTGCATTCTCACCCAGAAATATGAGGTCCCAAAAAGTGTATCTCCCTGGGTCAGGATTTACTCATTTCTTATACGGCTGCCCCCAGGAGTCTATCTTTTATCAGTACTGTATTTACATGTTTCCTACAGTTTTCACTTTGTGAGGAATCAGAGGTACTGGAGAATCCTGAACTGGGAATGTTGTAGAAATGAGATAGGCTAAAATTTTTTCTGCATGAATGCTCTCATTTTCCATCTTTATTGGAAAAGTGTGAATGTTCTTTGTCATAGTTAGGGCCTCTATTGATGTAAAGAGACATCATGGCCATCCTACTTATAAAGGGAATCTTTCTATTGGGGTGACTTTCGGTTTCAGGAGGCAGGGAGCATGGCAGCTTGTAGGCAGACATGTTGCTGGTGAAGGAGCTGCTACATGTTGACTCAAAGGCAACAGGAAGTATTCTGAGTGTCACATTGAGTAAGCTTGAGCAAAAGAAACTCCAAAACCCACCCCCACAGTGGCACACTTCCTCCAGCAACCTACTTCTACGGGGCCACACCTCCTAATAGTGCTGTTCCCTTTGGGAGCCATTTTCTTTCAAACCACTATACTCTTATACTTCTATTTTTCCATTTCAAATATTATTTGTTCTTATGGTGCTAAGGACTGAACCCATAATCTTGCACATGCAAGGCAAGTGATCTCTCATTGAGCTGGATTCTCAGCTCCAATTCTTTTTAAACACAATTTTCCTGCACCTCCACATCCCAGTCTTTCTTCCAGGTAGAGTGCCTACGCCCTAACTTACTCTCACCCTCACCTATGCATCTATTCTAATCACTTTGATTTCTACCCTTTGTCACTTCTGACCTTTAAGGGTTCAGTTCTTTTAGTGTGCACTTTCTTTATTCTTTTTGGATCCAGTTCTTAGAACTCTCTGGGTAAAACCCCTGCTTTGTGGATCTCCTCCATTAAATCTTCAACTGCTACCCTCCACCCTTTTAACTGCGTTTCTTAAGAAATTTTAGGAAGTCTGTTACTTTCTGGTTACACTGTGTCTTTGACGTAGCTCATTCAATCAAACTCAACTGAAACTGGCTCTATGGAAAGTTCTGTTGCTAACCTCAAGCATAGGAGCAGTGAGATTTCTGTCATATCTGGTTCTCACTGATGACAGAAAACTACCACACTGGGCTGAGCAGCTTCTCTTGCAAAGGCTCAACAGTCTTTGGTCGTACTCTAAGCACAGCTGTATTCAGTAGTAAGCTCTTTTCAGTATTAAGGACCTGTGCAGTCATGTTTCATGAACTAAATAATGACCTGAACTTCATCAAGCAATGGTATGGACTAGATGTTTGAGTCCCTGTCACTCACACTAACTCTTAATGTTGGAATCCTAACCCCAGGATAGTGGCATTCTGAGATGGGACTAAATTAGGTCAGGACCAAAGTCTACACGGTGGGATGTGTGCTCTTAAAAAAAAAAAAATACCAGAAAGGGCTGTGGTAGAGATCAGTGGTAGAATGCATTCCAAGCCTATGCAAGTTTGGTTTCCAGCAAGGCAAAAACTGTAGCGCTTGCCTTCTGTCCCTACTTTCTACCTCAAGATCTGATATGAAGGTGCCTGGACCTGCCTACATACTTGGGTAAAATAAGCCAGGAGCGCAGGCCCTTTCAGTACCTAAAAATGGACAAGCAAAACTGTCTTATTTTTATTTTAGAGATAGCAGTTACAAACCTTGTATAAAATTGCTTTAAATACCATCTGTTTAATTTAAATCCTTTCAAAATGCACAGTCCAGAAATGAAAGTGAGAACTGTGTGACTGTAGAACTGTGAAAATTGTTTTCATGCCTGGCTTATGGGTGCAACCAGAGCCCAAACACTGGTTACAGCTCTCGTCAGCATACACTTTGTATTTACTACTACAGATAGACCTAGCTGTGTGTCTACAAGAGAACACCATTATGAACAAGACAACAAAACATCTGAATGCTCACTGCAGAGGACACACTGAGGAATGTTTAAATGCCCATTTCCCACAAAAACCTCCTAAAGTGGATTATATTAGCCTATTTTACACATGGGGAAAAGAATCTCAGAAAGGTGATTTGCTCATAATCACCGTCATAACAAAGCCCATAAAATAGTTTAACATTATAGAATTTCTATGTGTTAATATTTATTGTGGTACTTGGAATGTCAAATCATAGCTATCCATTTTTGAAATAGGAAGGGTGGGTTAAACGCTTATTTTCCTAACACACCAGACAATAAAAAAAAGTTTTGGATTAACATAATTTCACTGCTGACACCGTAATTTTAATTTAGTTAAAAAAAACTTCATGACTGATGACTTTAATTAAATTGTATCATATGATTTCAATTTGGTCCTAGAGAACTGAGTTATTGGTTATAAGGGAGTCTATATTCATTGAACTTTATCTGACTCTGGTCTGTTTTGCATCAACCAGCTTGTAGCACACTGCCCATAAACCTTTTTTGTTTGTGTGAGTAAAAGCTAAATCTGCCATGTAGCAAGCTGTGCGGCTTGGAGACATCCTCTGTGTACCACAGCAGGAATCTGACTGCTACAGCATCTGTGCACCATGGCCTACATGAGACTGTGACGCCTGGTGTGGCTCCGTTTCTGAGTTCTGAACACTTTTTAAGCTTTTGTCAGGTTTCACGTGGAAATTCTTGCCAAACATTTTGTCACCACGTGTAGACTTAAGTTTCTGTCCCTCCCAATCCTGCAGCCATTTAGCCCCAAATTCCAGCCCAGGAAAAGTGGTATTTTAATACAGGCTGAAGTATAAGGCCTTCTCTGGTGGATGACATGGCAAGGGCAAAGGCCTTGATGTTGGAGATACTTGAGATATCTAAGGAAGAGCATGGTTAATGTGGCTGGAATCCAGTGAGTCCAAGGAATTACAATGTGGTTCAAGAGATAGTACTGGGTTGCAGATAATTAGTAAGGACCTCAGTTCCTATAGGGAGTTGGGATGCCATTGGATCTGAGCAGAAGAGGGATACAATCCTAACTTCAGAACCATTCAGGCAACTGTGTGGAGAAAACAATCACAAGCAATCAGGGGTGTTAATCCTTTGCAGTGGCAACTGCACACAGGCAAAAGGACAGGCTTAGACCAGGGTAACATGGTCAAAGTAGTAAGAGTATAGGATGCTCCAAAGGAAGCAACAAAGTTTTCTGGATGGGATATGAAGTGTATGCTAGAGACTCATTGAGGACATTTTAGGCTTAAACAATTAGACTAAGAGTTATTGGTAATAATAACTAGTGCATTTTATGTCACAAGTCAGATTATTTAACAGGTTAAAATATTATTTCATTTTACCATGACATAAATTTATGATACTTGTCAAATTTTAATTTTTCAAATTTTCTTCAGGTCAGTTTACAACACTGGCAGTTTTCAATCAGAAAAGGTTTTATTACAAGAAACAATGACATCAGGTAAAAATGCAAAAAATTGTGCAATTACGGCAAAATGTTTAAAAATATCTACACATTTGCCCCATGGGACTACAGTACTTACTACATACCTGAGCACTGAATGTTGAATGCCATTTTAATCTCCTTTACATGGGATTCTATTTCCACTTTTCCTCATGCACCAATGAAATCAACCTGACGCTTATACATCAACTTTGTAGGATAACAAGAAACAAAGACAGACATAAATAATTTCTTCTTTCCTACAACATAGTTACACCTAGCCCAGTTTTCATTGTGTAAAAACTACATAGGAAAAGTGCTACGTACATTCTTCAAATGCAGAAAGTGGAATTGGCATTTGTTAGATCTTTTAATCCTGTAGTAGCCATTGTGCCTTTTACTAATATTCTCAGTACTATGAAAATGTACCTTAAGTATCTACATATAAACCCACATGTATCACTAATGTTTCCTAGGGCCTTTTCTGAAATCATTTCGAAAGTGGCAAAATATCCCAGCTATATAATGTAAACAAATAGTTCTTCATACAAAATTCAATATATACTCTACTCCCATAGCAAATTCTAAGCCTTGGGTTTGACACACTAAGATGATACCCTCAATGTACACTGTAATAACAAAAAGACCAACTGTTATACAGATCAACAGAATAAACCTAGAGTAGTATTAGCCACAGTGTGTTGTTCTTTTACATATCATATGGAATACATAAATTGCTAACTCAATGTTCTGTCTTGTTTTCAAGTAATACATCTATTTTCCTAAATACAAAGATTGTCAAAGTGGCAGGAAATTCTTATACTCAACAAAGCTTTCAAAAATAAATTACATGGATATCTCTTGAAAAAATTATTTTTCCCTCTCACTAGCAATGCAAAACTATAATTCAAAAAATTCACAGAAATAACCCTAAAACAGCATGAAACAAAAGAAAATACAAAAACTAGAGAGGTTGAAAAAAATATTGGTTGACAAAGTTTAGGAAGAGATTAGGAGAAACCACACATCTCTCTGTGTAGGACATGAACATGCTCATCCTATGAATGCTGTGCACTTGAGTGCCTGCTTCAGAGAACCATCTCTACTTGTAGGGCCTTTGAAAAGCAGTCTACAAAGTTTCTGGAGAAGGAGGTATGTGATGCAACAGGTAATGTTTACAATGTGTTTCACAGTATCACCTTACAATTTGTGCATGACTTTTTTTTTTCCCCAATACAATCCATGCCAGTTTCCTTCAAGAGAACCAAACTGTTCTGACTGAGGACAGACTCTGGTCTTACGTGTATATTCCTTATCAGTTATAGTGAGCATAGTAGTGAGTACAATCCAAGTGCCTGCTTTAGGCACAAAAGGACTTGGTTTGTTCTTCATGTTAATACTTCTGATTCACTCATCCTTCCTTCTATATCACCTTCAGCTAGAATAAGTGTTATAACAGAAAAATATTCACCGCCACTAAATGCAAAAAACAGAGGTTGTAACTGCAATATGAAACTTAAGCCACTGAATTATCAGATCATTGCAAGACTGTTTCTAGAAAACAGAATTTTAAAAGTAGGTGTAAAACTTCACATTATAAGTTAACTGTCACGGTACCAACAACAGCTGGACAGGTAGAAGATGGATAAAGAGGTTGGGCAACAAACTGCCCATGTTAGTGCAAACTTGGAATTGTAAAACTGAATCCAGTACAAACAGCAGACCTTGTGGAGTCACAAGGTAAAGTGCCATGGCCATGGAACTAGCATGTTAATCTGATAAACACAGACTCAAACCATTTGAATCGATCTAGCTAAACATGAATTAACTTATACACATGAATTAACTTGTACGAGCACCAGTCACCTGCAAATCTGAGCCCTTTCTGAGATTTTAAAAAATGAGACAGTGTTAGCACTTGAAAAATTTATAGACAGAAAACTGCCACTTCAAAGTTTGAACTTAAAGTTACATAATATGAAACGATCTGACTAAAAGTTCTTTCTGAGTCTGCGTTTTCTTCAGTTTGACAGAGCACATTAAATCTCGTACACTTGAAAACAGTACACAAAAATAGATATGTAAATACATATAAATAGTAAGAAAGAATGAGGATCTAAGTTAGTGCTTCTCTGTGTTAGAGAGATCACAGCTAAATAAATGATATTGCCTCATACTGTTACCCGTATTTAAAATAAAAAGTCACATGAACTAGTTTGGATGTCTCTACCCAGGAATACTCAAACTGCTTTTTAAGAGTGCATAGTTGTCTTGATTCACCTGGTTTCTCACACCTGGTTTCTCAGTGACTATTTATCAAAGTTCTAGAATGATACATTTATGCCAGGGGTGGAAAAATGCTGATAATTGCACTTTGTTACCTTTCCTTACTGAAATGAAAATATCATGAAGGTAAAGCAAATCCCTCCCCACACCACAACCTTTACAAGCACCCATTTCTGTATACAAAACTCTCAGCCTTCTTCAATGTTGACAGCATTTCCGAAGCAAGGTTCCTTAGTATGTGATGCCAGTGATGTGCTGAGACCTCTACTTATTAGAGCACTTTCTGAAGACACTGAGGATACAGTTTAGCCACAGCACACTCAAAATGGCGGCCAAGGTCCCACAGCCGATCTGGGGTCTCATACACTTTCATCCACTGGTCAGCAACATCATCATACTGGTAAAGAGAATTTTTCCTGCTGGTTCTGAAAATATGTTCTTCAACAGTCACTTGAGTTGCTCGGACAAATAAATGGAGTTTATTCTGGAAAAGTACTAGCTTAAGGTATGGATTTATAGACTGATCACATGGGAAGTCCTTCTTACGAGTCCATTTATTCAGCTCTATATCATAGGCTTCTACAGTAAACACTCGCTGATGATTCCCACAGGTCCCAGCTATGTAGTAGATGGAATCTTTGTACACAGCGGCCAAGCCCTGGGTTCTAGGCACAGTCATCGGAGTTAAAAATCCCCAGTAGTCTCTTTGAGGCTCATAGAAGAGGAAAAATTCTCCTAAAATAAAGAAACAAATATGTTAATTTTCATGTTTGGTTAATCTTTAATTCCAACCTCCGAAGATTAAAGAGCATACATTTTCCAAATATTTGTCTCCTAAAATATACAGAGTAACAGTAATATTATAGTAAACTTATGTTGGTATGTATGACTTGGGAGGAATAAGGCAGGCAACATGCACACATGCAACTTAACCATAAAAATCCATGACGTCTGTGCTATCTGGTTAGAAAATAGCACATGGAATTGTTTAAATTTGTGCTTGTCAATCACTGATGTGTTTACACGAATGTTGTTTTAAAGATAAATTTCAACAATTTATGGAACTGACATTGAGTCAGTTACTATTCTAAACTGGTAATAAAAGGGTGTGGTGAGTAAGACTGACAATAGGAACATGTAAGAATTTAAATAATGAAGATTTATTTACAAGATCTTGCTAATGATGCATTGCTTGTTTGGTTTGTTGTTGTGGTGGTTTGTTTTGAAATAAGATCTTCAGCGTGAGCTCAGGCTGGTCTTAAGATACCTTGCTCAACCTTGATATGGGGGAGGGGCTTGGTACTGCTTCAACTTGGTACACCAGACTTTGTTGACTCCCCAAGGATGGCCTTACCCTCCTCTAAGAAGTGATAGGAGATGGGAGAAGAGGAGAGGTAACTGGGGTTGGTATGTAAAATGAAAAAAAAAATTAAATTTAAAAAGAGGGAGAAAAGAATATGAGAATACATTGTATAAAAAAATCTATTTTCAATAAAATTGTATTCTTAAAAAAAAAAAAGATCCTCCCTCCTACTCACCCTTCAGAGCTAGGATTACATGCATGTGCAGCTATGCCCTGCTTAATGGGACCATTGTATGTCTTTGTAATAACAATATCAAGTTTATAGGGAGACTAAATTTAAACTTCAGCAGTTCTATGTAGAACAGGATAAGCATTCTTTATCTGAAGTGCTTGATTCTATATAAATTTCAGATTTTAGAGTATCTAGATATACATAATGTGTTATTTTAGGGAATTACTCCAAGTCAAAACACAAATTATTACAGTATCTTCATTGCCTATGTTTAGATTGTGACCTGTTACATAAGACCAGGTATGGAATTTTCCGCAACAGTGCTCAAAAAGTCACAGATTGCAAAATACTTTGACTTTTTACATTTGGAATGCTCAACCTGTAATCTTCAACAGTTTTTGTCAAGTTATATATGAAAGAAAGCTTTCTTTAGGTTAGTAATGAATACTGGATTTTAAGTACAGCTTCCCTTTAAACTATTTTAAATTAGGGATATTCTCATCTATAAATTAAATTGCCTACTTAATAACAATGACGTTTCAACTCCAATTTTATTTAAGTCCCAACTTTTGTTTACATATTACTTCTCCTTATTTGCTAACATATTACAGTATTCTTGACAAAGAAAATGGAAGGTAAGACCTTTTACATGTCCTAATTCTCTATGAATTTCTTATAAAGAAAAGCTGATTAAAAAAAAAAAAAGCTCAACTCCTTTTTAATAAACTAAAACCAATGATAAGCAATTCAAAAGACATACATTCAGGCAAAATATCTATATACATAAAAAACAAACAAAAATACCCAAGTATGATTAACCTTTGTTTATTGTTGAGACTTTAAAAGATGTTCCGAAACAGCAATAACTAGACTACTATTATCTTTTAAAAAATACTTTATATGATATCTGAACATAACATAAAAACAGAGGACTATTTCAACAACTTAAAAATATTTTAAATTTTTAAACTTTTTTACCTTGATTTTCTCAGACAGCATGTTTACGGTTGGAAAACCAGAAATATGAACTAATAGGAAATGCTCCCTGCTTTACTATGATTAAGTATCCCACCCTTTTGTGAAGAATCACTGCCACCTACCCTGTAAGACATAGATCTTCTCTTTGTGCTCTACAGCATTATGGAACTCCATTGCAACTGGCATGGCACAAACAGTCATCCAACAGTTCTCTCTGCTGTCATAGCACTCCACGGACTTCAGGGAGTTTCTGCCATCACCTTCATACACACGCCCTCCAATTGCATACATTTTACCACAGCAATACACTAGTTTGCAGCCTATTCTGGCTCGAAGCAAGGATGGCTTTGCTAGCCATCTATTGGTGGAATGGTCATACATCCAAAAATCATTCTCTGCCTTATGATCGATGGAGACCTCACTGCTGCTTGGCCTGTACCCTCCTGCAATGTAAATGTCATTGTCTGGCGATACAAGAATCCCAACTTCTCTTAGGTCATTTGGTGGTTTGCATAGTTTAAACACTCTTCCTGTGACTATATCTAGACAAGGCACTGTTTGCTTCTTTCCTGAGTGTTTGTGTGCAGCATCAAAACATATGATCATTTCAGAAGCAGTCATTCCAAGCCTCTGCGTACAGCCATTGGCGTTGGATAGTCCTTTTTCCCCATAGCTTTTGGCTATGGCCTGTGCAAACTGAGGAGGAATTTTCTCGATAAATGTATCTTCCATCAAAGGAAAACGTATACATTTGGCAAAAATTTCTGGAAGGTGTACTTCTCTTTCATCCTGCTCGTGTTCAAACCACCTTACAATGCTTTCATAAACATGTTCTTCCCGGTCTACATTTAAATCATCACTATCTAGTATACTTATGAGTTGGTCTTTCGTCAGCTGGAGAAACTCTTGTTCTTTGGTGACACACAGAAACTTTTTACGGATATATTCTTTTGATCGATCTCCGAGTTCCTGATGCCCATAATGATCAGCAAAGATAAAGACCCCAATAGAATTCTGTGGGTCCAAATGACTAATCATATACTTAGCACACTGGTCTTGTATAGAAGGAATTTGGAAGATGCTAGCTGTAGTGAACAAGGCTTGAACATTGGCCTCTGTCAGAATAACTCTAGAGGTATAGGCATAATTCAATACTAAATCCATTGATTCAGCTTCAACACCAATGATTCGAACTTCTTTCTGAGTACTTTCTGTAAGGCCGCTAGTGAACATGGATCTAAGGAAGAAAAAGCAGTCAACATTTTATATGTACCACAAATGACAAGTTCTTAGGTATAAAGTTATCACACAGATAAGCCTTTCTGAAACAAAATGAATGCATTCCTCATGTTTTGAACAGGGATGAACTAGTACAGGACTTAAATCTAGTTCATCCCCAAAGTTCTGTTCTCAGGGCCATTCCACCTTGTGCCAAAGGAATTAAAAACATACAATCTAAAAATACGGTACACTAGTAGATTGCTTCAAACTGAAATCATGTGGGGAATAAAGCTGATGGAGCGGCCATGTGGCCTGCCACTTTTTATGTAGAAAGCTATGGAGACTCTTTCAGGAAGGTAAGGATGGTGGTCCTTCACAGACCAAGGCTGAACACAGCCATTATCAGAGTAATTGGGTAATTGTGGCTTAAGTGAGCCTCAACAAACAAACTCTGAAGTCACTCTGTATCTTTTAAGTGCTTCTACAACTCCCTCACCCCCATACATCCCTAAGTAACATCCCCAGAATTTATTGCCCTAATCCAGATAGACTCTTACCCTGACAATCCTTGACAAATGTACTGTTCTTTGTCTAACAGATAAAAATATATCACACTTCAATTATTTGTGTGGATTTCACTTTATTGTAAAAATCCCTCTGTGCACATAAAATTAGTAAGACTCTTATGGGCATCTCTTTTTAATCAGATCTGGGGCTAAGTGGGTTTCTTAGTCTCACCAGAGTCCACATAAGACCTAGGAAAGGGAGAGGGTCAGGATTCTGGTCTCACATGTTAACTAAGGAAAAAGGAGAATATTGGTAAGAAAGCAAATCATAGCAGCATATTTCAGATCTGATTATCCTTGAAGCAAATATCTAAGTGTCTAGTCAAATTGCCTTACAGATAATGAACTTAAAATTGTCATGTCCAAGAAAAAGTTCAAGATATCATCAGGATAACAAAATTAGCCTTAAGCACAGCAACTCAAATAAAATTTTCGATGGCCCAGTGAAAATTACAAGACTTGTAAGCACAAAGTAAATTTTCATCTCAGAAAGAGAACAGCATTTTTCAAAGATACTCAATTTTTCACTTATGCCTTTTAAAACTGGAATCTTTTTAAAGACCACTTTACTTATTCTTGGACACTTTGAAAACCCTTAAAATAGATATATTTCATTTTAAAGTTAAAGTTCCTGTATTTTATCTATTTTTATCCATACAACAAATTATGATATGGTTAATATAATGCCTTTTTCAATAGAGAATTTAATATTTAATACATTGCTGATTCTATGGAGATTATTTTTAATTTCCCCAACTTACACCCTTAGGACTAAGCTTCTAAGGTGGGTGCAGTGTAGTGGAATATGATCCCAGTTCATGCAAGGCAGAGGCAAGAAGACGACCATAATTCATAGCATCCTAATAGTAAGTCTGAGAACAGTCTGGCCAAACTGTAATATGTTGCATCAATCAATATATAGTCTAGTTTTTGTTCCTTTAATTTAGTGTATTTACAAAACCTTCCTTCCCAAAACAGTAAGCAGATAAAACATTTGGACTTCTAAGTGTGACTCATTTGTAAACATCCTTTTTGTAAGGTTTCATTCTAAAGAACCTTTTGTTGTTGAGACAAGGTCTTTTTACATAGCCCTGGTTGGTCTGGAACTCACTATGTAGACTAGGCTGGCCTTGAACTCAGAGAGCCTCCTGCCTATGACTCTCCAAGTGCTGAAATTAAAGGCATTCATTACCACAACCAACCATTCTAGGAAACTCTTAAATATTTAAAAAAGAAAAAAATCTTCCAAAAGCCCCATGTGTGTGCTTCCATTCTTTTTGAAAAGTATGTTGGGTCCTTAATAGAACTGGTTGAAGAAATGGGTGTGATATTAGGGATAAAAGTAACTGAGAGCCAGACACTTTGAACTTGTTTTGTTATATTTTGTGAAAGTATACCAAGTGGGAAAATGGGCAGATACCTTTGCAGTCCCTATCAAATACACAGGGACTTTGTTTAAGATTTCATTCTTTTGACTTATGTGTATATATGCGCACATGGGAGTGCAGATGCCTGAGAAGTTTACAAGAAGGCACTGGATTCTCCTGGAGCTGAAGCTACAGTGCTGAGTGCCTTGATATGGGTGTTGCTAACTAAATGTGGATCCTCTGCAAGAGCAGTTCGTGCTCTTAACCACTGAGTCATCTCTCCAGCCTTCAATACATGTCATTTCAAAATGGAGTAGAGAAACCTGGAAGGTACAAGGGCTCAACTTGGTACACTATCTTTTTACTTCAATAATGTAAGCTTTAAGTTCAGTATTACCACAGGCTTTGATGAGTACAAACCAGATATTTCTATATTTGAGCCGGTTTTTAGGTCAGGTGCTAAATGATTCACCTATTAAACTACCATTAAAAAGAAAAGTCCAGCCCTTCATTAAGTAGAAGAGAACAACATCACATATCCCATCTTCATGGGAGCCCCTCTTGCCTTCAGCAGGCTATGCTAACACAGGGAACTGCCCAAAACCTTGGTGAATTCTCTCAAAGGTTCTTCATGTACTCTAAATACATTGTGAGTACTTCCTCCCACAAAATCCCAAGTAGAACATTTTTTCATAATCATTAATTTTAACAAATCACTGGATCAGGAAGCAGCCATGTCACATTTCCAGCTGTTCTAATTCTTTCACCTGAGATGCAGAGCTAAGATTAAGTATGATTTCTGAGATTCCCCTATCAGGAGGCCTAAGAAACTTGTGTGCATTAAACAATTTAGGTTTTTAGTTCTCTAGCAACATCTTTATGTGAATGGTATGTTCAGAAACACTTCCAGGCATTTTTTTTTTTTTTAACTTCTTTGAAACTAAAATCTATGGTGACCATACTTCTTTTGTGTAGGCAGTCAAATACAATTTTAATTATACATGGCATTTATATGGTACTATCTAGAGAAATTTTTCCTTTGAAGCTCCAATTCATTTTATTACTCAAAGATAATAGCTTTTATTAGAAAAGGAACTAATAAAGACCCACTTCACCCATTTTTGTTCTTTAAGTGTCACACAGTAGGAAATCTAGTTTTATACTAAAATCTAGCTCTGCCATTTGAATGACTTAGATCACACTCACTGAATCTTTTTTTCCACGTGAATGGGACATGCATATATGTATCTCATATAAGATTATTAAGATTATAGGAGACAGTACATATGAAGTAAGCTTCATTCAGTTTGGTGAGGAGTAACTGTGCCACATATTCAAACACATACATGATGAGCAACAGTGGTTTCCACTGCCAGGCCACACTTGTATTCTCTGTTCCATCTTTATTTTTTTTCCTGGCTTACTATCTGTGATAATACTTAGTAGTTCAAAGGCTATGCAAGACAAGGGTAAACAGTTTTAAGTATCACACAGAGTAACTATATTCAACCCAGCATTCTGAGAAAGAGGAACAAGAAACTAATAAATGCAACATCACAGTGGGATGTGCCCTCTAAGGCCTCAAAGATAAAGCAGGAGTGTGGCTGACAAGATGTTCTTCCTGCCTTTCATCAACCACTTCTGAACACCGAAGGGCTTTTACAAAAAACACTTGAAAAAACATTTAGAAAAGTACCTTTTCCAATCACCTGTTCTTAGAATAAGAACTTAGTCTTCAGACCCAAGCTTACAATGTTCACTTTTCAGTATTTTATGAAAGTGAAAAAAGCAATACTTTTGGGAATCTTGGAAATGAAGACATAAACTTTTTTATTTCACTTATCCCACTACTTTTTACAAAACTCCATGGCATTAAAACAATCTACTAAGTCCTAATTTACTGGCAAATGAACACATTTCTATGTTTTAAGCTAAAACAATGTTATACATACTAAAAACTGAATTTTTAAAAATAAATTATAAAACTTCCAATGATTGAAACACCGTATGTCTAAGCTGCCCAATATGGCAGGCACCAGCCACATGCAGCTGCCTGTGCACTTGACATGTTTTGGTGTAGCTGAGCTACTGAATGCTTTAATTTTAAAGAATTATATGCTCTGTGTGGCAGGTGTCTTCCAAATTGGGGAACACGTCACACAGACGTCCACTGACTTAAAATCCAACTATCTTAAACTCCACAGTTCAAAACAAGGGCTCATTAATAAGACAAGGCCTGTTACCTATTCTGAGAAAACAAATGTATTGCTTGCCTAATTATTTGTCCCAAGTCAGTATCACAACCAAGTGGGCAATACTGGGGATGAAAGGGAGGCTGGTATGATGGTAATACAACTTTCTACCGTCGTCATACCTGAAGTAGGGGCTGATTGCAGCAAGAACGTTTCTGTGGCAGGAAAATGTTTTCCCGTGATCCACTTCCACTACAATGTCTGTCAACTGCCCTTCATCGTACATTGTTTTGAGTTGCTTAAGAATACTGCAAGCATGGAAGGGGTCCATGGCTTCGTTGCTTGTATCTGAAGACGGAATTCCATTCGTTGTTGGGGAAGACTTACTTAAATCTAGGAGAAAATTAGTACAAACACAAGGAGTTCGAAGCCTGTTACGGCGACGTGTGTTTTTAGTCCCCACCCTTTACACAAAATCCCGAGTCTAGGCACAGGACCGCCGGTGTAGGCTCTGGGAGACGAGAGCCCAGGGAGGGCGAACGAGTTCCCAGGCCGGTGCGCTCCTTGGGAGCCCGGCGAGCCCGGACGGCCGCGCTCGCGGAGGGAGGGTGTGAAGCGAGCCAGCCGAACCAGCGGCGGCGGCGGCGGCGGCGGAGACTCGGCTCGGGGCCGAGCGCGGAGCGAGAGCCTCCCGAGGGCAGCGCGACCGAGGGCGAACGCCTGGGCGCCCCTCAACCGCCTCGCGGGCGGCCGGTACCCAGACGCCCCGTCTGCGGGCGCGCCGCCCACCGCCCTCCTCCCCATTCATCTTCGCCCCCGCGCCCGCCGCCCCTCCATCCTTCCCTCCCGCCTTACGGCCGCCTCCTCGGGTCGGGGCCGGCAGCCGCGCTCCTGCTTCCCTCCTCCAGCACCGCGGCGGCCGCAGCACGCCACCCACCTGCCGACGCGGCCATTTCTCCAAGGGGCCCCGGCTCCGGTTATTTAAAGAGGAAATGTCATTGCGCTTCGCTCGCTCCCGGGTTCCGGCTCTACTAAGCGTCGCCTAGCCAATGGGGGTGGCTGACCAGGCCGGCTCCTCCCCGGGCCTCGAAATACGTAGCGCTGATTGGCCGGTGTACGATCACTTGCGCATCGGGAAATGTAGTTTTAGTGGCCCCGTTCCCGCGTGCTCCTTGTCGGGCAGAGGTCCAAGCCGGGAGTTCCTATTGGCTAGCTGGGAGGAGGAGGCGAGCTCTGAACCCTCCAGCTTGTGCCTGTGAGATGCGCAGCGCCCGCCGGGAAATGTGGTCCTCTGCCTGAGGAACGCTGTCATTCTGAGGCGTGAGGTAGGAAAAGCTCTTGTATCTCAAATTTCCCTGGCTAAGGCCTCTCTCCGTTTTAAAAATCAATTTCTTCATTCCCCCAAACTCCTTCCCGTGATTAGGTTCCCGTATGAAAACGCGCTCCACGTGAGGGCTTTGAAACTCTGAAAAGTTGGAAATGGTCAGGAGGGCTGTTATCCAAAAATGCAAAGGAAATAAGACACCCCTGCCCAGAAGGAAAATATCAGTAGGCCCCAAAGCAAACCTCTGATGAGTCACTTGTGACATCCACTTGAAATTGCGTCACCTTAGTCACATGGCCTGCTTTTCACAGATGAGCTGGGTCTGGTTACAAGGCCACTCAGGACCTGAATCCACTTGGCTTGCCTTCTAGCTCACCCAGGAAACACCTGTCCCACTGAAGAGTATGGGAGCACTAGATGGGGGGCCAGATGATTGATTTCCCCTGGGCTCCTTGACAGGAAAGAGGTGCTGGACAGAGGCTAAGCCTGGAGATTGCCAGGACAAGTCAGGAATCCTCCTGACTCCTACACAAATTCTTCCAGCTCTGGAACGTAGATCCCTTACCCTAGCATATAAACAACAGTTGGCATTCTGTCTACCTCACTGTCTTTTGGAAAAAGAGCGGAATTTTATCCTTGACCTGATTTTTTTTTTTTCTTTCTTCCATTATGTTTGTTTTAGCATGGGTGGGGTGTGGTATGGAGGTGGAACACGTGTGTGTGCATGCATGTGAAGGCCCGAGATTGATGTTGGAAATCCTACGTTGTTGCTTTTCTACCTTATCCAGTGAAGCACAATCTATCAATGAAACTCAGAGATCACACATACGGCTAGTCTTTCCAAATAGCTTGCTCTGGGGATTCCCTGTCTTTGCCTTCCTAGGTTGGGTTCTGAAGATTCGAACATCTCTCCTCCTCACACTTGGAGTGACTAGCACTATAATCACCGAGCCATCTTCCCAACTCCTGTGTTGGGTCTTTTCTGATTTCCTCGTCCTGTTTCTGGCATCTAACAGGATGTCTGACACATTATAAAAACGTAAAGAAAAAAATTAATGTAAAACAGAAGTGAGCAAACACTGGGAATGCACCTTGGAATCAGTGAATGGGGGGGGCAGCTTTAGTTAATTCACGATCATAACTTTCCTAGTATTGGAAAGATCTAGTAGTTGAATGTTATTTATTATATAGCTGTAAATTGAACCAGAAGCCTCATGCAAGACCACTATCAGCCCCAGGTGAACTTATTAAAGGGTCTTGATTTTTTTTTTTTTTAACCTATGATTGAAGAAGAGTGGGAATCATTTAAAATAATTGAGCTCTATTCCCCAAAGTGTGCTAGAAACCCAAAGTCCTGTCGGGGCCCAGAGAGATGGCTCTGCTACGTCTTGGTGTAAGGTCAAATAATTCAAAACTGTCCTTACTCTTCCAAGGTTAAAGGCATACGACCTAAAGCACTAATGAGTGACTACTGCAGGATGTTTGGTCTTAGGCATGGATGTCTGACCTAAATAACAAGAGACTTGCTCTGAGGTGTGGTAACTCTAGATCCTCAAGGCCAGATAATGAGAAATTTAGTCTAAGGCATAGTTACCAAATGTTTGGAGAATTAAGGAAGAAGGTCTGTTTCTTCCTTGTATCTCGATAAAAATGTCTTTTGCCATTTTCCCCTGTTTTGGTTGGGGTATTTAAGAATGTTGAAGAACAACCAGTATTGACTGGATTGCCCTCCTGACTCTTTTCTGTGTCTTTCTTTCCCTTACTATCTTCTCCTGACATTTCACAATCCATACTCCCCTTCTCAGGTACAAACTAGGCAAGGGGGCTGGATCCAACTGAAGCCCCACAAAGACAGGTTACCACAAATCCCAAGTACTACACTGCTATTCGAAAGAATGAGATGTGCCCCAGGGGATTGGGCCATATGGACATCATTCACAGTCCTTGCTTATGAAACATGAAAGGCTTGTTTATCAGCATAGTCTTACATAATGGATTTGATTTCACTTTTGTTATTTCTAATTTGAATTTATATTTTTCATGTATTCAATTTACTAAAATGATTTTGCTCACAATATGGAGGACACTAAGAAAAAAGTGGAATTAATTCTCAGGATAGACTTAGCAAATAAAGCACAGAGCATGCATTTTGGGGGAGCATGCTACTGACTGTTTAACTGAAGTTCAAATTTAATTAGCGAATTTCCAATCCCGTTAAAAGAAGGAAAATTCTACTTACTCTTGAAGAGACACTTGCCCAGTTTTCTAATTTTTGTTTGTTTTAAACTCTTGAAATGCAAGGGTCTAGCTACATAAGCCCTGTCTGGCCTGGAACTTCCTGACTCAGCCTTCTGAGTGCTGGGATTACATGGTCAAGTCTCCAAGCCCAACTCGATTTTCTATTTAATTCTGATTCTGAACTAACTAAATAATTCACTTTTCCATATTGCTAAATTAGCTAAAAGCTTCCTCTTCCCATAACAGACAAAGATTTGTCAACTTGGGGATGGGTCAGATTACAAAGTACAGGAAGTAAATCTAAATTTGAGAAATAAAAAAAAGTAATTACAAGCTTTCCAATCATATGACACCCTATAAGTAGACTCCACTACTGACCAGGTGATATTGCCCTGTGACGATTTTATTATTATTTTGATACACTTTTTAAACAGAGTAAGTAGAGGGATCTCAAAGTCGAAAGAGTAATTCTACTAATTCTCAGTGCTTTTTAATACAAAGAAGATTCTGTTTCAGAATAGATAATAGCCCAAAGCTATAGTTTTACTTTTTAAATAAGGTAGCTCTAAGTCTACAGTTGGAAAGAACCTATAAAGCCTGTGCCCAGACTGGAAAGACAACAGCAAAAGCAACTCAGTTTCCTTAATGCATTCAGCACTGCGTTGACCCTTGAAGCAATTCTCTTACATAGTTACAGCTTAGAATAAAATATATAAAGGATGGAAATTGTAAACGCAACCCCTGAATATGCTAAGAACTACACTTAAGTTAGACACTGGAGATTTGTTATTGTATATATTACCTGGGAACCAAAAGCAAAGAGGACCACTGTGATAGTGGCTTGAGAAAAGTCTTGACCTTTCATTTATAGAGAAGATAAAGGATCATGAAAGCAACACATTTGAAAAATGAGGGGGGAAATGCAGTCACCTTTTTGTGTGTGCCTTCACATTTAGAGAATGACTTTTAGCAATTATCAGTTGTGCACAGGTGACTGTCAATAATGGTCCCACACAACACAGCGGTGATAGCAGCTCTGATGGAGGAGGAGGGAGAGAAAATAAGAGCTCACTTCTGCAAATCGATTCTGCAGCTTTCCAATTTCCTCGTTCAGTGCTGTGCAGGCTGTGAGATTAACCAGTGCTGTATAAAATGAAAGAAAGTGAGAAGGGACACTGACGACTCTTACCTCTCAGCAAATGACGTCCTTACACATTTATCTTTCTCAGCTGCAATCTATTTGATGTGTCCAATGTGGCATTTTCCTTGGTTTTTGTATTAACTGCATTAATGCTTGGAATGAAGCAACAGAGTCAGTTTTTTTTTTTCAACATAAATGTAATATAATTGCAGGTGCTATTCTTTTAAATTCTGAGACCTATATTTTGCATATGGTTTACTTTATTTTTAAATACACAATCTAAGTGGATATTAGCACTAAGTCTATGTATTGGGTGTTTCTCTATTGTACTTCTTATATAATGGTAATAACTAGAAGACTATATTTTTCAAAGACTATATTTTTCAAATGAATTTTATTATGCCAATGGATACTAAAATGCATTAATGTGCCTCTTTAGTGATTGGAATTTAGCCTACATAAGAAAGAAAATATGTATGGATGAAAATAATGGCATGAATATTTAATTTCTCAAAAAAAGAGACATTTTTTGTTTTGTTCTTTGAGACGGGGTCTCACTATTTGCTCTAGCTGTTCTGGAACTTACAATGCAGACCAGGCTGGCCTTAAACTCGCAGAGTTTTGCCTGCCTCTGCCTCCCAAGTGCTCAGATTAAAGGTGTGCACCCCCACACCAGGCTTCAAAAATAGTTTTCTTCTCCCCACTCCTGAATTCTGGGAAGACATTGTGTGCTGCAGGGATGATGACAAAAGGAAGAGAGGAAGGAAAATGGTAAGGGAAGGATAGGAGAAGAAGGGAGGGAAGGGGGGAGGAAGTTCTAATTTAGAACCTCATTGTTTATGGAGGTACAACATATTCCAATGAAAACCAGCTCAATCATGAGGGCTGAAGGCACACTCCAGTTGGATAAGACAGATATATCAGACAATATGTTATGGATTTCAGAAGAACTAAGAGGCCATGTTTACTTGTAGAAGTTAAGCAAGGCATCAAAGCAGGGTGAGTTAAGGAAATACTTGCCAAAGCAGTAGATACTTTATTTCTCTTAGCTTGGCCTCCAAGGTAAAACATTAACTACATGTACCTTCCTATTGCTAAGACTTAATTAAGACCTGAACACGGAATGAGAATTAATAGCTATAAGTCACCTACTTTACTTCACTTGAACTACAGGCTTTAGTTAAATTTGATATGGCCTGCAATAAATGAAAAGACTGAAGCTCACAGTATTTCAGTAGTTGGGTAAGGGTCTTTGGATCCAAAGCTTTTGATTATACTAAGAAGTTTCAGTGACTAGTGGTGTTGCAAATGATATTTTAACATTTCTCCTCAGAAACATGCCTATTTCTGAGTCAAACACAAGGTAATCCAAAATCTGCCAGGAATGATGAATGCATAAGTTTAAGAAACCTTTATTAAAAAAGTAAATAAAAACCAAAATACAGAGGGTAAGTCACACTGCTAAACTATTTTGACTTTGTCAGAGAACACTGATCATTTTAGAGATATGACGATTTCCTTATTTTTTGATGGTAGATATAATTTGCCATGAATAGTTATTAAATTGACTATGCCCCACAAATCTACTGTAAAATTGAATTACTGTACCGGTCCCTTAATCAATTCAGTTACACTCAAACTGATTTTAAGATCCAGTCACTGTCCACACGTGAGAAAGATATCAACACTCTCCTTTGCTTGAAGGTTAGCTTATAACCCACATGAAGCTGGAGGAGTTAAACTCCCCCAGATTTCTAACCCTAATTATATTCTGATATATTTCAAGCTTGTGAATTAACTAAAACTCATAAATAGGAACATGTAAGCAAGCAGAAGTCTTCAGACTGCACATGCAAGAACAGAAATTCATAGAGAATAGGCGCCAGGCATTTTGAAAACTACACTTTAAACAGCAGGGAGAGTATATTTAAATATTTATAAAACAAAGCTATTGATGTGCCCATAATACTTTCAGGAATAGTTAACCTTTATGTCTTGTTGATGGACCACAATGTTTCCAGCCAGAAGCATCTTTGCTGTGGCAGGTCATTCCCCAGGTGTTGTTGGATGGTGCAGAACAGCATCTCTGGACCTACCCATGAGAGGCCAACAGCACATCCCACCTCCAAAAGCAAGACCAAAATTGACTCTTGACTTTGTGAAATATCCCTAAAGGAGAGAGCTCCCTCCAGCTGCAGGCCAGTGTTTTAAGGGTGTGCCTGCTTTGGTTCCCCTGGTCCATGGGGGCTTCCATTTTATTGACAGCTCTGTTTCAGTTTCCATATATATAGCACTCTGTTATTTTAAACTATTTCATTTATTTTCTTAACAATGTTTTTAGATTTATTAACGTCCTCTTATGTGTATGACTGTTTTGCCTGCGTATATATCTGTGCACCACATGCATGCCTGGTGCCCAGCGAGGCCAGAAGAGGATGTCAGATTCCTTAGAACTGGAGTTGTTGTGGTTGGTTGTGAGCTATCATAAGACAGGCTGGTCTCAAACTCACAGAGATCCACCTGCCTTTGCCTCCCAGGTGCTGGGATTAAAGGAGTGCACCACCAATGCCCAACATCACCACCCCACCCTTTTCCCTCTTTCTCTAAAGGTATTGGTTTCATGATACATGCCTCAAACCTTTCTCCTGCTTGTGGCTGAATTCTAGCTGTTTTTGGAACCATAATTTTCATGATCATAAGATGAGGGGCACTACAATGTCAAGGAAGCATCTTAAGCAACAGATGTTTCCTATACAACTCTCTTGAATACTTGGCCCCTGAGGAGAAAACTATGTTCACTGGAACAACTCAGCTTCCAAAATATACGGCTATGCACTTGGTTTTCACCAATCTTTCACCACGTCAAATATAAAACCATTTCTCTCCAGTCATCTCAGGGCCTCCTTGTTGGAGGACACAGAGCTCAGCTTTTGTGTCTGTGTATAAAACATTCTCACCTGAGTGTGAATCACTTTAGGAGGTAGAGTGCCATCGCTATAAAGAGATACTCTCTCCGGAATGAGGTTAGACTGCCCAGGTCCAAATATTCCAAGTGCTGGGACTAAAAGTGTGCTCCAACACTACCCAGCTATCTTTTAAAAATGTTTTAACTGAAATAGAATCACCTCACTTTCTCTTTTCCCTTTCTGTTTAAGCTCCTTCCAAGCTACCCTCCCTCAAACCCATCCCACGTCCCCACTCTCAACTTTATCACCTTTTTCTTGATTATTATTGTTGTTAATGGTGGTGGTGGTATGTGTATGGTGGTCAAACATAGCTCCCAAAATGGCAGTACTGGTGACAAAGTTCTAAAAAGGACTCTAACTGGATAAAGGATTGTTATTGACTAAACAGAATCTTAAACTCAGCATTCTGTTTACAAGGAAAAACCACTAGCTTCCTTATCTGCTTCAGTTGGTCAACTACCTCTGGCAAGGGCATCTAGTTCCCAGTTAATTGGAAAAGCCTGTGTCAACTCAAAGATCCTATTCTACTGATTAGTATAAAATTCAATTGTTTTCGTGCTTTGCTTCTCTCTAGTCTCAAGGCAGTCTGGCTGTTTGTTCCAATAAACTTTTTTTTTCTACTCAGAGTAGTCCAGTTCAGTGATTTCATGGAGCCCTTGCTTATAGTATGTATCTTTGCATATATGTATATAAACACACACACACATATATATAACTTGTTGAGTCCATCTGTGGCATTTGTTTGTATATGACTTCAGAGCTGACTGTTCTGCATTGAACAACCAATAGATGACTCATCTCTGGGCATGGGTAAATTTTCTCCCAGCAAACAATATCTCAGTGCCTGTTTCCTTAGCTCTAAAGCAGGGATAATAAGAGAATTATTAAGAAGACTAAAATGATGAATTTACATTTATTTAATGTATTTAGTTTCAGGAAAGCCACAGAGAAAGAAATGTTAGCAGCAGTAATAATAGCTAATAGTAAAACCAAAATTTTGAGTGGTTTACCAAATTATTAGAACAAGTAATTTGTCGTTCTTCCTCGTTAAATTGTCAGTTAACAGATTAACTATAGCCCTGCTAGATCAGGGGCCTAAGAAGCTGCCATCTTTCCAGCCTGGTGTCTTGACAATGGCTTAACACCGGTAGTAGTGTCTTGTCTTATATAGGATAGAAGCAGAGGAACCCAACACTCCAGGAGTTCTGAACCTTGACACCAACAGGTTTAAATCAGCTTGTACATACAGGCTAAGATATGGTCTAGTAAGCACTTTTAAGCTTCCTGTTATTTAAATCATAAAATTTTATTTTTCACTCCTGCTTATATCCAACCTGAGTCAACAGGAGTGGGGAGTGTGTGTGTGTAGGGGGAGGGGGGGCTCTCTTCATCATAATTGCTCAGAGTTCTAACCTGATGGAGCAGAAAGCATCGAAAATGCTCTCAGTCATCATATGAAAGAGAAAAGCAGCATGTGGTCAGTTGTTCAATGGCCTCTTCAGGTTTTTACCTGGAGCCATAGGCCTCACCTCCAATCCCATTTCATTGGCTCAAACAAAGCATATGACCAATTATACTAAAAATAGGATGAGCAGTTCACATGTAGCAGTCTCAGAATGAAGAAAACCAGGAAACTTGGAAATCAGTACCAGTGGTAAATGTACTATGCTAGACACTGGGGTGGTTCAGGAAGAAACACAACCTTGCAGGCAAGTGGGTAATCTTATGGCATATGTGCACACAGCTTCAAAAGAAACCAGCAGTTGACTGAATTGATTTTCTATAATAACATGGGGTAAATAAGCCCAAATCAAGGTTTTTCTTCAGGGTTCTTCAATGGGGATCATTGTGTCCTCCAGGGAATGCATAACACCCAACATCAATTTTGCTTGTTATAGTTTAGAGTGTGGTATTGTTCTTGATTCCTAGTGAGCAGAGGCCAGAGATGTGGCAAAATATGCTAGAATTCATACATTGTTTTCCCTCAACAATTACTGAGAATTAATTACTCAGTTCCAAATATTTATAGTGCCGAAGCATGGGGACCCTGGTCTGTGGTAATATTTGTATTTATCTCAAATACACCTCTAAATATGCTGAAATGAAAACTTGTAGTCTGTAATCCAGACTATACATTCAAGTGTTCAAGAAGGAAGTTCAAGTCAGGCCTTGTGGCTCAACTACCCAAAGGACTAAGGCAGGAAAATTCACAAGTTCAAAACCTGCCTGGGCTACAGAGTGAGTTTAAAGCCTGCCTAATCATGATCCTGTTTCAAAAAAGGAAAGAAATCTGGGGCTATAGTTCAATAGTAAAGTTCTCATATAGAAGGCCTGGGTTGGATTCCCATAACTGAAAAGAAGAAGAAGAAGAAGAAGAAGGAGGAGGAGGAGGAGGAGGAGGAGGAGGAGGAGGAGGAGGAGGAGGAGGAGGAGGAGGAGGAGGAGGAGGAGGAGGAGGAGGAGGAGGAGGAGGAGGAGGAGGAGGAGGAGGAGGAGGAGGAGGAGGAGGAGGAGGAGGAGGAGGAGGAAGAAGAAGAAGAAGAAGAAGAAGAAGAAGAAGAAGAAGAAGAAGAAGAAGAAGAAGAAGAAGGAATCAAGGAAAGAAATGGGGAGAGAAGAAGAGGAGGAAGAAATAGGGAAAGAACAGAGAAAGGAAGAAAGTTAACCAGCTCATTGCATGTTTGGGCATAGGGTATTTTTATTTAGAAATGTAAATTTGTTTTGGCTACTTTAAGTTCCAAACATTTTTTTCCCTAAAAGACTTTGAAATCAAATTTAAAACACTGATCTTCAAGCAATACTGCAAGTGTTTCTGCCAATTTGACTAAGCAAAGTTTAGTCTTGTAGAAAAAATATGTGACATGTCATAATTAGTGATAATGGATAATAAGCTTTATACAAGGGCTATCATGAAAACTGTTCTTTAGTAATGACAGTCTACCAGGGTAGGAGCAGTAGGGAAAGTAGGGAAGTGGTTATGGAGATGGGAGTGGGGAGAGAGAGAGAAGGAGAGAACAAGCCAAGCATAGATAACTCCCACACCAGTGACCTACTTCCATCGGTTGTCCTACCTTCTAAAGCTTCCAGAGCCTTCAAAAAAAGCCCTACCACCTGGGGACCAAGACTTCAACATATGAACTTTCAGAGAACACCACTACTGACCTAAAACAGTAAGCCTGAGGTTCATGAAGGGAGCACCTAACATAGTCATGACAAGCTTGACTTTGAAGAAAGTCAAGTCTTGAGAATCACTGAAACATCGAAAGATGCTTGTTTATTCATTCTCATATCTTCCTATAGAACCTGTATTGATGAGAGTTAGGCAGAGGGGATTGATGTAATAGATTTACATCTAGCCATGGTGATTAGAAAATATGTGTAGCACATCCAAATGGGACTTCTTAATGGATCTTGGAAAATATAGGTTTAAAGAGAACAGTGTCTGCCCAGCACAGCCAAAATCCCAGGGACATGGAGGAACAACAACAGCAATAACAATAAGAAGAAGCAGCAGCATCACTGACTCTACCCAGGGAAATGCAGATCACAGATATCAGGGTTTTATCATCTCAGTACAGATGGTTCATTACTCTTCCAACTAGAAATGTTGAAGAGGTCATAATTTGAACCTTTTCAGCAGGCTATAATTTCTGTTTTATTGACTGGAAAGTTGATGGCAAGAAGAAAATGTTTGTTCTCCATAAGGAAGACAGCTTCTTCTTGTTCTTCCACATAGAAGACCTCATGCAAGCTACAGTCTGTCTTAGTCTCAGCCTCAGTTACTTCACTGGGTGAGAATCTGGGGGCCAGCTCAGGTAGTCTAGAAGTCTCTTCAGATTGTAAGAGCCTCCCAAGAACACACTAGTGATTTAACAACAGCATAGAGCATGTGCACTCTGAAATCCTGATTACAAGAGCCAGTGTATAATCGAGGTCTTCTGAGCGACTACATTTGGGTTGTGAGTGAAGGCTGTTTGCCATCAGTGTGACTGTAAAAGGAATGGATATTTTATGATTTGGTCACCAGCTTCTGGTGCACATCCTTCCTGTCAGGGCCCATAAAGGTGGCTTTGCTTCCTCTTGACTCAAGGTCAGAGAGTTCAAAACTGTCCTTAGTCTTCCAAGGTTAAAGTCATTAGACCTAAAGATCTAACGTATGGCTACTATAGGATATTTGATTTTGGTAGTGGATGTGTTACCTAAATAATTACAGACTTGTTCTGATGTGTGTTTACTCTTGACCCTCAAGGCCAGATAATGAGAAGTTGAGTCTGGGTTATACCTGGTTTAGTTTCAGAGAGTTAGTACCTAGTCCTAATCCATCTTTTGTGGAGCAGATACCTTTTGTCATTGCCCCCCACCCACACACCTTGTGAAACTTGTCTGGGAATTTCCCAAGGATATATAACCTATGCAAAACTTGGTTGGGAGGGAAACCCAGAAGACAGTGGTTACCCCCCACACACACACACACACACACGCACCTTCTAGACTTTTCAGTTGTCTTTGTCCCTTTGGAAGCTTCGTATGGAAATCAACTGGCTAAAGTGTAAATATGGAGAAAAATAATGCCCTGAGCATAGGGAAAGTTCTTCAGTCCATTGATGTTGAAGACCCCTGCAGTCAAAAAAGGCTAAGTTCATTCTTCAAAGTATCTCTGAGTCTTCTTTCCATGGACCCATGTGGACCCACACCCACTCTTCAACATGCATGACAATGTCCAGCTGGGATAATAGTTTTGGTCCAAAACTTGTTTCTTTTCACCGTTCTTCCATTGTAAAGTTTATGTGCAGGGGTTTGTGAATGGCTAGGTTCTCTAATTGTCACCCTATACATTTCTTGTCATCAGTATTTAGTGGGAGGTAGGTGTAATACAAACATAGTATCTAGGAACTAAGAACTTTAGTCTCGATTCAACCTCTTCTTGGCTTATTACCTGAAGAAAAATTACCCAATATGTCTGAACTTTTGTCTTGCTACTTGGAAAAAATAGGCTTAGAAATATTAATGATCAAGGTTCTTTCAAAGTTAATGTTTGTAAAAATACTTGTAAAAGCATTGTAAGTGCTAAGAGGGTTTGTTGTTGTTGTTGTTCACCAATTTTCAGCTTCTCTCTGGGACATCATGAGTTGTCTTTGCTTTGAGGACTAAGCCCAGTACTTAGGTTGTGAGGGAAAGGACAGCTCAGACCAGCGGTCTTTCTGATGACTGAAATGTACAGGTGTATTTAATCAACTTTATCCAGATGTGTTCCTGGGGTCTGACTTCAGCATTAGCATTTGTGTGCAAAGAAGCAGCACTCGGTCCAATTTCTGTGTGCTCTGAGTGGCAAACCCAGCCATGGAGTGATCTTTGATTAGAGGCTCCTGTCTAAGCCATGTTGTGTTTTGATAATATGATTTAAAGTTAGAGAAAGTTTCAAATTAATAAAATCATTCCCTCAAGTCTCACCATCAGAAATGCACCTGGAAAAAATGTAGACTTATCCAAACAGTCTCCTTCCTGCCTCACTTCCTTCCCTTTTAGTGGCAGAGATAAACGCTAGGAGCGTCAAAAGCCAAATAAGGGCTGAACCATTGTTAGCACAGAACCCCAAACTTTATTTTTATTACTCTTTCATTGGAAAACTGTCACAGATCAGGAACAGAATTAAGGAATTCATCCCTATGGTTTAACTGGTAGTGACAATGCCTAGCTGTCTAAGTAATAACTTTTGGACACAGTAGAGTCCTGATCACCCTCCATAAACTGGGTGGAAAAGGTGGACCTACTTACTTGAACAAATCCCTCTTTTGACACCATTTGGCCACTGCTGGCTGCTTGGCAATACAGACTGTAGGAAATTCGAACTGCCACTTCCTCAGTAAATTTAATTAATCTGAATTCTATCCCCTATGGCAGGAATTTGGCAACCTGTACTTGAGGAGCCATCAAAATGCCATTTTCTTTGATGCAATATTCCACTTTGGGAATTTATCCTAAGGAAATAGCCCCAAATATGGATCAAATTGTATGTTCATCCTTGCTTGGTTTAAAATAATAAATGAGTGGGAATGTATTTCCATCCACCCTTGGGGACTTAATTAAGTGAACTGTAGTGTGTGCATCCAGTGGAATATTGTATGAGTATTGAACACTTATAGTTACAGAGGCTGTGCTAAAACATGGAAATCCTCTTATATAGTAGAAAAATTGAAGAGGTGTTCCTTGCTCATAACTAGAAAATTTGACTAAGAATGAAAGAATAAGGTCAGGTGTGAGGCTGACACAGGAGGATGCAAGTTCTAGGCCAGCCTGGGTTACAAAGGGAAATCCTACCCCCCACCACCACCACCGTATACAGAGAAAGAGAAAGAGAACAGACTAAAAAAATTCGTCAGAATGCTACAATGAAATTATACTGTTATGTTGGGATCATGAAATCACAGATAATCTTCAAAACTATTTTCTATTTCAATAGAAATAGAATTTTTATGTTTTGCAACATATATCTGTTTATTCTCTGTGTGCATGCATGCTCATGCATGTGTGCCACATGCTCATATGAAGGTCAGGAGATGGCTTCTTTCACCTTGTGAGTTTTGTGGGTTAAACTCAGGTTTTTAGGCTTGGTGGCAGGCACTTTACTGGTTGTGGTAGTTTGGATAGGTATGGTCTCCATAGTCTCATGTGTGTGAATGCTTGGTGCATAGGGTGTGGCACTATTAGGAGGTGAGGCATTGTTGGAGTGGGTGTGGCCTTGTTGGAGAACATGTGTGTCTGTGAAGGTGGGCTTTTAGGTTTTATAAACTCTAGTCTGGCCAGTGTGACCCAATTTTTGCTTCTTCTGCCTGCAGCTCCTTCTTTAGCATCATGTCTGCCAGTAGGCCTCTAAATCTCTGAAACTGTAAGCCATCCTCAATTAAATGTTTTCCTTTATAAGAATTGCATGGTTATAATGTCTCCTTACAGCAATGGAAACTTTAGCTAAAACTCTGACTGAGCTACCTTCCTTGCCCTGAATACATTTTATAAGTTAAAATGATGTAAAATGTTGACATTAATCAAGGATGTTCTTGTGCCCACTCTTTTTTAATGTGTGGTTAATTTCTACTTTCTACAAATTGATGATATTAATAAGTGAGAGAAACTAAAAATAAAACTTCCATATGACCCAGCTATACTTCTACTTCTGAGTATGTACCTGAAGGAATCTACACTAACTTACCTTGAAGATTCCTGTTTACACTGTAGTCAACAAATGGAGCCAGTCAAGACATTCTTCAACAGATGAATGGATAAATCTATCTATCTATCTATCTCTATCTATCTATCTATCTTTCTCTCTCTCTCTCTCTCTATCTTTATATCTATCTTTCTATCTCTCTATCCATTCCTCCCTCCCTTTTTCCCTCCCTCTCTTCTTCCCTCCACACAAAGAGGCACAATGGAGTTTTGTTCAACTATAAATAACAATGGAATTATGTCATTTGCAGGAAAATGAGTGGAACTGGGAATTATTCTATTAAGCAAAATAAGACTAGAAAAGACAAATGTGTCACATTTTTTCACTCATATGTGGACTCCAGATTCCTAAAGATGACAAGAAAGCATAAGAGGAACTATTTGAGAGTAAGTTGGGGAACAGCAGGAGGCCGTTGATAAGATAGGGTGAATATGAGCAAAGTACAGTGAGAACCATGATACACGTGTGTGAAAATGTAATAAGAATCTATTATTTTGTATACTTATTAAAATTAATTTTTACTGAAAAATTATTTGGTAATAATAATGGAACCTCTAAACTTACAAGGAATGAGTAGAGAAGGTCACTTATCTATCCTACGAATAAGAGTTTGGGAAAAATACAATTAGAAAAGGTGTTGAAGGTCAATGCAGAGGAGGAGGAGATTGGAAAGTTGAGCTAGGTCTGAGGTAAGTTCACTGCTCTTCATTCCCCAGCCTCCAAGAATCTCGGAGGCAATCATATGCCTCAGGGACTCTAGTCAAGCAGGAACTCATTTTTCCCATAGCAGGCATTTCCCATAGCGGGCATATCAGCCAGCCAATGGTTTTAAAGGTCAGTCTATCATGTGTGTGGACAGCCTTATGCTTTATCTAGTGACCACGAGCTGTTCATGCAGTGACCTCCTCTGGTTTGATCTAGGCAACCAACCATCTTTTTTGTTTGTTTGTTTTGTAAACAAACAGGACTCACAGTCTTGACTTCCTCTCAGAGCCATCTTTGAATGGCTAATGTGCCTTACATGAGCCACCAGACATCACCACAGATGGTTTATGAGGTTACAGCTTAAGAGGTTACATTAATATTATTTCATTTTCAAATATTCTACTTCACTTCTAGCTTTGAATAAATGAGTGTGTCTTTAAAAGCGAACCTCTACATTTGGGGTGAGGCACAATCAATGCTGAGAACATACTTACTTGGGTCCTTCAGGTACAAAGGCAAATGGTGCTGTGGTACAAAGAGTGTTATCCACAGGTTTCCAAACACTGCTTCCTTAAACCAACCCATACAGCTATGGGCCCTCGTGCATATGCCTTAATCTCCTAGAATAACATTTTAATATGAGGACTATATTATCCCTAACATTTCTTCTAGCTCTAAAATCCATCCATTCACTCAACAAATTTTATTGAGTTCCCATTTGCATTCAGACACAGTGGTAGGCACTTGTGGAATGAAAACAAAATAAAATAATAGGACATATTTCCCAATCTCAAAATAAGATTTGAATCTTGTTTTAGGTATGGAATGGTAGGAGCTGGACAAGGTGAAAAACCTATTGTATGAATCTTTCAAAACAGTGTGTGTGTGTGTGTGTGTGTGTGTGTGTGTGTGTGTGTGTGTGTTAAGTTCATAAGATAGCCAAAAACAGGGCCTTTATCACTATGATAATTAATGCTGTTAGTTTGTTCAATAAATTTAAGAAGAGGTAGAGAAATTTAGTATGTACCTTTGAGAACATACATTCTAAGGATCTGATTGAGATGACCAAAATTTCAAAACTGGGAGGATGAGGATGTAGCTGGAAGAGAAAAAGAAGTTTTTCAAATTCTGGTCCTTAATACATGTTTTCTGTCCATTTCCTGGTACCATTTACATTAGTTTCAAGTTTCCTTCTCATGGAAGGGAAAGAAGAGTGCCCACAGTCAGGCTGAGGTTGCCACCAGGAGCCAGAGCCCACACCTTTATTTAGTGCTGACATAAAACTGGACTGAGGCACTCATTGGTCAAATACCATAATGTAAACATTCCAGTGGCAAGTTCTACATTTCAAGTCAGTCCCTGAGTTTAACCATGAACAGAGAACTTCCTGTTCTCCATTCATCACTGAGCCACCCTGTATTCCCAAACCTTCCCGTAATAAAATAGCCAGCATATTGCATTTGCTGGGAATTTGCAAAGTACTGTCCATATATTATTTTTTTAAGTTTGGGGAGGGAATACTATGATCAAAAGATATTATATTTAAATTTGGTTTTAATAATAAAAATACAAGAAAAAAGACAAATGCTTTTTACAGTTTATATAGTTCCTTCCTTAGAAATTTGCATCATTACTGGAGATCAAGTCACCATAGACTCTTTTCTCCTTTTGCTTTTTGCCAGATCCCACATTGGTCTTTCTGTTTCCCAACCCCCAGTCTCCATTCTGTTCCTGAGTTCCTTTCCATGTTTTCTTTCCATCTTTCTCTTCTTCTGATCCCATGCAAGTCTGTGTTTGGTTTCATTTTTCTTTGAATAATCTAAGGAATCACAAGTCATTTAGAAGCCAGTTGTCTTACCACCACCAAAATTAGTTCAGAATTCAAACACAAAGATGACATTTAGTGTATTTTCATACATGTTGGTACCAAAATCTTTGGTACTAATGCCTCCTAGTGTGAAGGGCATCCATTACCATTTGCTTCCTCTGAAATCAGTAGTTGGTCATGAACATCCTGGTCTTGGTAGTTACTGTATCATTCACGAAGGTGATGATCTTAGAAGAGCCAATGAGGAAAAGCCATTATGAATTTTAAGTTTCACCCTGAGATGCTGTTCTGGGACATGGATACCATTAAATATCTGAGAAATTAAAAATCCTCTACAGGTAACAGAATAACAACATGATATCTACATAAAGGTAGCAAGGCATTTTGTTTGAAATTTCATCGCTTAAAAACATAGCTTCACATGAAGCATGGCAGCAGAGCATGTCCTCACACTACTACAGTGCCTTCCTTTGGGACTTTTTTACTCAGTTGTTGGGAAAAAAGTAGAATGACAAGTCCTGGGTTGGTGTCTCTTGGTAGATTACCTTACCTGAAGAGAGCTGTCCTGTCAGGACCTTATTTTTCCTTCAGGGACCTAGTAAGTCAGTACTATGAAAAATCCAACGTCTCTGCCCTGATATGAGGCATCCTATAAAAGCCATCTCAGCTCTTAATAACCCTGGGGAAATGACTGGTGTGTGTGTGTGGACACAGGAGAACACCCTCCTGTTCTCCAGTGGACACTAATTCTTTTTTTTAAATGTATTTATTTATAATATATACAGGGGTCTTAAGATTTATCTATTTATTATGCATACAGTGTCCTGCCTGAACACATCCCCACAGGCCAGAAGAGGGCACCAGACGTCACCACAGATGGTTTATGAGCAACCATGTGGTTGCTGGGAATAGAACCCAGGACCTCCTGTAGAGCAGCCAGTACTCTCAACCTCTGAGCCATCTCTCCAGCCCTGTGGACACTAATTCTAACACTGTTCTTGAATAAGTTGTTTGAGGGTTCATCTCCAAGAGTCTTCTAGGAACGCAACCCCAGAACTCAACATTTCTCAAGAATCACAGCCTCAAAACTTGGTCATCCAAGTGATTGTAAATTATGTGGATGAATGAGTTGATAAGCTGTCTACAAGTGAAATACATTCTATATCTTGTAGGGAGCCGTTACAAGTACCGTTGGTAGACAGGAGAGATGCGCATGCGCTGGGTAACTGTCAAAACCGTCGGTAGACAGGAGAGATGCGCATATGCTGGGTAACTGTCAAACCCTGGGTCCCTGCCTCTCCCGTGGCGTCATATGGGCCGATGAGCAGCAGCCAGTCAGGGGGTGACACGTCCAAGGCAGAGGCTGCTAGCCTATATAAGGGATGGGTTTTGTGTGTTTGGGGTCTCTCTTTCCTGTAAGCTTATGCTCTCCCTCTCAAGAGCATTAAAGCTTTACTGCAGAAGGATCCTGAGTGTGCCGCGTCGTTCTTGCTGGCGAGACGGTAGCGCGGGACATCTGGTGCCGAAACCCGGGAATCAAGACCTCATCATCTTCAGCACCATCGGAGACCCCTTGGCTACAAGGAGGATTCAGAACTGCAGGTAGATACGCTCGGAGAGGTATGTCTTTTCTGGACTTTGGCTTGGGACTGTTGCCACCTTGGGACAGTAGTGTCGAGGCTTCAGTGCTTGTCCTTGGGGCCATTTTGATCTTTTCCACTATCCTGTTAGCAAAGTGTCAAAGTACCCTTGAGGAGGTCGAGAATAGCATGTCAGAAACCAAGCGTAGTGAGAGGTTGGGCGCGCGCAGAAAAAAAACCGTCCACAAGAAGGAAAAAGGCCCCCCCCGGTGAGTCTAGTGACAAGGGGGTGTATCCGCCAGATCACAGGGATCTTCCCCCTGCTGTCAAACCAGAGAGAGGAGCTGGTTTTTACCCTATACGTGAGCTTGAGGCCTTAACTCTTGATAGCTCCAATGATTCTGAAAGCTCAGGGGATGAGGTCTTAGAGACTGAGGAAGAAGCTGAGCTAGATGAGGAGGCTGCTAAATATGAGGAAGAAAGATACCATCCAGATGACCATATGCAAAATAGCAAAAAACCTTGGAGACGGCTGTTTCAAACGGCCCTCTCACAAGTGGTTCCCTCAGCGCCTCTGCCCAATGAGAAGCGCCCAAGTTCATTTTCCTTTCTTCCAGAAAAAGTAAAAAGAAAAATGCGTCTTGCGTTTCCCATCTTTGAGGGCATTGACGCATCACAGCGGCTACATGCACCTGTGGAATATAATCAGATAAAAGAGTTGGCTGAGTCAGTCAGAAAATATGGGGTCACGGCCAATTTTACTCTTGCACAATTAGATAGACTTGCCCTGGATGCCCTAATGCCACCTGACTGGCAGATGGTCGCAAAGGCTACGCTTATCAGCATGGGCCAATATATGGAATGGAAAGCACTTTGGCATGAGGCTGCCCAAGAGCAAGCTAGAGCTAATGCGACAGCCTTGACCCCTGAACAGCAGTTATGGACATTCGACATGCTAACAGGCCAGGGTCGTTTTGCAGCTGATCAAACTAATTATCACTGGGGCGCCTACTCCCAAATTGCTAGTACAGCCATTAGAGCCTGGAAGGCACTATCCAAGAAAGGGGGAGCGGACAATCAACTGACAAAAATCATCCAAGGGACTCAGGAACCCTTTTCTGACTTTGTAGCAAGAATGACAGAGGCAGCAGGGCGGATCTTTGGTGATCCCAAGCAGGCTGCACCTCTTGTTGAGCAACTTATTTTTGAACAGGCCACCCAGGAATGTCGTGCAGCTATAGCCCCGAGAAAGAACAAAGGATTGCAGGATTGGCTTAGGGTCTGTAGAGAACTCGGGGGACCCCTTACTAATGTGGGGTTAGCTGCTGCCATCCTACAGTCTCAGAAGCACCCCCTTAAGGGGCCAGATAAAAGAACCTGTTTTAAATGCAGAAAGGCAGGACGTCTAAGAAAGGATTGCAGGATGCTGGACAGGGAGAGAGAGCCACCAGCACTCTGCACTCGTTGTGGCAAAGGATACCATAGGGCCACCCAGTGTCGCTCTGTACGGGATATAAAGGGTAGGATTCTCCCCCCTATAGAAACACCAACAGAGGTTCCAAAAAACGGGGCGTCGGGCCCACGGTTCCAGGGCCCGCCAAAATATGGGAACAGAGTCACCAGGATGATGAACGAGGCCCCTCAGGAGTCGGAGCAAGGGTGGACTTGTGTGCCGCCTCCGACTTCCTATTAATGCCTCAGATGGGGGTGCAGCCCATTCCTGTTCAAGCCCCCAAGCCATTACCGGACGGGACTATAGGTCTCCTTCTCGGTAGAGGGTCACTTACATTACGGGGACTGGTTGTTCACCCAGGTGTTATTGACGATCAACACTCCCCCGAGATCCAGGTTCTGTGCTCCAGCCCAAATGGGATATTTTCCATCAGCAGAGGGGATAGGATAGCTCAATTACTGCTCCTCCCAGGCAACCCCCACCATGGTATGGGAGATAAACGGATGGGTTCTTCAGGGTCAGACTCTGCTTATCTAGTTGTTCAGCTTCATGATCGGCCAAAGCTATCGCTCTGGATTAATGGTAAAGGTTTTGAAGGCATATTGGACACAGGGGCAGATCGGAGCATCATCTCATCTCATTAGTGGCCGAAATCCTGGCCGGTCACAGAATCATCACATTCCCTGCAGGGGCTAGGCTGTAGCTCTCATCCCACTATTAGTTCCTCTATGCTTACATGGAAATCAGAAGAAGGTCATCAAGGACAGTTCACCCCCTACGTGCTTCCCCTCCCTGTTAATTTGTGGGGACGTGACGTGCTACAGGGCTTGGGGCTCGCTTTATCCAATGAATACTCGCCGCGAGCTGTCAATATTATGAAAAAGATGGGGTATGAAACTGGAAAGGGGTTGGGACGCTTGAAACAAGGGCAAGTAGAACCCATATCCCCTGATCCAAATCCAGGGAGACAGGGCCTGGGTTTTTCCTAGGCGCCACTGGGGCAGCACGGCCCATACCTTGGAAAACAGAGGACCCAGTATGGGTTCCCCAGTGGCCATTGACCTCTGAAAAATTAGAAGCAGTAAACAGCCTTGTGGCAGGACAGTTGGCATTGGGGCACATAGAACCATCTACCTCCCCTTGGAATACTCCAATTTTTGTTATTAAAAAGAAATCAGGCAAATGGTGCCTACTTCATGACCTAAGAGCCATTAATGAACAAATGCATCCTTTGGGTGCAGTGCAGAGAGGTCTTCCGGTGCTCTCTGCTCTGCCCAAATATTGGAACCTAATTATTTTAGATATTAAGGATTGCTTTTTATCTATTCCCTTGTATCCACCAGATAGGCCTCGCTTTGCATTTACCGTCCCTGCCATTAATCATGAGGGACCTGACAGGCGATTTCAATGGAAAGTATTACCTCAAGGCATGGCAAATAGCCCTACCATCTGTCAATTATATGTACAGGAGGCTCTCAGACCCATCAGAGAACAATATCCAAGTTTAATTGTTATACATTATATGGATGATGTACTCCTGTGTCATAAGGAATTAAACGTCCTTCAAGAGGCCTATCCCTTGCTACTCAAAAATCTACAATTCTGGGGCCTCCAGATTGCTACAGAGAAGGTCCAAATTGCCAATACCGGGCACTTTATAGGGTCCATGGTGCTCCCGGACAAAATCCTTCCGCAGAAATTAAAAATATATAGGGGCGAATTACATACTTTAAATGACTTTCAAAAATTATTGGGAGATATAAATTGGCTACGGCCATTCCTAAAGATCCCCTCTGCAGATTTAAAGCCCCTGTTTGATATTTTGGAAGGGGACGCCCATATTACCTCCCCCAGGTCTTTGACACCCGCCGCAGAGGCAGCCCTCCGCTCAGTGGAGGAAGCTATCAAGGAAGCCCAATTATGTCATATTGACCCATCACAACCTTTTTCCCTCTGTGTGTTCAATACGAAGAAACTACCCACTGCAGTGCTTTGGCAGGATGGGCCCTTATTGTGGGTCCATCCACATGCCTCCCCGCAAAAGATTATTGATTGGTACCCTGCAGCAATAGCTCAGCTTGTCCTTAGGGGTCTGAAGGCCGCTGTCAGCCATTTTGGCAGACATCCCACGGCTTTAATTGTTCCCTACAACTCTTTTCAGGTACAGACATTGGCCGCCGCCTCTGATGATTGGGCCATATTAGTCACCACCTTTTTGGGAAAAATTGATAATCATTACCCTAAACACCCTCTGTTACAATTTGCTGCATCTCATCCTATCATATTTCCCCGGGTCACCTCTCATACCCCGCTAAAAGATGGATTGGTGGTATATACAGATGGCTCCAAGACTGGCCTGGGAGCCTACGTGGTGGGTACCCAGGTGTTCTCGAAGCAGTATGCTGAAACTTCCCCTCAGGTGGTAGAATGCTTGGTGGTATTAGATGTTCTTCAAAAATTCCCAGGTCCCCTTAACATTGTTTCTGACTCCTCCTATGTGGTCAATGCTGTAAACTTACTGGAGACGGCTGGAGTCATTAGATCCACTAGCAGAGTGGCATCTCTATTCCAAAAATTACAAGATTGCTTGTTAACCAGACAGGCTCCCATGTATATTACACATATTAGGGCTCATTTAGGACTTCCTGGCCCGATGAGCCAAGGAAATGATTTGGCAGATAAAGCCACAAGGCTGGCTGCGACGGTTTTTGTCCCCCCGCTGCAAGCCGCTAAGGCCTTCCATGACAACTTTCATGTTACTTCTGAGACCCTACGCAGGCGCTTCTCTCTTACCAGGAAAGAGGCACGTGATATTGTTACTCAATGTCACAATTGCTGTCAGTTTCTCCCTGTCCGCCATACCGGAGTAAATCCAAAAGGGATTCTGCCATTGCAAGTGTGGCAGATGGATGTCACTCATGTTCCTTCCCTTGGAAAACTCCAATATGTGCATGTATTAATAGACACCTGCTCTGGTGTCCTCCATGCCACACCACTCACTGGAGAAAAGACCTCCCATGTAATTCAACACTGTCTTGAGGCATGGAGTGCCTGGGGAAAGCCTAAATGCTTGAAAACTGACAATGGACCTGCTTATACTTCTCAGAAGTTTAAACAATTTTGTGCACAAATGCAAGTCACACATGTTACGGGCTTGCCATACAACCCTCAAGGGCAGGGCATCATTGAGCGCGCACATCGCACGCTCAAATCATACTTAATTAAACAAAGAAGGGGAATAATAAAAGATTTGCCCCCTGTGCCACGAGTTGCCATATCAGTGGCACTTTTCACCATAAATTTTTTAAACTCAGATGAGCATGGTCAGACTGCGGCAGAGCGACAGTGCTCAGACCCACATCGACCTAAGGAACTGGTGAAATGGAAAGATGTGTTAACCAATGAATGGAAAGGCCCAGATCCTATTTTAATAAGATCCAGGGGAGCTGTTTGTGTTTTCCCGCAGAATGAAGAAAATCCTTTCTGGGTCCCTGAAAGACTTACCAGGACAGTCCTGGAGCAGAAGGATGCAGCAGACCAGACACATGAAAAGGGGGAGCAAGCTGATGTTACTGATGATGATCAAGACCCCAGCTGTCCAGGGAGAACCACGTTGGGGAATCATGTCAACATTCCCACTTCCGATGCCGGTGATGTATAATGCACAGGTTTTTCCCTGATTGACTTTACCCTGGACTGGATGCCAGTCCAGGGGCTCTGCTTGGGCCGTTAAGGGCTTGTTCTATTTTTCCCCCAATATGGGTATGGGAACTAATTTCACATCCTTGGATCCCATGTGATCTAGCCTTGTCCCGTTTGACCAATGGCTGCTCTGTGGCATTAATGGAAGCTGCACTGATCTTACACCTATGGCAATGCTTAAAAGAGGTAAAAGTAAAAAAGGGCGGTTGGAGTTTGACTGGAAAGGGTCTTTGGGGAGCAGCCTCCAGTCGGGCCATAGCTCTGGGTCATTTATTTGGACTGCCAATGATATAAAGTATCAATCCTTCAAACATACAAACTATGATGCCACACCACACCAGTGTGTGTCTGGTCTCCTTTTATGTGGATTGTGAGCAATAAGAGTGCTACAGATAATGAATTACATTATGAGTCCAGTAGATGTTACTATACTTTATGTTGGGATGCTCAAAAATTCCCCCTTGCGGTGGTAACTCGAATGCCGTGCTTTGTGCCCATTCCAATAGAGGCGCCCAGCAGCATGACATTATTTCGAGAAGAGAGGGACTTTGGAATCTCAGCAATTATTGTCGCCATCATGGCTACTACTACGGTCATGGCGGCAGTGACAGCCTCTGCCCTTGCACTATCCACCTCGGTGCAAACTGCACAGGCTATTAATGGCTTGTCAGCTACTGTCTCCGAGGCCCTGGATAAGCAGGCCTCTGCAAATACTCAGATACAGGGTGGCCTGATGCTGGTAAACCAGCGCATTGATTTAGTGCAGGAGCGGTTGGACATGTTGTGGCAGATGGCCCAATTAGGCTGTGAGCAAAAGCTCCCCGGCCTATATGTCACCTCCATCCAATACGAGAATTTTACCAAAACAGCTAATTTGTCTAAAAGCCTTTCTCAGTTCATGTTGCAGAATTGGACCTCCGAGTTTGAGCAGACACTTCAGGACCTGAGAGCCGCTATTATCCAGGTCAACTCCACTCGTCTTGACTTGTCTCTGACGGAGGGATTGTCGTCATGAATTGCCTCAGCTGTTTCTTATTTCAAAGAATGGGTTGGGGTGGGATTGTTTGGCGCAGCCGTTTGTTGCGGACTGTTGTTGCTTCTTTGGCTGGTCTGTAGGCTCAGGGCTCAAAATAAGAGGGACAAGGTGGTTATCGCCCAAGCGCTTGTAGCTTTGGAACAGGGGGCTTCCACAGATATTTGGCTAACAATGCTTAAGCAGTAGGCCGCCGGTCAGACAGCTCTTGCACACCCAGAGCATAGGCTCATTGCACAGGGTAGAGTGTCTGGTCTGAGCAGCCCATGAGGGATGCCGAGCAAAGCATCGCACAGAGAGTTGCCTGGCTCTCTGGGAGGCATGTTGTCCTGCATAAGGGTTGCCTGCCCTAGTCTCCCTTTCCCAGAAAAACGGCAGAGGACAGGTCGAGGTCACTTCGGGGTGAGTTGACAGCCCCATAGCGACTCTCGCACATGGTCTTAATTTTTGATCTGGGAGGTACAACCTCTGTCTCTATCCCTCGTTATATGGGTGACCTACCTTCTGAAAATTGGGAAGCCTCATTAATTCTGTTCCTATTAATTGACTCTGTTTAAAATAAATAAAAAAGGGGGAGATGTAGGGAGCTGTTACAAGTACCGTTGGTAGACAGGAGAGATGCGCATGCGCTGGGTAACTGTCAAAACCGTCGGTAGACAGGAGAGATGCGCATATGCTGGGTAACTGTCAAACCCTGGGTCCCTGCCTCTCCCGTGGCGTCATATGGGCCGATGAGCAGCAGCCAGTCAGGGGGTGACACGTCCAAGGCAGAGGCTGCTAGCCTATATAAGGGATGGGTTTTGTGTGTTTGGGGTCTCTCTTTCCTGTAAGCTTATGCTCTCCCTCTCAAGAGCATTAAAGCTTTACTGTAGAAGGATCCTGAGTGTGCCGCGTCGTTCTTGCTGGCAAGACGGTAGCGCGGGACAATATCTCACTTCTGAGGGCTTCTGAAAGGTATTGCTTGCATTAAATGCCTCCACAGTGTTGCATGTTTTGCCTTGGCTTCATTTGTTTGTTGAGATGTGGGTCTCATGCAGTCCAGACTGACCTCAAACTCCTATTGTAACCATGATGATCTCAAACTCCTAATCCTGCCTCCACTTCCCAACTGTTGACATAACAGATGTGTACCACTCTGCCTGGCCCTTCATTTTGAATCTTACAATAATCACATGGAGCATATATTATTTTCCCCATGTTTCCATAAAGAAAGGGCCAGAGGGGTTAATATCAAAGGTAAACAAATCAAGTGCAGGGCAGGATTTGAACCAATGTCATTTTTACCCTGGAACTCATGCTTTAAAACCTCCATGTGAGGGGCTGAAGAGCTGGCAAAGTGCCTGTGGTATAAGATGAAGGCCTGCATTTAAGCCCTGGTGCCCACAGAAAAGGCCAAACATGATGAAGTATGATGAACTCTGGGGAGGAAGACAGACACAGGAAGATCCCTGGGACTCACTGGTCACTAACCTAGTCAATCTTCAAAGGCCCCACCTCAAAAAACAGAGTGAATGAAGGATGACTGAGGTTGATTTGGCCTCCTTGTGCACATATACAGGTGTAAAAACATGTGTGACATTCACATACACAAACCTTCATGCTATATTATCTCACTAATTTATCATAGTCTCTTACACCATTCCGCACACAGGCATAAATCCTTTATGTGTGGTGGTTCCCACCTGCTGAAGCAGAGGGTTGTCATGAGTTTGAGGATATCCTGGACTATAAAGTGAAAACCTACTCCAGGAAAAGCACTTTCTAGCTGAATGAACCAAGAAGAAAACTTTCTTCACTAACACATGTTAATGGAGAAGGAAAGAGAAGAGCATGTGCAGACTTTGTAATCAATGTTTTAATGGATTGACTTTATGTGCCACCAGAAGAATAATCACTGGGCACACAGAAACCTGATGGTCAATTTTCAAGCAGAGACAAACAGCAAATATTGTATAGAATCATAGGTTTTCAATTCAATACAAAACATATTAAGGTTGCATTACACAACCTCAAGATAGGCAAGATGGTAAGGATTGCCATATTGGCATCAAGGACATTAGATTGCAGGCTTATGAGGGCACACTAATATTTAACACTGCTATAACATTAGAGGAAGGATACAAAGGACTATGGCAATGAGGGAGAATACTTTCATTTGAATCACTGATTTCCTGAAACTCTTTTAAGCAGTTATTTCCCACTTCAAACATTCTCTTTTAATTTTTCACTGTTTCTTTATTATCACTGTGTGTGCAGAGGGCAGAGGCAACACTGTGGAATCAGTTTTTCCTTTCCACCTAGATGTGGGTTCTAGGCATTGAGCTCAGGGCCGCAGGTTGTGTGCTTAATATTTTTATGCACTGAGTCTTCATCTCGATGGTTTCTCCCTTCCCTTTTCAGTTATTCCCATGAGCTTCAGGATATGTGTATGTTTGGAGCAGTTCTCTAATAAGTAAATGAGTGAATAAGCAAGGTGCTTCTTTCCTGACTTCCCTAGTTTCCCTATGAATAGTCCATCTTCCTGGGAAAAACTGCAGCCCCAGATAATCAAGACAGATGATCATCCTAAACGCACACTGAAGTGTTTAATGAGGCTAAACTCAGCCACTCGGTGGCTCCTGCTGACTTTCCCTCTTTCTTGTGGTTTGTTCTTGCCAGCAGATTTCCCTGGCTTTATCCAAATCCTAATCATAACGCAAGAGCTACATTCAGAATGCTCTCCCTGTCTCCAAGGCTTGGTGGCAATATTGGCTGTATTAATACCAGCATGACTAACAAAGCAAACCTTTACAGGAACTTGTGTAGAATTTCAAGTGAATTTCTGTACGTAATCTTCATTCTTGATTATGCAGGGTTTACAATGATCCCTATTTCATAAATGCAGAAAGCGAAGTTCAGAGAGAATATTGTAACTTTTACTAAGTTATCTAAGGAATAAGTAGTAAAGCTGATGAGATTTAGTTTCATGTATGCAACACAATACCCTGTGTTTTTTAACTGTAATGGTACAGGGGCATTTTCTCTGGCCTAGATTCTCCCCAGGTTAAACTATTATCATTAAACTACGTGTTGTCTTTGCCACTTAACATTGCATCAAGTGCTTGAAGCACCAGGAACTAGAAGGATTCCTGGAGCTAGGTCCAATTCGTTCCTTAATCAGCATATGAAGCCCACCTTAGCACCACTCTGAGAGTGGGCATAATAGATCTAACCCTACCAGCATCTAACATCTGCTGACTTCTCATATCATCTGCGAAAGTAAGGCATCTCAATCTCATAAATGACATATGGAAAAAAGTTTGCAAGCTATCCTCCATTTTCAGATGGTGAAACAGAGTTGGGGGGATGAAGCCAGCTGCTCTGAATTTCATAGCTGTAAGTGATGGAGACACGTAAAAAAAAAAAAAAAAAAAAAAGGATGTGTTTCCATAGCCAGGAAGATGTACCAGCAAGGAATTCCATCGGGTCCAGTTGAAAACACAGAATTCACCCTGTCTAGCAGAAGCCTGGAGTGGGAGTGAGAGGCATAATGAGAGTGGTACTAGTGATATCAGAGAGGACTGGACCTTGTTTCAGAAAACCTTCCTGTTTCCTGTCTCATTTGGGTAGTGATAACCATAGCTACATTTATTGAGTAGCGTGACCAAGTGTCACACAAAATACTCATTGATGGATCCCATGCCTTTTTCAGTCTTTGCATCCCTTTAAGAAAGTCCTGGTACACTTTCGAAACTGAGTAGAGGGTTTGAAAGATTTGGACGGCACTGAAACCACTCAAATACCTGCTTCCTAAGAAACCCAGTGGTTCAGGTTTGCGCACCTGGAAGGCCTGGCATGCCCTCCTCACGTGGACCTCATTCCAGCCTCAGGGCAGCTTCAGCTGTTGCCTGGTCCAGCTGCTGCTGCCTCCAGAGCAGAGATCCCATACCTGAGCTCAATGCACCTTGGGGGAGGCGGCATTTGTAAGCAACTCGGCCTCTAGATGGCCCCCAAACCCTGAACCTCACCTGGGTATGCTTGTCTTGCTGAGGGAAGGGGTAGCCGGGTGGGGTCAGGGTTTTGAACTGGTTTGCTAAACAGCCTTGTACAGCGAAGGAGCCTGGAATATGGGCATAATCTCTTCAAGTAGGATGCAATTGAGCGGCTGAAAGGGCCGTGTTTATCTCGTAGCAGTGTACCCCTTAATGAAGAACGTGTTGCTGGAATTTGGATCAGCCTGTGGGGTTCCTTTCGAGGTCAAAGCCAAGGTGAGGCAGTCAGCCTGGCGCATCTCTGGTTCTCTGCTGCCACCTAGCGCCGTGCCACTTGGACGTGATCTCGCTGCGTTTGAGCGTGCGCATGGCTTGTGATGTGGGAAGGGCTTTTTAAATTCTGGTTGTTGTTTTCTTTTGGAATTTGGCATTGCCTTGCTCTTTAGGGAAATGAATTTTGACGCCCTGGCGCACGGAGAAGTAAATGTTAAACCTAGCTGGATCTTAGGTCTGTATTTGTGAGTGGAGGTTCTTGGAATGGATTTCAATTTCCATGGTGGGCTGTGGACAATTCAGACAGGTTCCTTGAGGTTGCTCATGTGTAGTCTCTCATCTGGCTCCTTAGAAGTTGATGCTTTTGTTACACTATTGTTACACTATTTTGTTACACTTAGTTACACTATTGAATGAAAATGAAATTTTCAAGGAAAAGGGATGGAAATTCCATGGCAAATTTGAACTATGCTCTCCAGTTTTAAACAGTATGTTTAGAGAATGGGCGAATGGGTCTTCTAATGCAAAATAATGTAAGAAATTACCATATTGAAGATAGTTGATATGTTGTTTGGTGGTGGAAAGAGGTGTTTCTGAAAGTCTTAAAACGATGATGCAGCCACACACCTTGCCTGGTCAACACAGTAGAGCTGACCCTGTAGGAGGGCTAACCAGCCCCAAACGAGTGAGTGTAGGAAAACTACTCATTCTGTCATGCAAAGGAGAGATGCTTCCCATTGCCCCTCTCCCCCACTATCTGAGGCAAATGAGAGATGGCCACTGAGTCAGCAGAGTGGAAGAGTGTCCCAGCTCCTCACCAGCTCCAGCATTTGGGAGAGTGGCCCTTGCACCCTCCTGGGCAACACAGTAGAATTGGCCCTGGTGCTGCAGGTGTGGGTGAACTGGCCTGGAGGACTTGAAAGCAGGAAAACCAACCCCTCCCCCCTGCTCCTTGCTCCATAGAGCAAACTAGCCAGGGGCAATGCTGGAGAGCTCACCCTGGTGGTGAGAACGGGGAACAGCTGCCAGGCTGATCAACCCTGCAACTACCCAGGCCCAGAACCAGGGCTATGAGTTGGCCCACCCCCAAATCCACCCCATCTATGATCTACTGGAGTACATGAAGGGGCTGGACCTGCAGACCCAAAGCTATAGGATCTCTATGGCGCAGGGCAAAACAGAATACCCAAGAGGAGCCCCAGTGAGGGCCCAGCATTGATAGTAGCTTTGAACAAGACCAGTGACTCTTTGGAATGAACATTTGCAAGTAAAGATATATGGACAAAAGAATAGAATCACTGTGTCACACTACAGCTCCCATGGCCAGATTTTTCTTTATTATTATATTTTGTTTCTTTTTATCTTCTCTTAAATCTTACTTTATTGAGGAGATTACAAGGGCAGAGGGTGGATATGAAGGCACAAGAAGATGAACGGGATCAGGATGCATGGTGTGAAAGCCACAAAGAGTACATAAAAAGTTAAACAAAAACCTTTGATGCTGAAGGAAAAGTTAAAATTGCATAAAAATGGCTCTAGAAATTTAGTCTGAGATTATACTGTAGGCAGCTGTCATAGTTTGAAGAACAATTGAAGGAGGCTCCTCTAACTAGTTGATAAGTGGTTAAAACTAGAAATGATACTTTACTTTTCATGACAGGAGAAATACCACGTGCTGGTTTTTCTGTGGATACACTATTACTGCCTAAAATTATTATTAAAGCTCTCTTTATTAAAAACGAGCATTTTTAACTACTGAGGACATTTAAAGATTCATTTTTTTAAGCAAAAAAGAAAAAACCAAACAAACAAACAAAAAAAAAAAACAACCCCACTTAGTCTGGGCATCTTGGCACCAGAAGCAGGAGGAGCCGTGGGGCTCAGGGGCCAGCCAGTCTAGCCAAATCAGTTAGCCCTGGGTTCAGTGAAAGGGCTGGTCTTGAAAATCGATGTAGAGAGGAACTGACACTGGCCCAACCTTTGGCCTCCACATGCTTGCATATGTGTGTGTGCTCTCACACATATTCTATCCCATGAGATGGCACCAAAAGATCATTTGTTCCTTGTGTGAAACACTGAGAATTCTGAAATGGTAGAGATATATTCAGGCCCGGGGCTTTCTGCCTTGTAAATCTGGGCCGCTCTACCTCTCAGGACTCCTCTGTGTGTGTGTGTGTGTGTGTGTGTGTGTGTGTGTGTGTGTGTGTGTGTGTGGTACATTTGTGTATGGATACATGTGCCTGTGGAGGTCAGAGAACAATGTTGGACATTACTCAGGCATCATCCACTTTTTTCTTTTTTTTTTTTTTTTTTTTTTTGAAACACAGACCTGGGCTTGTAGATTCAGCTAGACTGTCAACCCTCTAAAGCCAGCCAGCAAGCCCCAGGACTCCCCCTGTCTCTACTTGCTAGATGCTGGGATTACAAGTGTGCCCTACCATGTCTGCTTCTCATATAGGCACTAGGGATCAAACTTAGATCCCTGTGTTTACAAAACAGTTAACTGACTGAGCCATTTGCTCACCACCCTTTTACCTTTTGGTTAGTAATTAGATTACTAAATCATTAATTAAAGTGGGTGTTAATGGAGCCAGTCATTGGTTTTATCATTATCTGTCATTTTCTGTTTCATGACCATAGCCATAATCTATACTTACTCACTAAAAGCAATTATGGTCACAAAGGATTACAGTCAACTGCTCACTAAAACTGATTGTGAAAATGAAGATGCTGATGGAGAAGTTTGGTGGTTACTGCCTACCTACTGTCAGTAATGTGTCAGACAATGGTTGTTTCTCCTCATGGGCTGGTCTCAGAAGGACTCCCTGTCAAAATGTCAAATCTCTGCCAAAGATGTAACCTAAGTCTAATCAGGGGGAAACAATAGATGAATCTGAATAGAGAAATCATTTGCAAAAATAACTGGCCCAGAATCTTCAAAGGAATATTAGAGAGGGAAGAGCAGTCTAGTCTGGGAAGAATCTGGAAGGCAAAACAGTGAAAGTGCAAATGGACACATAACATTTACACTGGGACAATCAGTAGTGGAGGAGCACAGAGTTATAAATGATTGCTGAACGGGTAGCAAAAGAAAAGACTGTAGATGACTGTTACTCTGTATTATTTTAACAGGCCAGTTCCATTCCAGGTAGTCTTAATTAAGCTTTTCTAGGATGGTAGAGCTAAGGAAGAACATGAAATGGGCATCAAAACTGAAAAGATCAGCCAGGGAGCTGCCACATGACTGTAATCCCAACAGCGTGAGGCCACCTCAGGAGGATCCCAAGTTTGAGGACACCTGAGCTATTTAGTAGTCCCAGACTATCGAGACTATGTCTCAAAACAAGCAAACAACATATGGGACTTTACAGCACAAGGAGTGATCCTTAAGAGAGATATATGTATGTGTGTACACATATATTTATATTTACTAATATGTTTATATATTCATATATGTGTAGATGGTGTGGGGGGGGGTATGTGTGTGTTGTTTGAATGTCCCATAGGCTCATGTATTTGAACTCTTATTCCTCAGTTGATGAAGCTGTTTGGGGAAGGGTAGGAGATATGGTCCTGTGGAGAAAGATGTCACTAGAGGTGGGCTTTAAGATGACACCGATCCTAGCTAATCCTCTTTGATTCATGCTTGTGATTCAAGATGTGAACTCTCAGCTTGCTGTTCCAGAATGCTACTTGTACAACACACACACACACACACACACACACACACACACACGCACGCACGCACGCACGCACGCACGCACGCACGCCCGCACACACACACACACACACACACCTGCCATTATGGAATCTTACTCCTCTAGAACCACAAGCCCAAATAAACTTTTTCTTCTATGAGTTGCCTTATCATTATGTTTTATTACAGCAATAGAAAGTAACCAACACAATTATGTGTGTATAATTTTATTTTATTCTTAAGAAATGGGGTGTGCTTACCTTATCCAGGCTGTCCTTGACCTTCTGGACTCGAGAGATCTTCCCACCTTTAGCCTCCCAAGCAGATGAGATTACATATATACAATATAGCACCTAAATCTAATGCACATAAAACATTTTAAAAATCATTTAGAACTGTACTTCTACTTGAATTTCTTTCTTTCACCATGTACCCAAGAAAAATGTCAATAGAACTGGTGGTGACAATGAAGACAGCCACAGGCTGGATCCTAAACTAAGTTTTTGTTTGTTTTCATAATTTTATAATGACAGAGAATTATTTTCTTCAGTTGAAAGCACTGGAGCCTGTTATATATTGCCACATTGGCCCTCACATTTTCCCAGGCAAAAATCTGCTGCCTAGGTTATAAGGACTGGCTGTCCAGTTCATGGAAGTCCCCCTTGCCCAACACTCCTGCTGTTGTCTAATGCCTGTAGAAAAGCAGGTTCACTTAGCCCTAGAGACAAACATCTCGAAAGAACTCTCTAACATCTCCAAACTCAGTGCATGCAACACTTGGATGCTGAGTGATTTTTGCTCTTAAAATGATATTTCAAAAGTAGTCTAAAAGATACATAGTAAGAAATTGTTAAGTTCTCGTTGAATATTGAAACACTTGCATGAATCCTAAAATGTAGATTCAAAAATCACTTGGAGATGTCCTTTCCACTCTGCAACAATACTTCTCAAGTGGCTCATTTGCTTCCAGTAACCAAATGAATTAATGACACATGATTGCACACATGTGCACAAACCTCCCCTTCCTAGTATCCCCATACATAGACATGCACTCGGGGTCACTCTCACATCTGCTCTGCAGACTCTAATGCAGACTTGAAGTAGTCCCTTAAACCTCTCAAGTCTCCTCATCAAAAATTTGTTTAACTGTTTCATTTTAAGATATGCCCTCTATTTTGTTTCCTCCTTCCTGCTTCCTTCCCTCTCCTCTTCCTTTCTTCCTCTTTCTCTTTTATTTTTGTTGTTGCTGCTGAGTTTACAGGTGTGTGCTACCACACTTGGCAGTTTTCTTTCTTACTATCACAAGAGACCATAACTAGATTCTCTTCCTCACTGGTATTTTAGGCTGCATGCAACACCCTGAAACCTTCTCCCAAGGAAGGTTACATTAAAATGAATTGCAATAAACAAAAATGCTCAGAGTCAAGTGTCTAAGCATCATTGGTGGCTGTGGCTATTCAAGAAGTGTGATTGTCATTGTTAATGATATCATCTATAAATCAAACCATCTATTAAATATCTTTAGGGTACAGTTAAACCTTAAAGAAAATTCAATATGTGTAAAGCACTGTAATGAAGATTAACACCTTTGTTTTACTCCCCAACCCTAGTAAGGAAAGATTTGTTCTTATAAACTATTGATGATTGCCTTAACTATATTACCCTTGTTCAAATTTATATTGATTGCTTTTACCTAAATAATTTTAATTCTATAAACTTGTTTTCTAATACCTAAGAGCAAGTAACTCAATGTGTATATTTTGAGCTTGCTTTCTATGGGCTTTGTTGGTTTAAATATAACAACTAGTTGTCCCTAAGGCAATGAAAACATTCTTTAATGTTTTCTCTTCTACGGAAATTGAATAAACTGTGAGAACAGACCAGGAACTTGATAACAAAATCCAATATACATGTATCCTCAATAAGATAACTTTTTCATTAACTAAGAAAATTATTTTAGCTTTTGCTTTCAAGTAATTTTACTACTGGATGCCTTTTAAACGCAATACAGAAAAAGTTTCTTACTGCCAAATTTTGTTAGTTGATTTTATGTAGTCTATTTGAATACTTCCTGCAGTCAGTTTTGTGTGGTAGATTTGACTACTTCTTGCCGAGCCTTTCTCAAACTTTATCTCCATTATTCCTCAGACCAGTTCTTTCCACAGAGGCATGGAAGGTCCTTGTTGAAGTGAGAAGGAAATAGGAGCAGCTAGCAAGCATCCAGGTAGGATTTGATCTCAGGTCTGGCTGGCTCCAAAGCTTGAATGCTTTCTAGTCTCCATCTTGCAGATGCCAACTATTCTTTTGTATAAATGCTGATTTCTTTCTGTGTTTACCATTGGACCAGAGACTTGGTGAGAGAAGAGGTTGAACAAGCTTCTTTGACTGCACTGTTCTGTCCTAGTACATTGACTCCTGAGCAAGTAGGATGTAGAAATTAAGTGAACAGATTGATGAAACTATGACCTAATATGTAAATTGCCATCAAAGCATATTTAACTTCTTGTGTGGTCTAACACGTATTTTGAGGCTATAGAAGTTTGGTGATTTTAGTGATTGTATTAGCTGGTATGTGTGACTACCATTTACACATTATCTTCGTTGAAGAGCCTTTATTTTTAAAAACTAGCATCACAAAGTGTGTTTGTTCAAAAGTCTCCTTTTCTGAAGATTGCCAAAGAAGACATTTTGAACATTATTACATGAACCCCTAGTAAAACTTTGCAATAGAATGTCTTCTCAAATGACAACCCCAAGAACATGGTGGGATTTTTGTTTTCATTTTCATGATCCCAAAAAGAAGCAAGTGCTGGCTTCAGTCTTGGAATGAAGTCATCAGTAGCAGCAGGTTACTCATAGCCTCAATAGATGTATTTGAAAGTCAGTGCACATAGCTCAGTGCCTTAGAGTCAGAACCGTGCTTCTGATACAAAGGCTCTGGAACTCTTTGTATTAAGCACACTCACAACTTCTTTCAAATATTCAAAGCTCATTCATTCTATGTTAATGAGCTTGGGGATTTAGTGTCTCACTGAAAATATTCCTGTTTGGCACAAGGTTACTTCTAAAAGAAAAGTCTTAAAATGAACTGATTAGATAAATATTTGCAAGATTAAAGTGATCCTTCTGGACTCTATTGCTTAATTAAGAACAAAGTAAGTTTCTTAACAATCACTGTGAAGTTCTTTCATAAATAGATCACATTTTAAATGTATTTTTTTCTACCTACTGGTTTAGTACCCATAAGCTTCTGAACCTATCAAATCTTTTTTAAAACAAAGTAATGACTTCTGTTTTATTTTCATCAATAGGAAAGTAAAGTGCTGATTTTTAACAGTATGTTTGTAATTATTATTATTTTAGTATTGATTTCATCTGAATTAACTTCTGGGGGATATAGTATTTTGTACAAATGTTACACAGAGAAAAACAAAAATTTTGACTTATGTCAAGGAGAATAAATGAATTTTACTCTACTTCTCAGAAAGGGTCATTACTTCTCTGAAAGGGGTCATTGGATTCTATGTCTCTCAAGTGAGAGTTCACTAACACTGTGTACTTTATAATACTGATACAAAGACATTTAATTGTTACGCCTTCACTCTACACTTCTACAGTATTACAGTATTGTACTGTGCCTGACCCTCACCAGTAAGGAAGACGCGACTCCGGGAAGATCTTCTTCATGCAGTTTTAATCAGGATCCTTGAACATGTTTCTTCTGACCCACGGGACCCTGTGGGACCCCTGCACAGGCTTAAATGCCCTTGTGCTAACCAACCTCAGTGAGCTACGTGGACCCTGCAGATAGGCTACTCTAACGCAGAAGCAGACAGGCTGAACAGACTTAACCAAATAAGGGCTTGTTTACGCCAGAGAGAGCTTACCCTTGGGGAGGTGGAAGGCGGAAGCCAGCGCCAACTTTAAGGCGTGGCACTTCGTGGCTCTCTACAGTTCCCCCTTTTTGTTTTAATAACACAACAGGCAAGGATAGTGGTCTGGTCTCCAGTAAAGCAGTGGGCATTGTAATGACCCTGAATCCTGGGAGTCAGCCAAGTCAGTGCCACACTCGTCCAGCATCTTTTTCCTGGAGGTGAGGCCTCAGACACCAACCCACATGCAACCAGACTTGCCCTTCTTGGAGTTGCTCACTTCCAGAGCTAACTCGGAGTGCAGTGCTAAGCCATACAACCTGAACATGAAGGATCAATTCTTGTTCATGACTGCACGCCATGCTTGGGGAGACTGTCCTGCCCCAATGGCTATAAATGCCTGGACAACCATAGCTGCATACTGCTTCTGAGCAAACCTCATCTTGCAAAGGCACCACAGGCCCACAAAGGAGATAAGCAATAAGAGGACAGCCATGGCTCACATTCCCGCCCACTCTTTCAGATGATCCATGGCAACGGGAACCATGATGACAATCCGGCAGCCAATCCTGCATCCACACATGTCGAATTTACTGCAACGATGGCCACTCGCAGCTGTATCATTCCTAAAAGATAGCTAGACAACTGTAGAGACAGATTAGCAGCATGTAAAAAGTTCTCATATTGAATGCTGGTAACACATAAACCTGGATATTTCATTTCACATCCCAATTTGGCCAGCTGCCACAAGGTATCTATTTGCTCCTGCACCAGATCAATTCTTTGGTTTACAATCATTAAACCTCCTTTTAGTTGAGGACCAATTGTGGACTGAGCATCCAAGGCCATAGCCACATTCTTGGACAACTCATTTAGCTTAGAGGCTGTCTGCACCGATGTGCTCATAGCCACGGCAGCCGTGACTGAATCCACAACTGCAAAAGAGGTAGCTGCAACTATGGCTGCTGTAATGCCAAAATCTCTCCCTGCAGCCTCTACCAAATAGGCTACAAAATCTGAAAATGGTTCCATTGGGCCTTGCAGTATCTTAGTGAGGTTACCACTCACCTCTCCCTTATTGAGTAATGACTTCCATGCTTTTATGGCAATCTGATTTACTTGTTCAAGACCTAAGTCATTTTGTAAGTCTTTCCAGACCTCAGGGCAAAAGGAACACCCTGTACCTCAGCCCCGCCCTTCCTCACTCTGATAAGGACAAGGTGGCAAAGGCATTATTTCAGGAGGGTTCCTCCCCTCCCCACATCACCATTTCTCCTCTTCCTTCCCCCTCTGCCCCTTAAGGGATTGTTTCTGAAACTTTTTTTTACAAGGGCTTGCAATTCTTCTTCAGAATCTGTTTCGTCCATACCTGACTCTCCTGTGCTCTCAACCTCTTCTGATTGTCCTTCTTGTAACATTTCTAGCGCAGCTTTCCCTTTTTCCATCACCTCTTTACAGTACCTCTGGTCTTCAATACAGCTACGCACTAACTTCCCAACAGTTTGGACTCTGGACTTTAGCGTTCCTTGTTCCCAAGCAAAGTCAAGATCCCTGCCTAACTTGTCCCAGCACTCTACCTTGATGTCTCCCGAAACTGCGAACCAAGGTGCAATGGTATCGCATTCGCTCAGGAATCATTCTAGTGTGCTTTTCTTTAAGTTTCTTTGACAAAAGTAGCTCCTGAAGAGCCAGAAAAATTGGGTGAGACTGAGAAGTCCCCATTTTGAACATTTTACTTTCGGTTTGTTACAACCACTTTCTCAATGCCTGAGACTTTATTGCCGCTTATTTCTGCGGTCTTTAACTTAGTCCCAACTTACCTGGGACTTTATTGCTTCTTACCAAAGACCTTATTGCCTCTGTACTGAGGGCCTTAATTTAGTCCAAACCCAGAACTTCATTGCTCCTTACCGGAGACCATATCGCCTCTTTACCGAAGGCCTTATATTTGGTCCCAACTTATCTTGGGAACTTGCCAGTGCTGCCTTGACTGCAAGAAGTTCTGATCTGAAAAATTTCCTGGTACAGGCCACCATTTGTACCGCGCCTGACCCTCGCCAGCAAGGAGGATGTGACTCTGGGAAGATCTTCTTCATGAAGTTTTAACCAGGATCCGTGAACATGTTTCTTCTGACCCACGGGACCCTGTGGGACCCCTGCACAGGCTTAAATACCCTTGCGCTAACCAACCCCAGTGAGCTACGTGGATCCTGCAGATTGGCTACTCTAACGCGGAAGCAGACAGGCTGAACAGACTTAACCAAATAAGGGCTTGTTTACGCCAGAGAGCGCTTACCCTTGGGGAGGTGGAGGAAGCCAGCGCCATTTTTAAGGCGCGGCACTTCGCGGCTCTCTACACAGTATTATATTGTGGTATTACAATACTATGCAGTATACCTTATTATAATACTATATACAGTATTACAACAGTAGAATACTGGCTTTAGTTTTTTTTATTGTCCTTTCTGCTAACTTTTATTAATCTTAATCACCATTAACATTGATGTCTATTCTAAGATTTTCTGATAAATCTGACTGACAATCTCCAGTTGTACCTATGTTCATACAGATGACATACATTTGTTCTCCTTTGTGATTGGATAAAAGTCCTATGTAGATATATACCACATTTTTCTATATCTGATTCTCTGATGATGGACTCTTATGAAGATTTTGTAACAGCTACTGTGAATAGTGCTGAATAAACATTGGTGTGTGAGTACCCCTGTGATGTGTTGACTTAGAAGATTTCTGGTAAACACCTAGGAGTGGTATATCTGGGTCTTATGGGGGAATCAGTTTTCTCTATTTGACATGGAAGTAGCAGTACAGTTTGTAATGTGAGCTTTCTGGCTCAGCAGGTCCCACTATCCTTCTCAGTCCCAAAGAAACACTGGGACACTATATTACTTATAAAGCTGTTGGCTACAGTTTCTTATTGGTTAGCTCTATCTTAATTATTGACCTATTTCTACTAATCCATGTATTTCCACGTGGTCTTATCTTACTAGAGAGTGCCAGATCTGCAACTCCTCAGCGTTTGATGATGACTCTTCAGTGTTTCCACAGAGAAGAGAGTGATTTCCTGTCTGTTTGTCCCTGCTTGTATCCTGATTCTGTCATTTCCTGCCTGTCTATACAGACCTCCACCTTCAGACCTCTATGGTTAGCTAGTGGTATGTTTCTGCCCAGCTACTGTCTGGCCAATTAACCAATCAGTGTTTCATTCATTAATCAATAAGAGAAACATACAGAAGACCATTGCTCATCAACAGTTGTCTAAGGAAATTAAGGGGACTACCAGGAGGGAGCAGTAGAAAGGAGTAGTTAGGGAACAAGGTCAAAGTGCACTCCATAGGTGTATAAAAATGTCCTCATGAAATCCTTTAGTGTGTGCAATAAATACATGCCAATAAAATAATGATATTAAAGAATTTCCAGATCTGTAGAGTGTTTGAGATGCTGCTTTTGACCTTAAATGATAATATCCCCTTTTTTTTCCTCACAAATCTCTCTTGATTACCATGTTATTTTTCTTGTTAAGCACAAAAATAAACCACCACTGCCAGTAATACTTTTTAATCTTGACTAAGGGAATCCTGTCTTCTATTTTAATTTTGGTAAGCTTAGTTTCTGTCTCATGGAGAACAATATGACATGACATACTTTCTAAACATAATGTTATCATTAAGTATTGTTTTTTCTCTAGCATTTTAGCAAATATTTCATTCAAGTGCATGTGATATTCTCTTATCTATCATATTTAGAACTATGATTAGAAAGTTTCCTATGAAATCAATATATATTTTTATATTCCAAGTATATTTAAAGATGGAAGTTGGATAATTCCAAGATCAAGATTTCACTGTTTAATTCCTTTCTTGTTTTATTTCTTTACCCAATATTGGTAGAATATCTTATGTTTACCAGACTTTATGCAAGTGTTAATGATCAAAAATTTATCTTTGCTTCTGGCTTACAAGCAAACAAACAAAAATCCTTCAATTGGTAATTATGAATTGGCTCTTGCAAGTATTGAGAAAGCCATGTGGCAGGAGAATTTCTACAGAAGTGTCAAAAATTCTGTAGGATCCAAGAGAAAGAAAAGACCAAGCCTTATTGCCTTATACATACACACCTTCAGGGAGAGTGGGAATCTAGTCTTTTCTTTAAGGAAATGGGGTCCTGGAATGAGCAATCAACTTGGGATATCAACAGCAGTGCTCATTAGCTGTGGAGATGTGACCCCATGACAAAGTCTAGCTCTGCCCCATCTACAAAAGTTACAGGCTCTTAACCATTGGTTAAGCCTCTCAATGCATTCCCAGTCCCAGGCTGCTCCTAGGCTATGCAGATTCACGAGAAATATGTCAAACTCTGGACACAGTGATGTACAAATCCAAACTATTCACTGATATTAGTTTGTCCTGTTACTTGGGTGTTCAGGGGTATACACACTGGCAGCCATGTTTGTATATAGTGGTAGCCTGAGATACAGGTTATCCCAACATGTCATCATTTTGTTTCTTCTACTTGTGTATGTTACCATGCTTCCCTTTGTAGCCATGTTCACTGAAAGAACATTACATGTTTACTATTTGCCTTAATTGTTTTGTTCTTAAGACAGGGTCTTATATAGCCCAGGCTATGCTTAAACTTGCTATATAGCTGAAGATAAACTTGAACTCTTGCCTCTGCCTCCTGATACAACAGACATGCATCACTACAACTAGTTTATGTGGTGCTGAGTGTCAAACCCAGGATTTTATGCATTTTAGGCAAGTACTCTACCAAATAAGTGACAATCCCAGCCCAACATTTACCCATGGGTCAGCCAAGCCCCCAGCAGAAAAGAGGTGGCACACTAGGATTGGTTAGGTTAGTTCAATGCTGGGTTACTAAGTGTGCTTTTACGCTGGAAGGATACCACAAAGTGCCTGAAGCTTTAGCACCTAAGACTCACCAATGGAAATGGTATGCTAAAAAATGCTCTGGGTATTCTTTTTATGGACTTATATAGGGTCAAATGTATACTAAGTCATCTTTTAAAATTGTCTCCTCTACTCTCCCATAAGTTGAAGACTGTGTTGTTCTAATTTTACCATTTGATTGTGATAAGGGCATTTTATTCAGGTGGCTGTGCCTTGTGTTTTGTTCCTACATTAGTTTTCACTCTGCATTTAGTTGAGAGAAGCATGTGATGAATAATAGTTTAAATAATGGTCAATTAATACAATTGAAGTATCACTTCTCAGTCCATGATTTAAGAAGGTAGAGTGTGAATAACTTGGCACTTTAATGAAATATATAAGGTAGGAGAAGAGAATAAGTCAGTGAGTGCTTTTCTCTTTTTTTCCTGACATTTCCATGGTTTTCTTATTCTAATTCTTTTTCAGGTGGCTGTACCTCCAGTGTACGCCCATTTTACCTCTTGTAGTTTCTGAACACTGGTAACACCTCTCTCAGCTCTTACAAGGCATTTATCCCTTTGAACTGTTTTTACCTTGTTTTATTTTCCTTCTGTTCCCTGGATGACTTAATTTTTAAGGTCTTATTTTCAGTTTTATCTTTATCGATCTTCTTCTTTATTGATCTTGTCTTTCATTAAATGTAATGGATTTGGGAATGATAAAGATAATTAAGTGTTGAAAACACAGTCATTGATTTAGTGCTGGAAGACAAATAGAACAGGAGCTGAAAGTTTGGCTGGATTTCAACCCCACATCTCCATTCATGCCACTGAGCAAACTGCTCATGATGAAATTTAAATAGCTCTGTGAATGGAAATACTATCCTAAGCAGAAATGGAAATAACATTAAGATGACCTGAGTAGATGCCTTCCTATACGATAGGATTACTTATGTGATGTTCATACTTGTGTGGGCCCTCTCTGCATCCATGAGTAAAAGTCAAAAATTGTTGATGGTGGTGGAGGTAGTGGAGGAGGAGGTGGTGGAGGAAAAGGAGGTGGAGGAGGAGATGAAAGAGAAGGAGGCGGAGGAGGAGAAGATGGTGTGTGTGTTTAGGCTTGAGACAGAGATGGGTAAATGTCCTTAATCCCTCTCTATCTTATTCACTAAGAAGAGTTTCTTACTTAAAAAAAAAATCCAAATAGAATTAACCTACATGAATGGACAGTGTCATTCCCAGACTATATGTTTTACTAAATGAAAATGACAGCGCAAGGAATGGACTCTCTCTCTGTGAGTTATTGGTTGGAGGTCCCAGAGGTCTCCAAAACAATTCAGACTACTCCTGATATCCTTGTTTACCCCTCCATCACTGCTAATAGAGTAAAAATCCTGCTGTTGAAGACACCATACACTCTTGTTGCATGACATAGAGTAACCATTTTCAAACTGACCAAGAAACTTTTTAATTGGCCAATTTTTATGGTACCAGAAGGTGCTATGTATGCTTCTCAGGGGAAGATGAACACATCTATGGTTTTAACCAGCTCTGGACCTTGCATACTGCAATAATAATTTGCCAAGTAAAATTTGCCAATCAGTGCAATGGTGACAAAACAGTTACAGGGTAACTTCTGTCTGGGTTTGAGGCCTAACCAAAGAAGGGAATTCCATGCCTGATACCCTAACTGTGGAAATCATAGGCTCTTGAATGGAACCTGAGATTTTTGTTTTGATGAATATCATGCTAGCAAAGTGCTGTCTAAATATTTATGTTTATACCCATTGACCTGGTCTCTCCAGAGAAGCTCCTTTTTGCTGTGGGTAACAATCAATGCAGAGACTCATACGTGTTTAGCATGCTGAGACTGAAGCTCAGTGTTTGGCTCTAAGTAGGACATCTATATCAACACCACTCCTCCTCCCACTAGGCTCAGGGAACATTGTGCAAGATGGGGGTTGAAGAGAGTTAGAGTTGGAGGATGGGGAGGAGTGTTGTGAAAGACTGCCTTCTGGACATGACACAGCTATTACACCCAGGAAGTCACAATAACTACTGTTATCTGTACAAGACCTATGCAAGAACAAGCTATCCAGCTATCCAAGATTCCTGCATAGATGGGGTAGATGCTCTCCAAGCCCTGCCCCTTACTCAGGGGTTACTGGCAGTTGATAGTTGCTGGTAGAGGGAGAATTGTTCTTCTTTGAGGATGTAGCCAGGCCTCTCATGCTTCAATGAAAGGGCTCACATCCATGCAAACATGCATACCATTAATTGAACTTAGTGAATTAGTTAAATGGGGGGGGGAGCAGTCTGGAGAGAGCCTGATGAAGAGGATGTGAAGGGGATATGTGGTAAATGTGACATTATTGTAGACATGTATGACATTCATAAGAATAAAAAATGAAAAGTTATACTGTGCTTAAATCTTGTTTGAGATTTTTCCCAAATAAAAATAAAAACACGAGTACATAATGTAGTGAGATATTCTTTGTCTACTTCTGTGGCACTGACCACGCCCATTGGGGGTGGAGTCAGGGGCGGAAGTGACCTGTGAAATGAGGTCTGAGGAGGAGCTGGGGAATGCTGTCTTCCTGTCGGAACATGGAGAGGTGGAACCTACTGGTGTTCATCTGTCTAGGTTGTAAGTTATTTCTCCCTGGATAAACATTTATTCGCCCTATCTGTTTATCCTGATCCTTATTAAACTGCAATATCTGGTGGGATCAGGATTTTCACAGGACCTGGGTTTCACCCAAGCAGCAGATGCCATTCCCTTCCCCCACCATTCCTGAACAGGCGGTTGCCTTGCCTAACCAGGTGGACACACCACATTTTGTCAGACATTTGTGTCTGTCCCACAATTCCTTTATATCCACTGCTGCCCTGAGACCACTGCTCATCTCCTGCCCATTCCCTCATATTGCATTTGCACAACATAATGTAGGTAATCAGTGAAAATATATCATTTTAAGCTTTGTTATTTTGTTAAATTCATTTTGAATAGTCTAGACAAGTTAAAAAGCAGATAAGATTATGTTGCCTTAATTATATGAATTAAATCTAAATAAAATAAATACCAGATTCTGATTTCACATATAAAGTAATTAAATACTACAAATAAAGTGTCATTGCTTGGCTTTAAAATAAGATATTTAGTCCCTTGGAGAAAATGTTCCATATGTGCAGTTTTTTCTAGATACAATCAAACAATTTTAACTGAGTGAGTTCTAGTATGAATTTTGTCAGCATTAAAATACAATAAATACATCTATAGATATAATGCTGTATCTCCGTAAGACTTCATAATAGCTTCTTGACCAACCAAATCTGCAAAGGCTCCTATTTGGTCTTTCTCAAGTTATGGATGTGTCTAGTATAACCCACCTGCATCCCTATTCTGTAGGATTAAATAGACCCAGAAAATGGTCCCTTGCTTCAGCTACATGTGAGGCTAAATAGAATATTTCTCCCAACTACATTACCTTGTAGCTTGAGGATAAAACTGGTTAAGATACAACCTCTGTCCTAGAAGTATACATAGTCACTGTCAGTGATATCAGCTAAAGCATTGCCTTGATCTTAAATAAACAAAAGTAGCTTCCATTTTCCTGCATCAGATGAAAATCACCCCACACTCTCAATTGCTAAAGCCCATATTTAATTTCAGTATCTTCAAATTGGTGGCTGACAACCCCAGAGTGAAAAAGTAGCCGAACAATGGTACACTGTGTCGCAAAGCTTTCTTCCCTGCTTACATCTGAAAAACTTTTCATTCATTATTACTGCATTGTTTGAAACTCCTATTAGGGTGGTTTTGGTGTAACTGGAGTTAGAGCTTGTAAAACTCATCTTTATATAGCCATGAGTTAAATTATTTGTGATTAGCACACAATTTGCCAATTGCATCACTATTAATTTTAAAACGTATCTGAGTGAGGTTGAGAGGTAGAGCTGAAGAAACAGTAGTGTGGTGTTTTGAATAAGAATAACCCCATATGCTGGTATATTTTAATGCTTGGTTCCTAATTAGTGGAACTCTTTGGGAAAAATTGGGAGGTGTGCAACTTTGCTGGAGGAGGCATGCCACTGGAGACAGACTTTGAGGTTTCAAAAGACCCAATGGCATTTCAAGCCTCACTCTCTTGCCTCCTACTTACTGATCAAGATGTGAGCTCTTGGCTGTTCCTGCCTTGGCTCTGTCATCATGGACTCTACCCCTCTGAAACCATAAGCCTCAAATGAATTTTTTTTTTATAAGTTTCCTTGGTCATGGTGTTTTGTCACAGCAATAGAAAAATAAGACAGATAGTGTTTTAATTTTGTATTATAGAAATTAGTTTACATCAACCCAAAGTGCTCTCTAGAACAAAACATGGCTATAGTCCTATTTAGATCATACTAGAGTACACCTCTTTACCAAAGAGCCATACTTTAGACATTCACCAAGGCAGGGAACCCTCCTTCAAGCTCTAGGTACTGGCATATAGAAAACAAAAGGGAACCCCTTTCAGATTACAGATACTGGTAAATGTACTGGTACATGGTGGTATGGATACTGGTACAGGGTGGGGAGCCCCTTTCAGGCTCCAGGTACTAGTATAGAATACAGGTGGGGGAGCCCCCTTCAGGTATCAAGTGCTGATCTGTGACCCACTCAATGCTAATTTCAACAGTAAGTCAAAAAAGAGGTACCTTCAATTGGAAGTATTTGTACCCCATAGTATTTTTTGGCAGCATCAGTGAAGAAGAGGTTTATTTTTAAAGTGAAACTCATAAAATAATAAAAGCCAGACTGAAAGCATAGTGTTTTAAATGTTTAAAAGGAGACAGAGGCAGACAGATTTCTGTGAGTTCAAGGTTAGCCTGGTCTACAAAGTGAGTTTCAGGATAGCTAGGGCTGTTACCTAGAGAAACCCTGCCTCAAAAACAAAACAAGATAAAAAAATATCTTAAAACAAAATTCTAATAGGGATCTGGGAATGTGACTCGGTGATGTGTGGGAAGTGTGCATGGAGCCCGGTGTTCAATCCCCAGTAGTGAAAATGTTTAAGCCACAGTTTGTACCTTGACTTAACACTACAGTTGGAAAGTAAAATTTTATTTACATTAAATATGTACATATATTTATGCACATATGCAATTAGAGAGTAATTTCACATGCTTGCTCATCAACAGGATGATTCTTAAACAAACCAAACTAGGATCATGTCATTATTCTAATTTGCTAAAGATGTTCTTACAGCTTTACACCCTGAGGTCTTAGAGTCTTAGTTGCTTGAAGTTTTTCCTATCATAACATCTCTCATCAGATATTTGTATACATTTAAAAATTTAAAAGAATAGTAAAGTGCCAACAGTGAAGATTCACACTGTCAAACCCAGCACTCAGGAGAAGCAAGTAGACCTCTGGGTCCAGGCCCACCACAGTTCACATAGTGGATTCTAGACGAGCTAGGACTACATAGAGGGACCCTGTCTCAAAAATAAAATGTTATTCTTATTAACTTTATCAATGTTTACTTCTATAAGGGAAGGAGATTTGATGACACAGGAATGTCACCCTTTTCTAGGGCAGTCTTTAAAATGTTGATTTCCTGGGAGCAATTGAAATTGGAGATTCTCTCTGGCAAAATATTTGTCTGCAGGTTCTCCCGTTAGCAGTGTTTATCAGCTGCATGGTAATGAGTCAATTTCTATGTAAATATAATCAGTATTTGATGGTGGTGAGGAAAACTCTGAGATTAAATGATTTCTGTGGTCCCTTGATTAACATGCTTTATGAAACCATTACCATATGTACCTACTCTTGTGCATTGGAAAGCAGCTCAGATTTAAGTCTAAGGATGTGCATGTGCATGTGTGTGCGTGTGCTTCTGTGTGTGTGTGTGTATGTGTGTGTGCATGCATGTGTGCACACACGCACATCTGTGTGCATGTGGAGGTCAATGTTGAATGTCTACTTTGGTTGCTCCCCCCCCCCCCATATTTTTGAGGCAGTGTCGTCTCTGAACCCAGTGTACACTGATTCTGCTGGGCTGACTAGCCAGTGAGCCTTCATCCCTCCACTTCTCCTGGCTTGGATCAGAGCTATGTACAGCATGCTGCTAAGCCCTTGCAATCCCTGGATATCCAAGGATGACCTGCAGTTCCGGATCCTTCTGCCTCTTCCCCTGAGCACTGGGATTACAGGCGTGCACCACCACACCAATTTATACAGTGCTAAGGATCAAACTTTTGACCTCATGCGTGCTATGCAAGCACTGACTGAGCTCCATCTCCAGCACATCTGGATTTGGATGTGGGTGCTGGGAATCCACACCCAGGAACTAATGCTTTTATAAGAATCTTACTGAGGAAGCAAACTACCCCAGTCCCTATAGTCTTTGTAAAGAAATGTGACCCTTGCTTCTATAGAAAAAGGCATGTACATATTCTCCCATCTCAAGAAACTTCAGATGCTGTCCTTTTTAAAGTTTTAAAGAATTTATTTGTACCTCATGCATATGAGTGTTTTGCCAGCATGTATGTACCACATGCTTGCAGTACCTGCAGAGAATAAAAGATAGTGCCATATCCCATGGAACTGGAGTTACACACTGTTGTGAACCTGAGATGTGTTTACTTCAGATATTTTATTTAAGATATTGAATTTCAGATAAACCACCAAAAATGTTACTGTAAGTATTTTTCCTGTGATATTTGGCATTTTCCATCTTATCCGGGAACCTCTTTCTGTCTTTTGAACTGACAATGTATTTTACTAAAGAGGATGCATCTGACTACTCATCTATGACAGCAGCTAAAAACTGAACTGGGAGGGAGGAGCTAAAGGGATGACTCAGCAATTAAGAACAACAACTGCAATTACAGAAGTCCTGAATTTAATTCCCAGCACCCATATGGCAGTTCACAACCCTCTGTAACTCTATTCCAGAAGGAGATCTGCCTCCCTCTTCTGGCCTCCTCAGGTATTGCATGTATGTGATACACCTGCAAAACACCCCACATAAAATAAAAATAATAAATGATGAAACTGATTTGATTCGGGCAAATGAGGTCATGTAACCCTTGTATTTATAGTTGGGATTTTCTCTTCAAATTAGTAACCCAAAGGTCCTCTGTAATGTTGGAGCATCCATCTTCAGCCCATAGGCCACAGTGTGTCTGGCACACTTCTCAGTGAAACAGGAAATTTTAAACTGTCTTCCTGTATTGGCAGTTTGTCAGCCATTTATCTGTGTCCTGCAGAATATCTGGCAGACTCTTCCATTAAGCAAGAACCCATCTTGTTTTGCAAGTTCAGCAATCACTTTCCTGTGGGTCCTGCATGCCCACTTTATACAGGATGCAGTCAAACAGTCCAGGCAAGAGCAGTTTCTTGCCCAAATGGCTATTACTGCCATATTGAAAGCAACTTCATATTGAGTTTCTTCAATGCCCATCCTTACTGACGTAATTAGTGTTGCCAGGAGCAGCTGTGTCTCTTTGCCATGAAAAACCCTAAATCATTTTAAATGTCATATTCTGTAGGTATTTGAAAAGTTTGAAGACTATCTATCCATCTCAAATATATCTCTGTATATTTAGAAAACCTAATTAACATAACTGTTTTTACTATTATAGGTGATTATATATAACATGTATTTAATTATATATTTTTAAAGAGCTGTATAAACAATACCTAAACAAGAGGAGAAATATACATATAACAACATTGACATTAAATTTGTATCAATAAATGAAAAACCATACCAATGCAAAATATTCATTTCTATATCATATTCCCCTTTTCTTCTTTAGAAAGAGATTGGTTGTGATCATTAACTATTTATAACCAATTCCATTTAAATGAAAATATACATTTATGAATGATATTTGGGAATTTGGGCATTGTTCACTCCAAACTACTTCCTGCTGTTTGGGGTCACTGTCAATATCAAGGGAATCATGAGAAAACACAGAAACCTGGCCAAATTCCGGCTGTAGTAGTCTGCAAGGCTGCATCATCCCAGCTGTGTTGGATGTTTGGATCACCTGGGCCACTGCTTCAGGGGGTTTTACTTCATCAAACCATGTTAGTCTAAAAGGAATCCACAGCTTTTCATCTTCTGTGGAAACACAAACAAAATACCTTTTCAAAAGTAACATGTCCTTAGACATAAATTTTGAAGTCAAGGCGTTTTTAAAAATATATACATTGGAATAATCTAGCAGCATTTATAATCAAATGTCTTTTAACAGTTGTTGCTCCTTCCTCAGCATTCAAACAATTTAAAGACAGGACAATTACATACAGTATCCAGACTCTGTATTTTCCATCTTTTTTATTACTCTATTTCTTTTCCTTTTCGTTTTTCCTTTTTTTTTTTGAGACAGACAGAGTTTATCTGTGCACTTTTGACTGTCCTGCAATTCACTCTGTACACCATGCTGGCCTTGAAATTATAGAAATCTGCCTGTCTCTACCTCCTTCTGCAAATCGTATCCCAGTGTGCCACCACAACTGGCTACTCTGTTTCTTTTTAACCACTTTATCGTTTTTCTTTTCTCTCCCAAGCCTATGTGTATTTGTAAACATACTTAAACCTTTTAGAGATTTTTTTCATCTGAATCAGTCTTTATTGTATATCTCTCTTTTTTCTAGCCACATCATGTCTTATCTGCTAAACAGCATGGCTAAAAGAGTTGCAGTTTTTGCCACATATGAGGAGTCAGGAAATCTCTCTTAAAGGGGCCACGTGAGCCTGTGCTTGTCTCTAGCAAAACAGAGCCCACCCTAGGAAATGCTGGCACCAAGAAGCTATGCTTGTCTCTGTTCTTTTGTTTCTAAATTCCCTTTTAAAGCTTTTGTCAGGTTCTACATGGAAATTCATACAACCTTAAGAGCCCCAAATAAACACATAAGACTTATATTAATTATAAAACTGTTGGCCAGTGGCTTGGGTTTCTTATTGGCTAGCTCTGTCATAATTATTACCCCATTTCTATTAATCTTTGTATTTTTATGTGGGTCTTGGCTTACTGGAAAACACCTTTCACATACTCTCTTTCTGGGCTCTACATTTCCCAGAATTCTCCTCATCTCCTAGACCTGCCTATAATTCCTGCCTGACCAATCAGCCCATCAGTGTTTTATTCATCAACCAATAGAGAAACATATGTACAGAAGGACAACACCCATCAGTTCTTCATTTGGGGGAGATTTTCCCAATCCGTTTTGGGATGTCAACTGATCCTATCATTGTTAAGGTAATCATGTTATTGAGATTTCATGGATACTGCTCCCTGTTATTTATAAATAACACTTTCCTATAGTAGATGTGTTGGTCCACTGGCTCTTCCCATCTGTTTTTTTTAATTGCTTTTAGATTTAAGTATTTCATGTGTATAAGTATTTTGACACCACATTCATGCAGTACCTATGGAGACCTGAATAAGGCATCAGATCCCCTAGAACTGAATTTACAAATAGGTGTGAGCCATCGTATATTTGTTGGCTACCAAAGCAAGGTCTTCTGCAAGAGCAACAAAATTTCTTAACCATTGAGCCACATCTAGCTGGCTCTTCCAGTCTTCCTGCCTCCTCTTCTGTGATGTTCCCTATGCCTTAAGTGTAGAGGTTGTGTCGTAAAATCTGTAACTTGTCAAATACATAAAACAATTGTTCAAATAGTATGGCTTAAAACAAATACTTGATTGGCTAAGGCAGGACAATCAGAGGTTGGAGCTCAGTAGAGTGCCTTCCTAGAATGCACAAATGCCTTAGTAAGATCCAAACACCACATAAAACTGGCCATGGTGGTATGTGCCTATAACCACAATATTCAGAAGATAAAGACAGGAAGACCAGAAGTTCAAGATCATTCTTACTGAGTTCAGCTTGGACTACATGAAACCCTGTCTCAAAACAAGGAGGAGGGACATGAGGAAGATGGAGGAGAGGTCAAACAAAAGCAGACCTTGATCAAATATTCACTAATTACTCTCCTGGGGTCTCCTCTGTGTGTGTGATTTACTAAACTGTTTCCTCATTCAGAGCCCAAGCAGTGATGGGGACTCTAAAGAATTTGGGACTTGAGCACTGGACCTGTCGCACTCTTTGTTGACATTCTAGTAGGTTGACTGCTTCCTTATCCCATGCTCTTAGTTGCCATTTCACCAACATGTCTCTGCATCGTTGAGTTAGTAAAATGTGTGACCTCACACATTTTGTTGTCTTTTCTTAACAGCATTTTGTGCACTATGAGGCATTTCACAACCCCTAAAATGTGAATGAGCATTTTACATCTACAAGTATATGTACATATATGTTTATATGTGTTACATGGACATTCTGATACTCTTTCTCCTTTAAAACTTCTGTTTGTGTGGATTGGATGCAAGGTTAATGGTATTCTTTAAATAATGTCAGCATATTGTGTTTACAAAACATGTTCATAGATTCTTATTTTATCTTAGGTGTCATGGGTTATGGCAATAGATCAGGCGTAAAGTAATGTTTCATGGATATGAGGGCTGGAGTTTGGATCTCTAAAACCCATGTAAAAATCCAGGGAGACAGAGCATCTGGCTCTGGAATCCCAGTGTGAGAGAGATGGATATAGGGTATCTCCATAGCAAAATGTATAGTTTGACTATCTAAAAGTGCCTACTCTGGGTTCAGTGAGAGACCTTATCTCATTATATATGGTAGAAAATAATGGAGTCAACTTTAGTCCTCCCATATGTGCACACACATGAATATGCACCCAAACATGCACCCACACATATATGAGCTCATGTAAATACATGCACACTTTGTACATAGGTTTTGGGTTTTTAGCGGGGAGGGTTAAATAGGTTTTGTGCCTCTGAAACCATCAGGTTGACCTCAGGTCAGCTGGGAAGAAATTTTAATCAGCCTTCTAATAGCTTTCACACAATAAAAGATTTTTCTTACTCATGTTGCTTGTTCAGTGTAAATGGACAAAGTGACTCTGAGCATCATAGGGTACACAGAGTCAGTCTGGTGGAAGCTCTACTGTCTTGTAAGTAGCTGCAACATCCGAACACCATGGTGTATAATAGTGTAAGGGTGGCATGAAAATGTCTTGAGGGCTTTGGTCCTGAACTCCTCCATCAATCAGTTCTGCTTACAGCAGACCCGGTGACTAGACCCACTCCTATCACCTCAACCATTGCAAAGCAGAATGGTAAACATACATTTTTGGGCAGCATCAAATATCTGGATTTCAATTGTGTTAGCACTGTGGTGAATATCTAAAATAGTACTGTGACATGGTCTGAGTGTTCATTTATTCATTTATGATATAAACAAAGTGTAGACAGAGAATAGACATCACTCTGTTTCAGGTGTGAGAAATTCAAGATGGATAGCAGGGGTATAAACAAATGTTAGGGATTCTGGGGAGTCGAGGAGGACAGCGGTGCAGAGATGTCAGCCCACAACTTTGAGACAGGTGATTCTCTGTGTTTGTCACAGTGGTTCTCAACCTTCCTAATGCTGCGACCCTCTAATCCACTTCTTCAAGTGGTAGTGACCCCCAACCATAAAATTATTTTCCTTGCTATTTTGTAACTGTAATTTTACAACTGTTGTGAATTGTAATGTAAGTATCTGATATGCAATGCCAAAGGAGGTCATGGCCTTCAGGTTGAGAACCACTCATCTAGAGACTTCTACAGTTCCAAAGAATATCTGAGGAATTCCTATCAAGTTCCTGTGCCTGCTGGGTAGAAGCTTCTGGGAAATGTGCTGACACACATATATGGCTGCCACACTTTGGGAAGCTACAGGCTTCTTTGCTTCCACTGTCCAGGGCCTACACATATGGTTTTTGTTGAACTTAAGTCTGAACGATACTAGTTCAGTCCCTAATACCTCTTGTGCAAACCAGAAGAAATTTCTGAGGGCTGGTAGTGTGGACAAGTAAGCAACCCAGACAATGACATATTTACCCATTAACTTATACCAGTAGACAAAGCCCATAGCACTGGCAACAATGTATGTGTTTCTATCTCTATTAGAGTTCTTTGAGTGAGACTGTAAAATTAACATTTGATCTCATCAATTTGAATGGTGTAAATACTGTCTAGCACTGCTTTGGAATGAGCTGTGGCCTTTTCTCAATTGGTTTCTCATAAATATTGAAAAGCAGCTTATAAATATTGAATGGTCAGAAGGATAATAGGTATACTGTCATAGTCTTTATTTCAACCCTCGAAAAGCTGCAGAGCTCCTGAGGGTACAATTTAACACCAGAGAAGCTATTATTTATCATAAGCTAATGTAGACTATCACCAAATCTCCCACTCAAGAGTACAGCTGCAGGAACACACATGATGGGGTAGGAGGAAAGAACAAATGACTCAGTTGGTAAAGTACTTGCTATGTAACAGGCCTCCCAGACCTTAGTACAACTGATGCCATTATAGAAACACCATTCAGACCTTGAAGCATACCACATAGGCAGCAATGCCTGCCAAAGACCAAGCTCAGCTGCCAAAACGGGAACAATGGCTAAGTCAACAGTTCCAGGATGTGGCTGGAAGGCTCCTCAACTGAAAAATCCCTACATGTACTAACCCTGCTTTTTTGTTTCTGTAGTTTTGTTTCTTGTTAAGTGAAATGCACCAACCAGGATATGGTTTTTAATGCATAAAAGGCTAAGAATCGTAAGAATGGAGGCTGCATGATTTGGGCAAGATCCCCATGCAGCCACTAGCTACCCTTAGACTTTATATTAAGCTATAAGAGTATCCACATGGCAGTCTCTGGTGGGCTTGCAACTTCTTTACAAGTGTGGCAATCTGAGTTTGGATTCACATTTATCACCATCACACAGTGGCTCACGTCAGTAATTTCAGTATTTGGGAGAGAATCCCTGCAGTTCACTGGCCAGCCATTCATGCAAAGGCATCAGAAATGCATGTGGTACACAGACATACATGCAGACCAAATACCCATGTACATAAAATAAAATGTTTTAAAAAGAAGATAAGACGAGATGAATGCTGGTACTCAGCTTGCTTTGTCCTTGGTGGTTTGCGAGTGGAAAGTAATGCATGTTCTTTTTAATTTATTGAACTGGTCTCAAGGCAGTGTATAGACAAGCTCTGTCTGTTACCATACCTCTGCCCACTCCCCAAAGCTCTTGCTTTCTCCTTTTTATTATGTGTAGTGCCCCTGGAATGGTGCAGTCCACATTCAGGATGGGTGGTCCCATATCAATTAACCCAGTCTAGAAACTCCCTCACAGATGTGCCTAGGGCTTTGTTTCCAAAGTAATTCAAAACCCCATCAAGTTGACAATCAAGATTAACCATCCCACATGATAACAAAATGCTGTTGTTGCTGTGTGTGCAAACAAAGCTGCACAGAGGTAAAGAAATGATTCGGGGAATAGCACCACCTTGCCTAATTATAGCTGGGTTGGTTGAAAAGCTGATGCTCTCTTTCCTATACAATGTCCTTCAAAAACAGAAAATAGAAGGACATAAAAGATACAGTGAATACCACAATGCACGTTTTCAAGTAAAAGGGTATACTGTATAACACACCACAGCTACCACTTACACGAAAACAAATGAAGAGGTGATGGAGAGTCGAGAAAGATGGAGAAATGAAGAGGGGTTTCGTTGTGGTGTTTTGTTTTTAATTAACATTTTTGTGTTTTCCGTTTTCTTTTGGAGGTGGGATGCTGCAAGGATGGGGACAGATATGGAGAGACTGGAAAATGAGTTGGTTTGGGGTACATGGTGTGAAGTTCCCAAAGAATCAATAAAAGATTAAATTTTAAAAAATACCTGTGTTAAATGCTTAGAAAAAGGAATTAGAACTTGGCAGTCAGGGAGGTCTTTCTAAAAGAGATGGATAATGTGATATCTGATATCTGATATTTAATAACACATTCACTACCTAGAGCTAATTAGAATGTTCCCACCAAGCCTGGTGTGTTCTTGAGGAAGAAGAGGTAGAACCCACTGTTGTATTATGTCTGCATACTTGAGGTTACATGTAAAAGTGATTTAGGAGTGACATTTCCAGGAAAGTTGATTTGTCCCAGCAGAAGTCTGTTGCCCGAGGTCTCTTCTTAGCTAACACAGTAGTGAAGAATGATTGGGGATCTCAGTTCTCTCCATTTTGTTACAGAAAACAAAGTCAGGGCAGTGGAGGGGGCAGGCTCATCTGTTTTTCCTCACCCAACACTGCCCAACTGATAGAAATCAATTTCTTTGCATCAGGTTTGAGATCAGACATTTGAGCCTTTATATATGAAAGGCAAGACACATCACCCCTAGCCTGCATAATTCATGGAGCTTGTCATGGATCCTTTAAGCCTTTCTGTTAACTTGAAGATTAGTTTTTTCTTTCTTTCTTTCTTTCTTTCTTTTTTCCTTCCTTAATCAAAGGTTATTTTGAGTCGACTATGAACAATACCTCAAGCTGTACTATTCAGCTGTTTGAGCCCGTGTTTTCAGTATTTGGAAGCAGGCTGCTGCTGTTCTCAGGTCTGTTATGTTATTCAGTCCCTCAGTAAATGAGGAGGACGCTGAAAGCCTAGAAGAATATTTTCTAATTTCTCAAGAGTCTCTTTATCACCTAATTTTCTTTTCATCAAATGTTATTTACTGACTGGCTCCAATCAAACACGTTGGTATTGTGGCTTGCCGTGATTGTGGCAGATGATAAATGTCAGTATGGGGAGGGGGAAAGCGCCAAGCCTCACATTCACTAATACTGTTTATCTGGAATTGGCTTCGTTTCCATCACACTGAGTCTCACAGGGGCGAGACCTTTGTTCAGCCACCTTGATAAGATCCCTGGGGCCCTTGTCCATCTACCTAGGATTTTCTATGCGTGCAAGAGATGAAAAGAGTTTTGAAGATCTAAGAAACAAAGCAATCTATTATTTATCTTGAAAATCATATTTTGTTTTATAGGCACAGTAGGCATGTTAATGTGCATTCTATCAAAGACATAGGAACAAAGATGTTGAATTAATATGTCATATCAAGCCTACTGGGAAAAGAAATCATCTGCCTTAGAAGGTAGGAAGATTAAAGTGAGGTGTCACTGAGGGCAGTCATGTGGGAAGACGAACTGTGGTAGCCCTTTCTACACCACGGTAACTATTGCATGTCACACCATGCGTTCCATCATTGTGTTCTCAGATGTAGTTCAGAACCCTTTCCACTAGGAAGTCACTGCCAATCTCAAAATGACATGTCCAGAGGTATAGCTTGAATATGAAATATCCCTGCAAAAGGCGCATATGACAGCTGGCTTGGTCCCCAGCTGATGGGGCTGTTCTGGGAAATTCTGGAAACTTTAGGGGCTGAGACTCAGCCAGAGGAAGTAAACCACTGGAGGTATGACTATAAGATTATACCTTGTCCCTGGTTTCTTACCTACTCCCTGCTTCCTCCTGTACCATGAGGTAATTAGAGTCTGGGGGTCCTGCAGGGCCCCCAGAAACATGGAACCAAGTCTGAATGCCTTGAAAACCATGAACCAAAATAAAAGTTTATGTCTGTCAGGTATTTTTCTCCCAGTGATAAGTACACTAACTAACTCACTAATAGAAATATTCTTCATCCTTTCAAGAAATGGACAGATGCAGATACAGTTCTACCAGACAGCAGGTCACCAAAGAGGCATTCTCTTTTAAATACCATATCAAAAGAATCTACTGTTATCTCATCCATGGTCATATGTCATGACCACGATACAACTCTTGAAGTTAGTTTTCTATGACAGCTCAAGGTTACTCTCATTAACAACAGTTTTAATGCATTATCAGCAAGTTTACACCATCGACAGACATTTGGCAGCACTCTATCTGTGCCATAAAGCTTTTGGCCAAGATCTGTAGACAGAAGCTAGCTATCCTGATAATGAACCTGACACAGGTCATCTCTGACTTGAACCCTCCAAGGGCTAGAAGAGGTCATTGGGTCCCCGGGAACTGGAATTAGAGGTGGTAGTGAGCCACCAGATAGGTGCTGAGAATCAAATCCAGGTCCTCTGGAATAACAGCTGCTGAGCTCTTTACCTCTTGACTTCACTTTAGAGGCAACTTGACAAGCTACTTCATGCTCTTGCCACACTATCACTACAATAGACTTTGTTCCCAAACTGTAAGTCAAAATAAACATTTCCCTAACTTGCTTTTCTTAGGTATTTTGTCACAACAACAAGAAAAGTAACTGATACAATGAGACTAAATACATCTTTAGAACAGGGACTTGACTTACTATATATCTCACACAGAGATTTCTGGTGTCTTATATGTAGCATACTTCTCAGGATGAATGGCTTATGTGGCCCAAATGTTGTAATAGCTAATTTTGATTGCCATATTTGATTGGATTTAGAATCACCTAGGAGACATAGGTATACCTTTGGTTGTGGTCAAAGCTTTTCCAGAGAGGATTAACTAAGAGGGGCATCAGTGGAGACACACAATGAATATAGACAACACTATGGAATGGGCTGAGTCCCAGGTAGAGAAAAAAAGGGAAATGAGCCATAGTTAACATGGCCTTCTCTCTGCTTGCTATGAGCCAGGAAGTGATCAGATTATTCCACAAGGTCCTGTGGCCATGATGTTGTACCCAAACACAGGACTGAACCATCTTAAGCCTTGAGCAGAATAAATAATTCCCCCTTTAAATTGTTCCTTTCAGATATTTTTGTAGCAGCTACAAGAAGGTACAAATCCAGTAGCTAGTTGTTCTTTTCCAGTGTGTTTCCTATGGAATGCTTCACTTAAAACACATTATGCATTGCATTTCAGTTTGTTTGCATTTCACTACGCTTTACAGACATGCCCTTCTCAAGGCTTTTCTTTTATATCTAAGCTATTTGAACTGATGAGATGGGTAAGAGAAAGGAGCTGAGATAAGAAGTTGATACTTGATGGTGCCTAGAGGCTTAAGAAATTCAAATAATATGAACACTTTGAATAGTAATCTATTGTCCCTTTAACACTGGTGTTCTTAGTAAAAAAAAAAACAGTGGGGGTAGGGTAGAAAAAGAGAATGCATGCACACCATTATCTAAGTTATGGGTTCCCAGACATGTAAGACAATAGGTTATCACAGGATGTTCTCCCCTCTGCTATAGATTCAATGTTTCTGTTTTCTAAAACCTATGTATTCAAATTTAGTCCCCACTGTGATGATATTTAGGAGGAGGTTGGATCAAAACAGAAAGAGAGCATAGCCCTCATGAATGGCATTTGTGCCCTTGTAAATGCCCCCCAGATAACTCTCTAGTCTTCTGTTCCACCTGAGGCACAGTGAGAAGGTGATACATATGAACCAGGAAGCTGGACCTCACTCAACTCAAATCTATGTGTATATTGATCCTAGACCTGGTAGGTTTCAAAACTGAGACAAGACATTCTGTTGTTTGACAGCTACCCAGTCTATGGCATTCTACTGTAGCAGCCTAGGCAGAATGGGACACACCGTTAGGAAGTCTGCACTGCTTCTTAGAACCTCTCACTTCATGTCATACCACTTTCCATAAACTCAGGCATTGCCATGATTTCTGTCATAATCTTCTTTTCCTCTCTGCAGTTATGTCCAACCACTGTTTATCAATTTCCCCTTCTCAAAATATGGGTCTTCTCATTGCTGCATCTTCTCTGCATCCCTTAAAATCCAGCTCAATACTGCTGCTCCCTGGGGGGTCTTCCTTGAATCCTCCAGCCCCAAACAATCTTTACGTGCTTTAAATCATTTCATCTTCTCTTTACTTTCTACTTCCCTGGCAGTGGTGGCATAGGCTTTTAATTCTAACACCCTGAAGGCTGAGAGACAGGAGGATCTTTGAGTTCCAGGCCAGCCTGGTCCATAAAGTTCCAGGACAGTCGTGACTACAAAAGAGCAACAAAAATAATGTTCTACTTCCTGTCCACAATAGAAGGTAAAATGGAAAAGCTATTTGAAGTCTGTAAGCTGATAATAGTGAAAAGAGGAGAGGCACTGGGCTCAGATTGATGTGCCAGTTCTGATAGTCTGTTGTGTTGTTTTGGATGAGAAATAGCCCCCACAGCCTTGTGTATTTGAACCCTTGGTCCCCAGTTGGTGGCACTGTTTGGGAATGTTATGTAATCTTTGGGAGGTGAAGCTTTGGGAGAAGTACATCACTGGGGACAGGCTTTAAGGACTTATGACCTCTTCCCGTTTTCTGTTTCCTCTCTCTTTCTTTCCTCCTTCCTCCCTCCCTCTCTCCCTCCTTCCCTGCCTGCCTCTGCTTCCTGTATGTGGATGACAATGTCATCATCAGTTTCTATTTGTGCCACCATGCTTGCCTTGCCCATTGCCATGCCTTCCCTACCATGATGGTCCCTAACCCTCTGGAACTGATAGCTAAAATAAACCCTTCTTTCCTCAATTGCTTTTTTTTTGTCACATTATTTTATCACAGCAACAGAAAAGTGACTAAGAATTCTGTCTGGAGATTAGGAAACACTATGGTCACTGGTGTGGAAATTTGATCTCATGGGGGCAGATGGAAATAGAACTTTGAATTGAATGAGGAAGAGAATGAGGAGAGTGAGGAGAATTGAGGGGCACTGTGTTGAAAAGCTAAGAGAGGGACATGGGGGCTGAGGAGAGGACTCAGCTGTTAGACATTTGTTGCAAAAGCCTAGCAACCTTAGTTTCATTCCCAGAATCTACAGTGGAAGGAGAGAATAGACTTTTAAAACTGTCTTCTGACCTCCACATACTCACCATGGCTTATATGCACAAATGCACACACACACACACACACACACACACACACACACACACACACACACACACACCATTTTTAAATAAATAAAAAGGACATGGACTCTCAAGAGACTAAAAAGTGACACTCTACAACAGTGGAAAGGCTACCATAAATGCCCTTCCCTGATAATGAGATTGATGACTAACTTATCCACCTTCATAAAGCCCTCATCTAGTAGCTGATGGAAACAGAAGCAGACACCTACAGCTAAACACTGAGCCAAACTAGAATCCAGATGCAGAGAGGGAGGACAAGACCAGGCTATAGAAACTCACAGAGACAGCTGACCTGAACAAGGAGAAGCTAATGAGCCCCCAGACTGATAGCTGGGAATCCATCATTGTATTGACTCAGAACCCCTGAACATGGGTCTCAGTTAGAAGGCCTGGGCAATCTAAGGGACCTCTGACAGTGGAACCAGGATGTATCCCTGCTGCACAAAAGGACTTTGGGAGCTCATTCCCCATGGAGGGATACTCCCTAACCTAGAGGCAGGAGAGAGGGCCTAGTCCCTACTCCAAATGGCCTGACAGATTTAGATGACCCCTCCTGGAGGGCATCATCCTACATGTGGAGTGGGGGGGGGCGGGGAGGGGAATGGGATGGGAGGGTGGAAGAGAGGGAGGGAGGGAAGGACAGATAAGGAACTGTGATCAATATGTAAAATAAGAAAAATAAATAAAAAGAAAAGTGACACTCTGTGAAGTAAAACTCAAGTCTGGAGCTGATAGAAAAATCTGAGTGAAAGTAACATTGAGTATTACCTAACCTCAAGACATACAATATGCACATTTTCATATAGCATATTCATTCTTGGGTCAGAGCTACTGTACATCCTTAAGCCCATAGTAAGGAAACAACAAGCATTGGCTTTGAGGAGTCGTCACTTTCAGAGCCTTCTGGAATTTTTTATGTGCAAACCACTATTTCTTAATGGAAACATTTTGAAATTTCTTAGATGAAGTCACCAAGGCCACATGGAAAACAATTAGTATAGGGGCATAAGATCCCTTTATCAAGTCTCCATTCATGCTAGATTTCTTGGGGTTGTAAATGAGCATGTTCTAAAAGAGGAGTTGGTTAATTAATATGCCTGATGTGTGTGAGGTGCATTTAAGGCAAGTTGGTGACTCTAAATAGCTTCAAAAACCAGATGCTGTAAGTTGTAAGACAAAACAGAAAGGAACTTGTTTTGAGGTCAAATGTCTGGTTGGTAGTGCCTGGCTTTTAGGAGTTCACTGAGTGAGTCATCTACTCAGACAGCCTAGGAAAGTCTTCACAGTGTACATCCTAATTTGAACATTTAATTGTTTAATATCTCTGAAATAATTGTCTGTAGAAGCATAAAGATTGATGTTAGTGAGAGAAGGCCAAAATAGACTTGAGTCTGCTAATCTCTAATGTGCTCTAAAGAAGGTCATGGCAGCCTTTTCCTTCAGTTACCAGCAAAAGCCAGCTGAGAAAGGTCTGAGAAATAGATGCAAAGTCCTAAGAGGTTTGTAGAGTGGAACAGGAGGGGTGTAAATGGTAATCATTCATGAGACACTGCCCAGATAGTCTTGAGGAGATCTAGCTGTCAGCAGGAGTGGAGATCCATTTGAAATGCGGGCTCGGAGGACTGGGGAGGTATTCAGTTGTAAGTGTGCAGATCTGAGTTTATCCTCCAGAACTCATGTCTAAAAGGTACATGTTAGACAGGCAGTGGTGGTGCACGCCTTTAATCCCAGCACTCGGGAGGCAGAGGCAGGTGGATCTCTGTGAGTTTCAGGCTAGCCTGATCTACAGAGGGAGTTCCAGGATAGACTCCAAAGCTACACAGAAACCTTGTCTCAAAAACACAGCCACATGTTATAGCAAATGCTCATAATTCCAGCTCTGGGGAGACAGTTCACTGACCAGCGAGCCCCAGGTCTTAAATACAGTGTCTGAGTTTGCTTTCTATTGTTGGGATAAAATACCATCACCAAAAGCACCTTGGGGAAGAAAGGGTTTATTTTATTTTATAGCTTTCAGGTTACAATCTATCACTGAGAGAACTTAGGACAGGAATTCAATGCAGGAAGCAGGGGCAGAAACTAAGGCAGAGGCCATAATGAAATGTTGCTTACTGGTTTGCTCCTCATGGCATGCTCAACTTGCTTTTTCATACAATGCAAAACCAACTGCCAAGGGGTAGAACCACTCACAGTGGGCTGAGCCTTTCCACATCAATCATTAGTCAAGAAAATGAATGTGCCACAGATTTGCCTACAGGCCAATCTCATAGAAGCATTATGTCAAATGAGTTCCATTTCCCAGATGACCTTAGCTTACATCACAGTGACAAACTAGTACAGTGTCTCAAAAAATAAGCTAGATGGCTCCTGGGTTTGTCCTCGGACCTCCATACACATGGACATAAAATACAAATCAGCCCCATAATGATATGCCACTTTATACCTATCAGATTAGCTGGTATCAAAAAGCAGAATATAACAGATGTTGGCAAAAATGTGGGATAAATGATATTTTTTGTTCATTGTTGGCAAGAATATCATATGTCCCACAAGGACTAGGGAAAGGATGGTGGGGGTTTATCAGATTAGAAACAGATTGACCCTATGCTCCACCAGTCCACTTCTGTCCAATAAAAGATGAACAAAATGCATGCAGAAGAATACTATATATCCTTCAAGGGAGAGAAATTCTGATATGTAAGTCAACACTGATGAACTTTGAGGATAAATGCTAAATAGTAGCACAAGCTAAGTCACAAAAAAGCAAATACTGTTAAGAGTCTACTTAATGATATGCCTAAGTAGTCAGAATCATAAAGTCAATAAGTAGAAAGGAAGTTAGCCATGTCTGGGAGCTTTAGCAGGATGAGCTGTTGTCATTAATGAGGATAGCAATGGAGTCATGCAAGGACAAATGATGCTTCTGTGTTGCTTGTAAACAGAAGCAGCATGAGTATGTCTAGGTCTCTAAACTATATGCAACAAACTGTGTTGTTCTAGTTTCTTGTCTGTTTGCAGTGATAAACAGCATGACCATAAGAAACTTAATCAGGAACTGATGTATTTCAGCTTATATTTCCAGGTCACAGTCCATCATGGAGGGAAGGCAGGGCAGGAACTCGAGGAAGGAATTCAAAGAAGCCACAGAGGAGATTGTTTAGTGGCTTGCTCCCTCTGGCTTATGCTTAGCCAGATTTTGTATATAACCCAGGACCACCTGCCCAGGAGTGACACAATTCATAGTGGCCCAATCAATAATCAAGACAATTCTCCCACAGGTAGGGCTGGGTCAATGTGATCTGAGAAACCCTTCCATTGAGACATCCTCTTGCCAGATGACTTTGGGCTGTGTCAAGTTAGGACAATGGTGAATTTCATAGCGATAATATTTTGCCTCCAGTAAAAATATGTTCAAGGGTTAGAGAGAGATGACTCCATGTTTAAGAATACTTGTTGCTCTCCCAGAGAACCTGAATTTAATTCCTAGCACCCACATTGAGTGCTCCAAGGGATCTGATGCCCCCCTTTTGACTTCCATGGACACCCATATACATGAGTAAAAATAAATCTTAAAATTTATTTCAGAGGTGATAAAGCATTTCTGAATTCATCCAACAAATAGTTGAGGTGCTACTGTGTCATACATAGCTCTGGTATTGGAGATCACAAGAGAAAACTCAACATCCAGAAAAAACTTAAATCAGGGAGCTGACATTCCAAGGAAGGAAATTGAACAGAATAAGTAAAACATATGATTTAAATGAGTGCCATGGGGGGATCCTAGAATGTGGGATCTTCTGGAAGGATCCCATTCAGTTGTGATATCTGAATAGAGGGTTAAGAAGCAAGGGATGAGTCATGGAGGTGTCATGAGAGGACTTCAAGGGTACCCAGGACCAATGAGAAGGCTACTATAGCTGAAACTAAGGAAGATAAAAGTGAGCACTAGAGACACTCATTTTAAAGAGATGCTGCTGTCTGGGGATCAGGTGGTAGCAGCAGAGACGGCAAGAAAGGCAACTTAAGCAAGTCCATAACTGCACTGGCATGTGAGGGTGGTCAGGAAAGGAAAGAGAAGAGTGAAGAATGACGTGGGTTGGGGTGATGCTTGTCTTCCCAAGATTTTTATCAGTTTATGAAGTCACCACAGAGGAGGATATTTTTCTAGACTAGCATGCTCTTAACAATATTACAAGAGACAGTCCCCACCCCCAGCTTAGAGTCTTAATAATGCACCTTAGAGGCTTCAACAAAGAAAGACAAACAGAGACAGTATAAGTGATATACATGTGTACCTCTACTGATAAGGAAACACACATACAGGGCTGGGAAGATGGTTTAGTGCCTGTTTCATGAAGACGTGAGTTTGAATCTCTGATCTCTCACTTTCTCCTGAGTCACCAAAGCTCAGAGTCACTTGTATCAGTTTTAGGCTTGTGATGAAGACACAGAGAAATTGATTCTGTAGGAACAGAGATGGTGCTGGTGTTAAGATGTGGACTGGGAATAGGCTTGGCAGGGACGGAACCAATGAGCTTATATGTTAGACAAACAGTCAAGGTCAGACTTCTGTGCTTAATGTGTTCATAGCCTGCAGCTGAGAAATAAAGGATGGAGTGGGGAGGTGTCCTTCTGTAGCAGTGCCGGGACAAACAGGCCAGGGTTTCTGTCGTTCTCAATAGTTCTCCTCCCTGGGACCTTTGAATGCTATTTAGAAAGGACCGAAAACAGATGGTAGCCAAGCAAAGGGACTTGGTATACCGCCAACACACACACACATTATTCCTGCCAATATACCATCCAATTTCAGACTAGTCACCAATTTATTTTTGTGGGTATTTTTAAAATCATTTTAAAATTATAATTTAATCATTTCTTCCTTCTATTCCCCTCTGTGTACCTTCCCCTTGTTCCCTCTCAGAACATGGCCTCCTTTCTTCCTTTCATTGTTGTTGTTACATACATATATAAATGTCAAAATATATAAATATACTCTGCTCAGTCCATTTAGTCTCACTTGTGTGTATATAATTTCAGGACTGAACACTGGTTTTGGATAACCAATTTGAGGCTCATTGTGGGACAGGTTAATTTTTCTTTTATTGGAGTTCCTTAGTTGCCTGTAGTTCTTTGTCTACTACTCAAGCCCCACGAAGTTCCCCATTTCTATGGTAACATTGGTGCCATACTACTTCAAGGCTTGTGATGGGTAGCAATATTGCTGAGGTATCATGAGAGTGGTTTCGCTGCCATTTCTAGGAGACACAGTATTACTGACTGTCAAGTTCTCTGGCCCTTAAAATCTTTCCACTCCCTCTTTTGTGATGTTCCTTGAGCTTTGAGTGAAGGAATTGTGTTGTAGACATATTATTTGGGGCTGGGCACCCCATGATCACTTGTCCTCGGAATTTAGACTGGTTGTGGTTTTCTGCAGTGGTCTCTGTCTGTTGCAGAGAGAGGTTTTTTGATGATTGGTGGGCACTACACTTATCTGGGTGGTATGAGGATAAGTTATTTAGAATGCAGTTAGAAATCGTGATGGTTTAATAAAGTTGTGGTAATAAGTTCCCCTCTAAGATCCATGACCTCATTATCCCTGAGTACTGGATGGATTTCTAGTACCAGGCATGATTTCCCTTCCATTGAGAGAGCCTTGTGTCCAATTAGATCGCTGTTGGTTATTGCCAAGATATGCATGCACTCAGTGTTATTGTGCCCTGCTGGTTGTCATTGTGGTTCACAGGTATTACAGGAGGATAATGCTGTTGATTGCTTCCTCCCCTTAAGGATGTGTATATTACCTTCTGGTACTATAAAAGCTAGTCCTCAGGGAGGGAACTTCCAGGTCAGAGCTAGTGCAGGTTCTCGAGCTCTTATGTCTAAAGTGCATGGCATCTTTAGCAATAGGGAGTTATCTTCAACCTCTAGGAAGCAACCATGGATAACAGCAATAGTCCATATTGTTCAGGGAGTCTCCTAGACAACTCTGATCAACAACCCAAAAGGGGATTTCTCATGCCTGGGAATTTTGTTGGATGGTTTATAGCTCTTGGGAGGAACAATGCCAGCCCAAGTGGGATAATGACTATTTCATTCTTTCACTCTGTTTTTGCTTTTTCACCAAGTTGTAAATTATGAGAAATACTTGGCAGGCAAAGCTGTTTATCTTTTTTATCACATGTTAGATTCTCAGGGTCTTCTTAGATTGGTGATGTGCTTTTTAAAAGTACTCCCTCTTACAATATCTGATATGTAGTAGAGTATGAACAAGAAAGGCACTAGACTTAAGCCTGGCCACAAATCTCACCTCCTCCCTGTGCCTTTGAGACGTGCCCCACCCATTCCCATTGTCAGTGCTGCATAATCACTCAGAAAAAAAATGTGTGCATGCATGTGTGCATACATATCCCCCACACACCTTTTAGACAGGGTTTTTATTGGCCTGGAACTTTCCATGTGGACCAGGCTAGATAGCCATCAAGCTACAGTGATCCACCTGTCTCAGCCTCCCCAGCATTGGGATTACAACTGTGAACAACATCTGAAGTTTTTTTTTTATATGGGTTCTCATTCTTGCAAAGCAAGCACTTTACTGATTGAGCCATCTCCCCATCCCAAAACAACAGAAATTATCCTTCAGACCATTGTTCTAGAAGAGGATACAGCACTGACAAAATAGACAAAGCTCCCCACCTTCCTCCTGGAGTGCAGACTGCCATTGGTACTTGCTAAATAGGCTCTTTTTGAAAGTACTTTTTCTTATTTTACATATAGATCCCAGTTCTCTCTCCTTCCATCCTCCCATGTCCCTGCACCAACCCCTCCATCCTATCCTTCTAACACTCCCCAGGGAGGGTGAGATCTTCTAGGAGGGATCATCAAAATCTGTCAAGTCATTTGGGGTAGAGCCTAGACCCTCCCGGATGTCTCTAGGCTGAAGGAGTATCCATCCATGGGGAACAGGCTCCCAAAGTTCTTTTGTGCACGAGGGATACATACTGGTTCCACTCAGAAATCTCTTAAACTGCCCAGGCCTTCTAATTAAGATCCACGTTCAGGGAGTCTGGGTCGGTCCTATGCTGGTTTCCCAGCCATTAGTCGGGGGTTCATGAGCTGCTAAATAGGCTCTTAATATTAGCATCTCTTAACATCAAACCTTTGTATATATCATTTATCTCTGCAAATAGATTGCATTTTGTCTTTTTTAAAGCAGAGATCTCTTTCCCTACCCAAGTAGGGAAAACACATTTAAATAATGTGTTTTTGGAGCAGATAGGATGTCATTAAGTGTTTCAGAACAGTTAGGAACAGTTCAGAAATGCCAAATCTCACTAACCAGATCCTACTGATCTTTATAGCGTTGGTATCTCCTCTGGGTAGTTAGAGAAGTCCTCCCAACGGGCAGGACCATGAAACTACAACGTCTTCTCAGGCTTCAGCTAGTGCCATAACTTTAGGGAGACACTGCAGTATTTATTAGAGAACATCATTACTCGGTGGAGGACCTGAGTAGAGGTGGGTCATCCATGCTCTCATCTCTCACCAACTCTGTGGCCTGGATCTTCATTTGAAGAGTGACTGTCATGTTATTTGTGAAATTGGATCCCTGGTGTCGTGAAAGAACTTCATGAACTATGGATTGTTGGGTCCTCATGTGACTGTGAGAGAGCAAAACCCTGGGCTCTCTGATAGTGTAGAGGCAGCCCCTCTTAAGAAGAGCTTCTGGCCTTAGGAATGCTATTTGGAGAAAACAGAGATGCAACCATATGGAAAGTCCTATACTCTTGTTTAAATTTTATCATATTTATTTGTGTGTGTGTGTGTGTGTGTGTGTGCATGCTTATGTGCATGTGTGTGCATGCCTGTTCCAAAATGCATGTGTGTGGAGGTCAGAGGACAACTTGCAAAAGTTAGTTTTCTTTCACCTTGTGGATACAAGGGATAAAACTCAGATATCAGGCTGGTGACAAGTATCTTTACTGACTAAGTCATCCTGCCAACCCTGGGAAGCCCAATATTAATTTAACCTATTTGGTAGTTATCTATGATGTGTCATTTGGAGGGAGATAAAGCTTCTAGGGAGTGCTAATGCCACCTCCAAAAATAAATTTCCTAACTGCTTGATGATGCCTTAAATAAGATGTTTTTCCCATAATTAAACAAAACTGAAAAAAAATCAACTATCCCTATAAAAAGTAATACAGTCACTCTGTGGGAAGAGACAAGTCAGAGTTAAAATATCCTACAGAGCATAAAGGCTTCATCTGGATCATACACCAGACTATTCTAAACATACCCACACTATCATCTAGTCTCTGTTATATAAAGATGGAAATAACCTTGAATAAACCCCATCCAGCAGAATTTTCTGCTTTTTGGTTATCTAGGATATGTTTTCTGAAAATGAACCAAGGGATTGAAGTTACAAGATTAGCTTTTTAAGGCTAAATAATGCATTCAATGGGCAGTACCGGGAAGTGACTGTATAAAAACGATTTATTTTCTGATTCAGTGTTATTTCACCCAGTTTTGCTCCCAGTGTTAGCTGATGACAACCTCCTTTTTCATTTCATCTGCCCTATAAGAACAAATCCAAATTCACTTTAAGTAAAGCAACTTGGTTATATGCCAGCCTAATGTTGGGTGCTATAGGAAATACCCAAAAATAAGTATGATGAAAACTCTATTTGGGGGGAGAAACTTATATAAGTGCAATCCAAAATATCCAAGAAAAAAAAAGAAATGATGATGACATCTTTAAAAGAGTAAAACCCAAGTTACAGAGCAGGTTATCTAGTCTTTGGGTTTCTGCTTTCTTGCTGCTGTTTTGGAATGGAGTCTCACTAGCTTTCAATTCATGGTGTCTACAGATAGCTCATGTTGACTTCAAACTAAGGATCTTCTAACCCCAGCTTCCTTAGTGCTGGGATCACAGACATGTGCCACTAGCACCTATACCACCAACACTTTCACCAAGCTACTCACCTTTGTATTTGTATGTTGTTGTGCTGATTTATTTTCACTTCAAATGGTAGTAAATAGTGAAGTATAAAAGACTATTTCAGAAGTTGTCACTTCTTTATTCATGTCCCCTTAACACTTTGCCAACATCTGGCTATTGCATATAATGTGTTATACTAGAACCACTTATTAAATGAAAGTGTTATTATTTTTCTTTTCCCCCAACCAAACATTAGGCTCTTCTATTTTGGAGTCTATTTGTCTCCATCATGATTGTCATTGTATTATCAAGGAAGAAAGTAGATTTTTTTTCCTGTACCTGTCTCTAGCATCATAGCTGAGACCCCTACCACCAAAACACACTGATAATTTAAGCAGACTTATAACAAAAATTAGACTGTAGTAGCAATTAAAAGACTCCACAAAGAAAAGCTCAGGATCAGATCATGTGGGTTTGTTGCTAAATTCTATGAAATGACTAAAGAAGAACTAGCACTAGTAATTCTGACACTGTTCCACACAACAGAAAGAAAAGGAACACTACTAAAACTATGCTATGAAGACAGCATTACTACGATATCAAACTGTATAAGGCCACAACACAGACTGAAAACTATAGATCAATTTACCTGATGAACATAAACATAAAAATTCCTAAAATAGTTCTTAAAAACTGAATTCAAGAATTCATTGAGCCAAGTGTAATGGCACACACATTTAATCCCATCATCTAGGAAGAAGATGGAAGAGGACCTCTGTGAGTTTGAGGACAGCTTGGTCTGCAGAGTAAGTTCCAGAACAACTAGGGCTATATAGAGAAACTCTGTCTCCAAACAAAACTACAACAATGAGGATATAAAATAGACATTAAAACACATATTGAGAAAATCATATACCATGACCAAGTTATAGTTATTCCAAGGATACAAGGTTGGACCATGAAACACAAATCAATAAGTATAATCCATCTGAAATAGACTTAAGGATTGGAATCACATGATAGTCTCAATTGATGCAGAAAAATCCTTTGATAAAAGTCTTGAGGAAACTTGAAATAGGAGAAACAAGTCTTAATGAACTAAATATGACATATCTATACCCAACATTATACTTAATGAGAAATCCTGAGAACATTTCATCTACAATTTGAAATGAGATAAGAGTGCCCATCCTCTCTGTTATTTCTCAGTGTCGTACACAAAGAATTTGCTAAAACAATGAGACAAGAAATAAAACAGGCACAATAAGAAAGGAAGAAGTCACAGTGTTGTTACTTGCACATGACATGATCCTATCTTTAAGAACCCTGAAGTCTCTACCAGAGAACTCTTAGAATTTGTAAATATTTTCAGTAAAATATTCAACTACAAAACCAACATACCAAAAGCAATAGCTTTCTTTTATACCTTTCACAAACTGGCAGAGAATAAAATTAGGAAAAATATCTCATTCATAATAGCTTCAAAAAATAAAGTACTTAGGATTAAATCTCATCAAGGAGGTAAAAGATCTCTATAATAAATATAAATAAATACCAAAGAAAAAATTTTAAGTATGCACTAGAGGATGAGCAGACCTTCTGTGTTCTGCATTAATGTAATTGATAGTGTGAAATGGGTATATTAACCAAAAGCAATCTACAGATTCAGTGCAATCCCCTATCAAATCACAATGATAATCATTACAGAGATAGAAAAAAAAATCCTAGAACTCATGTGGAAACAAAAAATAGCCAAAGCAATCCTAAACAGAAAGAACAGTGCTAGAGGAATCACAGAGCCATTGTGACAAAGACAGCATGGTACTGGCACAAAAACAGATACACAGATCAGTAGAATAAAATTTAGGAACAGAATATAAAGCCAAGCAACTTACAGCATCTGATTTTTTATAAAGATGCCAAAAATGCACATTGGAAGAATAAAAGACAGCACCTTCACCAAGTTGTGCTAGAAAATTAATATTAACATGTAGAAAAAACTAGACCTTTATCTCTTGCCTTGAACAAAACTCCAAATAGATCAAGGACTTCAGCATACATCCTTATTCTTGAAAACTGCTAGAAGAGAAAGGAGAACCCTTCAATAGGACTTTCTGAATAGATTTTAGTAACACAGGAAATAAAACAAACAAGTGACAAATAAGATCTCACTAAATTAAAAAGCTTCTGTACAGCAAAGTCCACCATTAATCAAGCAAAGAGACAGCCCACAGAATGGGAGAAAATCTTTGCCAGCCATTCATCTGACAGAGAATTGGTATTTTTGAGTATGTAAGTAGCTCAAAAACTAAATACCAGGAAAACAAGCTACACAATTTTTGAAAAATAGACTATGGAACTAAACAGAGATGTCTCAAAATAAGCAAGCACTTTAAAAAGTGCTCAACTTACTTAGCCATCAGAGAAATGTAGGGTAAAAGTTCTTAAAGGCTTATCTCACCTTGTCAAGATGGCCATCAGAAATACAAATCAAATGCTGGAGGATGTACAGAAAGGGGAACCTTATACATTTTTTTGTGGTGGTGGGGGTGAGTTAGTTCAGCTACTATAGAAACCAGTGTGGTAGCTCCTTAGGAAACGCTAAAGGTATCATGTGATTCAACTCCACCACTCATGTACAAATACCCGAAGCACTTTATATCTTTGAACAGAGATACCTGCACATCCAAGTTTATTTCTGCTATAGTCATAATAGCCAGGAATCAGCCTAGATGTTTATCTACAGGTAAATGGATAAAAAATATACATATATACAATGAAACAGTTTAACCATTAAATGTAACTATGAAATTGTTGTGCAAATAGATGGATCATTAATGATTAAGTACATGCAGTAACTCAGATTCAGAAAGACAAGCATTGTATGTTCTTTTTCATATATGTGAGTGTGAGTCTGGGTATAGGTCATGAAACCAGAAACTGACAATAAGAGGGGTGAAATGTTTTGAGTGGGGAGATCAATAAAACACGTGGGACAGGAAAACAGAAAGGAGACTACTGGGGTGGAAGGAGATAAGGGGAGGTGAAAAGAAGGAGAGAGCATCAATAAAAACAAATTCGGCATAAAATGCCATAATGAAACCTGTAGTGAGATATTCACCCCACCTGCACCTGTTGCACTGACCTTGCCCATTGGGGGTGAGGACAGGTGCAGATGTAACCTGGAAGAACTAGGTCTGGGGTGGGGGCCTGGAGCTCTCTTACTTCCTGGTCAAAGACAGATAGCATCTGGAGACATGGTTGGGACAGAAACCTACTGGTGTTCATCTGTCTCTGTTGTAAGTTATTTCTCCCTGAATAAACATCTATTCTGACTCTGTTTACCCCAATCCTTATTTTTCCATGATAGAAACCCATCCCTTTGTACATTACTTTAAAAACAAAAACTGGCTTCATTGGGGTTGGGAAGATTGCTCAGTGTGTAAAATATTTGTGTGTCATGTAAGCATGAAGATCTGAGTTCAAATCCCTAGAGCCCGTGTAAACTGAGACATGGTAGCCCATGCCTCTAATCCCAGCATTTTTACTGTAATAGGAAAACAAGAGACAAGAGAATCCCCAGAAGTTTATGTGCAAGCTAGCCTGATATATGCAGTAGAGAAACAAGAGATCGTGTGTCATGGTATAGGGGTGTTCCAGCACACACACACACGCACACACACACACACACACACACACACACACACACACACAGGCATGCACGCACACACACATTCACACTCCCCTGCATACATGCACACACACAGATGAGAAAATCATTAAAATGTTTTTAATGTAAGTTTGATGTGACAAAAGGATGGAACTTTTAGAAATGAAGTCCCACAGGGACAAGGAAACCCATGTATTTTATGCTTATGTTTAATTAGTGTGAACATAGATAAACATGCCTGACTAAGGGGACCTAAGATTATGGGAATGAAGTTGGAGGTGGACAGGACAAGTACTGCCCATTCAGATTCTTCTGGGTGACTCTGTGTCTTCAGGCCTTTCATCCACTTGTAGGGAGGATCCCCTAGTGACCTACTTTAGAAGAAGGCCAGGGTCTCCCCGTATGTGATGTTTCAGGGGAGGGCAGTGTGAGGAGGCCAGGACAGTTCCCACTTCTACTATTTTGTCAAATGTCACGGTGTTATGATTTGGGGATAACATGTGCTTTACCCCATCTGTATCCATGGAATCTATCACCTTACAAAGCATAAAGTGTCACTGCGTTTTATGGAACATATATTTCAAATGTCCTGTTCAGTCCTTGCTTATCAAATCCTTGCCATAATTCAGTTCCTTCTTACTACAAGGACAATTTCAGAATGCAAAGCTCTTTTCCCTACTTCTTAAGCCTGGATTAGTTTTTTGAACAAGAACCTGCTGTTTTGTGTGTGTTGCATAGAGTTATTATAGAATTACCCCTGACAATATCTTTATAAATTCAGAGCAGAATATCTGTCCTACATCCATCTTGTGGTTTCTTGTCGTTCTTTTTTCCTCCCTCATCTCTCAGTATCCCTTATGTATAAAAATTGGAATCTCCACTTATTCTCCTTCATATGGTTGCCTGAAACTTCTCTGCCTTTAGGAATACATTTATATTCAGAGTCTGTAATGGTAAATAAATTCAACAGGGTGAAGCTCTTTAATCCTACTTTGTGTCTAAAAGACATACTCACCACTATCTTTGACTACCTCATGAGAATCCAATTTCCTAAGGTTACATGGCAGAGACTTGAGTGGAAATTTTAGAAACCTAAAGTACAAAGTGAAGTATCAAACAATGCACAGATGGTCCAGTCTGGAACTGATTTATGTGGCCATAAACAGCAACAAAATCTTCTGTTGGCTGTTGGCATAATAACTACGATTGTGGTTACAGCAAGGCAAGTATCTCTCCTCTGGCCCTGAGGGTGTAGTGGCTATTTTGCCTAAACAGAAGTTTTAGAGGTTATAGCAGTCCTCCCGATAAAAGAAACTAGAGCCTGATAGCAGATATCTGTGTAAGTGGCGGCATCAAAACAGCAGGACACAATTTGAGGAGAGATGCTGCTATGATTGAAAGCCCTGTCACTGAGCCACAGTAGAATGGCATCTTGGTGGAACCCCAGTGTACACAGCAAATGGAGGAAGTTTTGAATTTCTAGCTGTTCATTTCCTAGACCAAAATATCAAGATCAAATACCTCTCTCCTCAACCATTCTGTGGGCCACAAAGTATTGATACAGATAAACGCTGTGGTTATTTCCACGGGTGAATTAAAAGCATAATAAGATGGCTCAGTTCAGAAACATGAGAACCCAAGTTCAGATAACCAGGACTGATATAAAAGGTCGTTGGCTGTGAGATCCTATGATTCCACCACTGGGAAGACAAAAGTGGGCAGGTCAGGGAGCTCATTGGACAGTCATTACAGCCAATCATGGAACTCCAAGTTCAGTGACATACCCTGTCTCAAAATACAAAGTGGCATTCCTAGGCATCAGGGAGCTTTACATTCTTATCTCTGTTGCCATAGGCCAAGTCCAGCTCTGACTCCTCAAGGTTGAGGAACATGCCAGGCTTCTTGGTCATCATCTTGTTATATAGAGCCTCATTGGGCTGCACACAAATCACCAACTTATTATGCTTGCACCTGCTGGTGGAAGATGTCCTCTGCCACATCTCAGAACTGTAGTCTCACCTCATCCTTGAGTTCACCTAAGGCTTTGCCATAGCACAGGATGAAGGGCACCCCATCCCACCACTAATTCTCCACATAGAGGACAACTGTTGCAAAGGTGGCAGTGGTGGACCCCCAGGGCACTGTGGGGTCATCTAAGTACCCGTTGGTAGCTTCTCCTTCTCCATTGGGGTTCCACACATACTGGCCAAGGACTGCATTGCTGGTTTTCACCTCTGAAATATATTTCAACTCTTTGACCTTCTTATCACAGACATCATCTGCATCTATGGAGGCAGGCTTTTCCATGGTCACCAGACACAACACAACTCTTTGACCTTCTTATCACAGACATCATCTGCATCTATGGAGGCAGGCTTTTCCATGGTCACCAGACACAACACCTACAGGATAATCCCAAATTTATCAATGTAGCCCCCACGACCCTTGTACCAAAGGGCTCTTTAAATGTGAGGGTCACACAGGCAATGTTTTCTCTGTTCCAGACGGGGCCAAAGATCCTGTTGGCAAAAACAAGTACAGTGAGGTTCTAGACCATCTCCTTGCCCAGGTAGTGGTCAATGTGGTATAGATCTAGTCCTCATGGAACAGAGAGATGTAGTTGGACAGCTGGGTGGAGCTCTCCTAGATGTGTTCACCATGATGAACTCAGGGAAGCCTGGCACATCTTCATACTACTGCTGCACAAGGTTGATCGAGAGAAGCCCCAGCCTATCCCCTATGTTTATGGAAGCTGCTACCCCACAGAGGCAGATGAGCTGATGAAGAGTGGGCTTCCAGTATGAGGGTGCCTACTAGTGGGTAAACCCTGACAAGTTCTGAGCCTCAGGAACTTAAAATATCAGCACTCTGCCCCTTTTGGCCACCCTTTCTGTATCTGTCCTTCTCATCTCCTAGCCCTATATTAGGACTATTGACCCACATCGGAAGGACTTTGGGACCATAGGCCTTAGCCACACAGTCCAGTCCCTGGAATATCCTATGCTGCTACTGCCACCGCCACCTTCCTGCCACTGCTGCTGTTTCTACCACCACTGAGCACTACATTCCTCAACTACCAAGTTCTCACTGTAATGCTTTCAGGGCCACCATTGATGGTATCTGGGCCACCCATCTCTCCACAAAACCCAAATTACTTCCTCCCTTCACTTCAGTCCCTGCAAAGGGAAGAAGAACAGCCTATCAGTCAGTCCCTAGACTCCTCAAGACAGGAGTTAGAAACAACAGCAGGATAATGACCAAACCACACTCCCTAGTGTCTATGGGCAAGCTCCTCCAAACTCAAAGGAAGTGATCAAGGGTACCCATGTGAGAGGACCTTCCCATGACCACACCAGATTCAGTGCACTTGACATTGCTCCTCACCAGCTGGAAGAGACCACATACTGCCTAACAATATAGTGGTGCTGGAGATGTCCCCTCACCAACTCCATACTCTCCATACTCTGTAGTCATTCTCATCCCACCACAGGCAGCCTTCTCACCAAAGGAAAGCAGAAGTAGCAGCTAGGATTTCCCTGCCCTAACCTTGCCATCCATTAAATTCTCAAATAATATATATATTAAATATATACAATATATATAATAGTACATATATATTATATCATGCATATACAACACACACACACATGTAATAAGTCAATCAACTTTATACTGCTGGGCTGCTGCAGTTTCTAGTTCAGAGCTTATTCTAAAGTCATTCATTAACCAAGATATTCTGTAATTTTTTACAAGTATCCACACTACCTATTAGATTTTGAAAACAGTTTTTGGGACACTGGACCAGTTTCTTAAGTTAGTAGGAAACATATTTTCCAAACTAGATGGCATCCTTTAAAACCTCCAAGTAGTTTATCTCCCTCACACTTGCTTATTAATCAGTTGTCTGTCTGTGTGTGTGTGTGTGTGTGTGTGTGTGTGTGTGTGTGTGTGTGTGTGAATTGAAAGTTTTCGGTGCTGATGTGATAACAAGTTAATGCAGAAACTTATATTGGGGTCATTTGTGAAGTTCCAGGCAAGACTGTCCATTCTTAGTTTAGAATAACCATCACAGGAATAATCCACCACAAAATGCCAGTGTTCATTCCAGACTCTATGTGTGCATTTATCAGCATCAGACTACTGGAATCATGAAGCCTTTGAATATTCTTTAAACTCCAAATAAAACCAAAAGAAGGAAATTAAAATTCAGATAAAATAACTTCCTGATAACGATCAGGAAGATTAAATTATCTTAAGGCTACAATGCTTGCAGATACAGTTGTTACATTTCACTTTCAAACTCGCAATATCTGCTTCTTTAGCAGTTTGAATCCTCAGAATAATTGGAGAAGGAAACTTGTCTCTGCCACAAGTCAGCAGGGCGGTGGTGGCACATGCCTTTAATCCCAGCACTTGGGAGGCGGAGGCAGGTGGGTCTCTGAGTTTGAGGCCAGCCTGGTCTACAGAGTGAGTGCCAGGACAGACTCCAAAGCGAAATTTTGTCTCAAAAAAGCAAAAACAAAAGAGTCTCGTTCTAGAAACAACTGGGCACGTTAACTTCCCTCTGGAAAAGTTTTGTTTTTACTATACCTGGTTCAGCTTGTTACTCTTCTTTGTGTAAAGTGTCCCCATGGAAAGGACTTTGCTGCCCTCTAGTGTTATTAAAAATGGAGGACACAGAAAAATAAGCTTTAGCATCTGTGGAGATAGCAAATCTGTTCACAGGAAGGCTAGATATGTCAATATCCCTCCTTTCTCTACTGAAAAGATCCTTGTAAAGACCCTCACTAGCAAGCTGTTCTTCATTCTTACTGAACAATGTATACAGATGTGAAGGAAGTTAAGGCCAGGTAGAAATACCCAGACCTGCAATTCCATCACTCAGGCTGGGACAGGAAGATTGTTAATTCAAGAGTAGATCAGGGTGAATGGCATTACCCTGTCTTAAAAACGAACAAAGAAACAACAACAACAAAAACACCCTAACTTGAGGGCTTGGGTGTTCCTTGGTTAAGAGAGTACTTGCCTGGTTTGTATGAGTCTCTGGGTTTGATCCCCAGTGCCACATAAAACCAGGCCTGGTAGCCAGCACTCAGGAGGCTCCAGAGTTCAATCTCATCCAAATCCAAGGCCATCAGAGCAGCAGGAAACCCTATCTCAAAGTAAATAGGTAAATAAAGTATTGTCTAAAGAGTCAGTTACAGGATAAAAGGGTTATTTTATTCATCTGTCCATTTCCACTCTATTGCAAATAAAATAATAACAGAAGGTCATGGTACCAATTTAAGAACTTTAAAAATCAAGGTAAGGGCAGTAGAAGTGACAAAAAAAACTTTCTGCATTATATAAGCAGAGGGTCCTCTGAAGAGCTCAAGCCAGGAAGGAAGAAGTGGGACAGAAGGAAGAATATTTATTGCAAAGTTGTATTTGCAATTAATATTTTAAGCATAAGAAAGCACATGTAAATCCTGAATCAGGCAAGCTGGGGCAAAGTAGGAAGAGCGAATCCCATTATTGATAGAGCACCGTGACTGATCAAATCAGACTGATATTGCAGAGGGCAGTGAAGGGCAGTCTATGTCCAATATGCCTATGAAGTGAGCTTCATTTGCGAATTAGCACCCCATTAAATGTGAAAATAACAATATATTTTATTTACTGTGTTATATCCAAAATATATAATGAAGGAGCTGAGAGATTAGCTGCTCTTATCGAGGACCTGGGTTCAGTTCCTAGAACCCTCTTGATAGTTTAGAACAACTTGCAACTCCAAATCCAGGGGATCTGGTGCACTCATCTCACACTCATGCACTTCTACCCAAACTGTATAGCACCATAACTAGAGTTCTGCTTCTGTGAGGGACCTTGATTCGTTCTTTTTCTTTTTCTTATTTTTTTTGTTCGTTTGTTTGTCCTTTCTCATTAATTTATTTTAATATCCCTATCTTAGTTTCCCTTCCTTTCTCTCCTCCCACTCCTTCCACTCCCCTCCCAACACCTACCATTTTCTCTTCAGAGAGGGTAAGGCCTCCCCTAGGAAGTCTAGTAAGTCTGTCCCATCATCTTGTTGAGACAGGAACATGGCACCTCTCCACCCCCAACACCCTTGTGTTTAGGCTGGGCAAGGTATCTCTCCATATAGAATGGGCTCCATTAAGTCAGTGTGCATTGGTGTTAGATCTTGAACCCACTGCCAGTGGCCTCATATATTGTCCCAGCTACACCATTGTCATCTATATTAAGGGGGTCTAGTTGGTTCTTATGCAGGTTCTCCATTTGTCAGATCTGAGTCAGTGATTTCTCACTAGCTTGGGTCAGCTGATTCTGTGGGTTTCCCCATCATGGTCTTGACTCCTTTGTCCATATTATCACTCCTCCCTTACTTCAATTGTATTCCAGGAGCTTGGCCCATTGGTTAGTTGTGGATTTCTGAATCTGCTTCCATCTGTTTCTGGAAGAGTGTTCTCACTTCTCTGAAGCTATGGATTGTAGTCTGGTTATCCTTTGTTTTACATCTAATATCTGCTTGTGAGTGAATACATACTGTATTTGTCTTTCTGAGTCTGGGTTACCTCACTCAGAGTTGGACCTTGACTTTTAATTTAGCTCTTTACCAGATAAACTTTATCAATTTTTGCAGTACAGAATGTTTGTGATTGTCCAGTAAATGTCAATGCTTAGAACATCCCCCAGTGTCTAATAGAGGTGCTGTCACAATGGTCTTCATGTTGGACATTTCATATCTGTAACTGAAAATGCTGGCTATTTCTTCCTACCCATTCACTATTTGGTAACAAGTCCTATGAGGCTTTCTTTACCATGTTTACCCCAGGAGCAGCTGCATCTCCTTCCACTTGGGCAGAGTCCTTGGCTTTTGTGTTTGATCTTGATCGTTTTAGAAAGCACAGGGTTGAACACCCTTGGGGATCTGTTGGATATGCCTGGTGTCCCATACTTGCATTGCAAGGATTTAATCTAACATCATCTAAGACTTAGGGGAGGGAGACAAAGGATAAACATCCCTCCTCTGCCCTAGGCGGGCAATTCTGAAACGTGTATTGTATGGTGGGTAGACAGTCCAGAGGTATGCAGCATCACATGCCTGAACACAGGCTCGCTGCTCCTCTAAGTGTTCCTTCCCCAAACAAACAAAATGAAAAACAAGCTAACACAACCTCCCCCGCTCTCTGTGTCCCTCCTGCTGCCCTGTACCTCTTTTTCTCTGTGAACACTTTCCCAGCTGAACTCTATGGAACTGACCTTCAACTCCAGCTCTGTTTACAGGGCAGACAAGGGTGAAGGAGTGCAGTTTTAGAGTTTCATTTTGTAAGAAAATATTCTAAAATTGTTTATGGTAATAGTCACAAAACTATAAACATAAAAAAGCATTGACTTCTAGACTTTGAATGGGTGAATTGCACAGTGCAAAAATTATATCTCAGGAAAGTTGTTTCTAGGAGAAAGTGCATCCCATTAGGAGTATTGAGCCTCTAAATTATTTTAAGCAGGAGTTCATGTCACCTAAGCTGACCTTGAATTTGACATATAAGCTAAGAATAACCTTGATTTTCTGATCATCCAGCCACTGCCACCCAAGTGGTAGGAGTGCAGCTAGCACTATCACCTACTGTCTATACAGTCCTGTGAATCAAACGTGAGGCATTGCTCTTAGAACACACTACCAACTGAGCTACATCCCCCAGCCTTTGTTTGCTGATACCTGGCTAACTAGGACATTGCCCAGATAAGTGTCCTCTTGTCCTCTCAACAGTACTTTCATGTGCATATACTGTTGTGCTGCCATATAAAAGAAAAATATTGAAGATATTCTATACTTTATATGTAGGTTTATGTATTGTTGAGGATGTTTATGCTGTGCTGTTTTGAACAAAATAAAGGAATTCTGTTTTGAGGGAGGAAAAAAGAAGGCACTAACAGCTGTTTATCAATTCACAACCATTAATTGTCCAAAGCATAGTTTTTGTTTTGTTTTTTTGACTCATATGTGTTTTCAGGGTGCAGAAATCAGGGTCCCAAGAGGTGTTTCCTTTCAGACCATCGCTAATAGGCACAGAATTACTGAAACCCATCGGTAGAAACCTGCTGGTAATTCAGGAGGCAGCCAGACTCTCTGATCACCCTAAAAGAAAGGAGCAGGACGATCATCTGCCCTAGAAAGTAGTACTAGATCATTTGAATGCCTGCCAGAGACACTGTTCAGAGTAATTGTTAGGGAAGCAAACCTAAATGCCTCAGTGATGTAGATGGCCGCACTGCCTGCCTCTCAGTGCAAGTCCATCGGTCTGAGTACCAAAACCAAGGCGAAGAGAAAAAGAAGGAAGAGTAGTGAATTAGTTTCACCCCGGGGTGAGGTGTTGACTGTTGTGAATGGGCATGGAGGGAACATGGTTTTGGCACTGACAAATGGAGACTCAGAATCAACCTAGGTTCTGCGTGAGGGGAATCAAGCCAAAGGAAGACAACTTGTGAGGGCAGAGCATTAACTACTTGCTTCTATTAGCCCTAATTCCTTCAGTGCCTCAATTAATTCCTCCCTAAACAACCAGCTGAACTATGTACTTCCTGCCTGTGACTTTGACTAAATACTTGCTCAGGGATGCTCCACAGTCATAATGTACCCATCCTTAATGTTTCTCCATTTTACCCACAATCCAGTGCCAGTGCCCACAGCAGCACGGAAGGCTTCTGGTGAATCCTAAGTGTTGGGAATTGACTTCCCCTCTGCTCACTAAAAATGATTCCAAGATCACAGGCTGCCTTCTCCCTACACACTTGGGACAAAGATTCTGTGGGGCAGGAAAGAGTGATTTGTAAACAGACATGAAAAGGACAGAATACTCATAAGGAAGACTTGGGAGGAACCAGCTGAATACCAAAGAAAGAAATGTAAAGGCCAGCAAGGTGAGGGAAGTGAACAGGAAAAGGAGGGGAGGCTATGGGTCCTTTCTATTCCCGAACTTAAAGGGAGCAAGCTGCCCAAAGGTCCTTACACTGTACACCTGCCACAATTTTGCCTGACATTGTTCCAGGAGTGAACATAAGAGCAAGTACAGTGCTTTTGTGTTTATCCATTTTAAATTACATTTACATATTTGCCAAGGTGTGTTTGTGTGTGTATAAAAGAGAGATGGAGAGAGACAGAGAGAGAGAGAGAGAGAGAGAGAGAGAGAGAGAGAGAGAGAGAGAGAGAGAGAGAGAGAGACCCTGCGCTCTCATGTATGCCTCATTGTGGGGATCAGAAGATAACTTTAGCAGTTAGGTCTCACCATCCACCATGTGGGTCTCTGGAATTGAACTCAGACAAGAACCATCTCATTGGGCCCAACATGCACCTTTACATTCTCCCTGGATGTGCCCACCAAGAGACCCTTATCCCTGTCTTCAAAGGCAACTGATGGTACATTCAGATGCACTCCATATCAGGTCAAGTACTGAGGAATTGGCCAGGGCTCAGATCCAGCCTGTCTGCTTCAGAGTCTCCAGTGCCCACCTCCTCTTCTGTCGGCAGAGTTTCCAGTTCCCCAGTCTTGCTTTGCTAGGTCTCAGGCACCCATACATCTACAAATGAGCTCAAGCTGGACTATAGGATTTCTGGTGGGTAGATTAAAACCATCATTCCTCAGAAACTTGTGAAACGGTTTTCTATCAAGGAATCCTACCCTCGCCTACCAGTTCTCCTTAAAATCCACCCGATTTCTCCACTGTATTCCCTCTCTACTCTGGAGCTACCTCTCTAGTCTCTGTTCGCCACTACTCTCTTCTCTAACCCTGGTAGGGTCCAGTCTGTTTTCTTTTCCCTCTGCTCTGGACTCTTCCAAATGCCTCTGGATATTTTCTTTCTATTACCCACAATAGAAAACCTTATTCCTTGGGGTAGAGAGATAGCTCAATGATTAAGTGCACTGGATTCTCTTCCAGAGGTCCTGAGTTCAATTCCCAGCAACCACGTGTACTGGGAATTGTACACAACCATCTGTACTGGGATCTGATGCCCTCTTCTGTCATGCAGGTGTACATTCAGACAGAGCACCCATATGTATAAATAAATAAATCTTTAAAAACAAAACTATTCCATAATGGAGTGAACAGCTTCTTTACTTTGGCCCCTTGCACACACACTTCCCAGCCTCCTCTTTGTCTGGTAAGAATTGGTATTTATAATGAGGAATATTGTCTCTTTAAGCATAATCATTATAATGCTGGGTTTACAATATAATAATTTTGGTGTTGTTGATTTTTTAACATAATTCTTTATTGATTCTTTGGGAATTTCACATCATGCATTCCAATCCTGCTTGCCTCCTAGTCCCTCCATATTCATGCCTCATCCCTTCAGCATGCCCCACAAACAACCTTCCAAAAATTAATTTAAAACAAAGCAAACGAACAAAAAAAACCCTTACTCTTACATATTTCCAACACCTCTTCATTCATACTGATGGCTTTTGGAACTGCTGTGTATCACACAATATACCTTTTTGTCCAATCAGCCCCACCTGCAACATGTTCATTGCTGTGAGTCATTGGTTTGGTTCAAGGCTTCTTGTATACCATCATCACTGTACCTACACTGAACTCCTCTCAGACACCACCCCCACCCCCGGCCACTGTTGCCCTGAGTCATAGAGATCCTGCTGTTATCCTTCCACAAAACCAGTCCCTTCATGAACTCCTGCAAGTCATAGATGGGATAGATATTAGGATGGGCCAACCCAAAGCCCAGGATGTGGGTCTGGGTGGTAGTAGGACTGGTCAGTCAGGGCCACTGGGAACACCTTCCTCAAGCATGGGTCAGAGCCAGCTCTCCTAGGCCCATACCATTGGGGCCAGCTTTTCTACACCCGTGGTGAGGGGGAAGGACCATCTCTCCTGAGTGGGGATACACAGCTCTGTCATGAGGAGTTAGGCCAGCTCTCTTGCTGCAGTGTCCAATAACAGTCAGGGTCAGCTATCCTAGGAACAGTGAGGGATGGACCAGCTCAGCCTAGCCCTTGGATTTCAGCACACATGGGTCCTATGACCCACTATAATACCATAGGCCATGGGAATTATCACAGACCCCAGCTTCAGTAGAAACACATGGATGTTACCATGGGCCTTGGCATCACAGACCAACAAGATCAGAATGACACTGGTGACAGCAAGGCTGTCAGATATCAACATGATCTCAGGTGGCTGTTCAGACCCTAGACATCCATATGGTGGCAACTGGAGCCACAGACTTCAACCCAGATCCTGGCTGCTGCTGGGTCATAGAACCAGACATGGCCCTTGGCAGTAGCCTGGGCCTGAACAACACCATAGTCCTGTGTATAGGCCACCCATATCTGAGGCCAGGTAGTGGCATGGCCCTCAGACACCAACATGATCACAGGTTGTAGCATAGACTCTGGACATCGTTGTGGTCTTTGGTGGCACCATGGATCACAGACTTCAACACAAAACCCTACTGTGGTAGGACCACAGATCCAGACATGGTCCTGCAGAGCAGCCTGAGCTCAGATGTTACCATGGTCTCAGGTGGCAGCACAAATCACTCAGATCTGCAATATAACAGGTCCTCATCTCATGGCATCTCACAGCCATCCTTCCTTCTACAACTGGAAAATGTAGTAGGTAATAAAGTGACTGTTTACACAGCTAGACTGTGCAGTATAAGTTGAAGAACTGCAGAATCATCCTATAACTGCCCAAACTAAAACTTTTACCCCCCTTCCCTGTTTCTTCCTAGAAAGAAGCAAAGGAGCACAAAGAAAGAAAAAACAATGCCTTATTTTCTCCTCCATGACACAGTGACTTTCCTTCTTATACCTATCTATAACAAGTTTCACAAACTAAGCAGGACATGTAACTCTGATAAAATGGCTAATGGGTAGTGCTGTCAGCTGCTAAACTAGTAATCACTTTAATGTCAGTGGTCCAGTCCCATAGCCCTTCCCCTGCCAACTGAAGCATTTCATTGAAACATTTAAAACATTCCAAACATCCCAATTAAAATGCCCTTCAGATCTAAAAGAAGGAAAGGAAAGACTTGGAATCACCTTGTGGAAAAGCAGGAAGGAATTTATCAGTACGAGGAGGCCACCTGGTCCCAAACTGCTCTTGAAAGGCAAACATGCAATAGAAATTTCTTTATCAAACAATACAAGGGGGCTGACATTTGAACAAATGTCACTTTCTAGCTTTGACAAGAAAATTTGCATGAAGAAGAAGTATTCTGGATGCTGTGGACATGAAAAGTTAAGTCCCAACAACCCAGGAGGAGCCAGAGGTCAAATTGCTTAAACAGACAGGCAGATACTTCCATCCACTACACTCTTGGGAGGCCTTGGAAGCTCCTGGAGGCTTTAAGGAGGAAAAGGGTGGGCTTGTGCCCTGCTTTAACCCATATCTTTCTGTCTTTTCAGACATGGCTCTGAGCTCCCACATAGGTAAGTGATTGGGGTGGGGGGTGAGAGATGGGTAGCATGAACACCTTCAAGTGTCTAATTTGCTAAACACATAAATTCCCCCTAAGTTCCCTCCTTCAATATCCCATCAGCAGACCAATAGTGGAACTTAGCTGTAAGGAGATCTTTAGCACAAAGCCTAGTCCTTACTCAGGATGGTTGGAAGACACAGTGTATTTCCTCCCCTGACATCAAAGTCTAGTTATTTTCCCTTGAGTTAAAGTCCACACTTACAGACAATGTTTCTTACACATGGGAGGCATTAGACACAGGTTTGAGGAATGGAAGAAACTGTTCACAATATGGAGTGATTTGAGAAGAGTAAATCAAATTGTGCTCACTATTGCTCTTCTAAGAGAGAGCTTTACTGGGTGTGGTTGTTTCTAACTTGCAGAGGCCACACAAGATTATGCTTAAGGAAACAGAGTTTAGGACCTGTAGCTTGGTGCAAATAAGTGATAAACCATGCTGATTCCTTCACCTTTGACTTGTTAACGTCTCGGTAAACCAGCCTCTCTCTCTTTAAATTAAGAAATTGTATCTATGCCATAAGATAATTGATGAGAAGAATTTAGATGTAGGAGGTGCATGGTAATGGACAAAGGACAAATGGATTTTTGGTTTTAGGAGTGATTGCATAGGAAAAAAAAAAAAACCCCAGACCTTAGCACATCATCTTCTGCTTTGTTTGCATTTGTGTGTATTCTCTCAGACTTAACCCAAAGAGGTCTTCTTTTGACTTGTGTTTCTTACTGGCACTGACCTTAGGTTCTTAGTCTGGTTATGACTGTCAGACAACTGCATGTTCTCGTATAAAGTGATGTCTCTATGAAGAGACCTGTACCGGTCCAACAGAAGAGTCATGGCAAGGTCATTACCCTCTTTGCCAATAAAGACGAGCTAAAATAACTAGCTCCTGACTATTGGTTTATCTGTGCCACCAACTTTCACATGCAAAGCTCTTGGTTCCTTTCATATTCACTCCCAAAGGCATAAGACACCTGAAAAGAATCTTTCATTGTGTAATAACTAGTTTCTTCAAATAGCCTTAGGCTTTTTTTCTTCTCTGTATCTACTAAATATGAGAAGTCAGAAAGGAAGAAAGCAAGGAAATGGAATTGAAATTACAGTTAGAGATCTAGGCCTGCAGCTCTCCCTGAAATATTTACATCATTACTTATCCTTGGAAGCTTGTTATTCTAGTGTCTTGAAAGTAAGCAATCCATAATTTAAGAGTCCAGATGAGGTGATCCTCCAAAGGCCACCAGTGGTCATAGACGAATAAGGAGGCACTTGAATGTGCTTCCTTGATTTTAAACCAAGAGCATGAAAATCCTTGGAGCTGGGCTGCCTCCAACAGTCCTGACTTTTTGTTGTTATACCTTCATTGGACATTGACAATGTCCCAGAACAAGAACTCTGTAGGCATTGTGGAGATCCTCAAGGTCACTGCATTATTGATGAGCATTTAAAAATTTGACACAGCTAAAAAGTTCATTAAAAACACCCTTATGTGTAATGACTAATTTACTCTGCTCTTACCTCCTGTATATTTATTCAAGCATGGTAGTATATGCCTGTAACCCTGACATCCAGGAGGCCGAGAGACAAAAGAAGTTTAAATGTAGGTCCAGCCTGGGCTACATACTGAGATCTAGTCTCACCCAAATGAAGAACAAATATGGAAACGGTCTAGTAATGTATAAAAAATGAAATACTATCTTGATAAAGTAATCCTGGTTCAGTCATTGTAAAGAAAGTATAAACATTTTCTATTAGCTACCTTCTTTTGACATAGACAACAACAACAATAAAAAAGGAATGATTTATTTTTGGCTTATGATTTCAGAAGGTTTGGTTTATTGTCATTAGTTCCCACCTCCTGGAGTTTCTACAATGTTCCCCAAATACTACTAGTAACTGGGGACCAATCCCTCAGCACATAAACCCTTTGCACAGTGGTTCTCAACATGTGGGTTGTGACCCCTCTGGGGTCAAATGACCCTTTCATAGGGTCACATATCAGATATCCTGCATAACAGTAGGTTCATATGGATTGTTTCCTCAGAGACACAAAGTGTTGCTGCTGCATCAGAAGTCGTAAAAACATTTTGACAATGAGTACTGTCAACCTTCCTTTGGTGAACTTTTCTGTCTTATCCTTCAGATGGAACAAATTCTATTAAGTACTATGTAACCAAGCAGCTCCCCCTACACATCATTCCCAGAAGATTTTCTAAAGATAACACATGGGCAAATCCACCCCAAACCTTCTAGCAAAGCTATCCCTGTGCCTCTGAGAGGATGAGGGCAAGCATGGGATTACTTATGAAGAGGTGAATCGCATTATTGAGTGTCCAACTTCCTGATCTTCTTTAATAGGGGTTTCAAGAACTGTATTACAGAGAAGCACATCCATTAACAGAGCAATGAAGGTACCTGGCACCAGGAACAAGAATGAATAGGAAAGAATAATCATAAGCAGATGGCAGGTCAAACTGTGATTACAAGTTTGTTCTTGTGAGCCTAGCTACCTTACATCACAGCAGTCTTCCTACTGTTTCTTGACTGAGCATTTAAATTAGAGTGAAAGCTTATTTCCTGGGATGTGTCATTTTTAAAGCTCTGTAATTGTGTGGTAGGGAGAATACTGTTTGTGCAAAAGTCTCTGTGGACTTTGAAACGCACATTTGCCAAATACCTATCCTATCCCCAGCCAAAAGTTTCCTATGGACTTTTATGATGGAGAGTTTTGTGGTTGATCTATGCCCCATCTGACCATATGTACCATATCATCTGGCATCCCATAGGCTTTCCCAAGGATAAGAAGCTGTTCTCTTAGTTATTTCAGCACAGAAGTGAGTCCAAGGAGCCTTTCTAGGTGGTCCACTGAAAACAAATGGTGGTGTCATGTGGGACAACTGGCATGTTTTATAACATAACTCTCAGGGAGAGAAGCTTAAGGCAGATCAACAACTGGCATAGCATTTTGATTTCTGACAGGTGTATTAGTCAGAACACTTCACTTCCATACACTAACACCCTCGCTTCACTCTTATATGCATAATGGATGTGATTGGTTCACAGTTAACACTGATGCGCCTCTAGGGTGGATTCAGTTAGAGTTTTCATCGACCAATTTCTCAAGCAGTTACAGTCTCATATGTCTTTAAAACTCCATCCAGGGGAATTCTAAATTCCTACCATAAATGCACAGAAACTTGCTCTTTGTCACACTCTTCTCTCACAGTGTGTGAACCTCACAAATTGTGTCTCTTGTTACCATAGCTTTTCTGTGGTTTATCCATGAGTTACCTCTGGATCTGAGGTGTCTTGTCTATCCTTCATATTTTCAGGGTCTGCTCTGCTTCTGTAGCTTTAAATGTATTCACATGATTCTTCTTCATCAATTCTGTGGTTTCATTCACTAAAAACTTTTGCATATCAATATTCAAATGGAATTACATTCAAGCTCTCATACCACAACAGTAAACTCTTATAGAAATAAGTTCCATAATACCTCATTATTTCTCATTAGTTTATTTGGCATCTAGCTCTATGTATTCATGTTGGGGGAGTGCACACACTTGTGTGGGGATATGCACATACATGTATATGTCAAAAGCAGAGAAAAAACTCAGGTGTCATTCCTTAGGCACTATATGCCCTAAAAAAAATACACGCTTTCTTTGGGAGTTTGAATGTAATTGGCCCCCATAATCTAATGGAGAATGACACTATTAGGAGTTGTGGCTTTGTTAGAGTAGGTATGGCCTTGTTGGAGGAAGTATGTCACTGTGAGGGTGGGCTTTGAGGTCTCATATATGCTCAAGCCATGCCCAGTATCACAGTTCACTTCCTGTTGCTTGTGGATCAAGATGAAGAGCTCTCAGCTCCTTCTTCAGTGCCATATCTGTCTGCATGCCACCATTTCCCACCATGATGACAATGGATTAAATCTCTGAAATTGTGAGCCACCCAATTAAATGTTATATTTTACAAGAGTTGCCATGGTCATGGTGTTTCTTCACAGCAATAGAAACTCTAAGACAGTTTCTCATTGGCCTGGAATGCACCAAATGGGCTAGGCTATCTGGCCAGTGTCCCTGGGGATCTGCCCATCTCCACCTCCACCATTCTTGGATTGCAAGCACTTATCACTGTGCCCACCTTTTCTCTTTTCTTTTTCCTTCTTTCTTTTTTTCTGTCTTTCTTTTTTCTTTTTTTCTTCTACCATTTTTTTTTTGATATAGGCTTTAGGGAAAGAATGTGGGTACTTGCAAGACAAGCACTTTACCAAGTGAGTTACTGCTCTGGTTCCTAACAATCATCTCAGTGGCTACTATGTTCCTGCATTGTGTTGAGCTGAGATATTGTCTTTGTTCTGTAGTATAACTTGCAGTCTAGTGAAGATACCAGAATACATTGAAAGACCCTCAGTGCTCTAAAAGAGAAGGCTTGAGTGAAAAAAAAAAGGGTAAAAGATACAGTTTGCCATAAGAGGCATGTCTGACCTCTGGGAAAGGGCCACTGTGCTGGGAATGAAGGATAGACAGAGTCACTTGCATAGATCAGGGATGAGAGAGATGAACAGTGGAAGGAACAGCTTGTATAAGTTTTAGTCAAATAATTTTATCCAAAACTATGAACAAAGCTAAAGTAGATGATGTACATGGAAGCAATGAGCTCTGTGAGGAAGGACATATTAATATTTGTCTTCATCTTAAGAGAAGTTACATTCATTTCAGTTATTACCATCTTAGAGCAGTGAATGCTTGTAATATATACTATTAGAATAATTAGCTATGCTATTGATTTTGTACTCTCCAACTGCAAGCTCTGTATGAAAATTCAAATGCACTAAAACAGTCGCAGGGTTCACTTGTTGTTTGCATGTGATCTTTCTCGAACCTGATATTAAAAATATTTGGATTCTACATTTGCTCTGCCTTGTCTTCTAAGGCACTGGTTGGTGTGTATCACAGTGTTTTCATGCTTACCTCAGTAAATGCTTGCAGAATGATAAGAAAAAGAGTCGACTTGGGGCTGTTGTGTGGAGAAGTCATAAAGAGTACTATGTTCTATTATTCACCCACAAATTCATTATGATACAAGAGAAGAAAAAGTAAGTGGGGATATGAGAATGGCTTCAAGTAAAAGCATGTTTCCTTCTGCCAGAGCCTTTCTGCTTCCACTGACTTCTGCATTCTGAAAGAACGCTCCCTCTTTGCAGCAACTGCATGGCTGTTATCTGGGTCAGGTGTTGGCCAGGGTAATCAGAGTGACAACATACCCATCTGTTTCAAAGGTGGCTCCTGCTATTGGGATCTGAGACCATGAAACATCAAACAGATTGCAGTAGATCCTCCCCTCTCTTGTGTGCAAAATTGTTTCTCCAGAGCGGTGGAAGGCTGTAGAATACCTTGGCCCAAACCTGTGAATCTAGTTAAGCCAGCTTCAGTTCTGCAAACGTGTATGAAAAGGTGCCTATGGTAAGATATTGCCTTATGTGAGCTCAGTGACACAAAGATAAATGTGCTACAATCCCATGCACAAACAGATCTCTAATTCAGAGCAGATGGCACTTTTGCTATAGAAATTAAAAACACAGGGAGTGTTAGGAATGCATGTGAGTTTACTAAAGCAGGAGCAGAGAGGCAAAACAGAAAATGGCCACAATGAACATGGAGTTTTCCAAGTTTCTGCTAGATCTCAATTATTTATTTATTTTTAATCACAATACAGGGGATGAGAAACTGGTATTTTTCACTTCTATAATTACATTTTTAAACTTGATGATACTTAAAAGAAATACATATGCAAATATCTAGTGACTCAAAGAGGAAATTACAAGAAAAATTAGAAAGCCACTTGAGATGAAATAAAAGAAAATACTGCATATTAAACTGATCAAATTTCCATAATCCCATTCTTACAGGACAGAATTATAGCAATGCCAAGAGAGAGGGAAAGCCAGGTCCATAGCGAGACCCCATCTCAAATGCCAAGAAAATTCCTTTGTTTTTCTTCCTCTGGGGATGGCACTTATACTCAGAATAATCCAGCATTTGACATAGCATATGGTAGGCTTTCCAAAATGCAGCCTCAAGAAAAATTAGGTTGTCTCAAACCCCAGAAAGTAGAAATGTCTACCCTTCTACCAACAAGGTGGGGAAAACACCCAAATACAGGCAGACTAAGGGTTCAAGTTGTGAGAAGGAAAATCCTCATGGGAATATTTAAAACAACAGAACTGGGTGATCAGGACCTCTGGTGATTTCAGATGTGCTAAGTGTGCCTGTAATGAGCTTGATTGTGCTTTCCTGTTGAATATAAGATAGTGAGAGTACTGAAGGCACAAGCACAGAGTCTGAACAGTAAATCACTGTGCTTTGTAATTTTGTTTGGCCTCCAACTCACAATGTAGACCAGGATGGATCTCACAGAGATCTGCCTGGCTCTGCCTCCTGAGTGCTGGGACCACATTCAGTCAATATGCTTTTAAATCAGTAAAACTTAAAAATTACAAAAAAAAAGGTACATGTCAGAGAGAGAGAGAGAGAGAGAGAGAGAGAGAGAGAGAGAGAGAGAGAGAGAGAGAGAGAGAGAGAGAGAGATTCCACATTAAAAATCACTGGAAAAGAAGAGCCACCTAAACCCAAAACAAGCAGAAGGCAAGAATTTCTCTTCCCCTTCTCCATGCTCCTCCTCCAGACAACTGCCCAAATCTACAAATCTACATCTTTCAAACTCTACTAAAATAATCTTTGAGTTCCATTCTGAGTCTATTTTGAAATTCTTTTATCAATGAGACTAAGAATATGCCAAAGAGAGTCCAGGTTCCTTGGCAACCAAACTAACAATGGACAGATTAACAGGGTGAAATAATGTTTGGGTGGCTGACATGGGAGCCATGGTCAAAGCTCAAGACAAAATAGTTTAAAGCTGAGGTTGTCTTCATAAGAGACAGGCAATTTTGGAGAACAGCGAGACATTTCAGAGCACATGAATGGGGGGGGGGCCTAGAATAGATAATGCCCTGGGGACTAAGACCCTCTGGGCTCTGGGTGTGTCTGCTGACTTCCACTTTTCCTTTTTGTAATTTAATTTCAGTCTTCTCTGTTGAGTAGGGTTCTGATGAGAAGACTGAAAGCAGTTGTGGTTCTTTGGGGTCACAGTCGGGGACCTAAAGGAAGCTTTTCTCTGTGTGTGTGTGGAAAGGGGGATAAAGTGGAGACAAGGAAAAGTCAATATGACCTTGAATCTACAGCAACTCCAAAGGCTTTTCCAAGAGCTAGCCTGGGGGTTTCATGTGTTCATACCCAGACACATGCTACCATACCCAGTGCCTCTTTAAATTAAATAAAAATCCAGGATGGAGGTCTCAGGCAATAAAGTATTTTCCATGCAATCCCGAGTATCTGAGTTCAATCCCTAGCACCCACATAAAGAGTTAGACATGGTGGCACACAGCTATAATCCCAAACCTTGGGAAGTAAACACTGAAATTTCTTGGACTAATTTGCCAATAAACCTAGCCTAATGGTGAGCCCCAGGACCCAGTGAGAAACTCTGACTCAAAAAAAAAAAAAAAATAAAAGTTAGATAGCTCTTTTGGAATGACATCTGGGTTGGCCTCTGCTCTTCCTATGAATGTACACAAACGTGTGCAGACCCTCCTTCCCCCTACTAGATCCTCCTAGCCCTACTCCGGGGCCCGGGCTAGTTTAGGTATTGTTTATAAACACAGTGTTGGTGAAAATAAAGCAAAATGGTCATGAACTGAAGGTTAACCAAGGCTATATAGTTCTAGACTAGCCTGGGCTACCTAACAAGATTCTGTCTTACAAAACAACAACTAAAGTGCCTAGTATTGGACATTGCTGATAGAGCCATCTCATCAGACAGTTCACTCAGCACTGCTCTAGGACATACATGGGTTCATGTTTCACTGGGTTTGTGAAAATATGAAAGTATACTTAATACTTGGAGTATATTTGTATTTTCTTTTCTAGGAAGAAGTTCTTAGTTTTTGTAAAATTCTTACAGAGCCATTTTCTAAAATCACCAAATTATTAAAATACTAAAGTGTTGTCTCACTAACCCAGTAGTGAAATGAAACTTTACTTAAGGGTCTGGTTTCCTATTAAAGAATGTAGAAGGCTGAATTTTGCTTGTC